>CM064891.1:4006190-4606190 GCA_030347415.2 Decapterus maruadsi | reverse complement strand
AGTAAAGTCATTGTTCCAAGGAGCACAATTACACCTATGATAACTGATAGCATGAGAGGAGCAATGTTGTTACTGTTTACAGAATTAGAACTGTTTTTGTTAGTCATGCTTCTCTAAAAATGCACTGCCAAAAACAGACTATAACTCATTATCTTTCCCTTTTTTCTCTCTGAAACCCTTACTGCTCCGTGCTTCTGGCTCAGATCAAGTACTCCCTCTCTGCCGTCACACAAAGTTTCCATAGGAAATGTAAACCACACATCACACAGTGATGACCTGATCATAGAGTTTGCTAGAATAACTAGATATTCCTGCGCCAGTGTTGGCTTGCCTTCTAAATTTTTTGACAGTAAAGGAATAAATTGACATTTTTGGAAATGTGCCATGCTTTCTCTCTGAGAGTCAGATGAGAAGATTGATAACACTCTCATGTCTGTATGCAGCAGGAAGCAGTGGGAGAGTAGATCAGTGGGAAACAGCTGGTGTGGCTCTGTGCAAAGATGAAAAAACAGACTATATTATATCTTGTTTGTTAAAAGCAACAGCATTTGAATTTTTCCTCAATATTTTTTTATTGACATATGAAATAACTTCTAGATTGCCTTGTCCTTCTTACTAATCAGCTGTCTCCAGAGTCAAAAGTGGACGCTCATGAGCTCCTGGTCCTCCACTCTTTACCCAATGAGCCATCAAGCTAGTGATATATAGTGATAGACGTTGCTGTGGCAGACTCAGTCTAACTAGCTGCTGAGTCCTGGATTAGCTACTGCAGTGTAGAAGATGAGGATGGAAGATGGAGGTGAAGGGCTAGGTGGAGCGTGATGGAGAAGAGGTTAGCTTTAAGTCTTGTGGGAGTTCTTGATGTCTAGAATCCTGGGCCGCCCAGGGCCTTTCTGTGTGGAGTTTGCATGTTCTCCCCGTGTCTGCGTGGGTTTCCTCCGGGTACTCCGGTTTCCCCCACCACCAAAACATGTTAGCTAATCCTCCAGTCAGCGCCCCTGACCAGAGCACTGGCTTAAATCTGGAGTTGGTCCCCGGGCGCCGCTCCGTGGCTGCCCACTGCTCCTCAGGGATGGGTTAAATGCAGAGAAAGAATTTCACTTGTACACCTGTATATGTGACTAATAAAGTACCTTTAGAACCACCTGCATATCAAAGCTTTAATCTGTGCATAAACATCTTTAATACTGGAGTCTCCACTGAATGAATAAACCATTTCCAATTGGTCTGGCAGTGGTCACCATGTAACGTAACAGTCTGCTCTTTAAAATTGAATGCCAAGAATTAGAATTATGTTTTCTGTTACCCAATTTGGTAACACTTTACAATAACCATAGTTTATAAATGGTTAATAAACCATTCATAAATGGTTAATAGACCATTTAGAAATGTAAACAGATAAGGTCACTAACGTTGAATCATCATTTATAAACAGCATATAGACCAATTGTAAATGGTAAATAGACCATTTACAATTGCTTAATAAACCATTTATAAATTGTAAACAGATAGTTTACCATCATCTTTTAATAATTTATCAACAGCATACAGACAAATTTTAAATGGTGAATAGACCATTTATAAGAGGTTATTAGACCCAACTATAAATTGTAAACAGATAGTTTACTAATATTTAACTAACGTTTATAAACAGTATATAGACCATTTATAAAGTGTAAGTAGAACAATGTATAGACCAATTATAAGCGTAAGTAGAATATTTATAATTAGTCAATAGACCATTTATAAACGGCAAACAGATAAGTTATTAATATTTAACAATCATTTATAATTGGCAAATAGAATCATTTATAAAGTATGTTGCAACTTTACAATAACCATTTGAGTAATGTTTATGGGTGGTTTATAAACCAATTGTTAATTATTTATAAAGTACGTTGCAACTTTACAATAACCATTTGAGTAATGTTTATAGGTGGTTTATAAACCAATTGTTAATTATTTATAAAGTACGTTGCAACTTTACAATAACCATTTGAGTAATGTTTATAGGTGGTGTATAAACCAATTGTTAAGGTAAATTAACTATGAACTTACATACATATATTATCTATTTGCCAATTATAAATGATTGTTAAATATTAACTCTTTCACTGCCAAAGACGAGTAGCCTACAACTCGTCTTTGATCATCCATACGTGGTCTGCCAAAGACGAGATAACTCGTCTTTGCGTTTTTTTAAATTGCAACGCCATGCTGAATGTCTTGCCCTACTCCTCTGTGAAGATCAGACTTGTACTATCAAAATAAAGTGCAGAAAAAACATTTGGATTAACAGGTATAAAAAAATATAGCGTATTTCTCCCCCCTCATGGAGCGGTGCGGTGTCTGACTGCAGCGGGGCTGCTCGTCACACAATAAGCTCCGTTCCGTGATACAAAGCACACAAGTTAGTAACAACAACCCCGTTGATCACTCGTCGTTAGTCTCAACAGCGTTTGGAAAATCGCCAGATTCAGCGAGAAATCTGAGTCTTTTCCACCAAACTGGTTCTGGTGCTGGTGCTAGTTCGGTGCTTAACTGGTTCAACTCTGGTGCCTCCAAAGAACCACTTTGCTTTTCCACTGATCAGGAGCATAGACTGTAGATCAGGAGCCAAGTCAGAGCCACACTCCCCCATCCAGGAGCTGCTCCTGTCTTTGCTGCTGCTACAGTTATAAACGGACCTGAAAATTAAAACCCGGTCCGACCTGCGGGTGTTGAACACCGGACCCGACGTGGAAACACAGACTAGGCTTTTAATTAAACTGTAAACCATGCTGGGGAAAAAAGGAGGAAAAAGCGCCACGACCGCGGCAACTGCGTTTTGACGGCGATATGTTTTGATACGAGCGACCGTTAGCTGCTGTTAGCCACGTAGCTCAGCTAATTAGCGGCTGTTAGCCGCGTAGCTCAGCTAATTAGCTTCACCTGTGTTTATCGATAAACAAGCTTAATACGTAGCGATAACGTGTGTGTATCTGGCGTTGATGAGTGAACACAGCATAACGCTGGTCTTGTTGCCGCTGCCAGCCCCTGGAAGAACCGGTTCTTAGCTCTGGCCCAGCAAGAAGTTGGTGCTGGTCTGGAACCAGTTCTAAGAACCAAGAACAGGTGCTTAGGCAGTGGAAAAGCAAAGAACCGGTGCTAAGCAGGCACTGGCTCCGAACCAGTTTGGTGGAAAAGGGGTGAGAGCAGCTTGAAAATCCCGCGGTCTAGTGGAGGAGGAGCGGACGGCGCCGCGGCGAACGGAACGAGAGCTGAAGGTGGTGGGAGTGTCTGTTGTGAGCTACAGAGACTGTCTGTGGTTGTGGGTCCAGGGGGCACGTCAGCCAGAGCTGGAGGCTGTGTGTGCGCGCGACAGACAGAGAGAGACCGCTGCCTGCAGACCAGAGGAAGCTGGATCTGATGTAAAAAAAAAAAAAAAAAAGCTCCGCGTGTCGGCAACAAAAACCTGTCGAACTGATCCGCGTGCGCGCGCGCGCACACACACACACACACACACACACACACACGTGCACACACACACACACACACACACACACACACACGTAGGCTACATGCAGGCACGCACACACACTAAAATAAAGGAGAGAAAAAGTTGTAACTCAGAGAAAAGAAAGAAAAAGGCTGGAGCCCATTGTGTGTCAGTAGCTAAATGTTGTGTCTTTTGTCATCAAAAGTCATTTGTCAGTGTTGATTTCATTGCTGTTTACAAGAGAACAGCTGTACAGATGTTGAGGTGTCACTAAAGCAAAATATAATGGACCCAGTTGTCCTGGTTCACCTGAAAATCACAGCCGACACAAAAACCTCTTTTTCTCAAGATTTTGCTGCCAAAATGGCATTTTGGGCTAAACCCACCTATATTCAACCGCCAATTTCACAAGACTGGAACAAGATAGAAACAAACAGGTTTTTTTGCTGGAAAGTAGAGACCCTCGTCTTTCCTTTGATAGGCTGAATGTGTATTTATTAAAAGTAGGTAGGTACATGGTGGGTCTACCAAAATCAGTCAAAAAGCTGGAAAATGCCTGGCAAGCTGGAGGACGCTGCTCTGAGAATGGCTGGCAGTCAAAGAGTTAATAACTTATCTGTTTACCGTTTATAAATGGTCTATTGACTAATTATAAATATTCTACTTACGCTTATAAGTGGTCTATACATTGTTCTACTTACACTTTATAAATGGTCTATATACTGTTTATAAACGTTAGTTAAATATTAGTAAACTGTCTGTTTACAATTTATAGTTGGGTCTAATAACCTCTTATAAATGGTCTAGTCACCATTTAAAATTTGTCTGTATGCTGTTAATAAATTATTAAAAGATGATGGTAAACTATCTGTTTACAATTTATAAATGGTTTATTAAGCAATTGTAAATGATCTATTTACCATTTACAATTGGTCTATATGCTGTTTATAAATGATAATTCATCATTGGTAAGCTTATCTGTTTACATTTCTAAATGGTCTATTAACCATTTCTAAATGGTTTATTAACCATTTATAAACTATGGTTATTGTAAAGTGTTACCCCCAATTTATATTCAGGTTTAACAACAGAGCAGTATTGCAGCTGTCCAGCCCTGTTTATCCAGGGTTGTAGAAAGTGATATAAAACACTTCTATAAAAATTTAACCATTTATGTTCAACATCCAAAAATCACATTCACAAGGTGTGTTTTGTGCCCTTCACCTTTGACCTTTGACCCTTAAAACTCTTGTGTGTAAGTGAATATGTCTGCAAAATTTGAAGAAATTCTGCCTGAGATATCATGTCCACAAGTGAAACACATAGATTGACAGCCTGAAAACAATATGCCTCTGGCCTTGGCTGTAGCCAGCAGGAAGATATAATGAGGCAATGAATGGAAATAAACAAAACTATGAGGCTATAAGACACTTCAACACCTGAGGAGTTTTCCCAATATGTCACAAGATCCTCTTTCAAACAATTGAAGTTCTGAGATCAAAGGAACTCATTGTTTCTTTTCTGATGCTTTAATCATTTGAGAGATGAAAGACTACATACCCTAGCTGTATTACAGCTGCATGAAGGACAAGATTAATCGGTACTGGACAAGCTGGAAACAAAGCAGCTCCAGCTAACGCTATCCGCAGCCATCACACATCCAGCAAACTATGAATGCAGGAGAAGCGATGATCAGAAGTCAGGAGAGTAACTTTACCGCAATAGACAACCTCACTTCCATTTCTGTCAGTCAATACAGAGGCAGTCAGAGGTTTGCTAATGGCCCACAGCTCTTCAACCAGAACCGACATGAGATTAAAGTTAATTACAAGTTTTGATGCGAACCGCAGCATCGGTTGAAAGTTTTACATTCAGTATTTCGGCAGTGGTTCACGAGAGAAAAGGCTCGCGACCTTATGAGCATGAATTGTGTAGGAGTGCTGCGGTGCGCTGAAGGTTAATGTTAGCAGATAACAGCACATGGGCTGTAAATGTATGAGTATAAGGCAGGGATGTGCAGTTTAAAGGTCCAGCGTGTAATATGTGGGTGAAATTGTTATATCCAGCGTTCAGGTTCTAGTTTTCAGCGCTCACTCACTCGCTCACACTCACTCAAAGTGACGGTGGTGATGCCTTTCTATATAACACATTATAACCATACCTATAATGAGTTATAATGAAGTTATAGCACTGTATAACTATAGTAATAAACATTCATAAATGACCATAATGCTTAATAACAATAATCATAAAGCATTTTATCGTGACTTGTAAGGTCAGATATTATAATACGTTAATTGTTAGTAACTCGCTGACAATGCCCACATCGATAATGCATTAAATGTAGTGTAGAATGTGTTATAATCGCAAGACCCTTGCTATATGTAGATATAAAATTATAATTATAAGGCTTCGAAAACCAAACAAATTTTGTTTTATGGCGATTATACACAGATTTTGCCAATAAACCTTGTCAATTATTACACACTGGACCTTTAATATCTTAGAAAACGATGGGAAATATCTGAATGGTGACAGAATAATAAATACATCTGTAGTCTTGATTAGTTGTGATTGCATGAAAGCACCTGCTGCTGAGTGATGAACGGCAGAGTGCAGCATCTTCAAGCTGCCGTGCATATGGCGCCACGTTGGAGCGTTTTATTTCAGCGTGACAGGATGAGACAGATTTATTGAGAAACGCTACATGCTACGTGTCTGAGGTGGGGGAGGTGGAGGTGGAGGTGGGGGAGGGAGTATGGACGTCCGTGCAACAGCTTGAATTGACTCTCCTCACCGTTGCACTGTATGCGTATGTCGTCTTGAGTGGACGTTCTCTGTGTGTTGCCGTGAATAGTGCACAGTCCTGTAGCACAGCTGACGCGGCCTGTCTGAACAAACATCCCCCACTAACCTCTCCACTACTATCTAGTGATATGGAGTGTGTTTTAGCTTTTATGTGCCAAGATGGCCTGAGGTTTAAATTATCCACCACTGAAACTGCGCTGCAATATAGTGGAGGTGAGTGGAATTTAATTTCTCGTGCTCTTCCATTATTGTTTCTGGAAAGACGCGTGCTGGAAATTTTCAATATGTTTGGAAAAAAAGAAACTTAAATTGAATTCACATCCTTCTTACTGGCTGGAGGGAAGAAGTCTTAACAGTGGATATCCCAAAACTGTGGGAAGATATCTCACTTTAACACTAGTGCACTGTTATTATCATTTGGTAATTATATCCATATTGATCCGTGGTAATGATTACTGAACTATAGCACCAAGGATTCATCAGTTCAGTCGCACCTCTGGTTATACTGTTTACTCTCCATTGATTTTCTCACAATGACGTACTGTATGTATTGTACTGTCTGCGCGGTTATGTTTATGTGTTTGCACAGACAACACAATGTTATTTCTTCCCTGTGCATGTGTGTGTTTGAGTGAGTCAAGGGATCAGGAGCACCTTGTGCATGTGTGCGAGAGCGTATATCATCAGTTTAGTGGAATTACCCTGCTCCTTCATTAACACCGGGGCTAAATCAGCAACTGACAGCAGCTGTGGCCGGGGCCAAGAGGACATGAGCACTGATCTGAAGTAGATTAGGGAGGAGACTGTGTCTGTGCACACACACTGGCGCTTCCACCCACCTGCCCTTCCCTCGCCCTGCTCCGTGTAGCCTCGCCGGGGTCCGATCAATACGCCATCCTGGAGCAGAGATGGAGGATCTGGGCTTTATGGAGTCGTTACAGTCCCCTGTGCGTGCTTTATGAATGGGCCCCATAAGGCTGTTGATAGACCGGAGGATAGCGTAGCAAAGCACAGCCATAACAAAGGAAAAGATGAGGTACACATAGCCGCAGCAGTCACTTCCTGTTTTATAACATCATTTCGATTACCTTATTGATCAGCTTCCAGCAGAACAGACAAAATCATAATCCCCCAAACAGATAGTTGATTGTAAGATTAGTACGTCCCAGAATAACATTGCAGTGCCTGGGAGAGTTTGTAAAGACTTTGGACTGTCGAGAAAACTAAGATGGAGAGCAAGGATTTCATGAGTCTGGGAGAGAAATTGGGGTGTTGGAGTTCTGCTGGTGGAGACCTTGTGTTGTGAAGGATGCACAGGGTTTAATTATTCTGTCCATGTCTAGAAAGTCTATTTAATATGTCTCAAAGACACAGACGGAGTGCCTTGGAACTTGGGCGAGTTTGAGCGATTTACATCTGAGAAGCGCACAGTGACCATCACAGTGCTATTAAAACAAAATTCTCCATTGCAAATGAGCAGCATTAAAGCATCTTTTTCTTCTCTCTTTCTCTTTTCATGTAATATTCAGTTTGTTCTCTTGGCAAAGAGTAGTGTAAAAGCTTGCTGAAAGTGGAATGCAAGGTATTTGGTTTCAGAGGAAAACATCAGTGTTTCAGACAGAGGCAGTAATGGTGGTTGAAGCTGGGAGAGGCTGGGAGCTGCAGGGCAGCTGTAACTCTTCTGTGAAATCTCATTTTCACAATCATCCCTGTTTTTCATTTGATGTTTATCACACTCTCTGAATGTACATTGAATGCGACAGTTGTTTTGGAGACACACGCCCTGACTGATGACAGTTACAGGGCTAGATTTTTCTTTCCAATCTACTGTATAGTCGAGCTGATAATCACATGCAAATACAAAAAAACCAAACAGATATTGAGCCTTAACCACAGATCATGTTCAAGTCCTTAGCAAAGCCAAACACTGCTGAGCCATTCCTGGATGCATCCTTGTGGAGCTGAAACAATTCATTGCTTAATTAACTACAATTAATTTGCAAGAATCTTATAATTGATGCAGTGTTTAGATATTTTTGAAGCAACTTCACCCTCACAATATCGACTAATCTGTATCGAAGGGGAAAGTAAACAAACTACTGGATTTCACTTCTTCAGCACTTTTACCAAGACTAGAGGCTCCAACATACTGTATGATATACATGCAGTTATTAAACACCATTAAAATAAAAGTTATCATTTGCCTTTTAGCCTTTATGACATTTCATCTTGGAGGTGAGTCCAGTTTCAGCAGTGGGTTCGACATCTTCCCTGCTCTGTCCTGTTGAACTTCAACTAAGGAAGAAAACAGAAAATCAAAGCCTCCAGGGTCTGCTCCATGAAATCAATTTTACTTTCATAAATCCCCATTAATTCCTCCTGCTTCGATCGCATTCTGACTGCCTTACCGACAAAAGACTGACCATGAAGCGTAGAGAGAACAGGGGGCCGCTACCCTTCATGTGTACTGTACACTCCTTCTGCTAGAAATTCAGCTTGAATAGCGCTGTTTGTGTGTGTCTTCACACTTTATATGAAATAAATGATTTATTCTCTTTACAATGTAAAAAAATCATGTTGTTTAGGGATTTTAACCATAATCTTACTGCATTAGATGTAATAACTAATGTATTTCTGGGTTGGACAAAAGTGGTTACAGCAGTAGTTCCCAACCTTTTTTGGCTCGTGACCCCATTTTGACATAACAAATTTCTGGCACCCGCGTGATCACGGCCGTCAATCAAGATTCACCAGCTCAGATATTTTTATATTTTATTTGAACTTAATTTATATCCGAGAAAGTGAAAGTATAGAATACAGCTGTTTAAGATTGTGTGTAGTGTTTTTAATCACAATTTAAAAAAGAATAATAATTAGACATTTCAGGCGACCCCATTTGAATTCCAGGCGACCCCACATGGGGTCACGACCCCAAGGTTGAAAAACACTGGGTTACAGACTGAATAATGAACAGTTTTCACCTTCACACAGGCTACAAATTGACAATCAGAGTAAACAGCAGTTTCAACCCTGCAGCTGACTCTACTGTAGCTTACTGTTCACACAGTCATCTTCCTGTGTTGCATTAGGCCTACACTAGCTGTACTGTATTCAGGATCAAATGAACTTCATTAGTACTGCATGCTGCATTACCAGTAGATTAAGTGCTCGACGAAGTGTGTGGTTAGTATTTTGTTGTGTGACATGTTGAGGAGATTAAGCGTGGTCATTAACCGCATTGACAGCTGCATCGCTGTGTTTGTACTGTACGTGGATGTACACATACACACAAACAGACACGCACAGGTTGGAAAGCCAACAGAAACATTTAATCTTTGAAATCTCTCCCTTTTTTCTTCCTCATGCTGTTTCCTTCCTTGTTGCTGCCCTTATTCCCACCAGTCTCTCCTTCTCTTCCTCTTCCTCCCTCTCTTTTCCCACTGTCTCGTCAGTCCTCCTCTGCGCTCGGGTCACCTGTGTTGATTTACTGTCAAATCTTCTAGGATTATCAGTAATCCCACAGCAGTAAAATCTGTTTGCTGACAGCTGTGCTCCCTCTAAGTGTTGCTGTTTCCTGTGCACACACTGCCCTATATACCAGAAAAGGCCTGTCTTCCTCCCCAGAACGGAGGAAAAAACAAAAGAAAAAACACTAATTTTCCGCCTCAGAGGATTCCAATTGACAATATTCTGCTCTCTTTTTCTGTGGTGTTTTGTTGTATTTGACTGTAATGTGGGACTGCTTTCTACTTTTATGGATTAGGGGGTTGAGCTGAATTTATTGCGTGTAAATAGGTATGATATTGGATATTTTCTCACAGGGTCACAGATGCTCCCATGGGGGTTCACCCCACATTCATGAAGTCTGCTCTTTTTTCGAACATCACTGGGGATGACTCAGCGATAATTTAGCCGTCGCCTCTCAAACCTCATCCAGTCGGCTGCAATCAAATGAAAATATAGTCATGGATTTGTGCACAATCTCCTTTTCATTGGGGATAAATTGAAGGTGAAATAGAAAATGATTGAGAAACAAAGTGGGCCACGCACACCTTAAAATATTAGTTATTAATATTGATCCTGCTGTCCTCCAACCAGCAATATCTAATATCAGCCGAGTATGATGCTGTGATACTACCGTTCTCCAAGAGTGCAATTCATTCATACAGAAATACTTTTTTTTTTTAACCATTATTGCTCTGGCAATTTACAGCAGCAACTATTCACACTTGTCTTCACACTTGTGTCTATATTGTGTGTTTATGGTATGTATGAGAATCCTACAACCTCTATATTTCCTCCACAGGTGGTGTACAAGAACAATGATATCCGCTTAGAGCTGTCCCGTCTGGCTCGTATCGTGGACCCCAAGATGAAGCTCCAGGGTGACATTGTCTTCAAGTGTGAAAATGTCCCCACCCTCGACCCCATCAACTTTGAGACCCCCGACTCCTACCTGGCTTTACCTAAATGGAACACCAAGCGCGTGGGCTCCATCTCCTTTGACTTCCGCACCTCCGAACCCAACGGTCTGATTCTCTTCACCCACGGTAAGCCCCAGGACCGACGGGACGCCAAGGGCCAGAAGAACAACAAGGTCGACTTCTTTGCGGTGGAGCTGCTGGACGGTGGGCTGTACCTGCTGCTGGATATGGGCTCCGGGACCATCAAGGTCAAAGCCACGCAGGCCAAGGTCAATGATGGCGGCTGGCACCATGTGGACATCCAGAGAGATGGACGCTCCGGTAAGGAAGGAAGAGAAAAGCTATTTCTGATTTCAGTTTTCTCATTTTGATGTAGCTGTGACCAAAACCTCTGGGAACATAGTATATTACAGTTAACCAGTGTTAGAAACGTGAATTTTTGTTGAACACAAGCAGAACTCTCCAGGGCTGAAAATGAAGCCATTATAGATGTGTCAAAATATGCTGTTCCTGCAGGTCCCCATAGACCTCCATGTTAAAATATCTAACTTAACAGCAGAAAGAAGCACGTTTACTGCCTTTTCTGCTTATTTCCTCCTATAACGACTGTATGGGGGATGATGTTCTATATAACTCACCCGTTAAATTTTTTAGTAACACTTAAAGTAATGTATAATTAAAGTTGTGGCACTTTGAGTGACAGGTAAGTGACTGTCTGCTACAAAGGCTCTATTTTGGATTAGTAGAAGTCAGGCCAAGACGGCAGGGCAGACCCACTTCAAAACTGCTCTCCAGAAACGTACAGGTGACATCATGGAGGTCCGTCTTTATTTATAGTCCACTGTTTCACAACAGTGTCGCAGTTTGTTAAAGCACCGTGATCAGCTTGGTGCTTTGGAAAACGCACCGAGGGCTCGTTATGTCACCGTTTCTCATTTCTCTCTCTCTCCCTCCCTCTTTCACACACAAGCACAAACACATAATCAAGAACGACTTCAATCAGAAAACCGAGCTCCCGCCTCAATTAGAAATGTGTTGCCTTTGGCCATGCAGTATATGAATTTATAGGCGGAGGGCTGACAAGGCAAATAATCTACCAGAGAACGGAGTCATCAGTGAGAAATAAAGGTACACTATAGTACAATAGATCCTAAAACACTGGATGGGGAATGACTAATATTCTCTGCAGTATTGCTATAGGGACTTAGCTTGTGTATCACTTAGCACAGGCTGCGTGAACATCTATCATTTCAAATAGGAAATGCACAGTTGAATTATTTAATTCATCAGTAATTACAGCATCTTTCTTAAATGTCCCTCACCACTAAAACCTCAAGTTCTGCTTTCATGACTAACAGTGTTAATTCTGACCAAGACTCATCAAGCTCAATCAAACGTGTTTAATTTTACACTGCATTTTCGACTGTAGAAGCTGTAACCAAGTGAATGAAAATTCCCATTAGCATCACCTGCACTTTGTGTTTACTGCTAATTAGCAAATTACAGCATCCCAGAGTGCTATATTAAGATGGTGAACCTGGTGAACATCATAACTGCAAAATATTAGCAGTGCCATGAACATGTGCACTTAATAAATGACAATTTGTTAACACCCTGTAATATTAACTGTAACAAACAAATTGTTAAAAAAGACCTGACATGAGAAAATAGTTTTTAAACACCATCTCTCACTTTGCGCTAGTTCCCATGACCCTATAGAAAGGTTCCCATTCTACAATACTGATAATAACCGTGCATCTGGTTTTGATATGGAGGAATTATTTAGCTGCCACTGTGGCACCGCTCCAGAGAGAATCAAAGTTTGAATCATATTACTGCTTATTTCAGCATCACATCCACGGAATGATGTAAATCTCCTCAATATATTAATTTCAGCAGTGATTTATTGCCAGGACAAAGTCATACCTCTCTCCGGATGGTTACCGGGCTTGTTTCTCCTTGTTTCCTTCCATCTGTATGTCCTCTGACCTGGAAACACGGCCAAATACACAGAAAGTATTAGAAGAAGATTATATTAGAGAAAGGGGTTAGAAACTTCTGTTGCCGTGAGCTCCAAACCCAACACAATCTCTGCATTAGGCGGGATCCTCTAGAGGACTCGGATGTGTTAGTCGGCGCTACAGCCTGTGTTATATATCAGGTTAGAGCAGCCAATTTAGCCGTGTGTCAGAGCTCGCTGCTTTGATTAATCACCGGCACAGCCCCCAGTGCGATAGCAGAGCAGAAAGTAGGATTTTCACAGGGAAAAAGAGGAATGAGACAGATATATGGATACCAGATTGAGGGATGGTTAAGAACAGGCATAATCACACTTGTGGCTTGAGTGAAATGTTAATAGAAGTTGCAAGTGAATTAAATTTCTTGTCTACAAAGAGCTGGAGCCAAGATCGCTCTGTCTGGCTGCAAGGTGAATGTAACAGAAGTAAAATGTGAGAACTCATATTACACCGTTTTTCAGACGAGCTAAATTTGGGCTTCATGAAAAAAGGATGTTTTCATTCTTGACCTCAGTGAAGGCTGATAGAGAGGTGCGCACGGAGATAATGTGTTAGAGGAAGAGATGATCTGAAGTTAAATCCTCTTTTTCCTCTTTAATATTTCATGTCTAAAAGCACAATCTGCCGATGTTACGCCACATTACAAGTGTATTCATTTTTCTAACAGAAAAAGAATCAATTGGAAAGAAATTGTGATTGTGATGTGAATTTTACACCAGTTTTCTTGATGTTAAGTAACATTTTTAACACAGTTTAAAAGAGCTGTCAATCACAGTGGGATTTCCTGCAGACATCAACCTTACAGTTTATCTTTCAAAACCTTTTTCTGCCCTCTTTGTTCTTGGCAGCTCTCTGTGGAGAAGAAATGATGAAGGAACCCTGTGAATATATGAGCTAATACACAGACGTCTTGATGTAATCTACCTGAGATCACACTTAATGTCTCTACTGGTTTTGTCTGTGCTGTCATTGTTTATTTGGACAATCACTGCATCTTTGCTTTTGAAATGTAGTTATGTATTTGGCTTCACTCTGTTCCGTGTTCTGTTTGTAAACTTACTGTAGACTCAATATATTTCTCTATTTTACTAATTATCTGTTGGTTTTACATCGATTATCAGGTTTTTCTAATTATATATCTGAGATCTGGGCCTCTATAGATGTAGAAAAACAAAAATCTATAAAATATAGGGAACATGTCCTGGAGACATATCGGCTCACAGTGCCATCATGCCATCTTCCTTGAATACATTTTTTTCTCCTCTGCACTGTTCTGCAGTTTTGTGGCTTAAATAGAGTTCCCCCTGAAGAGAGTGTTACAAACTCAGTGATCGGTGCAATTTTGGCTGCCCAACATAGCTTTGCACCTCCACCCACGCAGACCTCGTCTTGGCATGGACACAGGAGTGTTGTGCTATTTTCTCTGGCCTCTTTTTTGTACAACCGGTGCCTCAGCTCTGTGTCCAAATGCACCGTGGGAGAAACTTTAGACTGAGTGTTAGGCTTTCCCTTCTGTCCTCTCATTGATGAATAAAAATGGTTCCTTTGGTCTCACATTTAGTTTGAAAATATCAGTTTGGATGCAGCGTCAAAACCCTGTAAATTGAGGGCAGGAGATGCCACTTGTTTTCAGTGCAGTTCCTGTTATTTCAGGGATTTAGCAGACGCAAGTTGTGTTTTCTGGCATCGAGTGACAAATCACTTAACTGGTAGAACATGACACTTAATTTCAAAAAATCCAGTAAGAAACCACTGACATTATCTCAGTCTGCTTGCTATTTTTTAAACATATATAACAGCAGTAGATAACATGGCATATTGACACTGCATTTTCATAGCGTATTGTCTCACTGGCAGGGCCGTTGCTAGGAATTCTGGGGCCCCTGAGGGAATACTAAAGTGGGCCCCTGACTTTTCCACTTTTTTTCTTAGACTACGTATGTATTATCATTTTTTATGTAGCCTACTTTGTTTTGATGCTAATGCAGCATTACTATGAGTATGTCAGGGTCTAAGCAGAATAATTCAGTCATACAAAGATTGGATTACAGGGCGCTGGGGCCCTAGAATGATCATCATCTTTCTCCTCTATACAGCGCCCCTGCTCACTGGTGTGTATTTATGTGTTTTTCTTCCTCCAGGCATCATCTCAGTCAACAGCCGTAGGACCCCTTTCACCGCCAGCGGGGAAAACGAGATCTTGGACCTGGAGGGGGACCTTTATCTGGGTGGTCTCCCTGACAACCGGGTGGGTTTGGTGCTGCCCACCGAGCTCTGGACCGCCATGCTCAACTACGGCTACGTGGGCTGCGTCCGGGACCTGTTCATCGACGGACGGAGCAAGGACATCCGGCAGATATCCCAGTCTCAGAATGTGACGGGCATCAAGTCCTCCTGCAACAAGGTGAACGGGAAACAGTGCGACAGCAACCCGTGCAAGAACAACGGGGCGTGTAAGGAAGGATGGAACCGCTTCGTGTGCGACTGCACCGGGACCGGCTTCTGGGACAGCACCTGTGAGAGAGGTGAGACTTGTTTACTATCATTTTCCCCTATGTGCTGAGTGTGTTGTTTCTCTCATAGCGATAAGTTCTAAGTCTTATTGGGTGTGTCAGAGGACTTATTGATTTGCTACGAAAGGACTTCTTAAACAGGCTCCAGCAGCTGCTCTCTTTGTGTGCAGAGGAATCTGTTTGTCATTGTGCTTAAGGGAGGAGCGCTGTGTTAACTTTGTGTAGATTACAAGACTGAGATAAGAGGTCACTTCACAAAGCTGAATGATCTTTTGTGCTCTCCCAAATATGCTTGCAAAGTGGCAGTGATGTAGCCACTGTCTGCTAACAATAGCTTTTCTGGGCGAGTGGACAATGCTCTGTTTCAGCAGACAGGCACAAGTGTGACTTGGGACACTTCCCTCACAATATTTATGGAAGCTTTGCTGAAAGATTTAATAGGATTTCTCTTTTCTGCCAAGTGGCTTTGGAAAAAGCGACATTTTTTTCCCCCTCTCTCTCTCTCTCTCTTGCTGTGGAAGGTTCTGGAGTGAAATTGAACTTCTCTCTGGTGGTGAAATGGCCTCTCCTTGTCTGGGTTTTAAGAGCCTGGATGCATTAAGTTTTTATGAGACGGCAGAGATAGGGACACTCCTGGCTGTGGGAGAGTATGTTATCTGACTATTGTTCGGATTGTTCTCGACTTTTTTCTCTAGTATTTTGTAGAGTTTTTCAGGGTCACTTGAGAGCTTTAAGTACTTTTCTGAGAACTTGAGTATGTAAAAAAAAAAACATACTTGGAGGAATAATAAGTATCTGGAGTGAAGGTCGCTACAACCAGAAGAGCGTGTAACTATAGGGGGTGTAATATAATACTGTGTACAGACTGAAACATGCTCCTCCGATGTAGCGCCACAGTATAACCTCTGTAAATAACATATCCTAGAAGCAGATGGAATTCAATAGGGAGCATTAAAACACATGCTCATAATACACAGCCATTAATAATAAAGAAATAGAGTTAATCTTACATGGCTGTAATGTAAAGTACATGTTCTGTCCATTTGTGGAGGAGCTGAACTTCCAGTGGGAGTTGAGTTTGGGAGCCGGGGCCTGTCTGATGGAGTTAGCCTCGTCTTAGCTCCACTGTTGTGTCTATTTTGGTTGCAATCCCATGATGTTGCATCTGCACGGATGAAGGGGAGGGAGGGGTGGGGGGGGCGGCAGCTGTGAAGGCAGCGGTGTACTGGCCAGGAAACACTCAAACAGAGCCAATGTGCCGCAGTGACCTTTCGCCCATGGGAAGAAAACATTAAGTCACATGTCTCCAATGCTCCATACAGTCACTTCTTCTTCTCCGGTCCTGTTCTGTTCACTTCCCACACACACACACACACAGTGCACGCTCTCTGAATGGTCACATCTCTGCATTCAGTGAGTGCCGTTGCCTCTGGGTGATAACCCACGGGACCGTGCGCCGGCTCCCCAGCTCTGGAGCTGCAGAAGAAAGCTTCAGTCTGGTCAGCAGTTGTTGTTGTTGTTGTTGTTGTTATTTTTTTTTTTGCTTTACACAATGAGCCTTGAGATGTGGTGAAATGTGCTGATAGAGGTAGAGCTGTCTTGACTTGAGTTCATGCCTCTGGATTTTTTAGTTTCTTGGTTGAATCCCTCCCAGGCGGTTTATTCTGTATGGAGGTGTGTTGCTGCAAGTGGAGTTTGTATTTAAAATTGTTTTGACACTTCACCACACAGAAAACAGAAAACTAACCTTCAACAATGTATATGCTCACTCTCATTGTGAAAGAAAATAACCCTAATTATGTCTTTGAGTTCATGTTGGCCTGGGTTTGGAGACTAATAAAAGACTAAAGCTGTGTAGTTTTAACTGTGAAGCAACAGCAACAGTTTGATGAAGAGATAAAAACAATTTTCTCAGACTGATGAAAGTCACGCCTGTGAAACCTTATGATATAACACTAAATCACAGGTACACACCTTCATGTGTTTAATGAACTACTGCCAGACATCCCACGTACTCAGACAAAACAAACACTTGAGAATGGCTCTTTCGCTTCTGGGAGCTTTGAATGAGTGTTTTGAATGAGCTGAATTGAAAAAACACAGTTTCCTTTACATTTACATACAATTTCAGAATAAACAATGGAGCAAGTCCTACTCTTTATAGCATTGCTCCATACATTCAATGTATAGGAATTCAGGGATAATTTAAAGGAGACCAATATGTCACAAGGGAAACTATACGACAATGTAAATCACACAATTATTTTTCTAATGAAAGACAAACAAACATGCTGTTTCTTTTGCAAATACAGCTCACAGCTCTGTTGTCTTCCAACTGTTTGTGTCATGTGACTTTTGGTTCAGTCACAACCGCATGAGCAGGCCTGCAGTAAGCCGGCCTCCTTTAAAGGGATAGTTCAACATTTTGACACATTGCCATAATCCCTATAGTTTTATGAGTAGGTTCATTACCTTTAATTGTTGGTGTACTGTAAGATGTTTCTAGAAGGGCGGAGCAGAGCCGCAAGCTGCTCAGAGCTATGCTTGGAGGATAATGGGATTTTTTGGTTTCCCTCATCAAATACACAATCCAACCACGCTATGAGATTACAATAACAACAACAGAACATTATGAGGTGGAGTTGTTTTCGAGGCAAATACAGAGACTGCTTCATGCCGAAAAACTGCTCCTGACGGGTTACCTTGAAAACGACTCCGTCTCATACAGTAACGTTCCGTTTTTATCTCATAGCGTGGTGAATGTGCAGGTCACAACTTGTCCACCAGAGCGTTTTGGAGTTGTTGGATTGTGTATTTGATGAGTTTGATGAGGGAAACTGAGAAATTGCATGAGCCTCCGTAGTGTAGCTCTGAGCAGCACACGGCTCTGCTCCGCCGTTCTAAAAACAGCTTGCACCGGCAGTTAGAAGTAACTAACCTCCTCCTAAAACTAATGGGCCAAGTTGCTAAAATGATTAACTATCCCTTAAATTAGCTCTACAGTAAATGGACAACAATCCTGAGTCTGACTCTGCAGACTCCCTGGCACAGTGGAGCCAGCAGTGTGGGAGCACACTGGGGATACAGTAATCCCTGTGGGGCTCTGGGTCTGCTCTGTGGTCAGGCCTCAACAGCCTGAACCACCTCAGCCTGAGCTCCTGTCAGTGCAAAAGGACAATAGCTCGATACCAAAGCCCTCTCAGTTTGCCGTACGGCCCCCCTGCGGAGGAATCATCATCTCTGGCTACTTGTGTCAGCGATCTTATTTTTTCGGTCACTAACCCAAAGTGTGTGACCGTGAGTAAAGTGCTGCGAAGAAGACTGAGCAGTAAATTGAGAGCTTTGATAACTCTGTCTTTGAAGACGCTGCTCAGTGCCAGTACCATGCCCTCCTCCGCTTCCAGAAAAATAGTCTACTTTATTTCAGCACTTTCACTTTCACTATTTTCATTTAATAACAGCTCTCATACAGTATACTGAGCAATCCACTTTTTTTTCCCCTGTCAGGCTGAGATCTCGGCCTTCATCCTGACTGTTTGACCCGAAGCTGCGATCCGCATGCAGGAGGTCACAGTCTGATAAAACCGGGAAGACAACATCATCTGCAAATAGCGTAAGGTCTTGATGCTGGCGAACTAAATTTACAAATGAGTCTGATCTCATTATATTCTCTCACGATGGCCTGTATCACAGTTCACAGCAGAACATTTCTGAAGCTGGGAAAACAGAAGCCCTCCAGATGATGAAACGGCTCGGATTTAAAATGTTGGGCCAGAGACGACGTGGTATTTTCTTTATTTCAAAATAAATGTGCAACACTTTGGAACAAATGGATCTGTACTAGTCACGCTGGTAGAATGGTTTCTTCTCCCTCCTTCTCCGTGCTTTTAAGCAGCCCCTGGAGCTCCCTGGTGACGATATCAAACAACCACCCAGATGTATTCACACGTGGCGCTCGCTATTGATCTCAAGCACACTATATGGTACAACAGAGGATTGCGCTTGTATGATGAGACAAGGGGTGAAATGATAGAGATCGGTGCTCACCCGGGAGTGCAACAAAGGTTATACATTTACATTACAATGATTGGCCTTTGCTGGTGACTTTGTGCTGGAATGTAAATAAGCTCTTTTGTCTGTCTTTGTTCAGATCAGGCTGCACTTTTTTGTGATACCATTTAATTCAAATGGATTTCCTCGGCAGGCGCTGGAAGTATTTGTCACATTGAATTAGCATTTCCATCTATATTCTCCTGAAGTCAAAGATCTCTCATATCAACACAACCAAAGTCAATACATATGAGTCCTTCCTATAATGAGTTTGACTGACTTTTCTTGTGTGCAGCAGTACTGCGGGTACAAACTAATGCTAATACTAATACTAATTAATGGTGCTACGGCAGAAGCACAGTGCAGGGTTTTACATTCCATTAGCACGTGAAGTAGACATCATGCCATCTGAATCAGAGCTGTTTCTTCTTGAGAGGATAAATTGTTTCGGCTTCTTTGTTCAACCATCTTTAGCGTCCAGAAGAAGAATTAGAATACGTTATTCATGTTGTGTTTCTTCCTTCTTGTGTGTCATGCATCTGCCCTAACTATGACTGCTATAGGAGAAAATGTAAAATCTCTGACATTTAAAGTGTTGAGGATATGAAGGGCAACCGCTTATACGTTAAACTCTAGTGAATAATTGATGTAGCCTTCACTGAGGACTCTAACATCATTTGAGTGAGTGTGAGTTTTATGAACCTGAGGCCAGTTTGCATTCTAAAATTAAAAAGTGCATATTAAAATAGCTTTTATTTGTCTATTTTTCTAAAAAAAAATATATATATAATTTTGACTTCTTTTAAACAAAGACAATAAATAGATTTGAGATTTTCTCATCAAACTTTTGCTCTTGGTCTGAAGCAAAGAAGAAGAGTGTGCTCCCTGTGTCAGCAACATGTCTCTTTTTTTTTTCTTTTACAAGTTTGAAAATACATTGGCATTCACTCCCCATATTTAATGTAGCCAAGACTGTTGGGGCTGAGAAGTGTTACATTTTTCACAATGAATTTTGAATGCACCATCCAGGTACTCAAAGTGCACAACATGTTTCCATTCATGTCCATGTGAACACGCTTGTGCACTGAAAGCTGCAAGTATAGATGCTACTTTTCCTGGACCATTGCCTTCCAGAGTCATATGCATGTTTTCCTACGTGCATCCTCTGCAGCACATACAACTGTTTGTTTTACTCAGTCCAAACATCCATGGCATTGTGCATGGCAGTATTAATACACATACATTTTTAATGTGGCATTAATGAATGCTTTCCACTTAGCTACCAACAACACTCTGGTTCCTTCTCTATCGCTCCACAGTCCTACTTCAGTGTCGTGTCCATACATTATATCCTAACGGCCTATAAATCTTGGCTCTTGGTGCCATTGCATATTTTACTACTAGTACATAACATCTAGGTGAAGAAATGCCTCCTGTTGATTTTAGTTTTTCAGACCTCGTACGTAGAGTACATTTAGCAGACTTTGCACTGATTATATTTTTGGAGCTCAAATAATGGAATCATCAGAAACGAGAGTCTCTGGATAATTTCATCATATTTGTATTGAACAGAACACATCGTTCTGTGTAATTTCTTCTCTTCCACTGGGAGCTAGAAAGCTAGCGATTTTCTCCGTCTGTTTACCAGAACGAAATGCAGTCTGACAGATATTTTAGCCAGTTTGAGGAGATCAAAGATCGTACCAGGCGATAACTTAAGAGACAACAGCGCTCGCGTCTGCTTTCTGTTTTCTACCTGGTATCTCTGCCAGCTTTCGTTTTCTGCCTCTTATCTCATGTGTCTCTCCTTTTACCGTGAGTCTCTTTTTCATTCCCTTTCTTCAAATCCCTCCCTCCCTTTTTACGTTCTGTGTCTCCTTGTTTACCCCCGCACTCTTCTTTTTACGCTCACACACAAACACACGCGAGCTCCTCTCTGTTTGGCATGTCTTCTTTAACCCGGCCCATGAGACACGACAGCACCTGTGATCAGAGTTCTGCTGTGGTATCACAGAAACAGATGTAGCATCAGCATGGGAGCCAGTCACTTGTGTGTGTATGTGTGCGTCTGTGAATCTGTGCACATACTTAAAGGGATAGTTCACCCAAAATTGAAAGTTCACTAATTATCTACTTATTGTCGACTAAGGGCTGGGAGAAGTTCCAGAGTTATCTGTGGCTTCTCTGAGTTACAGGGGGTCTCGGTGCATGTCCATATAACGGTTGCAAATGGACACCAGCGGTCTTCAAGCTTGTTTTGTAGCAAAAGCTTCTCGAAACTCCTCCTCCCGGTACGTCAAATTTGGAAGAGGAACTTCCGCTACAAACAAGCTTGAAATATAGACTTCTTAAATTTTTTTCAGGACAATTTCGCATTTCGGGGTTTCAATACAAGACGGACATTACATACGAGCAGCATGGAGGTATTTGGATGTTTTTTGGTGTGTCTTTTTGTTATGAAGACAGTCGGTATCCATTTGCAACCGTTTCATGGACATGCACTGCTACGCCGAGACCCCCTGTAACTCAGAGAAGGCACAGAATTTCAATTTTGGGTGAACTATCCCTTTAATGTGATCTACAAAAACTCATGAATCTGACCATATGTCTGTATATATTTTCATCCATTCACATGATTAGGGATGCCTTTTTAAGACCAACGCCAACGCTTGTGAGTGTGTTAGCGTTTATGTGTTTGTTTGTATACCAGCCAGGCGGTGTCAATGCCCCCATGCAGGAGTGTGATACCGGGGGCCGCGGCCTCGATAGACCCCTCTGGTTTGGGTTATAGCCCTGCCAAAAACCCATCTGTCTGTGATCTGAATTCAAATAGGGCAGCGTGGCTCGGTGCGGCCCCATCAGGCACACGTGGTGGAGAAAAAAGAGGTGCTGCTTGCTTAAAATACAACGCTGTGCTCATGTATTAACATAGTTTGAGGGGAAAAATTATTGCCCTGGTGCACTGTTACCATTAGACTGATGAGGCTTGTGTGAATTGACGTGTTAATTATTTATTTTTGTGACCTGTTTTTATTGTTTTCTTTATGCGCCAACTGTGAAAAGGTTGTTTCTGTAACGTAGCACTCCCATCTGCAATACGTCTAATTGGGTTGATTCAGTTGTACGGGTGTAGTAGTACTTTAAAAAATTGATGCTAAAAAATGATTTTCTTCTCAAATAGCCTGCAGTCAGATCCCCAGAAAGCAAAGAGAAAGGAAATCATTACACTGCTGTAATGATAATGTTTCAAGGTGGGCTTTGTCCTCTCTCTCATCTTTGGGAGTCAGCTCCAGGCTCTGTTCCTTTTTGATTGTTACATTCCATTACATGAAAAGGTTACCCAAATGTTATTCCCCATAAGGAAAACTCAAGTACAACAGATAATTCAGGTCGTATTTGAGTCGAACTTGTAAGAGGTGACATTAATTCAAGACTACAGGGAAGTATATTTGATGTCATGCACTGACTCCGCCAAGAGACGGCGAATCATGTGTGCTGCCTCCGTTCAGCCAGCCAGTCATTCAAACAGTCAGCCAGGAAGTGAGGCTTTTGGTTTGTAAAGCACGTGTGTGTGTCTCTGTCTGTGTGGGTGTGGGAGCTTTTAGGAAGCCGAGGGTGTTGCTGACAGTCGTTGGTTGCAGAGTGCTGTGCAGCTGATAAAGTAGCCCAGTTAATCAGGTAAATAGGCCTGTAATGAAGTGTGTTTGTCTGACGGTGTGCCAGCCCAGCGCCGAGCCATCCCACTGAGACTCTCCTCTTTCTGTCTTTTCCGCCGCATCGACACGCAAACGCGCGCGCGTGCACGCTCACTCAGACGCCATCAGTACTCAGTCAGGAACACACATGCACACCAATCCGCTGGAGACAGATTGGTTTGTGTCTAATGCATATTGCATTTTCCCTGACAAGATGCCGCCGCCCACATACAGTAAGTGCCTGTGTTTTCCCTACTGTCAGTGCGGAGCAGTCGTGATGGCTCCGGGCCTGAGCTGATGGCTGGAAGTGTGTCCACCGCAGATCAGTGGTGACATCACTCATTATAGCGCTGGCTTCTTCTTTCTTAATGTTTTTCGCTGGAGGCGATTTCCCGCCTTAACTACCATCCGATGACATATTGGCTCATTCATTTAATTCTATTCAATTTAATTTTAAGTCGCATTTATTTATATGATTGATTGATTAATCATAATAATTTTGGTGAAATTGGTCAGCCCCCTCTTGTTAGCATTTAGACAAGTTTTTTTTTCTTTCTCTCTTTTTTTTTTTTTTTAGTATCATTACATTTCTGTCGAAATTCATACACGTCTTAATAGCATCAATCACACTGGTTCTCATAGAGACAGAAACATCAGAGGACACACAGCATGCAATTACCTGCTCATTTCACTCGATGTTCATTCATAGTGGCAGAGAAATAATAGGCTGCCACATGGCTTTTACAGTTTAATCATAGGTTGTATTGCAGAACAGAGATTGAATGACATTGATGCTTGTCACCTTCCCACCTAAAATCTGTAACCTGGATATAGCATCATTCTGCTTCACCGTCAGGTTATGCTCGAGGAGTGCAGAACTTTATTACTTTCACAATAAAATGTCTTATTTTGCAGATGATTTGTTAATCATATTTTGTGACTGATACAATTTTCCTACTGGCAAGAGAAATGAGGTTATAACAAGTTATTTTCTTTCATGATGTTGAGTCGCTGACACACACAAAGTTCACTCTACTGTATGATGATAATGCATTTCCACAAGCTGTCACCAGTACTCCTTCACATACCATCTTGTTCACAGAGATAAAAAGTGTATTGCTATAATAGTTATAATAGCTCTTAATTTAGCTGTTATAATTGCTGTGCAATGTGTTGTTTACAATGATTGGTGTGCTCTTACCATGATGATGAGGAGGGGGGGGGTTGTTGGAGTAAGGCCAGTAATAACACTGTTGGGTTGGGTTCTCCCACTGCACCGTCTCTGCACCCTCAGCTGATAACCCATTAGGCAAACATATTTCCCATTTGTATTCAGATGAAGCCACTTCCTCAGATATGCTGAAAGCCAGCTCCAACAGTGTTAGAGTGGCATAATTTAAATGCTTGTCTAAATGCCTCTCCCACCCACAGAAGGAGGAAAAAAAAAAAAACTTGATCTTTTAGAAAGTCTTGCTTAATCCCCATGCCCTGTATAACCCTTGCGTAATTGCGAGGCTGCTTTTGTGTGAATCATTTCTTGAGGTCAGGTACCAATTACCGCCGTATGATTTTGATTCGACCTGCGTACACGTACTGTGCATGTGCTGTTCAGTACACAACAACTGGTAGGTCATTGCATTTTTCCATGTTTAGTTGAAAACCTCCACTGTTATAGCAGACGTCCAAATATCACCAGCCGATGTGCAGCCTCCCTATTGGATATACAGTATACTGATGTTACTTTATCTGTAATGTCACCTTTACACCCTCAATTGGCTTTGCTGTATCAGTCGTGACCTCCAGTTTCATACTAAATGTCATGCTGTCATCACCTCTTCTGATTCGTACTGAAGGTATTGTAATCCGGTTTTATTTCCACTCAGGACACTCAAGGTCTCATAAATTCCTCTAATTTAGTTTTGAGGGTCCATTGCGTTATGAGAACCTGTTATACAGATTAAATAAGAGTGGCCCAAGCATCAGAGCCCAATACATGGCAGCTTTTATAGTTCCTAGCCACAGAAACAGTAGATTCTACATTTCCCATAATGCAACTCTTCCATTAGACCCTGTCTGGTAGATGGATGACTTCAAATCAATCTCAAAAACTCTGGAGCGGTCGACACCAGACATAAAAGTGATAAGTTGTAAAACTGATACGTATTAGTGTTGGTGTAGCTAGAGACTTAGTGTTTCCTCTCATGTCATTCATCTAATGTGATTTGCTTTGAGTGAACACAGACAAGTGGAGGCACGTGACTGAACACGAGGTGGTGTATATTATTTTAAGGAGACAGTTCATGAGCACGTTGGGGAAGGAATTCACTGACAAGAGCAAGGTTGAATTGGCGAGAAGTATTAAATCACATTTTTGGATACTTTTTCATCTCTACTGTTTGATTCATGTCTTTCAAACTCTACTGCCCTAGTTTATAACACAGGCTTTCTATTGTGAATTCATAATCTCCAAACCAAAGCTGAGACCAGCCCCCTACGGCGCCTCAGACAACAGTTTTCCTTTTTTTCTAGGCCGATTGCTATTTTAATCTATGAAATAAAATCAATGTCATGGTGCTTTAACATTTCATAATCCTGTCCTGTGTACCTGTCATTTCCTTTTAGATGTGTTGCCATTTACCAGTGATGTGGCTCTTTCTAGTGTGTCCTTGAAAACACTTCTTGGTTTTCATTCTGTATCTTTTTTTTTCTTCTTTCATGATATTAAACAAATCAAATCTATTTGGTTCGGGCCTGATGAAGTGTGCGAATCATAGGAACACAGAGCTTGTGAGCCAATGATGCTTTTATGATTGTATGAAAGGAAGAATTAGAGTGTTTCTAGCTCAGTCTCCAAGGTCATATTTCAGTTTGGCAGGATGAGTTGATTTTCGCAGCGTTAAACTCCCATCCAACACTTGGCAATTTGCTTTGAATAGAGGAACATCACTTCAAGGTTGATAACGGTGCAGCTGTCTGAGTACGCGCTGCACAGTCACTCACCTTTTAGCAGTTTTCCTTTTTTTTTTCTTCTTTTTTTTCTGCGAGTTTAGCTGTTGGCATTTGGAGAAAGCCATTATCACTGAGTGTGATAGAATGAGATGTACAACTGGCGCCTTCCAGATACTTTTCCACTGTTATCATAAAGTAGATATCCACACAGAGAGAGGGAGGGGGGGTGGAGAGGAAGCCTTTAGAAGCTGAGGAATCATTTGGTGATGCCCATAGCTTTGTCACTCGGAGCAAATATAGTTTCATCTTCCTCCTCTCTTCACCAGCAGACAGACATATTTGTAGAAGACAACTGAGCTGTGTTTGCGTTTCTCCCTTGGGTTGTCTTTCTTCTTAATGAAATGATCATATTTAAAAGAAATCCCCCCTCCTCCCTCTCCCTTTCTCTCTCTGCCCGCTGCGCTCTCGCTCCCTTTTCACCTTCGCCTTTTCTCTCGCCCTGCTCTTTTTTTCCCCCAGCCCCACTTCTCAGCGTAAACGGGTGATAAGCACCTTTGCTGGGACATTTATCTCAGCAGACAGAGAAAATGACACTTCAAGGTCTGCCCTGACTAACAGGCCAGTGCTTACATACATACACAGGACAAAGAGAAATGGGAGGGGGGGCAGAGGGAATATGGAGGATCGCAAAGACAAGGAAAATGAAGAAAAGAGAGTGAGATTATAAATACAAAGGAAGGACAGTTTTACAAATTTGGAATGGAGAAAGATGAAGGCAAATAATTAGCTGGAGAAGAATGGTGGAGCAGTCAGAGTGTGATATACAGATCCCCAGCCCAGCACTATGTTTCCAACACGGTCTCATCCATGGCTTTAAATACAACATTATTACTATGTAGATTAAACCGAACAGATTTAATAAATTATGGCTTTGCACTTACATTTTTTCCCCACTTTCAATCTCATAGTGATATTGAGCCACATAGAGGCCGGCAGTGAAGGCTCGCTGGCCCTAGATGTGGTAAGTGATTTGCATCATTTAGCCCATGATGCCTCTGTGGTGCACTGCAGGTGGTAGATTTGAAGCATCAGCAGCAGCTGCACCTGCATCTCCTCATTACATTACACCTAAACTTACTATATCACACTCACTTTAGAGTGATAATAGTACGTCTGGTAGTGTGGTTAGTGGACGCTGTGTGCTTCACATTTTATCTGTTCCACCTGTCGGTGCGGCACAAGATAAACGACCTGTCTTATTTTCTCAACGCTGTTTCTCTTCTGGGGTGCAGCTAACAATCATGCAGCGTGATTGACAGGCGCATAGCAGCAGAAAAAAGCAATACACAGGAATGCATTGACGTATATAAAGCGGAATGATAATATAGTGAGTTTCTTCATGGGGAGAAAATATATATATTTTCAGGAATTGTTTGACTAAGTTTAGAATAAATATGTCAAGGTGCGCTGACACGCTGCTTGAAATCTTTAGTGCATGTTGAGCCTTTGAAAACATGTCAAGACATGTATATCTGATCCTTCCTGTGGCTTCTGTCTTATGAATGAATAGAAAATCACTCATCTTTCTACAATGGAAGATGTCGAAAAGGTGCCATAAATGCAGCATAGATTGTAAGAATATTGCAATCTGGCCATATAAATGAATGTGTATGTGTGTGTTTTGTTACTTCCTTCTTTTTAAATTTGTTTTTCCCCCTCCTTTTTATGATTCTTAGCCGCACGTACACCCATCGAAGCCGAACTGTTGAGATTCTGTGTGTGAGTTTGTATGTTGGAGCTGTTTTGCAGTTTTGCAGCCTAGGGAAGCATGCTAAATTAATCCTATTTCATTTGAGGCTGAAACGTGCCTGTGTTGTGCTGGGTGTAGAAAATGCCGGGGCCCTGCATAAAAAAAAATAGATAAAAAAAGTGAAAAAATAAAAAAAATTCCCCAGCTCCAACAATGAAAAACAGGCCCCTCTATTCACTCCCCATCTCAGCTTTGTTCCACTTGTCTTTTAACACTTATCTGCTTCCCGCTGTTGAATAATCGTTGAATTGAGCAGAATAATGAGTTTGGTATCTTCTGAATTATCAAGCGTGTCACATGTATTTTTGGAGCCGAGTTCTGTGGTTCGGCTACGGGCACAATGCTGTGCTGTGACTTGGAAGGTTTTTTTTTTTTCTCCCCTTCCTGAAATGGATTCATCCACATTTCACTATCCTCTTATTCTTCCTTCCCTCTCCATTTGCTGAGATGATGGTTTTGCAAAGAGACCGCTCCCTAAGTGATTGGAGGTCATGTCAATTGAATTTTAATTCTGGTGGATGCCAGCTGTGGCAATTTCTGCTGAACACGGTGCAGAAGAAAACACAGAGTGAAACGTCCTCTCCTCTCCCCTCCTGCCGAGGAGATTTGAGCTGCCTGCCATTAAAGATGGTGTTTCCTGCCTGTGGCACCAGAAGACCGACTCATGGCGAGCTGACAGTCATCCTCCTGTGCTGGAACAGTATGCCCGTAGTGCCTGACGCAACTCGGCTCCACTGATTCATACAGTGCATGGAAATGAAAAGGGAGCGAAGGAAAGACTGAAGTAGTAGTAGATGGGTGGGAATGGAGAGGGAGAGAGAAAGACAAGTGCAAACTGTTGACTGAATTGTTGAAAATGCCACAGAGGCAGCGGTAGAGAGACTGAGATTTGTTTGACAATGTTTACCCCGGAGAAGAACAGATCCTCCTGCACTTTAAAAAAAAAAACGATCTGTTCGTTTCCGTTTTTTCGCTGCTTGGAACATTATGCTGTTGCTCCCTAATCCCCATTTGTAATTAAATGTGTGCTTAGGAGCTGTACTGGGTTATGTAAACCCTGACTCTCATTGTGGCACACTGTGCTGAATAGGGAAGATGGGAATGTGCTGCATCCATCTTCACCCCCCACCACCTCCCTCCCCCTCCCTCCTCCCCTCACCCCCTCTTGCTTTCTGTGTCTTGTGTCTCATTTCATTCTCTTGTTCTTCCCAACGCTTGCACGCAAACTCTCCTTCTTTCCGTCTGTGTGGCTGTCCCGCTCACACTCACACACACCCCCAACACACACAGGGAGCAGGACAGAGATAGAAGAGAGAGAACACACAGAGGAAATCAAGCCTACAGTGTTCGGCCATCTGAGAAATTGACAAGTCTCCAAACCTCTCAGGGCGGCAGGGAGAAGGTCTCCCAGAGAGACTTACTGATTTTTCTGATAAAAAAAGGGAAGGAATACATTATAGTACTTTACTTGCTGTAGTACTTGACACTCTCCGGGGTCTACAGTAGTATTTGTGATTGTATGTTCTATGAAATAGCATATATTTGCATTTTTGCATGCTTGAAAAGACACTGTTCATGTATTTTACAACATCATGCACCATGATATGCATGGTCTGCTGTAGCTGATGCAGTGTCAGCTTGATTGTCATATTGATTTTATTTGCTTTTCCCATAGCTCCTTTACCTCCTGCTTATTCACCCCCTCTCCTTTTATTTCTTCATGTTTCATCTGTTCTTTTGCTCTTTGCTCATTGATGTTTCCCCATATGCTGTTTCCTTTTTTGTAAACCTCCCTCTGTCTTTTTTCTACCGTTCGCTCGTGCCTTCCGCCCTTCTCATCTCCACCCTACACACCTCAGATGAGAGGCTGGTGTCAACAGCAGCTGGCAGCCTTTGACTTTGCTGCCCCCCGATGGAGCTGTGCTACTGTGTTTTGTTTCTGTGTCTGTGTACATAGACCTGGCTCCGTTGAAAGCTAGTGAGGTAAAGCCTGTTACATCCAAACGCACATGCGCGCATGCCCACTGTCTCAGGCTAAGCATCTCCTCTGGAGTCCTATAACGCTAGTTTCCATTTGCATACTCAGTGGTTTAAACACTATGCAGGAGGCACAGCTCAGTGTAGCAGATGTGGAGGAGTTTTACAGCAATATAAGCCTGTTCCATTTGTTGAACATGTTGCTGCAAATGAGGCAGATCAAAGTTCTCTTGGTGGATGAGTTCAAGTCGGGTTTTCCAAAACTTAGAAAAGCCGTGAAAAAAGAAAACCCACAGGAGAATAGTCTGCTCTTCCCCCACGCTGTCTTCCAATCTGCATATAAGCGTTACTATTTACAGTGCTGCTGTTAACTTTACAGTTAGAGCCGATATAATGAATATACTGGCCTTTCACGCACACACCTCAACACACACGCACACACAATCTGCTCTTTAGATGATCTCTTTAATCTTAAGTATACTTTTAGAATCGCCCTTTCCTTTTTTCCTCCCTCGCAAAAACACATCACAAAGTGCATTTACTGATTTATCTTTATCAAGCCCTGGCAGATGCAACAACAAAATGCACAGTCAAGGTGGGGAAACTCAGCAAAGAGCAAAACCATAAATCAAACTTACTTTATCAACAAATTCTCCCTGCAGAGAATCATGGGGGCCTGAAAAACTTGCAGAAAACTTTGCTTTACATCATAAAGTTTACACCAGCTGTAATCATAGAGTCATAAAGTTGGGAGGAATGGCCTTTCTGCCCCTTTTGCCCTTAAGTGTTCTACTGTTACACTATTTTTTAATACATTTTACTTTTGCCTGAAAGTCACAACCAGACCCAGTCCCTGGATCTTTTGTCTAAGTGGACCTCTGATTAGTCCATGTGGACTGAAGTGTCTCTCTGTGACCTTCTGGTTGGCTCATGGGATATCACGTAACGCCGATATTAAAGCTAACCATTGGCCTTATTGGAAGTGCATTCGCTGGTTAAGGTTATTACACAAATTGTTGTGCGCTTGCTTTTGCACCCGGTGACCCCTGCGCGCCTGTGTGTGCAGTTACCCGCTAAGCAGGAGTTTTACACCCATAAATCATCACAACCTGTCATAAATCATATAACGCCAACAGCCATGAGGTCAAATCAAGCCACTTGGCTTTAAATAATCCATTTCCTGGTGGCTTAATCTACCAGAGCGACCGTTTGAGAACGCCGTGGCTGCAGTGGGGTTAAGCCAACAACGCCATGGGAATGATGAAGTCCTTGTGATGTTCATGGCCCAGAATTGCAGCAGAGTACTGTATGATGCCCATTACAAAATCATACTTCAAATTTAATGTGCAGAGGCCTGTTTCAGATACCGATTGTATCTGTCACATGTTGATAAATCTCTTCGGATTTACCTTATCCCTGTGTAAAGCCTGTTCAATATGTCTGATGCACAAAACCGCTTACTGTTTCATATTGATGTTACACCAGCCCTTGTGATTTGTGATATCCTGATAAATTCATCTCAGCCTGCTTAGGTTGAGTACAGCAGAATATTTCGTAATCCCTGTGACCTCTGCCTGAGTTTTCACCGTCTGAAGGGGATGTCATTCTTCAAAGTGCGCCTGTATGTTCCATTTTCCTAAATCTGGGTTATGTTAGAATAGAAGAAATATAGCAGGGAAGGGAGATTAAAAAGAAATTTGGTTTGTGACCTTGTTACCAAACCATGCGTACATGCGTCGAAGATCATGCAATATTTTAGTTGTCTTTGCTCAGCCTATCAATATCTCAATAATAGATCAAGAAAGTTCGCTGGAAGAGATGAGCAAATAAGAATAGTTGCCCAGCCCAAGGGCGGCTGTTCACCCTAAGCTTTAATAGCTACAAAATAAATAAAATCAATTCAAATGAAACTTAATTTATAGGAAATGGCACTTTTCATATTCAAAGTAACATACTGTAAAGGCGAAAAACAACAAGGAAACCCAACCCTCCCAACCCCTCATGTCTACACACAGAGATGCATTAACACACGTCACACAGACCCACAAGCTCACACCCACACACACTACAGTAGCTGTCACTAAAGAGACATAAAAACAAAAACATCATAGTTATGACTGATAGGTGTAGGCTGAGGCTAAAGCTAATAGGCTATATGTTTGCTGCCATAATATTAATGATTTCTGAACTGAACTAGCTCCATTGTCATTTAGTTTTCTGCTTCTGCTTTATTAAATCCTGTTTCTAGCAGCAGGTAGCCATTTCTAATCTAACCACTGTGTGCGCTAGCCAGCTAGTGCTCTTTGTAGCTTACCCAGGACCACTAAGTCAACATTTAGCTAGCTAGTTAGCTAGTGAATTCGTAAGGTGTAACTAGCAAGCTGAGCTAGTGAGACAGACATAGTCTGCGCAGCAGTATTTGTCCATAATGGTTGTCAATGGAGCTCACTTTTCTTAGTCCAAAAAAACATCCAAATACGTCCATACTGCTCGTCTGTAATGTCCCTCTTGAATTGAAGCCCCAACATGATTTTGAATTTTGGGTGAACTATCCCTTTAATTTCACATAACTCCTAACACAGTACAGAGCCACGGTAAATATGCATTTTGACATTGAAAATAAGATATATTTAACAATATATCTATCTATATCTATATCGGCATGGATTAATTGATCATTGACTCAGTGTCAGGTTATTGTGTGTGTAGGACTGTATGAATGTTTGTGGGAGCGTGTGTGAGAGAGTGTGTTTCCAGAGTGAGTCACGTGGCATGGATTACTGTGGATAACGTCCACAGCCAGCAGCCTTCTCTGTTGAGTGCAGGCATTTCCTACTGCCTTAGTGTGTATACACATAAAATCACAGTAACACACACACACACATTGCATGTACGCACTAAAAAGAGACAAAGACATACTTAGTGCCTGTAAGATTCTTTATCGATGTCCTTATCCTTGCTGTCAGGATGAGGATGTGATTTTTGATCTTTAAAGGTTGTTGACAGCAGACTCTAAGATGTGTGTGAGTGTGTGTGTGTGTGTGTGTGTGTGTGTGTGGGAGAATGGTTGACAGGCATTCACATGAAAACCCACAATGACAGTCAAGGCCCTTGTTGGTTTGTTTATTTAAAACAAAGACGTGTCACTCTGTTATAGAAGGGGGGAAAAAAAGATGAGATAATCCTACACAGTTAGAGCCAAGGCAAGTAAACAATAGGAACACAGATAGGAAAAATGTGGAGAATGAAAACTGATTTCAGAGTTTGAACAGGACTTAACTGTCTGTGTGTTTGTGTGTGCATGTATATATGTTTGTGTATTTATGTGTTTGAGCTGAAGAGATTTGACTAGTGCACTCCCTCCTCTATACCCTGAATATTTGTGAAGCTTCTGACTTAATAGCTTTCCTCCTCCTCCTCCTCCTCCTCCTCCTCCTCCTCCTCCATCTTCTGCTTCAATTGGACTGCTAATTATGTAAAGTGTGGGGCTTGCTGGAAAACACACGCATCCACGCATACTCTCACACGCACAGACTGACAAGTAGCAGCTTAATTACCATCTGAAATGACATCCTCATTGCTGCTGATATCTCTCTTAAGAAATACCAAGTTACAGAGCAGCACATGCTGAACCCATGACGGTGCCACTGCGTTGTACGTGTCTGCAAGGTTTCATAGATTCTGTGTTGTGCAATCAAACACTTCTAAACACACACTCGCACACAAGCGCGCACACTCTGTGGTTACATGGAGTGCAATCACCTGCAGTATCTTGCTGAGACCAGTTATTAGCTGTGCATTGGGTATGAATGACTATAATCACAGCAGCCACCGTCACTTTTTGCAGAGCGATGTTTAATTCTCCGCAAATGTAAAGTTGCTCAGCTGCCTCCACTTCTACCAGCTCTGACTCTGCTATAGGAAGCTTTTCATGACTCTGTAACTTGTTCAAGACAACTCAGACAACTTGATTGACATTTCGCAAATTTGGTTTCATTAGAAAATCACCTCTTTTTTCTTTTTAGAATTTATTTCGAACATGTTACAAAAAAGACAAAATGACAAGAGACAACATTAATTGAAAGACTAAAAACAAAATCATTCCCAATAACATAAACTGCCCTGACAGGAGTCGGACAAAGTGTAACGTTTACAGTATTTAGTCACACAGGAGGAAACACTTGGAAAACCAAGAGGCTAAAACAGTAAAATAAGATAAACGGTATAGAAGCTAAAACATAGGGAACAAAACAATAGAATGTATAAAATAGGCAATAAATAACGACTAAAACATTGAAATAAAACAATAAACTTTGTTTGAAGCTATAGCAGGCTGCCAGTTAACTCAATGTGACACTTGAAACAGTCAGCCTTTTTTCATTTACTAGAAATTTATTTTTTTCTGACTAGAAATAGTGCATGTTACTGATCATTTTTACATACTACCTTTTGAACCTCCAGTTTCTGCCTTTGTGGAATAAGCTGTGTGGTCCCACCTCAGCTCCCATAGCTACAAGTTCTTTTTCCGTCCAATAGACAATTACAGTATAATCTACATTTATCCAGCCTGCCCTCATGAATTGGTGTAAAAATATCAGTCATTGTACGTGTTATTCACACATTTCAAGCTTTTTGCGTGTCGTTCAGTCCCCATAGATTTACATTGTAACCCCAGTGTGCACTCACATTTAGTTTACATAATCTGGATGAACTACTTGCACAAACTGTCTGATCATTTTACTGCCTACTCTCCTGTTATAGATACTGTATGTTGCTGTGTTCCAATATGACAGCAGTGATAATATCAAAAACATCCAAAAACTAACAAATAAGATCAAGGTTGTAATGGACTTAACCCTCCGTTAAAGCATCTCATGTCTTGATAGAGAAGTTCAGTGTGGCCAAGACAACTTGTTCATTGCAAACCATAGAAGAATGTTTCTGGTGAGAGCAGGTTTGTGTGCTCAGCACTGCAGGGCTGCAGGAAGGCCCAGCGGTATGAGTACACTGCTGAGGGCCATCAAGACTGACACTGGCCACAGCTAGAGACGGTGTGTTTGTGTCACATTTTTCTTCACACTGGCTGTCATTTCTTTTTCTTTCATTTTTTTTTTTAGTTTGCTTTTAAGATTTTGATAACTTGACTTTATTGGAGGTCAAAGACTAACAAGACATGCTTAACTTCTCAACACCTTGTGTGTGCTATCCTCATCCTTTTAGTCAAGTAGAAATTCTGTACGTTTGACATATGAAGGGATGGTTTGTGTGAGGCAGAGAAGTGATTTTTATTCTGCCAATCATTCCTTATCAGTTAGAAGTGAACTTTCATAGAGCTCACTCATAGACACTCCTCTTAAACCTACGGGTTACTAAATAAACCGATGGGACGTCTTCTAAATAAACTCATCTTTCCTCTTTTTTTTTTCTTTTTGTTGCCAAAGCTGGACAGTCAACCAAAAAAGCCCCCTCTCCTTTATAAGACAATAAAAATCCATTTGACTACAACACACCTGATCCCTGCTGTGAATAATCGATGACAGTCAGACATGATGGGGACTACTTTGCCCCAAAAAGGATGCTGTGTGTGCACCAGACACAGACCTCTAAAATCCACTGCTATTATGTTGGAGCTTACTAAAAGCCACTTCACAGCATTGCCTGTGGATCCCTACAGCATGTTGTTTTTAAGCTGATTTTTGGGGCTATTTTGCAACAATGAAAATACTGTGACTATTTGAAGGAGCAAATCACTTTATTTTAATTTGAAGTGAAATAGTTTTTATTTAGGAATTTCTAATAATTCATCGTATATGAATAAATACGAGAACATTGATTTTTTTTATGAGCTTCAGCTGTATATAAAGCTAATAAGAAAATATTTGCATGCTAACATGCTAACACAGGACTTTCACAAGTACCCTAGCGACAGCAAATACATTTGCTCTGCAGGTCAGTCTAGAAACGAGCCATAGGAACTTTTTGAGTCTCGAACACCATTTGTGTTCACCAATCACAGCGCTCTATCTGTTTAGAGAGTCATTGGGTGGTCTTAACGTGATGACGTTAAGCCAGTCTGGCTTGTCAGGCTAACGTCATCCTGCTCTTTTCTCTGAGTAGTCGTAGTGCTACCTACCGCTACCCTTTTGCGTGCAGAGGCAGTTTGAAAGACAGCCTTCATCCCGCCCCCTGGATTGAGCCGAGGTCTACCAGTCGTTGCCAGACTAGACATAATGATATAGTCTGGCTTGTCAGGCTACAAGCATGCTAGAATATAGGAAAGCTGGTATTTACAGCCACTGTCGATTGCATTTTCATCATATTTTCTTGTATTGTTACACTCTAGTCTATTTCTCCTGCCTAGCAGCTTCAGTGGTCCATTATTTATATCATGGAATTGTAACAAAGGTCTCCTTTAGACCTTGCAGTTTCAAAGAGAGTTCTTGCAATAATGGTTTTAAAAGCCAGCAGGCTATTGTTCTTTGAGAAACGACAAGTCCATTTACAAGAACGTTTCAATGGAGCCCCAATGTCAAATTCTCATATTTACAATTCTGTCAGAATTGGTTTACCGAGGACTCAGCGCCGAGTGTTCTTTAACTCCACACTGGACATCACAGTTTGTTTTATAGGGTGATTTTCATGTCCTTCTTGTCTCTTTGACTTTTCTGAGCTGCAGATTGACTCTCACCAACGTTCTTGTTTTTTCTGCTAGTGTGAGCCTGGGACCTGACCTGGCTCACAAATCAATATGTGCCTCTGTCAGTTAAGAGATCCGTCTGTGAGCTGGCCGGGGTGCATGCATGTGTAGATATTTGAGTCTTTTTTTTTTTCTCTCTCCTGATGCGTGTGTCTCTGTGTGCGAGAGAGAGGGAGCAAAGGAGACATGAAGAGGGAGGGAGTCTGTGCAATTTAAAATTGAGTAGAACAATGGTGAGCCAAGGTTTCATTATCCTCCAGGCTACTGTACCCACACAGTCGACAGCTTGTTCATAGAATGGATTTTACAACAGCCCTAAAAGCAACACAGACAAATGTTGGATTTTTATAGCCGAGCACTTCTTGCTGAGATGAATGGTTTAGTGGTCTCGCTCTGCTTATAAATGAATTTTCCAACACATCACATGAATTTTGACATTTAAGTGAAGGGAAAAATCCAATAGCACTGATAATGCATTAACGATTGCATGAGTAAACATTTTTTCTCTCTGCATGTCGGCATTGTGAGCGGCACTTAGACGACGTGTAAAGGGGAAAAGGAAAAAGCAAACAGCATGCTACACGTCACGTGACATTGCACTGGTTACAGGTACCCCCACACCCCCCTCTCTCTGTGTCTCGTGTGATGTTCACCTACAGCCTCAGCAGTTCCCTGGATGCAGCCAAATGCTGGTGCATTTCAGAGGCCACAGGGCTATTTTTTCTTTAAAAGCTGAGGTGTCAAAACAGGTATTTCATGGTTGGATACCCTTTTTAATCTGTCTCTCTCTCCCCAAGAGGCTTCCAGTCTGCTGACAGACCTCCTCTTTCTTTGCCACACTCGCTCTGGCTCGCTCTCCCTTTTTCCAACTCATAAGATTTGAACACAATCCCTTCAAACCTCCTCATCTATTTCTGCTTCATTGTCTGTGTCAAAACTACAGGACGGTTTGCGTCGTTTCGTGCGTGTGGAGGTATTTCTTTGTGCAGCCCCCACTGATTTTACATTTCAAGATTTCACAATTAGAGTAAAAAGACACCAACCAACAGCGACGGAGGGGAGTTGCCAGGAAGAGGAGGGAGGGGGGGTAGCATGATGATTTAATTTTCTGCACACTGAGCAGCGTGTGTGCAGCCTTCAGCAGCCTGAGCTCCCAGACACTCACCTGTCACTCCATGGATGATGAATACAGCTGCAACTGGGCATGTGGGACCTGTGTGTATGTGTGTGTGTTTGGGTGCGCGTGCATATTTTTCTGTGATAAAATATGAAGAGACACACATGCAAGCAGGTTCCAACTTTAAAATAGGTTCAGTTTTCTTCGCCAAGTGTGTGTTTGCTTTCATAGCACGCATTCTCTTTTATCTTATCAGAAGCTTTGGTAGCATAAACAAAGCTGTCAGACGGATGTGAAGTGTATGAAATATATTGCTGTATTTTATGCTGTTATGATAGTATCTGTTGTTTTTTTACGCACCCACACGCGCGCACACACGCTCAGAGTCGGACACAGCCTCTTCCTGCCGGTACCACAGACAGTACATCAAAGATATTTGGGCTTAAATCACTGTCAATGTTAAAGGTACATACTGTAGGAATTCCTCCCATCTAGAGTTGTGGCTGTATAGCACAAGCAACTCAACCTTATTTTTCATGCTGCATTCACGTGAAATCGGACAGACGGCAGACAGACGTAACGGCATAAACAAGCCACGTGACAATATGTTGTCATGGCGATGTCATATTGTTTACCTGACCCATGTTTTACCGGCTTTCTCTCGACTTCTGTGACTAAAATGACATCTGGTTTGTTATCGATGGCCGTCTGCCTGACTGCAGGTGAATGCAGCATCAGTGTAACGCTCCATTCCTCCTCACTGCGTTACCGCGGTGACTTTTCACAGACGCCACCTCAACCATGGACGGCAAATTCAGAGCTTACCGGAACACTTAAGTTTGTTGATGGGGGGTGTTACAACCAAAAACGTAATAACGGCCAATAACGTAATAACTGCCAATAATGTAATAATTTTGGCCATTTCAAATGTAATAAAGCCAATAGTGTAATAATGTGCCAATAATGTAATAAAACTTTTGAGTCAATAACGTAATAACTTTTTGCCGATAATGTATTACATTATCGGCACCAGTCATTACATTTTGAAAGGTTTTTTTTAATACCAGGCCAATAACGTAATAACCAGCCAATAATGTAATGCCTTATTACATTATCGGCAAAAAGTTATTACGTTATTTTATTACATTATTGGCACATTATTACACTATTGGCTTTATTACATTTGAAATGGCCAAAATTATTACGTTATTGGCAATTATTACGTTATTGGCCGTTATTACGTTTTTGGTTGTAACAGGGGGGGTTCCTGATTAATTAAAAACATACTTTTGAATGAAATAATCAATTTTCGTGAATAGATAGCAGGAGAAGTTACGCAATGTCCCTTTAAAAACCTCTCTTGTCTCTTCCTCTCAACAGAGTCTTCCATCCTGTCCTTCGATGGCAGCATGTACATGAAGGTCGTGATGCCCAACGTCATGCACACCGAGGCCGAGGACGTCTCCCTCCGCTTTAGGTCCCAGCGGGCGTTCGGTCTGCTCATGGCCGCCACGTCCCGCGAGTCGGCCGACACGTTACGGCTGGAGCTGGACAGCGGGAGGGTCAAACTGACTGTCAACCTAGGTATCGTATAAACCGCCCCTGGTTTAGCCTCCCACCTCGAGTTCAGGAGGAGGCCTCGATGTTTTTGTGTTTTCATACTTTTGTATATTTTCTTTCTTTTTTTATGGTCCAGACTTGATATCAGACCTAACACGTACTAAAACCTGTTTTTTTCTAGTTTGTCTTCGTAGTTGCATGCACTGTTGCCTGAGTCGTAACTTTTTCTGCCTTGATGCTGAGTTGTTGTTGTAGATTTTTTTTATATCCATCAATCTAACACTTAACAAAGTTATCCATGCTCCGCTGTACATCTTTTGAACAGATCATAGATCATTTTTGTCATGCTCATTATCGTGGACAAATAGATTTTTCCAAAGGCGCAGCTTTCTTGCTTTTTAGATTACTTTAATAGATGGCACTGTGTTCAGACATTAATTCAGATAGCAACATTTCAGATAATAATCTGCCATCTATTCAGAAGTGCAGGTAAGCGTCGGTACATTTCAGTGCTGCACTAATTGTATGCATTTTTGTTCCTGTGGTATTTTTTGATTTTTTTAAATTGTTTTCCTCATGATAGCAGGTTCATGTGTCTCTCTTTCCATTAGTAACCCTTGGTCTAGCTGGCATCTCCCATGCCTTGTTCAAAGATGGCACTCACCCCTTCAAAGGCCCCGAGCCTGCGGCCCATCTGGCAAACAGCCCGATGCCACAGCACCCAGCGCGCCTGCAGATGGTGGCACGAGTGATACATTTAAGTAGAGTGCAGGCTTTTCCACCAGTGAGCCTAGGATAGATCAATTTGAAAGTTTATGCATACATAAAAAAAAAACACCTGAACTGAATCTAACTAATCTACTTTAGAATCTAATATACTTTGCTGCCACAGCTGCTAAAAGCATGAACCATGTGTAGTCAGTATTTCATGTTTTTAATGTGCACTGTGGTCTTTTTCTCTAACAGTTCGAAAATAGAAACTTGAAATCTTAATACAATCCAAATTCTAACCTACAGTAATAAATGTAATTCATAGAGCCCTGTCTCCCATACCCTCTATAGGATCCTCTGTTTAGGCCTCTGTACGGCGTTGGTGCTGCGTGGCTCGAGGCTGTTTGCTCCCACTTTTCTGTTGCGGTTGACGGCACATGACCAGCCTGGTCACATGGATTTCAACCTGCACCTGCCAAACACAGGTTCAGTGCTCTCCCTTGGATGGAGATTTTCATGAATAGCCCTAATTTTAGTGACACATAATCTACAAAAGGCTTATTTTTAGATCATACAGTGGGCTACTGTTACGATATTTTGGCTCCACTCGCTGGGTTGCAAAATCGATGTGGCCATTGAATCGCAAATTTTGAAATTTTTTGACATGTAACCAAAGATTTTCACTTTTTAAGAAATAACAAACACTCTAATGAGACATTGGATTGAATTAAAACACATAAGGCAGCTTAGTTTAACATTGAACAGCATTAGTGCAATGTTATTTATAAAGAATTGGATTGGGATTAAATTGGATTTCCACTATCAGTATGGTAACACTGACCCATCAGTAGCCAAGCAGGCTAAAATGGCTGCCAGCGTCATGTGACCGTCCCCGGAAGGTGGCTTTTCTTACTCTTGGATGTCTGCAGCCATAACCTTGAAGGATGCGATTTCATCTGTCACTTATTCTCCCCTCCCCATCTAGACTGTGTCAGGATAAACTGTAACACCAGTAAGTCAACATTCTTCTTCTGCAGCCTTCTTCCTACAATCAATGTTTGATTATAGCCTGTGTGCTAGATGTAAGGGTAGGAATGTGTGAATGCAGGGGACTGATAAGAGGATTTCTCAGATAAGAGGGGGAAAAGTCATAGCCAGAGATCAAAGTTATGCAAATCAGACTTAATGTACTCTATATATTTTAAAATGGCCCATTTTTCAAATTAATTCAGGCAACTTGTTCTTAATCTTCCCCTTTGTGCCTATAGCTACTGAACATTTGCACTTTCTCTATGGGCTATATTGTTTTTCCCAATTATACTGTAATATATTGCTGTGTCTTTCACTTGTTTTGTTTTCTTGCCTTCCTTATTTTACCACATACTGCTTTATATAGGCTCCTAATACGATAAACAGAAGGTGTTAGCAGTCATGCTCTTACTCATGAAGAGGACTCTTATTATTCACAGGCTTGTGGAGAATGGGAAATGAGCAAAGTGAGAAGTAGTTACAGTTAAGTTAAGCAGTTGCAGGTCGTCCTACTGTATCTGAGGTGGCAAATTTTAGTAGCTGATTCATATTGATTAGGCTAATCACTGTCTTTAGATAATACGCCAGTGCACATGCATACACAGATACAGATAATCATGAATTGTTTCTCAACGCATATTGAATTCTTGAACGTCACAGGTTTTTCTCAGTTTGAAACCAACTGATTTGCCACATTCACAGAGTCGAAGGCACATGAAAGCAAACACAGACACTTTTGGTTATATTACTTTCCTCAAACCGTACACATTATCTGCAGGGTTCGGCCAGCAATGGGCAGCACAAGTTTATTCTCCAAAATAAAATCCTAAATCTGCACAAAAAATCAATAAGTGACTAAACAATACTGCTGTTTGAATTTAAACTGTAGGTTCAACATTGTTCAGCTGCTACAGAGACTCTGAGTTAGCTGCTGTGGCCTTAAACAGAAACACAGTGTGGCTGGATTGCCCTCTAGTGGTCGCTTACATGGATTACTGCACAAAAAGCTCAACTGGATCTACCTACTGTATTAAAAGCCTCAGCAAAACTACATTTGAGCAAATCTACTGTAATTAAACTGGAATTAATTAAGCCTGAATGAGGTCCGTGTATAACTTGGTGGGGGGGTTGTCATTTAAATCTATCAGCCAATTGGATATGAGCCAGATACAGTAGATAGATAACGAGAGACAGACAGACACAGAGAGAGGGAGTTTTATGAAAATCTACACTATGTTCTTTGGGCTGATTCACAGTCTGAGTCCTTGTCTGAGTAACAGCAAATGTTTTCTTATATTTTGCAGTCAGTTGTGATTTGTATTCTTTTCCTCTGTTGTCTGATCCAAACCAAATTTTTGTTTCTTGCTGTTTTCAAATGAGAAATATGTTATTTCCGTAATGAGACAGGATGTTTTTCTTTTCTTTTCTTGGTTAATTCATCATTCTAGCCTGTCTGAAAACAAAGATTTGGTTTGTGCTTGTGCTTCCCCCATCCCTTGACTAACTAACCCTCCTCTTCAGGCAAGGGCCCTGAGGTTCTTTATGCCGGACAAAAGCTCAACGACAATGAGTGGCACTCGGTACGAGTGATCCGCCGCGGTAAAAACTTCAAAATCACTGTGGATGACGACATGGCCGAAGGTATTTCTCTTGTGAACAATTTATCTGCTGTTTTGCAATATCCATGGTACACATGTTTATTTATTTTCCTTCGTTTGACTTTTCTTCTCAACAATAACAGCAATTCAGATCGTTTTATTTATTGTCTCATCCTGTCTCAGTTTCACTTTAGCTTTCAGCCAGATTAGAATTCCCAATTGAGATCCCAGTTCTGGTTCATTTTTTCTGATGAAAATATAATAAAACAGACTTTTGAGCATGAAACTGACAAAAAACAAATCACAGATGGGTACTTGTATGTAACAGTATGTTCATATCGTGCTTTTTGTTTGATATGAGTGTGTAAATTGACTATTCATAATATAAATAAGCACTATTGTTGGGAAAATGACACACTGATTGCCTGGTTGTTGATAATTAATCAAAAGGAAATTATTTAAATTTATTTGGATAAACCCTTGAGATGAATCATCTCGTTTTCGAGGGGTCATATAGACAAACGTGATCTCGTTGTACAAACATGTTCTCAACAATACAAGCAACAAACAAAAAAACAGTTCACAACAATAAAATAAACAAACAAAATCATTTTTCTTTGACCTCAAGCTTTGGTAGCGTTACTTCATCGACTCTGCTAACGTTGTGTGGAGGTCAGGCTGTCTTATCCCTCCTTCTCGTCAACTTCCTTCATCCCTCGGCTTCTTCTCCTTTCTCTTCCCTTGTCCACCTCAGGCCAGATGGCTGGTGACCACACCCGTCTGGAGTTCAACAACGTGGAGACGGGCATCCTGACAGAGAGACGCTTCGTCTCCTCTGCTCCCTCCTCCTTCATAGGACATCTTCAGGTAGTACTTGATGCAGCAGATGTTGATTATTGATGAACCTGAAGAGGATGCTTACTTCTTTGTAGTCATTCTTAATCATCATATCCAAAGATCACATCATATTAAATTCAGTATGATTGTTTTGCTTTGATTGGTTACTAAATAACTAAATTGTGGTTTTGTCATCTGCCCATCTCTCTATAACTCCCCACAGAGCCTGAAGTTCAACGGCATGCAGTACATCGACATGTGCAAGAACGGAGACATCGACTTCTGCGAGCTCAACGCCCGTTTCGGCATGCGCTTCATCATCGCCGACCCCGTGACCTTCAAGACCAAGGGCAGTTACCTGGGCCTGGCCACGCTGCAGGCGTATACCACCATGCACCTCTTCTTTCAGTTCAAAACCACCTCCTCCGATGGTTTCATCATCTTCAACAGCGGCGATGGGAACGACTTTATCGCTGTTGAACTGGTCAAAGGGTGAGTGGGGCGGTGTCACGTTGATGTTGTTTTATTTCATGGTCTAGCCCAGATGTTTTTATAAGAAATAAAGCAGCAGCGCTGGCGGGCAAGAAATTGTTCATTTAACTATGCTGAACAAATATCGATCCCGAACCTCCTGTGCACCGTTTGTGAGCTTGTAAAAACATAAAAATCATTGTGTTTTGGTGAAGATTGTTATCAGATTAAATCAGTCTGGGAAGATAAAAATAGACATACAGCACACAGTCAAACATATGCTAACAAACCCTGATCTCTTCATCTGCTGCTTCTCCCTGCCAGGTTCATCCATTATGTGTTTGACCTGGGGAATGGGCCGAGCCTGTTGAAGGGGAACAGTGACAACCCACTGAACGATAACCAGTGGCACAATGTGGTTATCACGCGGGACGCTTCCAACACGCACACACTCAAGGTGGACTCAAAGTCAGTAACGCAGAATGTCAACGGAGCCAAGAACCTCGACCTCAAAGGTACAGTATCACACCCTCGCTGTCTGAGAAATTCAAGCAATCATCTAATGGCGCCTCAAGCAGTCCGCCCGCACATGACCTGGACCTCAGTCTGACCCGAGTCATAAGTCTGAAATCTCCAACAAAATCAAAGACTCCGAGCTCCACTGTAACACCAAAGTATTTTGACTCAATGAATTTCAGTGACTGGACTTCACACTCTCCCCGAAGATGAAATATTTTTTTAAAAAAGTGTGAAAATGAATCAGCTTTTAATTTTCCTCACAGTGGATACGCTTTAAGTCAGAGGCACTTAAACATTTTAATTTAACATCCACATTGGAGTTTTACACGGGGTCAGAGATCTGGAACAATGCAATCAAAATGCTAATACAATTGTTTCAAGTCCCCAAGTGCCTTTTCTAACACCGCTAACGTTGTTATAGTTTTGTCTGCTGATTTATAACAGCAGATCTGAAACATGAACTTCCTCCTTTAAATGGATAGTTCAACATTTTGGCAAATTGGCCCATTGCCATAATCCCTATAGTCTCAGGAGTAGGTTTGTTACCTTTAATTGTCGGTGCAATAAACGGCGAAGCAGAGCCGTGAGCTGCTGAGAGCTACGCTACGGAGACTCATGGGATTTCTTGGTTTCCCTCATCAAACTCATCAAATACACAATCCAACAACTCCAAAACGCTCTCATGGACAAGTTGTGACCTGCACATTCACCACGCTATGAGATAATAACGGAACATTACGAGACAGAGTTGTTTTCAAGGCAAATGCAGAGTCTGCTTGCTGAGAAACTGCCCCAGGCGTGAATACTCACCAGCGGTTTTGCATGAATTTACCTACTCCTAAAACTATAGGGATTATGGCAATGGGCCAGTTTGCCAAAATGTTGAACTATCCCTTTAAGTCAGGGTTCCCCAATTCTGGTCCTCGAGGGTCACTGCCTTGCATGTTTTAGAAGTTTCCTGCTACAACACACCTGATTCAAATGAGTGGCTCGTTATCAGGCCACTGCAGAGCTTGATGACGAGCTGATGATTTGAATCAGGTGTGTTGTAGCAGGAAACTTCTAAAACATGCATTTTTGTTAATGCCCACAAGTGGACTTGAAACAGAAGGCTTACACCCTCCAGCAACTTTCATAGTTATGTTTTTCGGGGTCTTAAATGGAATCATCCACAAACAGGTCTGACATGTGCTGGCTTCTGTGCTCACTTCATTTATACACTCGTTTATTCACCCCTAACTCCCTCCCTTCCTCCCTTCAGGTGACCTGTTCATCGGAGGTCTGGGACCCAACATGTACCAGAACCTGCCTAAGCTGGTGGTTTCTCGGGAAGGCTTCCAGGGCTGCTTGGCCTCAGTTGACCTCAATGGCCGCCTGCCAGACCTCATCAATGATGCCCTTTTCCGCAGCGGGCAGATTGAGCGTGGCTGTGAAGGTACAGATGGCCCGTAGCGTCTAAGAATCATGACCTGCCGCATGAGATTTATTAGTCTAATTAGACCTCTCTTCAGTGGCCCTTAAAGCCATCCGCTGGCATTGTTAATCCCACTTATTTTCTTTCTCTTCGCCAGGTATTTGTCATATTATGGGATAAAATTTGTCATTCAGTTTCCCCTTGTTAACCTTTTTTTGTTGCATCGCTTTATTTTTTGACTGCAAGTATTAAAACTCAACTTGCAAAAACAACGCCGATTAAAAACAAGCATTTTCAGGTCTCATTAAAATATAACAAATTATAGATAATTTCACAGAGTAAGGCAACTTTAATTAACCCCCTAATTGATGCTTATGTTTAAACACCGTCATGACTTCTTCCCCTCTCCAGCCCCTGAAATTACCATCCTCAAGCAAACCAGCATGTTGCAGCATCAGAATACAAATAAGCTGCTGATGTGTTTGTCGCTGTAGTCAGATTTGACTTGAGGTTGTTTCCAATCATATTAAATGCTGAGCTGTGCTTCCATGCCTAAAACCTAATTGTGTTTAGAAAACGTATACCCCTTGTGTACGGTGCAGGCCTCAACATATTTTCCTCTAGAGGGCAGCAGAAGATTGAGATAAGTTCAAACCAACACATCAGGCATTATGAGCAGGGCCCATGATATTTAAAGCTCAGCACCCTCTAACTAACTGTATTATGATGTATGTAGGAGCTGAGCCCCACTGACAGATCAATAGACAACCCCTGCAAAAGTGACAAACTTGTACAAGTTTTAGGAACTCTTAACAGTGCTGCTCCCTCACTAACCTTTACTCTTGTTTCCGCTCTGCTCTGTTCTGTTTGTTATTTTCTTTCTGCGCTAACAAAGTTGGTTTCACCAAAGCCGACCTGCAAGGTAGAGGGTTAAACTCCACCTCTCCGAGGGCTGCTCGCCTGAAAGTCTGCTGTGTGCAATGCATCGTGGGTGTCACCATGGCAATAAAGACCCCCCTCTTGGTGCCGCGGAGGTGACTCGCTCTCTGAAAAGAAAAGTTCATATGAGGAGAAACTGAGAGAGAGAAAGAGAAAGAATAAGTGATTAAATAACCAGAGGCAGAACATAGTGTATGATTACTGCCTGGTTTATAACAGTATATTACTGATATATGTGTCCTAAACCATTGGCCACTAACTGCCTGACTTGGTGGAGGGATGTATCCAATAAAGTTGTGAAAAATGGAGTATACAGTTTAATTATAATGTGAACAGACGTGGTCAGATAAGTGAGGTTCATGTGGTTGTTGGGTATATTGTGTAAAAGCGGAGGCAGACAGCCACAGCGCTGTGTTCTTGTATGAAAATGCCAGTCGAAACGGAAGAAAGAGGCTGTCACCGCACATCCAAACGCTGTCAGCCTGCTGCTGATGTATCAGACCTCTGTCTCTCTCTTCCTCTCTCTGTTTTTGTGTTACTTCCTCAAGAACCCATCATGTTAGCTGCTTTACCTAGACAAGTGTTTTTCAGAGAGCGAGTGGCCTCCTGCTGCAGCTATCAAACTCAGAGCGAAGTCCTCCATGGCTCGCACCAGTAAACAATCACTGCTCTGTGCTGCAGGCATGAGATTGACACTGCTGCGATACTGTATGTAGAATGCTGACCTCATGGGGACGCCTGGTGGACTGCCATCACTGTACATTACACAGTAAATGCACTTTCAGCCGGCAAACTTTAAGTGTCTTTTTCTTCTTCTTCACATTTTTCTTGCACAAGACAATTGCTCTTAAACACTGTTTACCTGCACTTGTCTGCCCATTTATTTTTGGACTGTCTGTTTAATTTGACTCCACTTTCGTCCGTCTCCTCTGTGGTTATCAGAAGGGGTTTCTGTCGAGGTCCCCCCCCACCCGTGTCTGTCTAGACTCCGACGGGGATTGTTTATCTTGTTATCTCTGCCGTGCGCTTGTCCTTATCTGCATTCCCTCTCAGTAGAAAGTATTCAAAACGAAGAGCTACGTATGTGTGGTGTAGAGGAATCGCAAACACACATCCAGTTTGACTTTGAATACCCTCCTGGGCTCCCGTCTGCCTGACGTGCATACACGAGGATATGCACCCTGTGCTCAAGTGCTCTTTGCGTTTCTTCTTTTCTCTTCCGCTTCTTCATGAATTCTGTCTGTCCAGTGTGTCTGCTGTCCACCGTCTTCACGGCGAAAGAGATGTTTAGACAGAACGATTATCACCGGGGTCATTCTGATGCCATTTTTTTTTCTAAAAATGCGCATCGTTAAATGGAGTTGTCTTTTGCTAAAAAAGGTTGTTTTTGTTTTTTTTCATGTCCTGTCTTGCTTGTTCATAGAGGGAATGCAGTGTTCTAAGTTTTACTCTGCTAAAACTTTCTTGGAAACATGTCGGAATGATGAGAATTTTTTGCATGCAAATCCACCTGTACACACTCTCCGAAAGAAGGAAATGAAAGGATGTTGACAGTGTCATCACATCAGCCGGGCCGGGATCTAATTCATCTGCAGCCTCATGTCTTCAATGCAGATTTAGGAGGGAGAGCAGCTTCCTGTACAGCTGCTTGTCTGTAATTAATTCACCGCTTGAGAAGCGTGCTGTTGATCCTGTGAAAACCTGGCGCCTCTTCTTCGTTGCCTCTCTCCGTCTCAGCGCCACGCTTTTAACCCAGCATGAAACAGGATTCCTCAGACTGTTTTTAAGTGTGTCGGTGCTCCGGGTCAGGCTTCCTGTGGTGACACTGTTTGCTCCCGGTTATTTCTTGGAGGCCTACATGCTGTATATTATATCTACCTCTGTAGAGTGCATTTCTTCTGCATGGGTCCTGCATTGTTAAGGCTCAGCAGTGGCTCTTATTGCTGCTTGACTGTGCACCTGTTCTATCCCTTCCTCTCTCTCTCTCTCCATCCCATCATCCTCCTCCAGGCCCGAGCACGACCTGCCAGGAGGACTCGTGCGCCAACATGGGCGTGTGCATCCAGCAGTGGGAGAACTTCACCTGTGACTGCACCATGACGTCGTACACAGGGACTCACTGCAACGACCGTGAGTACCGTTTTGTTTAAGATTTACCTGGACTGGGTGCTTTAAAGGAGCATTCCAGTGATTTTTTTTTTTTTAACGCTGAAAGTGATTTAACAGCTGTTTGAAACTGATGTTTAAAGACTTCTGGGGCTCTGGAGAGAGCCAGTGTTGCAAACTGTGAGCGCTGTTTGAATGGCATGGGTATTTATTTACCTTTCTGGGGGCATTTCGGTAATAGCCAAGCTGCCTTGTGGGAAATGTAGACTTCTGTGTTTTTGTGAAATGGCAACAGTCAGGACATGGCCTTGAGGCAACCCCCCCCTCCACTCCCCCACCCCCTCCCATCCCTTTATTGAAGTGCAATACTATCTTGCCGGAGGGCTCCTTCGACCACACCTGTGCACTCAGTCAACACCAGGTACACTCAACTGCAACACTATGCTGATGTGACATTGTGCTGACCATACGCTGTGTACAGAAGTGCATATAAACACACTGCACAATTCACCCTCACACACACACTCTTACGGTGAGTTTCATATCCTTGACTCCAGGACTCAAAGCTGTTTCCCTCATTTGTTTATTAAAGCCTTTGTTCGATTTGCTGCATGGAAGCGGTGCTGAGCGCTCCATGTGATCTTTAAATGAAGCAACTGCTGCCTGCATTTGTCGAGGATGTTTTGTTTTTTTTCTTTACTGCAATGCAGGCACTTTGTCATAACAGGTTTTGCTTGATGTTCCACACTTTCACATTTTTGGTCTTTGGAGTAAAACGGCCGTGACTGATGATGTGTAAAATATCCACTTGTGCCTGAATCGTCTCTTCATAAAATGTCCTTCAAACAGCTATCGTCGAAGTTGAAGTGTGAGTCCGTGCCGTGCGTGCGGTTCGTGTGTGCGTAGGGATCTCTCATCCCCATGACGACAAGGGACTTCCCCTCAGTAATCATGGTTGGCGGTCTTTCATTTAGCGGTTAATAGCGGGGGCATACTGCTGCTGGGCCAGACTAATGAGGTGGTGAAGGCTGTTAGGAGAGCTGCTCTCTGTGAGCCCTGGCATCCCATAATCACCCAGACCTTTCTGATGTCAGACCCAGCCACTGAATATGACTTCGCATCTCTCAAATCCCAATTTTCGTCATGCTCTCTCTTTTTTCTCTTTACTGTTTCTTTTATTTTCTGCTTTCCCTCCTCTTACTCTTCTTTATCGTCTTTTTCAAAAGATCATGTGACGCAATCGTTTCCATGCAGGGCCAGTAATCGACTCCTGCTCCTGCTCGGTGATGGGAGCTGTGTGTTTATGTGTTAATTAGTGATGAGAGGTCTTCATTAATTCAACTCCTGGCGCTGCCTCGGATGACTTAAAGTGAGCTTTCATTGATTTCATATCGACACAGACACATTTCTTCTTGAAAGATAAGAGCACAGATAGGGACGTACTTCACATCTTCGTGACATTGTGGGTTTACGTCTTAACTTCTCCTCCTGCTAGTTTTGGAGATAGATGTTCACTAATATTGACCGGACAGTCCAAGCGTATAATAGCATTCTTAACTGAGCGGTATTGCCCTTGATGGGAATTTTGTAGTTGATTTTCTCTTTCTTTTGGTACTCGTTGAAGCAATTTCTTTTCATTTCCTGCGCTGGAAGCGGGGAAAATAAATAATGAAGAGGAATGGAAAAAGGATAAAAGAGGCAAAGTCAGGCAAACAGGCAGTTTTGGTTTGGGAACTTTCCTGGAGTTGACATTTCAGAGAGAGTCAACATGACACCGCCTGGCCCAAGAGTAAGGGTCAAGTTTACTCCTCTTGGACTCCCCCAATCTTCTGATGTTGACTCTGCCAGCAGCCCTCTGCCCCCGCCATCATGGTTCCCCGAGCCCAGCAGTGCGGCCTGGTGCCACCAGATGGCAGTAGATCCACAAGCAGGACCGCACAACTGTCGCTGCGTGCTGGGAGAGAATGAGATGCAATCCCCTGAGCATGAAATCAGCTTTCCTGTTATTTTCCTCCTCTGCTTTGCCTCTTGTACTCTCTCTCTTTATCTGCCCCCCCCACCCCAACACCACCCCCGCTGCAAACCCATCCAATTTCTATACTTATGGATCACAGGGAGAATATTGTGCGATCTCCCCGAAACAATGCAAAAACCCAGTGTAGTGCGATACAATCATATTACCGACAATTTCATTGTTGGATTGAGGTGGCTTGATGAAGATGAAATCGACGGGCACAGTCGTCGCCGCCCCTCGCGTGTGTGTTCTGTGACTGTTTTATTCAGTGAGCACAGCGCTGGGAGAGAGAGAGAGATTCTAATTAACAGTGTGGGAGTGGAGCTTGTCCCTCTGTTTCTCTTGGTCTCTCCCTCTCTGATAGCTCACAGCAAATATCAGTAATTGTCTTCCTCTCTGGCTCCATTTCTACCCATCGTCCAAATAAAGAAACTCGAACAAAGTAAAGTGAACATTTCTGCCAGTAAAGCCTCTCGCTGTTTCATCTGTGCCAGTTGTTAACGTGTCCCTCTCCGCTCTCCTCCCATTGTAGCCAGCAGGGCTCTAGGTGGCAGAGAAGAAGAAAAAAAACTCAGATGGCAAGAACTACCTACACTCTTTCCATTTATTCTTGTGTACCCCTGCAGCCTGCACTTTGTGACTGCACACCTTTTACTTATGGGAACAAGACACAAAGAAGGAATTTGCAGAGCTCTTTGCACCGTGCAGGCCGTTCTCAGAGCCGCCCGGACAATCTGGAGGTACATGTCATGCCCAGCTCGGCTTAAAAAAACCGGGAAGGGGGTGAACTATTTTTATAGCATTCTCATCCTGCTTGGTTCTGGCTCACCGCTTTTGTCATGCTCATCTCCATCTCCCTGTCGTCTCATATCTATCCCCCTTTTTTTCTCTTTGTCTCCTCTCCTCTCCTCCTCTCTTCTCTTCTCTCCTCCTCCTCCCTCTCTTTCTCTGTTTTCTGAGCGGACCTCTTCCTGTCAGGTTCTATGAATACCGCAGAGTTTCATTTAACTCCAAGGACATAGGAGCTGAGGCCATGCAAAGAATAGCAGCGGACACTCCTCTTCCACATCCAGAGCAATTACTCAACTTACGTAATAGAATTATTTCTGCAAAGGTCGCTGCATTGTTCCACAGTCAGGAACATGGTAAACAAACAGAGAGCGTCGAGAAGGGAGAGGGAGGCTGAAGACAGGCAACGGGAAACAGTTCGTCAGTCCGATAGTGAAAGCAGTAATTGCTCAGATGGATCTAGCGATGAATTTCTTTGTCAGTGTGACGATGCCAACGAACCCTCTCCGCTCCCGCTTACCCCCAGTGTCCTTATTTCACTTCCCGCGGCGTGCTCAGAAGGCTGTGACCGCATCTGGCTAACTGCTAACACAGCAGTGGCTCGGCTTACTTCTCTTTTTTAAAAAGAAAATAATTTTCTCCTCTGTTCATTGGAGGGAAGAAGAAAAAAAATGACAAAAGAGTCAAGGAAAATGCTGTGTTTCCTCTGGTCCACAATGTTCTGTTGAGTAGAAAATCATCAATAATAACAGCATTTTTGACGGATGCGTCTGCTCAACAGTATTAAACCTGGAGGGGGGAAAAAAAGTCAGGCAAACAATGGCACCATTCACTTTGACACGGCGTCAATGACGAGCAAGAGTTTTTATGACGGACAAATGAGAAACATGCGCACACAAACACATAAGCAGGCTGCTGGTGGAGGGTATCTTTAGACCTCCTCATGCATACTGGAGGAGTTTTTATTTGAGCATTGAATAATTCAACCCATTGTCTCTGTAAATGGGATTAAGTAGCTTGAGGTGGGCCGGACGAGCAAACAGGTGCAGAGCTGGGGGTTTGTTGGCTATAAAGCATGCAGCGGGGCACTGTGAGGCTTGGCAGAGGTTCAGCTGGGCACAGATGTGGCAACTTTAACATCGGAATAGATGTACAACTTCCTCAGTCGATCAATTGCCATAATCCCTATAGTCATAGCAGTAGGTTTGTTACATTTATTTGTCGGTGCAAGATATTTTTAGAACGGTGGAGCAGAGCCACGAGCTGCTCAGAGCTATGCTACAGAGACTAATGGGATTTCTTGGTTTCCCTCATCAAACTCATCAAATACACAATCCAACAACTCCAAAACGCTCTGGTGGACAAGCTGTGACCTGCACATTCACCACACTATGAGATACAGAACAGAACGTTACCAGACAGAGTTGTTTTAGAGACAAATGAGAATGCTTGCTGAAAAAAATGTACCTCTAAAACAACTCACGGCTCTGCTCCACCATTCTAAAAATAGCTTGCACCGACAATTAAAGTTAACGAACCTACAGTACACTTCTAAAACTATACAGGGATTATGGCAATGGGTCAGTTTGCAAAGATGTTGAACTATCCCTTTAAGATCAAACTGGATATGGGAAGTCTTGTTTTTCTCCTCGCAAAAGCTGAGGGAAAGTTTTTCGACGATATGCGAAAAGCTTTTGGCTAAAGAGGGCTTACAAGTGGAGCATGGAAATATGAGAACATTTGCCTATAAATACCACAGGTAGATCAGAAATGGGCCAAGGGAGTCCCACAGAGAATGATTTGTCCTCTGGGCACAACCCATCCCAAAAGCACACTTTGAAATGATCTCACTCTTGTTTGTCATAGTCGCTGTGGTTGATCGCGTTAGTTTGGGAAATTCCCACATGACCGTGGGCTCACGTGACTGAGTCGCTTGAACACTTCCAACAGCCGCTTAAAGATCTGACAGCTGCCTGCAGTACCGTCGCACGTGAAACATCTTCTGGATGATGGAGGTTTGAATCTGCTCCTGTTGTTGTGTAACCGTGGCTTGAGGAAACATGTAATTGCCCACCATCAACCCAGTGGAAGCGCCCCAAACAGAAGAGAGCACAAACATAACATTGTCCCCTCCAAGGTTTATAATCTCTCTTCCTCTCACCATCACTTTATCACTCCTCTTCCTTGTCTTATGATATCTGTATTAGAGCCAGAGCTGCACGTCCAGCCCTTGGGGGTCTAACGAGCTGTCCCGCTATTGGCTGATCAGGCTAATGATGCTTGCCCAGCACTGCATCATGTCACTGTGATAAGGCTGGATGTCGCTTGTGTCAATCGATGTGTCACTGCCGTGCTCAGAGCCGTGGTATAATTGGATATATGCAGTGCTGCGGATCCTAAACGCCCCTGGGCTAGAAGAAAGAGAATGTAAAACGGGTAAAAAAAAAAAAAAAGATGGAGAAGAAGATTGGGAGATGTTACTCCTCATGAGTGTCAATACATCACTGTGTTGAAGAAATGAGCAGTTTTTCATTTTCATCGTCATATGTGAGGGTCTCAGACTATTTCTGAGCTGGTAGTCTCACTGTTGTTGAAAGGTCACAGAGAGCCGCACCGCTCAATACGTTTATATGAGCAATGACTGCATGTGATGTAGAAGTTGTCACTTGTAATGATGAACCTACAGAGTATTAGCACCTGACTCCGCAGTTTCACTCACTGCTGTTGAGCCGTTTCAGCTCAGTGCTTTTGGCTTTCTGGCCTCGCTCTCTGTTCTTATTAACAAAGCCCTGCGGAGCTGATTTGTAAACACATTTAAGACGCTGTTATTCACCAGTATGCATTGGGATCTCACTAACATGTTGACTGTGTTCACAAAGCCCTTTTTACCTCAACTACCTTGTTGCTTTGTTTGTTTGCCAGTATTGAATTGATTTAAACCAGATTTGGTGCAGTGATGGGGCGGTAACCAAGGAGGACCCCATTCAATTTTGGTAAATCTACGAATCTGTAGAATTTGGTTCAGATTCCTTCATTCCGATAATAATCTGGGTTTGGATTGTTAGAGGTATTACGCTCGAGTGAATGCCAGCCTGGCATTAAAAGTCTTCTTCCTTCCTCCTTCCTTTTCCTTTCCACTGGCTGTAACTGACTCTGAAAAAATAGTATGAATCCAACAGCAGAACTGTGAATTACTCTGTCTGCATGTCTGTGCCCAGCACCACATGGTAGACAGAGCAAAATCAGGAACACGGTGGAAGATTTAGCAGCTAAAGAGCCTGATATTAGCCTCAGGAGTCAGTAGAGAACCAAGGACGGTGAATATCTGTCCTGTCGTGTAGCATTTGTTTGCATAGAAGCCATAACAACTCCATAAGTCACTGATGTGTTTTTAGCTTGTTTTGCTGCTCCCAATTAAGCAAAATCGATTAATGAAGTGACAGGTAACAATGTTTATTTGCTTTCTTTCTGAGAAACAGATAAGACGATGAGCATCAATCTGTATGTTGAGCACAAGATCAACTCTGAATATGATTAGCCGAGCTCAACATAAACACTGCTGACAGGAGAAAGCAGCTCCAGCCAATAACTCCTCATTAAGGCACAAATTGTCATTGCAGATTTGATTTTTCTACAGTTAGAGTTAAACAAACAAGATGCAGTGTGTTAACCACAATGACAGTGTGTATACCTTTGCCAAGACAAGACATTGTCATCCTCCACCAGATCTGGATTATTATTATCCGGATCTCCATCCTGTACAGAAATATCTCATAAATATTTCATTTTTACTTCAAAATACAAACTTTGTTTCCTTAGAGATTGAATAAAACTTGGAACATGGACCGATTGGCACCAAATTTAAGTGGTTTCCTCCCTGCCCCATGCCCCATCCATCCATTAAGCCCCCCCCATCCATACTTGGTGTCAGACTGATATTGATCTTCTCATCTCATCCTCAGAGGAAAAGCAAATAAAGTTATTTTTCAAAATGTAGAGCCATTCTTTTAAGACACAGACAAAGGCCAAGCACATAATAGTTAACAACCCCTACAGTTGTTGCACCCAGGAGAAGATGTGGAGGTGTGTGATAAATAAAATCATGACTTCGACCACCGTCTCCGGACTCGTACAGTACAGCTCCTCTCAGTCTTCCAGCAAACTGCCTGGGTGAGCGGAGCGCTGAGATGTTGTATGAGAAGAGTGAGGGAGAGGGAGAGGGAGGGAATGATTGAGTTGAACACATTACAGACAGTTACGATGAGGAGCATCCATCTGTTTTGGTGCCAGGCGGGTAACCTTGAGGCTGTCGGTGCGTTCCCAGCACCCACCCCGGCCCTCACAGGCTGAGAGCCTGGGCACAGACACATCCATCAACACATGTTCCTAGACACATTTCAGAAGCAACAGCAACACATACAAATCACCCAATCAATACCTCGAATGCCTCACCTGAACTTCAGGGTTTTGTGCAGGAACATGTCTCGCAGCTCACGCATATGGTTTTCTCTTGCAGGCGAGACATTTCTTTTAGCTCCACTCTTTCTTTCTTTTTTTTCTTTTTTTTTACACCTCTCTTTTATCATTTTCTTACCTTGGGTAACTGTTTCCTCTGGTATTGTAATAAAGGTCAAGTGATCCAGTGCATTGGTGTAAAAAAAAGTAAAAGTACTATTTCTTTTTGCTTTATATTTTGGGACAACACAGTATAGTGCTTTTTTTTTTCCTGCTTTTTTTTAGAGAAACATAGTGCAGTCATAAAATCTTGGTTGATACTGTAGCTTTATTTTGGCCGTAAAACTCAAACCAGTGACATCATTCAATGAATTGTCTCCAAAACACTCAGGTCTACTCTGCAAAAACTCAAACTATCCAAGAATATTTGACTTATTTCTTGTCAAAATGTCTAATTTCTAGCCAAAACTAATCTCCTTCCACTTAAAATAAGACTAATCACATAAGAATTAACTTGTTTTTAGATAAATTTCACTTGTTTCGAACTAATTTTCACTTGAAAAAGTAGAAAAATCTGTTTTTGTGCTTGTAATAAGAAAGAAAAACTTGCTTCACTATCAGATTCTTCTACTTATTTCAAGGGAAAATAGACTTGAAAGAAGTAAAAAGTGTCTAAAAACAAGCTACTTTTTAATGTCATGAGTCTTATTTTAAGTATAATAAGATTTGTTTGATTAGAAATGACATTTTGACTAAAATAAAACAAATAATTATCAGTACGATTTTGGGTTTTTGCAATATGGCCTTGTGCGTTTGTTTTTGTCTCTGTTCACTTGCACCTTCAAATATTATATATATTTCTCCATGCCCGTCCACAAATTGCTGGGAAATTGTCATTGGACCACATGCAGTCACGTTCTGATTTGTGCTTAGCTGGTCAGAACAATGGGTCCAATCAGCAGCCGGCATCTCATCAGCTTCTCTGGTGGCTGCTCTCAGTCTCCGTACCTGTGTTGGTGTTGTGGACGGTTTTGAAAGGCCACACAAATACAAGTAATCCGTCACGGGTAGACAGCGTTCCCGCTCTGCACTTGATTGCACCAGCCAGTACGTACAATAACTCCCCTCCACCCCCACCCTACCCCCCCGCAAGCCTCACAACACCAATTGAGATGTGCATAGATCAAAAAGAAAGGCGAGTTTGGTCTCATTCTATCACTCTATTGTTCTTGTTACTCTCTCCTCTCCCTTTCCTCCCTCCTTTGTCTCCCAGCAGTGATGCTGAGAGCTACTCATCACCAGTAGGGAGCTAAACCACTCAAAGTAGACTACAAAGAATACAGCTCTCCTCTGCCCAGCGCTTACAGGCGGGTACTTGATCGGCAACAAGGAGCACGGATCCACCAGTTCCCTGTTTGTGTTGACCTCACATCAGTTCAACAAGTGCCAGCCTTCGGTACTGTAGCCTGATAAAAGGCCGTACGGCGTCCTCGTGTCTCCACATGTGCCTTTTAACACTCCTTACCTATCTGCCTACCTCTTTTACAATGGTCACAGGCAATTGCCGGCATTTAGCATCGCAATTAGAGAGGTGGGTTTACCCGGGGGGGCAGTCATGTCATTCAGTTGCCATAGTGAGTTCAATCACTCAATCATTGGAAGGTTGCGGAGATGAAATGGTCCAACCCTCCGAAGAGAGAAAAAAAAAGGAAATAACATGAAATGGCGCTGTGTGATAGCTTACAGCCATTAATTTTAACCATTAAAGGGCTCTCAGCAGAAGAACCCTGCGGTGCGTCTGAAGGGCACTCATATGGGGGGAATATGCTCCGGTGAGGAGCAGGACAAGGCGTTCGGTCTCCATCAGATAACACCAACGGTTTACGTCAGGTGAAGGCATTATAAAGGCAATTACCTTTGACATTTTTATCTCCCAAAAGAGCAGACAGGCCTGTCTCACTTATTACACTGAGGCACACCTGAGCTCAACCAGTGGGAAGAATTAGATGTCCTGTCCAGCCCACCCCACCGTTTAAAGGTCCTGCATCCTTTTTCTTTTGTGAGTCTGAAATAACAGGCTGCGAGACATCCTTGAACACCCTTGAAGTAGGAAATCGCTAATTATGTTTTTGAGCACTTTGAGGAGTTGTAATCTGTTTTGGCTTGTAAATAACCTTATTCTTGACATTGTAAACAGGATTTTCCATTGCAAGAGTTTTCTTTCCCTGTTGCTCTGGACATTTCAACCCTTGTGTAGTCTTTCAAGTGCTCTCTTTGTAAAATATGAGCATAATATTATCTTGTGAAAGTAGATATAATTTTTCCAGACAGCGCATTTATTGCTCACAACATTTTATCAAATTGTCCATTTAAAGTTTTCTTGTAAAGCCACCAGATACTGCTACAAAATGTGCTGAGTAATTGTTAGTAGCTGTTATTGACTTCTGGTAAAATCTTGCAATTTTTAATTTGTTGTAAAGTTTGAGGTTCTTTGGAAGTAAATCCTAACTTTGGGATGACTTAATGCTCATTGTATAATTTTCTGTTACTCGTTGCACTGAGGAAGTGTTTCTTGACTTGGTAGCTCAAATGCACACAAAAGCTGGGAATGACGCGTGTGCTGTTACTGACGTTGGAACCGAACGCTGTGTTAGCGCCATGCTAAAACTGAGAAAGCCCACATTCTCAGCACTTACTGTTCACCTCCTGATAATTATCAACCTCTCACTCAGACGTTTCTGTCTCTCTGTCCATCCTGTCTTTTGAACACTTTGCTTCACACTCCTGTTTTTATTTTTTTTTTAATCCCTTTGCTCAGCCTCATTGCTAGATGCCTGCAATTATTTTGTCAGCAGCTTTCTAGTTCATCACTTAGCCCCCACAGATGGTGCTCGCAGACTTTCACAGTAGATTGTACAAACTTGCTCTCGGAGTTTAAAGCCGTCGCCTGCAGACTCTCCCCCACCTGCCGCGACACGGAGCCCATCAAGGCGAGAATCCTGATCAGCTTAGCCCTCGTCTGAAGTGCAGGCAGGTGCGACACATCATAAACAATCCAGATTGCTTGATCTGCATCGACTAAGGATCACAGATGGAGGAAACTCCTACTGTTGGCAGGATGTTACACTAGATGGCAGTTTTAATCACTAGTGTGGGAGATAATATGACCCCCACATAGCTCCCTTCCAGAGACACTGCATATGTGGTGTTCATTCTTCTAATATCAACTGAGCTTTCCCCGTAATGCAGCCCCTTAATGGTAGTGATGCAGAGTGTTATCGTAACCCTGTACATTAAATTTCCTGCTTTGGAATGAGCTCTTATCACAGTATTGACTTCCAGCATGGATTTAAGGTTTGGTTGGTATTGCCCCTGCCTCTGCTACTCTGCTGTCTCTGTGAAGCTTTTTTAAAAAATTTTACTTTATAAATGAGCATTACCTTTTAAAAATGTAATACACTAGTTTCATGTTTTAGCAGCATTTCCACCAAAGTGGCTCATCCCCATCCTACTTGAGGAAGCAGGACAAGCTCTCTAAAGGTCATTTATATTCATTATACAATGGCCTGGATGAATATGTAATTGTGATTTGCTAAAGGGCTGTTGATTAATTTCACATTACAGCTCTGTCACATAGTAAGTCCTCATCCCACTTAGTCTTTCCCCCTCCAAATGTATGCACCTTGTTCAGTAGGTAATGGCTGTCGGCACATGCTCACACCTGGCTGCATGGCTTCTGCCCCGTTTTGTGCACATTTTGCCTTCTATACTCCTTCTCCTCCTAGCATCCAAACACACAAGTCTGACCTCACTGAAATGTGGGTGTGGGTGTTTTTTTTGCCTGTCACTGCATGTGAACCTGAGCTGAGCTGATAGGAAGCACTGGAAAGCAGGAAAGAACACAACTTGTGATACACGGCAGCAGAAGGTTCAACTGTTAAAAAAAGAGACTGCTAATTGAGTAAAGGTCACAAGACTGTTATTAGTTTTCACCTTCTCTGTGACTTCCCAACACTTCTTGCAAACTCCACAGGTTATATCAACCTGCTCTTGCACCTTCATTGATTTGGATGTTTTATTTAATGTTGCCTGTTCTTCTCGGCTGTATAGTTCCCTTTTTTTTTAAAACTCTGATTGATTTCAAGTTTCAAATGTTGCACCATTTTTAAGCTGTGTGAGGTCAATGAACAAAATCAATAGCAGGAAATTGTTTGTGCACGTCCACACGGCTGATATGCTGCTGTATTTACCTCTCAGAAACAAACAGCAGCAGGCTGCATGACAACCTTGCACTTCATTTACAAGCAGCCTCTCACTTTGCTTCTCAAACTTACCACACCTTTTTTTTTCTCCTTTTTTTTTTTGCTTACCATATACCTCTCAGACATGCACACCCACACTCACACACCCACACACACTAAGTAGGACACTGATGCCATTTAGATTAGCATCCCATGTGACCAATGCTGACATGAATTTGCTGGGTGACAAGGGACCCAATTACAGCAGAGGGCTGATCGTCCACGGACCCACCGTTTCAAATTGTCTCCCAAGCGTCAAGCAGGGAACAGAAAAATATGTAGTAGTGAGTGTGTGTGGGTGAGTGTGTGCGTGTTTTTGTGACTATGAGCCTGTGTACGGGGCTGTAACTGTGTCACTGTCTGTTCACATCTGCGGGGGAGAGGCTAGTTTAAACACCGGGGTCAAATGCATGACTGTAACTGCAACACTAATGTAAAGTGACTGCTGTCAGTCTTGAGAAGCCTGGTACGAGTTACGAGCTGACACACGCACACACACCTCCATGCGCACACGGATGCAAAGACTTTAGGTGGTACTTTGGGTGCCAGCATGCCCCCTCAGCCTTCATTAGTGTCTTGGCAACTTTGAAAAAAAAAACCAACAGAACAATAAAAAAAGGGTTGAAAAGCTTGTACTTTATCTCTGTCTTGAGCACCGTTTAGCTCCACGGCAACAAGGATAGGACAATACCGCCTTCAGGACCATCGCTTGGTGCATTTATAGCAGTCGAACTTAATAAGCTACAATATAATGAGCAATTTCCAAAGGTCAGGATGATGATGCAGGGTAGTGAGGAAGTAACGCTGCACATCAGACCCGACATGACACAGCAGATGTCTTGTGTCTATATCATATTATTTAACATCTCCCATGCTGTCGGCCTGTCTGTCCTGAGCCTGACAGCTGCCGTAACCAAATCAAACTCAGCGGATTGATCTCTGGACTTTGAAACGGCAGATGGATAAAGACTTACCACTTCCTGTGGTGATACAATCGATTGTAATCAATCTTCCTTGGCCGAGACTACCCAGCATGCCTCAGCCTCGCCTCTGACTCAGACTCCAGATTGCATTGTGTATGGGGAAAGCGCGTGTTGAACCTGTATTCATGCATGCGTTTTGTTTATGTGTTTGCTTTGTTTCTTCCTCCCACCGTGATCGTGTGTCTTTTTGCAGCATCCTATGCGTGCGTGTGCACATTATCAGCCGTGCTTGTCTCTGTTTTATCCCAGGCTATTTTCAAACCTTGTTGGCTTCAGCGTGCACGCTCTCCTCTGTCCCACTTCTGGAAATGTCTCTGCGGCAACGTGAACCGCACACTCTGCTAGTACCGTTTGTTTCCCCTCCTCTCCGTCCCCTTTGCTTTGGTGAATCCAAACCTCCCTCTCACTGAAACGTCCGCCACAATAAAAGTATCTCCCATCGGCGGGGTAATTCTTTTGAAAGGCTTTGCGTGCGTATTAGAGGCAGGCTCGGGGAACATACTGGGATGTCATATGTGCCGTCCCGCCAATGGCATGAGACAGAACGACTGAGAGTGCCAGAAAAGCCTGCTCCCCTGTAGCACTGGACATTTCTTTCTATGTCGCTCTGCAGCAGTCTCGTGATACAGTCACCAAAGTGGTCGCCATTCACGGGAAAAACCAGACAACCATTCTGCTCCGGAAGAACTCACCGACTGTTTTATTTTGCACACGCTCACAACATTACAACCTCGCGGGCACACCTGCTCTCGCGTGACTTAATAAACCATGGCTTTGCCACTCTTATTTAATGTGCTTAACACTCCCACTCAAAGACATGTTTATAACTCTCTAGCAATAAACAAAATAAACACATATATACATATATAGTATATATACCCCAACATAAAACATTTTCCATACTGGCAGTGTTCTGAAAACTTCAAAAAAAAACATTCACATTTTCCAGTTCACATTACTCTCCAAACAAATATTCCTTGAACCTCTCAAGTTTAGCCTTTGTCACTGGCTTTGTAAATACATCAGCTACCATGTCTGTAGTAGGGCAATACTCTATCGATATTTTCCCCTCTGTGTGTGCAGACCGTACAAAGTGATACTTTATATCTACGTGTTTGCTTCTCTGTCTGCATACTGGGTTCTTGGATAAAGCTATCGCTCCTTGATTATCCTCATATATCTTGACTGGTACATGCTGGTTACTACTATCTGTCCCTTTAAGTAGTTGCACAAGGTACATACTCTCTTGAGTAGTGGCTGCTAGTGCCATATACTCAGCTTCGCAGGTAGATAGAGCAACAGTTGGCTGTTTCTTACTTTTCCAAGATATAACTGGACCATTTTTGGTTAAACTGAAGCAGTATCCAGTTGTGCTCCTCCTGTCATTTTTATCAGCCGCCCAATCAGCGTCGCTGTACCCTTCAAGTTGTAGGTTTTCCTCACACTTTTTGTAATGTAGTTCTTGATCAATAGTACCCTTTAAGTACCTCAGTAGGTGTTTTGCTGCAGTCCAATGCTGCTGCCTGGGTTCTGCTAGGTGTTGTGATAGTTTACTGACAACCCAGCTCAAGTCAGGTCTAGTACATGTCATAATGTATATCAAACTACCTACTATCTCTCTGTATCCTGTTGAGTCAATGATTTCACCCTCATTGTCAAAGTTTAACTTTTGTTCACATGGAGTGAATCTTGGTTTGCATTCAGACATTCCAAACTTTGTTAACATTTTCTCAATGTGTCTCTTTTGAGTCATTTTGATCTCTCCCTCACTCTGTTCAAAGTTGATACCCAGGAAGTGTTTAAGTGGACCCATATCTTTCATCTTAAACCTTCTCTTCAACATTTCTTTTACATCACAGAGTAGGGTGTTGTTACTTGCTGCTATGATTAGGTCGTCTACCCACACTAGCAGAATCACTTTCTCATTTTCAGATTTCTTGCTGTAGACACAATGATCAGCATCATTTTGTACAAAACCATTCTCTGTAAGGTGATCATGCAGTAACCTATTCCAGTTACGCCCGGACTGTTTTAACCCATACAGTGATTTGTTGAGTTTACACACTAAGTGTTCTCCTGTTTTTGACTTAATCTCAAAACCCTCAGGTTGATCCATATATACCTCACAGTCCATTGGAGCGTGGAGGTAAGCAGTCTTTACGTCCATCTGGTGTAGGGTAAGATCCTCTTGTACAGCCACCTGCATTAATGTTCGGACAGAGGTCATGTTGGCTGTTGGTGAAAAAGTCTCTTTATAGTCAATTCCTTCAACTTGACCATATCCTTTTGCAACATATCTGGCTTTAAAAGTCTCAGATCCATCTGGGCTCTCTTTCACTGCGTAAACCCAGCGACCTCCCACTGCTTGTTTGCCTCTCGGTAGTGGGGTCAAAGTGAAAGTCTCATTCTCTGTTAAAGAGTTCATCTCCTCTTTCATTGCCTCAGTCCACATTTTTGACTTTTTAGAGTCCATTGCCTCTTTAAATGTTTTAGGCACACCATAAGTCACTCTGTAGAAATAATCTATATTTTCACTTTTGTCATCATTACACTCAGCTTTACATTGGTACTCCTTTAAGTACTCTGGAGTCTTTCTTTGTCTTGTAGGGTACCTTTCTCCCTGTTCTTCTTGAATACTGTCTGTCTCGGTCGGACCTGCCTCAGTAGTTTCTTCAATACTGGACTCTTTACTCTCTTTAGGTTGTCTCTGACTCTGGTTGATTATCTCCTGTGGTGTATCTCTGTAACTCTCAATGTCGTTCCCCATGTCAAAAACTGTCTGAGTCTGGCTATCTGTGCTGCATTTTGTTATGAACTTAACCAGCCTATGTTTTAGGACTTTTCCTGTTTCAGGATAATACACGTTGTATGCTGGACTATATTTATCATAGCCCACAAAGATTCCCTTTTCACACCTTGAATCCAACTTCTTCTTATCCTGTTTATATATGTAGCACTCAGAGCCAAATATCCTCATGTTAGAAAGGTTAGGTGTTTTTCCTGTGAAAACACGGTAAAGTCTGCTCTAACCGCTTACTGTAACACCTGTTGCGAGTTTGGGCTGCTGTCTGTACAGCGTATGTCCATAATTGCTTTGGAAGGTTACTCTCCAATAGCATGCATCGAGACATTTCAAATAAGGTTCTCCAACCCCTCTCGGCAGTCCCATTTTGATGGGGTGAGTAGGGTGCACTTGTCTCGTGTCTTATTCCATTGCTTCTAAGCAAGGACTGAAACTCCTGCCCAGTAAACTCTGTGCCATTATCACTCCTTATGCACTTTATCTTTCCGTATGGAGCTACATCTGCTATGAATTTTTCTGTAGCTTTTGTTGTGTCACTTTTTGCTTTGATAAAGTATGGAAAAATCATCCCACTGTAATCATCTGTAAATGCTATTGCATACTTGTATCCATCTTTATCTGCTGGCTCTATAGGGCCGCATAGGTCTGTGTGCACAAGCTCTAGTACAGTTGTAGCTTTAGCATCAGCCTGTCTGTTTCTGCTCTGTGTAAACTTGCCCTGTGTGCATATTTCACAGTTCTGGTTGGGCTTATCTCGTTTACCTTTTATTGACATCCCTTCAACCACTTTTTCTAATTTTGCAACATCATCAAAATTACAATGACCTAGTATTTTATGCCATGTTTGGATGTCATGACAACCGTACACTTCATCAACATTTTCATCTTCAACTGTGCTGAGATAATACATCCTACCATACACCTCCATTTTGAACTTGGTGCCATCCTTGTGGACCAGCCAGTCATCACCGTCCTTGAAGCGGATCTCGGCTCCATTGGCTGTTGCAGCTTTGACTGAAAAGATGTTTTGTGGAAACGATGGGATGTAGAGCGCCTTCTTGAGCCTCGTTTTCACTTGTCGTCCCTCGCTGTCCAGCAAGTAGATCTCGGCGTCTCCCCTCATCTTTGCCATCCCGCTCACTTTCGTTCCATCTGCAAGCTCGATCATGTGATCCTCTGGTCTGAAGCCTTTATCAACTGTTTTGAACTTTGTGGCGTCGTTGATCATGTGCGCTGTGGCGCCGCTGTCGACCATGAAACAGTTCTTGTATGTTCCTTGTGTATGACAGTCACTTAGCTTGAAACAGAAAGATGCAGGCTCTGTCTCCGTCTCTCCATCAGCTTTGTTTACATAGTCACGGCCACGGCCGCGTCCGCGCCCGCGTCTCCGCTGTGGCGTGTCCCATTTCCGTTCCTCTCTTCTCGCCTGGTAACCGTCAGGGCATGTCCTCGCCATGTGTCCCTTTTACCACACGCGTAACACTCGGTGTCAGCCAGGTCTATTTTCCTTTCTCTCCCTCTTCCACGTGTGCGTGTTGCCCCGCTTGTTTTCATCACGTTGTCTCCGTCCACATCCACGTCACTCCTCCCGTATTTTTCAGTACTTTCATAACTTCGCAGTTTCGTTTTAAACTCGCCGAAAGTTATATCATCATTTGTCTGGGTGATGTGCACGACGAATGACTCAGGCAGCCCCTTTACCACCATGGCTATCTGAAGTCCATCACTAATTTGTTCGTCTGCTCTTCTCAATGACGTTAATATAGTCTCTGCTCGAATAATATAGTCCGTGACTGTTTCATTGCTCGCCTTGTGGAGTGAGGAAAGTTCACAATACAAACTCACCACTCGTGGTTTGTCTTTTCCTGCATAATGCTCTCGGAGAATCTCCAGGGCTTTTCTCCCGTCACGTTTTGCGTCTCTCATTATCAATGACAAACTCTTGTTGTCCAGGCATTGCACCAACTCCGCAAATGCCTCTCCGTTCTTTGTTTCGTCTTCCGCTAGAGCTACTGCGTCTCCCCCGTCTATCCTCGGCCTCTCCAGGATAACTTTTCTGAGGCCGCGCAACTCCATGTGCGCGAGGAACCTCGTTTCCCAGAGCTCGTAACTTTTCTCGTCACCGTCGAATAAAAGTCTGAACCACCTTTGGCCTGCATGACTGGGCCCATAACCTGTAGCACTGGACATTTCTTTCTATGTCGCTCTGCAGCAGTCTCGTGATACAGTCACCAAAGTGGTCGCCATTCACGGGAAAAACCAGACAACCATTCTGCTCCGGAAGAACTCACCGACTGTTTTATTTTGCACACGCTCACAACATTACAACCTCGCGGGCACACCTGCTCTCGCGTGACTTAATAAACCATGGCTTTGCCACTCTTATTTAATGTGCTTAACATCCCCCCTCCCTCTTTGTCCTACTGTAGCTGCACACTGAGCTGATTCACCTGAGCCAGGCAGATGGGTGTTTGTTTCTGGGGGTTTTCAGTGTTTGTTGGCTCTAAATTAATATTTTACCAAAAAACGGTGCGAGTAATATTCTTTTTGGCTGGTTTTTATTCTGCTCAGTGAGTGGTCGATAGTGATGGTGGTGGTTTTGCTTTCCATTATTCACCATGTAGTGTGTAGTGAAAGGGAGTGCGTCAGTAACACTGGCCTCCGGGCCTTTGCCAGCCCATTACTCCCTTGCTGTTTGGCGTGTGTGTGTGTGTGTGTGTGAGTGGGCTGTGTTCAGGCCTTACTGATTGTTTCTCCATCGTAGGGACCCTCATTACTGCCCCCACACTGTCACAAGCATCTGCTTTCCCTCCCTCCTCTTCTTTTCCTCCTCCTGGCATGCGTTGCAGTTGGCTCCAAGCGTGGCCCGCGCTGGTCCGACGTGGAGCGAGGAGGGAGGAAGAGATTGCAAAACAAAAACAGAAAAGACATCAAGTATGAGGGAGAGAGGAACCCCACTTTAATAACAACAAAATGGGAGGAAGAAATGGGCACTGAGATCCTGGACGCTCTATGGGAAAAGAGTTTGGAACATACTCATCGATGTTCTAGTAATGCTACAGTAGGCACTGCTGAATCCACTTCTAAGGAGAGAATACCCTGAGATGCCCCCTGTATGGGACAGATTCCTTGTTGCAGCAGACACGTTGCTTCACAGCTTCATCAGTTTAGTCTCTAGTTGGAGCCTAAACCACCCACTATTATCCTGGGAATATCAGACGATATACCAACAATGTTTCCTGTCTCATCATTGCAAATAAGCTATTAGTTCTCATGCATTAGAAAAAGAAAGAAGCACCCACCACAGATACAGTATGTGGCTTAGTGATCTTACTAACACTCTTCACTTAGAGAGAATAAAATATACTTTTATAGATAAACTCACCTCTCATTCACTATCGCACACCTGGTAGTGGAAATTTCCCCCCTCACTATAAGAAAGTAGTGTTTAGATGGAAGTGTAAGGCTGGTAGGGTGATATTTATTTAGGTTTTGTTTTTGTTTGTTTATTTTTCAGTACTCTGTATACATGTTTATCTGTTCTTCATTTACCATTGTTATATGTTCTAAAAACAAAAAGAGGACATTATGTCCTACACAGAGAAAATACTGTAGGGGTACAGAGGGGGGACATTTTTGTACTTAAAGGTACAGTTCTGTCCTACTGTGCCCTATAGGGCCAATTACTGTACTCTAGAGTACCTATATGTACTGTACCTTTTGGGGGTAAAAAAGGCACATAAATGTTCCATAATGGTACAAAATTGTCTCTAAAAAGGTAGCGACAAGGGTTTGTACCCTTTTGAGTACATTTCCGTACTTCTATTTTTCTCTGTGTAACTGCACACATTTCTATATGGATATATTGTACTCTTGATGTGTATGATGTAGATAATGTAACAATATTACAATGTGCTCTGATAAAAATATTTGAAAGAGTAAAAAAAAAAAAAGTATGAGGGAGAGAGAACAAATATGAGAACACAGAAGGTGCGAACATACTGGCATGTCCGAGCTGTTGGTTTTCAGTCAGCTCTTGGCGGGAATCCGTGCAGGCTCAGAGTTTGCTGTCTTTGGACAGAGATTGGTCTGTGGCCCTCCGACCCCTGCCCAGCAGGACCCTCACCCCAGGCACCACTACCCAAGAGAGAGAGGCAACTTTTACAGTGATGTATTGCAGGGCCCAGTGTGCAGAGTCTGGGGAAAGAGGGAAGGTCAGGGTTTAAAACCAGAGAAAGTCTGCGTGAGGGCCAGAGGAGAGGGAGATAGAGCAAGAGAAAGAAGGCATAATGAGTGTGTCAAAATTAGCCCGGCTCACCCAGAGAAAAACAGCAGTATGTGTTACTAATGATTTGTTCCAGTAAAGCCCAGTGAGAGGGAAAAAACAGGAAAGGGCACAGGAGGCGAAAAATGAAGAGGCGCGGATGGAAGGGAAGACTTTTCTTACAGCACAAATTGGAAACATGGCTTTTTCCTTTTGTCTCTCTTATTAGGGATTACAGAGGCAGGCTCGCTTTTGTTAACACTTAATGGCTTAGAGGCCTGTAGACCCAACATGAAGATAAGGTATGTCCCTGTTAGATCTAATATTGATTTTGACATTAAGAAAATAACCCACCACATATTAGCCTAATATGTTACTAATGCATGCCCCTATAATCCTTTTACAAGACACGCGTGGTCTGAGCAACATATCGTTCACAGTTACTGTATAAACATAAAAAGGTGAATATTTTTCACACCTGCACACACCACGCTGTGCTTATTTTAAGACAAGAACAGTTTTATAGACTTTTTCCATATGAACGACTCCAGACTGGAGTGACAGAACATCTCATATTAAATATGAGCTCTTAAACCTAGGACAAGATAATTATTTAATGACCTGAAGGTGAAAGTCGTCCATTATCATATCTTCAGCCTGGCATCTCTCTCTGCTGCCTCCCATGATGGCATCGCTCTGTTTAACTAAGAGATGTAAAGGGAAAGCGTCAAGTTTTTCTTTTTTTTCTTTTTCTTTTTTTTTTTTTAAATTGCATCTTTCTATGTTCGAAATAAATAAATTCATTACATCGTTACATGACTGGACAGTAGCCAATTATCACATGCTACTAATGGTCCGAGGGGAAGCTGAGATCAGACATCATGACCGGCTGTGACAAAATCACGTCACCACAGCTTTAAGTAACCGTGAAATGCATCACGTATCGAACATTAATGATTTAATAAGTCATCTGAATCATGGTTTCGTCTTTGTCTTAACAACTTTAACAACAGAAAAATGGTAGATTTACACACCCAGCCCAAGGTTTAAGTGTCTTTACCTTCTAAATCATTTTTATAGTCATAATGTCTCCAATATTTGTCTTAAGTAAAACCCTCCGCAGACAGATTAATGTGACCGAGTGGATGATTCTCTGTTGTGTATGGTGGATATTTTACACCAGGGTGCTTTTGCTAACAATGAAACCTCAGATGTCCCATACACACCTCTCACCTATCACGTTTATGGAAAAAAAAGAACAATTACATCTAAAATTCCCGGAGTGGTGAGAGATTTGGTTTTAAGTTCCTGCTAAATCTTGAAGATTGGCATCGTAATTACACACCTCTGCAATCATGTAAAAATAAGCTGCTCCTCTCAGGTATTTTGGCCTTCCACCGTGTATTCTAATGGCTTCCTCATCTCCTCGCTGCCTCACCTTCGTCTCGTCTGACACTTCTCTCAGTACGTTAGCATAATTCAGCGATAAGTGGCTGGCTGGAAATCTGACTCAAAAATATCTGTCAGATTTCCAGATAGTGCCATTCAAAGGCTGCCACCAATTTTCACGGCTAGGAGTTCGATTCCAACCGAGGGAAGCGGTGCCATGATTGTATTCGTCCCGCGTAGTACTGTAAAGTCACTTTGAATGAAATCGCCCGCTGAACAGCATAGAAAGGCGACGATTTTGCTATCTCCACCGGCAGCGCTGCCATCTAAGCCTCTCTAATCACGGAGGACACCCCCGCCCGGTGGAGTATTCCAGCGATTCCTTAATCTCCATCACGGTGATCCTGTGGTTTTGAGCAAAGCCACCTGGCTTCTCTGGCCACGTGCTGGGGGGAGAAAGCAGCATAAAGTTTCTTTCCTCGCTGCTGAGTACAGTCCTTTTTACAGTGGGAACTTTCCCTTCACCTACTTTAATTTTTTACTGTTGGTTTCACCTCCCCATTTTCACCTCACAGGGCGCAGACACCCGAGTCTGTCACCATAAGGTGTCATAAAAGTGGATCGACACAAGCAGATGATTCACACTCTGCTTATGAATTTACCCGAAAGCATGTGGGCAAACCGTTGAGGAGTTATGTGCTGTAGCCTCAATCTGTGGTTCATTATTCCATATAGAACAGAAGGTGTTTTTAGAGACCTAACTTTGTAGCATGCGGTGTGATTCGTTTGCAGGCGGGAAGGAGGGAGGGAGGGAAAGATGTTCAAATAAAGATTTAACAGCTGTGTGCAGCTGGCATAAAGCTAATTGAATAGCACAGAAACAACTCTCAGTCTTTGTTGGTGCCACCGTGTCACCGCCGCTGACCTCCGGAGCTTACATCACCACGCTGACCTTCTGCTTAACTGCCCCACTGTACATTTGGGGACATAATTCATGGGACACTCAGCAGAGTCAATATGCTCTTTTTCTGCTCCATTTGGGCTCGCCTCCTCTGTGAATCATCGGCGTCGTTATATAAATGACTTTAAAACACGTTGAGACACCATCAAGAGAAATTACGCACGATTCCTGAGTCACGCCTCATTTAATGGGCCGGCTGATTTTGTTTGGGCTCAGCAGCGTCGCTTTCCTTCAGATGTTCTGTATCCTCAGGACACGTTAGCCCGGCATGTGACGGCTGTGTGTGTTTGTGCACTCGTCATGCAGCGTATTCTATAGAGATAGAGAGAGGGAGAGATATGTGTCTGCATGAACATCCAAGTGGGATATGTAAATCTTGCGTGTGAGGATTAAGTGGTTGAGGGGGTTGCTGTGAATTAATGCTAAATTTCAGTACAGAAAGGTTAAGTCTATCCTATTACTTTAGAATACTTCAATTTATATCAGTGAATTTAGACCTGGCTTCTTTACCCAGGACACACTGATGTGCAGCTTTGTTAAGATTCAATTTTGGAAAAGTGAAAAGGTGCAGGCCCTCAGAGGAGATGTAAATGGATCCAGTGCAACTACAAAATAAAAGTCTGACCACTATAAAGCTAGAGAGGGTTTTTTTTTTGTTGCATTTTTAGCCATTCAAATATAGTGTAAATCCTCCTCTTGCAATCCAACATGTCTGTTTCTTTAGTTTCCCAGTCTGTTCACACCGCTTCTGTTTGTTCTGGTTGAAAACATGTTTAAAGAATAATGAGCTTTACTTGTAACTGGCTGGAATAAGAATACAGCGTAAAAAAAAGATAGAAAGTTACATCAGAGTGCTCACACCCATCCGAGGGGTTTTATTGGCTGTGAAGAGGAAGAGGATAGATAAGGCTGTGGAAGAGATGGTTCTGTGATAGCGGCTGATATGTCACATGAAGCGCGGCTGTTTATGTGAACACAGGCAGTTTATATGATAATAATAAGACATGCGGTAATATACTGTAACACCATTTCCTCAGCGCAGCCTGCAGACGGTCAAAACGTTGAGGGAACTGCAGTCATATGCGGAACAACGTGTTTTATAGTGCGGAACATTTGGACATTACTGAATGAACTGTTTACCTACATGCAGTGCCAACCTCTACATATCTGTGCTTTTATAAAAAAAAAAAAAAATACCATCTGCCTGAAATGAATCTCCATTTCCATTCCTTTTCCAAAACATGTTTTTATTTCATAAGATATATGGTCAGGATCATGGCTCAAGACCCAAACTAATGGAAGTGTGCACAAAATCTATTTTTATTTATTCTGCCCTCCCTGGACGTGGTCTAGTTTGGCAGATAGCTAACAGATTGTCTTCAATAAGAAGCAATGTTTTCCTTTTCTTCAAGGGTTTATTGACACTTATGAAGATCACTCACTGTAAACTGATACAGAAAGAAGATAAGCATTAGACTATGTAGCTTTGAGTACATAATGTGTTCAATTACAAGACTTGAAATCAAGTTAAACTTATACAGTAAGTCAGTATATTAATGTAAACAAACAAGAAAATAGACCGTTAGCTTGATGCTAATTTACAATAGAAAACGCCATAGACGGGCTAACGGATTAGCATCGTAATGTCGGCAAAAACGTAAATCACTGTCGTTTTATATGTATTACAGAAACAGTAATATATCAAACTATATGTTGCTTGTGTTGACGATAATACTCACAGGCATATGATCTCTTAACTCAAAAACAACAGGAACTGCCGAAGTTTGGCTGCAGACTAGCTGCTTCTGCTTTTGTTATTGTTATTCACTCCACCTCTATTGTTATACTGCCACCCTGTGGCGAAAAAGTGCAACTACATGCCACAAAGGCAGAACACTCCCCGCCTGGTATAATACTTTATACCACTACACACTGTCTTTAGGGAAAAGTAAGATGACCTCTGAAATAGGTCGCAAATACACTTTAGGAGTACCTTGCTTAACCACCTTAACTTCCACCTTCCGTACTCTTTTATCTTGGCTGGGCACAGTTTTAACAATGAGTCCAGTAGGCCATTCAGTTCTTTTGGCCTGTGAATCTTTCAGTAAAACAACGTCTCCTACTTGCAGGTCACGTCTGTTAGTGTGCCACTTTTTTCTGGGTTGGAGCGTTGCCAAGTATTCTTGTTTCCACCTCTTCCAGAAAGCATCAGCGAGGCTTTGGACTTTTTTCCAGTGCTTAATGGAGAGGTCGTTGATATCAAAGTCACCTTCAGGTGCAGACAGAGTATCTGCTTTTTGTGTCAGCAACATGGATGGAGAAAGAATTGCAGGTGCGTCAGGGTCAGATGACACTGGAACCAATGGTCTTGAGTTCATGATGGCGGTGACTTCTGCCATCAAAGTAATGAGCACTTCATGTGTCAGGTGGGATGTGCTTGTTTTGAGGAGCAGAGCATCCAGAATGCGTCGAGCGATGCCTATCATCCTCTCCCACACTCCACCCATATGGGAGGAGTGGGGAGGATTAAAGACCCAGGTGCATTTGCTGTCATGGAGGTGTGTCTGCAGATCAGGATCCTCTGTGTTCAGGTTGAGTTCCTTACACGCCCCAATAAAATTTGTCCCCCGATCTGAGCGGAGTGTTTTGATGGGTCCCCTGATTGCTGTGAACCGCCTGAGACCATTAATGAAGCTTGCAGTCGTCATGGTTTCCAGGACCTCAATATGCACCGCCCTGGTGCTCAAACAGGTAAACATGGCTGCCCACCGCTTACTCTCTGCGTGGCCTCCTCTTGTTCTTCGAGCTGTCACAATCCATGGGCCAAAGACGTCTACTCCAACATGAGTAAACGGTGGCAATGATGACAGTCTGTCTGCTGGTAACTCTGACATCTTCTGTTCCTCCAGTTTACCTCTGAGTCTTTTGCACATGACACATTTATGTATGACAGTGGAAACAAGTTTCTTTCCTCCAATCAGCCAAAGTCCAGCTGATCTCAAGGCTCCCTCTGTAAAATGACGTCCCTGATGCGCAACTTGGTCATGATAATGTTTCACCAACAGTGTGGCTGTGTGAGTCTTTGGAATGATCACAGGATGTTTATCATCAAAGCTCATGTCTGATGAGGTTGTGCGACCACCGACTCTCAATAGTCCATCTTGGTCTAAAAATGGAGACAATTTCACGAGAGGGCTTTGTCTTGGAAGTGGATCCCCTTTAATAAGATTCTCTATCTCTTTAAAGAAGACCTCTTGCTGCGTTGTCCTGATGATCACAGCTGTCGCTTGGACATTTTCCTCTCCTCTTTTCCCTTCACTATCAGGAGCCTTCACCTCGCTTCTGATCCTCTTGATTAATCTGGAAATAGCCCGCACCAGTGACTTCCATGAGGAGAATCTTTCAAACCTCTGTGCCCCAAGCAGATTCTTTGACACTGATGACACCTTTGTGCTGATGACTGCAACCTCAGGACGGATTTCTTGATCCTGGTCTGGATGTATCAGTTCAAAGTTGTCGACAGGAGCAGTGGTCTCTTGCTGTGGCCTCGACAGAAACACTGGCCCAGAAAACCAGTTGGTACGCATGAGGTCAGCAGCAGCCACTGGCCGCGTCCCGTGGTCAGCAGGGTTTTGTTCAGTGTTGATGTAATGCCACTGATGTGGATGAGAAGATTTCCTGATTCGTGTGATTCTGTTTGAGACGTAGACGTAGAATCGGCGTGACGTGTTGTTGATGTAACCTAGCACAATTCTACTATCTGTGTAGAATTGCACTGAGTGAATGTCAATGTCCATTTCACCTTTAATGAAGTCTGCCACCTCGACTGCCAAAACGGCCGCGCAGAGTTCCAGACGAGGGACTGTGTGTGCTGGACGCGGCGTCAATTTGGATTTTCCCATGATGAAGCCCACATGACATTCACCTGTAATGGAAACAGTTCTCAGGTAAGCAACAGCTGCTATAGCAATGTCAGAGGCATCTGAAAAAACACAAAGTTGTCTGTGCTGAGTCTGTGTAGCCAATGAAACAGGAACATAAGGTCTTGGGATGTCAAGCTGCTCCAGCTCTTTCATAGAGTCTCTCCAGAGTTTCCATTGTTCTTGTTTTGCTGTTGGAAGTGGAGCATCCCAATCGTACTGTTCAACAGAAAGCTCTCTCATTATGTTTCTTCCCCCCACAGTAACTGGTGCCACAAACCCCAAGGGATCAAAAAGACTGTTAACTGTGGAGAGAATGCCTCTCTTAGTGAGAGGTTTCTCCTCTGAGGAAACACAGAAAGTGAAACTGTCTGTCACTAGGTTCCAGCCGAGACCTAGGCTTCTCTGTAGAGGTGGTGTTTCTTCTCCGAGATTGAAATCTTTAACATCTTTGGCCCAGTCTTCTGTGGGGAAGGCTTGCATGACGCTGCTGCTGTTGGATGCTATCTTGTGTAGTCTGATGTTCGACTCAGCTAACATTTCTTGAGACGTCTGCAAAACCTTGATGGCGTCTGTTTCAGTGGGGAATGATGCAAGTCCATCATCCACGTAAAAGTTGCGCATGACAAACTCTCTTGCTTCTGGAGTGGACTCTGTTGCCTCTGAGGCGGCTCGTCGTAGGCAGTAAATAGCAACAGCTGGCGACGGACTGTTGCCAAATACATGGACCGTCATGCGAAACTCTTTCACTGGTTTCTGCAGGTCGTTCTCTTCATACCACAAGAACCTCAAAAAATCGCGATGTTCCTCGCAGACTGTGAAGCAATAAAACATCTGCTGCACATCTGCAGTAACTGCGATTGGTTCTTTGCGGAAACGGATCAGAACTCCGAGAAGAGCGTTGTTCAGATCAGGACCACAGAGGAGCACGTCATTAAGAGAAAGTCCTTCATGTTTAGCACTGGAATCGAACACTACTCTTATCTGATCTGGCTTGCGTGGATGGTAGACGCCGAATAAGGGTAGGTACCAACATTCCTGGCCGTCTGTTAATGGTGGAGCTGGCTCTGCTTGCTTTGCATCAAATATTTTTTGCATGAAGTTAATGAAATCCTTTTTCATCTGTGGTTTCCTGTCCAGATTGCGCCTTACAGATGACAGACGCTTCACAGCTTGAAGTCGGTTGTTTGGAAGACGGTTCCGTGGTGTCCGGAAAGGTAAGGGGGCAACCCATGTGTTTGCTTCATCCTTGTAGGTTTGTCGATCCAGTGTTTCCAGAAAAATCCTATCTTCAATTGACAGATCAAGGTTGTCGTCGTGTTCTGTTCTCTGAAATACTTGATGACCAAGATCGTCAGTCTCCCTCGTTTGGTTAGACATGGTGCTTTGAAGATCCAAGCTTGGTGTGTGACAGCTGAACTTCTCTTTGACTTGAATGTTGTTGGTGCATGGACCCAAAAGTGAAGCTCGTCCATTGTGCAGGATGTTGGTTTTGTAGACACTGGTTTGGAATGACTTATGTGCAGCTCCGAGACACACCTCTCCAACAACGACCCACCCCAGGTCCAGACGTTGAGCGTATGGTTCATTGTGGAGTCCATTGTGCTGCTCTCTGACCTTGTGCACACAGAGAATGTCTCTGCCGAGGAGAATGAGGATTTCTGCATGCGGATCGACCTCTGGGATTTTACCTGCTATTGGCTTCAGGTGGGGATAGTGAACAGCAACTTCTGGAGCTGGGATTTCCGCTCTATCATCGGGAATCATGTCGCACTCGATGAGAGTAGGAAGAGAGAGCCGAGCTGTACCATCCAGAGACTCGATGATGAAGTTGTTTGCTCGCCTTCCTGTGACGTCCATGACTCCTGAACATGTCTTTAATGTATACGGCTCTAAGTGTCCATCAATATTGAAAAGGTCAAAGAAGTCAGTCTTTGCAAGTGAGCGGTTGCTTTGTTCATCAAGAACAGTGTACATTTTGACTGCTCTCTCTGGCTGTCCGACAGGGTACACTCTCACCAGACATATTTTTGAACATGATCTGGAACCGGCTGAATTTCCACAAATTTCAGTGCACTTTGATGTCACATCCGTGGCTGTTTGCTCCTCCTGCTCCCCGCCATGATCTTCTGATGCAGCAGAGTTTTTCCACTTTAAAGGGAGAGGTTCTGGATGAAGAGCTGTAGTATGTGTTTCACTTCCACATTCTCTGCACTTTAATGGCACATTGCAGTCTTTCGCCATGTGTGTAGTGGAAGAACAACATTTAAAACAGATATGCTTGTCTTTCAGGAGAGCTTTTCTTTCTTCTAGACTCTTACTTCTGAACAGACGACACTTCCTCAGTGGATGCGGTTTAGCATGCAGAGGACACTGTTTATCAGGGTCTGTGATGCTCTTATCAGTGGGAAGATGTCGACTAGCTCCACCTACTTGTGACACATCTGTTTTCCTGACAGAGATTGGAAGCTGGTGTTTCTGCTTTAAACCTGTTGGTCTTTCTGTTCTCAGGTTGAAGGTCGTGACAGAAGCAAAGCTAGGGTCGTTGCGAACCTTGGCTTCTTCACTGATGAATCTGACAAAGAATGAGAATGGAGGGTAAGACACACCACAGTCTCTCTTGTATTTTGAAGCGACACTAACCCACTTCTCCTGCAGGTTATATGGGAGTTTCGCCAGGATGGGGTTGACTCCATGTGCTGTATCCAGATGAGAAAGGCCGGGAAGATAGCCGTTGTGCTTTGCTGCTTGTAGCTCCAGAAGAAGATCTCCTAGTTCCCTCAAACGCTGATTCTCTCTGTTCGACACCTTTGGAAAGTCCTCAACTCTTTTTAACAGTGCATGCTCTATGATTTCTGGTGCACCGAAACATTCCTCCAGTCGCTGCCACACCATGTCGAGACCTGCCCTCGGGTTGTAGACGTAAGCTGCTCTGATTCGTCTTGCTTGAGCAGCTGATTGCGGTCCGAGCCATTTTGCAAGCAGGTCTAACTCTTCTTGTGGTAGCAGATTCAGATCCCATACTGCAGCCTGGAACGATGTCTTCCACGCCCAGTAATTCTCGGGCTGATCGTCGAATTTCAACAAGCCGGAACTGACCATCTCTCGACGCATCAAATATTTTGCAAGGTCTGAGGTGTCTGTAGAATGGACATGGGGAGGTCTTGGTGAGGATACGTTGGGCCCAGGATGGTAAGGCTGGCTGTCGTGGAAAGGCGTTTTCACATAAGGACCATAATTCCCGCTGGCGGGCTCTCTCTTGGGACTTACAGCATAGTTGTATTGTGACATGTTCACTCCAGCCCTTTGTGTCTGGTTGACTGAGTGAAATGGCAAAGGTTTAAACTCTTCTTTGCTGTGCTGACTTCCTTGGTAACCATCCGGGTCTTTGTGGTCCATAGCCGCTTTAAAGTAGCCTGTGGCTGGCTGATGCACAGGTGCAGACGGAGGGTCGGGAGGATAGTCAGGACACGTTTGCAGACCAGCATTCAAATCTTTATGTTGCTGCACATACTCTTGAGTGCGCTGAGTTGGATCGATGAGTGGCATTTCTTCTAGCTGGGGCTGTTGTGGGTCACTGGTTTCCTGTACAGATTCTTCCCAAGCTTGAGCCTCAGCTTGTGCTGCCGCCGCTTCCTTTTCTGATTTGAGCACATGCAGGTCTGCATCTAACTCAGCTTTCTGTTTAAGCTGGTCAGCTTGTTTCTTCAAGATGTCGGCTTCCTTGTGTGCAAAGGAGAGTTTTATTCGTGCAGCTTCAGCCTTTGCTCTTGCCCTAGCCACAGCGACAGATGACGAGGAGGTAAGTTGACTGGAGCGTTGAGACCCTGATCCTCTTGATCTTGTCTCCAATAATTCTTCTCCTTTTTTATCATCTGCTGGAGATGCCATGATTGACTGCTGAGTGTGACGAGATGATGCCTTTTACTATTCTGCCCTCCCTGGACGTGGTCTAGTTTGGCAGATAGCTAACAGATTGTCTTCAATAAGAAGCAATGTTTTCCTTTTCTTCAAGGGTTTATTGACACTTATGAAGATCACTCACTGTAAACTGATACAGAAAGAAGATAAGCATTAGACTATGTAGCTTTGAGTACATAATGTGTTCAATTACAAGACTTGAAATCAAGTTAAACTTATACAGTAAGTCAGTATATTAATGTAAACAAACAAGAAAATAGACCGTTAGCTTGATGCTAATTTACAATAGAAAACGCCATAGACGGGCTAACGGATTAGCATCGTAATGTCGGCAAAAACGTAAATCACTGTCGTTTTATATGTATTACAGAAACAGTAATATATCAAACTATATGTTGCTTGTGTTGACGATAATACTCACAGGCATATGATCTCTTAACTCAAAAACAACAGGAACTGCCGAAGTTTGGCTGCAGACTAGCTGCTTCTGCTTTTGTTATTGTTATTCACTCCACCTCTATTGTTATACTGCCACCCTGTGGCGAAAAAGTGCAACTACATGCCACAAAGGCAGAACATTATTCTTTGAGCGGCTTCAGTCTTGAAAACCTTTTCTTTTTAAAATGATTTTTTGGTTGAAAAGGAGCACGTGCCTGTGATTTGAGGGGAGTCTCAGGTCTATCACATTGGGTGCACCCAGGTCTTGAACAGTACTCAGGAACCCTCCTTATTTTCCACACTTATTTTTCCTGGCACCTGTCTGGTGGCCGGGAGGCAGCAGGTGTGAGAAATACAAATCCAGCCCCTCAAATCATGTGCTCACATAGCTAAAGGTTTTGTCACAGATGTTACATTCCCTCACATTTTTTGTGCAGCTACACAACAAAGTCCTACGGAAAGCAACAAATTGGAGTGTCAGTTGTAAAAACTAAAATGTGGTCATTTATTTTTAGTGCAGCATCAGTAGTCAGACTGATCGCTCCACTACTGCAGGATGGACTGGTGTAGAAATTGGTGAGGACACACATGGTTCTCAGATGATGGGTATTACAGCTCTGGGCTCTGCTGAAGCCCCCCTCCCCCACAACACCACCATTAAGTTACCTTTTTTAACTTGTAAGGTGAATATCTCCACAGCTACTGTGAAATTTGGAACATGCATCTCTGCCCCCCCTCCCCCTTAGGATGTGTATGTAGTAATAACTTTTGGTGACTGACTCTGCAGCTAGCAACACAACCACATCCATTTTTCACACTGACTCAAAAAAATAAAACATTACAAAAAATAAAAATAAACATATGATAAATGATTTTGCGATCAGCCTCAGGCTTACTGTGTTTGATGTCATGGAAAATGCTAACACACTTAACTGAGGTGATAAATATGTTGAACCTGCCTTTAGAAATATCAGCATGTCAGCGTTCTGAGGTGTTGGTATGTTGATGTTCACATTACGCTTCAATCATCCCTGTGCCAAGGTCCAGCCCTGCTGTGGATGCAGTCGTATTATACGCTCTAATGGGCAAAAGCCTGAGCTGAAGGTTGAGAAAATTCAAGATGGTGAATGTTTCCTTTTTGAATTTTTTATACATCTGACTTTCAAACATGAATGAGAACTCGCATGTTAAACTAGGTCCTGATTTTTTTTTCTTCTTTCCTTTTTCATTTCCCATGTGAACTCTGAAGTTACTTTTGAGATGTCAACAAGGATTCGACAGAGAGAAACTGAATGAAGCCTTTCAAACGGCAGCCTTGCTATTAATTTTAGCTACAGCATGTTCCTGCCCTATCTCTTCAGCCTTCCTACTACAGCACATTCCCCCCTCGCTGGGATCTGTTGTGATATCAGATGAAAGAAACGATTCTCTCTCCCTTCGTCCCCCCCCCTCTCATGTCTGCTGCTGTTCGGGAAGCCTCTTATCATCATGTAGTTTTCTGGTGAAACCGTATCTTCTTCATTTGTGTGTGTGTGTGTGTGTGTATACATGTGCATGTATGTAATCGGTATTCCAGCGATGTGAACACCAGCAGGGAAGATTGACAGCTGAGATAGATAATCACACAGGGATGCAAGTCAGAGTGAGGCCATAAGGAGGGAAATGATATGTTTAATACATGGAGAACCTGACAGATTGAAAGCGTGGAGACACATTATTTGCCATCTCTATTTCTCTGTATAATGATGCCGGCAGAATACTTTATGATCTCGCACCATATAGCTGCTGTTTGCTTTGCGTAATTTGTATGGATTATTCTGACATTAACACAATGTACCAGTCTATTAGTCGCGATACATTTGTCCAGGAATAGCTTAGTATAAACGGAAGCGCTGTGCGCGGTGGCATTTTCACAAAGCCATTTATGCTGTGCAAAAATGTACTCCCAGATCATATCATTGTCATCTGCTGTGCATTGAGTGGGACACCATGTTCTTCTCCAGGGTGTAAACAACCTTCCACCTGCAAAAACTCAACTAGTGTTGACAATGTTCGGATGGACTTTTTTTTTTTTTTTTTTTTAAAGTTAAATTCTTCACAATATGTATTATTCAGTATCTTTGAGTGGCATTGCTAGCTTGCAAAATAATACGTTAAAGTAATAGTTCAGCATTTTGTTTTAGGAGTAGGTTTATTACCTTGAATTGTCGGTGCAAGCTATTTTTAGAACGGTGGAGCAGAGCCATGAGCTGCTCAGAGCTATGCTACAGAGGGTCATGGAATTTCTTAGTTTCCTCTCTCTCGTGGACAAGTTGCGACCTGCACATTCATCACACTATGAGACTTGTTTCTGAGGTAAATGCAGAGACTACTTCCTGAAAAACTGCCGCCGACAGGAACCCACATCATTAATTTTACATGAACTTGCCTCAAAAACAACACTGTCTCGTAACGTTCCGTTATTATCTCATAGCGTGGTGAATGTGCAGGTCATAACTTGTCCACCAGAGCGTCTTGGAGTTGTTGGATTGTGTATTTGATGAGTTTGATGAGGGAAACCAAGAAATCCCATTAGCCTCTGTAGCGTAGCTCTGAGCAGCTCATGGCTCTGCTCTGCCATTCAAAAAATAGCTTGCACCGACAATTAAAGGTAACGAACCTACTCGTAAAACTATAGGGATTGTGGCAATGGGCCAATTTGCCAACATGTTGAACTATCCCTTTAATATTACAGAACTTTATTGCTTTGAAACTGAACATACTCTGGTTAAAGTTGGTGAGATTATTTTCCAGGTTTCTATTTAAGGCAGGAAGCAAGGTGAGTGCCTCGTTCAGAATACATATTTCCCCCTGTAGACACAGTACACCCATCTATGATCCCTTTCAAAACCCAGGGTTGTGCTGATTGGGCCTGAACACCATGTAATGAGTCTGTGTGTACCTGCGCGGAGCTTTGCCGGAGCCTGGCGCACTCTGAGGGGTCTGCAATCAGGAGGGCAAACCTGTAATTCTAACTTCTGACTTCTTTGCACTGCGGTGCGGCCAATTCACGGTGCGTTTATGTACGTCGTGCGAGGGGGAACATAAGTGGCAGTTATTACAGCCCGTGTCCCCACCGCCATTCAGCGTCGGGGCAGCGGGGGCGTCTGCCGTCTCGTTTTGGTCAGCACCCCAATCAGACCGCTCAGGCCGTCTCCCGCAGGGTGAGCCACCTGGGAGGGACGTCTGTGGATGTGTGCGTGGTTTCTGTGCTCTCTCGCCGTGTTTGTTCATGCGTGTCTGTTTGTTGTCTGACCTCTAGCTCAACCTCCCCCCCAGTATCACACACATACACACCTTCAGGAACCACATTGCCAATCTGCACGACCATTCATCACTTTCATATTGCGGCCTTGATGAGGAAGGGTTTAATAATACATGTGCAAGGAGATAAAATCAGGGGAGAGAAAATTAATATTCTCTGGGCTTGTCAGGCTCATTTAAGTAAGCCTTGTGTTTCCTTGTGTGGCCTCTGACACAGATGATTGCGTGGGCAGCTATGCAGTTTTTCCTCATAATTACTTTTTGCCACGCTGCTCTTGTCCATTGTCAGCCTCAATAAGGCAGAGACCTGAAGAAGAAAGGAAGAGAAAGCGAGACAGAGAAGCACGAGATGTGTAGCGTGGCTTTTTCTCAGCCCCCCGAACGTCCAAACACGGTCCTCTTTCTTAAAGGGACATTGTGTAAGAATTACTCCCATCTAGCGGTGCGGTTGTAGATCGCAAGCAACTCAATTTTATTGAGTATTTTTCATGCTGCATTCACGTAAAATTGGGCAGACGGCAGACGGACGACATCCGCTGCATGTACAGTAACGGCATAAACAAGCCTCTATGTAAACAAGTGGTCCATCAGCACGAGGCAAAACAATACACGTGACAATATGTTGTCATGGCGATGTCGTATTGTTGACCTGACCCACGTTTTACCGGCTTTCTCTGGACTGGTGGTTTCCTACCGTCACGCTGCCACTGAAGGTAAAAACATGGCGACACGACATGGCAGCCAGCAGCGAGCTTACCCGATATGAATGATATGAACGGCATAAGATGATATGAACACTTCACTTTGTTGATGGAGGGGATTACTGATGAATGAAAAACATACTTTTGAATGAAATAATCAATTTTTGTGAATAGATAACAGGAAAAGTTACACAATGTCCCTTTAAGAACATCTCACTGTGCTTATTCCTGTTTCTCATCCACACATCCTCTTGCACCACATTGGGAAACAGCGATATGTCCAGTGGCTGTAAGTGAGGCTCGATTGTGTGAGGTTTGTGCGACTAATTAAACCATAGTTCAGATCTACTGAACTAATTAAGCGCGTACCGTCAAAACATCAGGGTGAGGATGCTCAGGGAAAGCCAGTGTAAAGAAATTCCTCTCCGTGTTTGTCTTTTCAGAACATTTCTGCAGGAAAATAAAACCCTAACATCAATTGACTTTTGCTGGGGGAAACATTTACATACAACCTCATGCATACTGATGCATCGGGTTCATGGCTGCGCTTTAACGCATATGATTCCAAAGTTATCATACACAGGAGTGCATACACAGATACACCCACAAGAATACATCCATGCATAAGTAATACTTTCAGGAAAACAGCATATACGACCACATACATATATAAAAAAACACTCTCATACGCCTGGCCGCTGCAGCACGTCCACACTCTGCAGGCTTTAGCGTGTGCACCGAGTTCAAGAGGGAAAAGAAAAAAAATAATAGAACGATAATTTACTTACTTCCATGACAAATGCCCTCTTCTCCATGCTTATCTATTTTACTTCATCTCAGGCCCTTCTGCTAAAGCATGAGAAAAAAACTGTTGGCTAGAAAGCATATCTGTGCACAAGGCAGAGGCACAAGGCATTTTAATTGAGTGTGCTGAGCGATGAGCCTGCTTCGAGGTGCTTTAATTTGCAGGGATGGCTAAACAGATGTAGCATCATAAAGTAATGTAATGGATTTCCCCCACACCCCCCTGGCGTGAAGGCACGCGAATAAGGCTGTCTAAGTGATGGCAAACTGGGTGGATGAATGAGAAAGAGGATTTTTACACTGAAATACTTAAGCAGGATCATTTCTTTTTGGGTGAGTCATTTGCGAGCCTAAAAAGTGATGATTGGCAGCCTTCCTTGTTAGAACATATAATGTGTGTGTGTATACTTTTATTTCCTGTATATATGCGTGCATAACACATTTATGCGTAACGCAGGGAGGAGTGTTTTCCTTTGAAGTGCGCTCGCATGTATACATTTCTCCGCGAGGCTGTGAGAACTCAACGTCGGGGCTTTGAAGTGAGTCTGTTGGTTCGCTGTCGTGCTTTGCGCCTGTTTGTGTGTGTGAGTGTATTTCTGTGCTTGTGAGCTAGGCAGTGGGCTAGATAAATCCAAGGTTAACTGTTGTCAAACCAGCCTTTAGGCCATGGCAGTGTAGTCGACGCAAGAGTCATGAAATGCTCCCATAAGAGAGGCTGCTGAGCCCAGCTCCAGCTGTCGAGCTGCAAAGACACACACACACCCCACATTCCCGATAACACAGACATATGTCACACTCCCTGTCTGAGCCACATTGGGGAACTGTGGCACGGAGGCAGTGGCACGCTTTCTTTTTGGCCAAAAACACTCAGCCGGCCGAGTGCAAGAGGCCATGTTGCACAGTAGTGTTGTTACAGGGATTTCACAGCATGCAAAAAAAGGCACACGCGCACACACAAACGCTCGCTCGCATGGGGTAAGGTCGAACGTGACCCCCCCCTCTCTCTGTCAGCGAACGAGAGCTGGCAAGGTGAATGCCGCATGTCTCTGTGCCGGCTTGCCAATGACAGATGGAGCCCAGGTGCCATTAGGCAGACAAACGACGGCTTCATTAGGACGTGCCACTGGCAAGTGATGAATGCTGCCCTCTCCAAGCCATATTTGGAACAAGATAAAAACTGGAAAAGAGGCGGGAGATGCTATGTAGGTTGTTCGTGAGGCTTTGTTTCCATTTCAAGTCTTTGCTTTTAGGCCATGTTCAAAACCAGAGGAGAAGCTTCAAATTGAGAGTGTATCAAATGTGGTAAATTGAATCAAATAGCTGAGAGGAAGTCAAAGACGTTTTTAGCCCAGCGAGTGTATTCATTCCTTATTTTTCTTTCCTGACATGTTTTTTTTTTTTTCTTGATGCAATTACTAAAATTGCACAGCAGGAAAAAAAAAAGCAACACATAATGTTTTTCAACAACCAGACAAGATCGCTGCTCATGTGAATCCTAATTTGCTGCATCGGTGTAAAATGTCAGTCACCTGCATTCTAATGATGGTCGTTAGGAAAGTAAAGCATATGGTGGTGAGGTGCAGTGGAATAAGAGGAGCTGCTTGTTCATTTTGAAGTTGACTCTTGCCTCATACAGTTCCCGTCAACAGCACCTCATCGTCACGGCAACTCACAGCATCTCCAAGGCCCCTGCTCATAGAAGGAGGCAGGACAGGAGACAGAGGGGGGGGCTGTTGAGGGGTTGAGGGGGACGGGGGCAGGGGAAAGTTAAAGGGGACGGGAGGACAGGGAGGGAGCTTGAGAGAGATCACGAGAGACAGAAGCGGAGGGAGAGACTGAGAGAGAGGGAGGGCGCGGTGCCACGGGCCACAACGGCTCTCCCTCCCCACTCACATCCATGTGTCACCTCACCGTGTTGCAAATTAGGCTACACATGCTCCCCGGAGATGTCAGAACATATATTTTGATGGTTTGCTTGAATTTGCATAGGTGTGCTGTGATCCATTTAAAAAAAACAAAAAAAAAAACAATATTATTCCCCTGGAGTATGTGTATTTTAAAGGTCTCGTATCATATAAAGGTAGACAGCCATGTGTTTTTCTCATTATAAAGCAGATCTACCTTCTATATTAACTCTGTGAAAGATTCAAAGCACGCTGCCTGTCTGCTGTTGATCAACACTTAAAATAAAACTTGGATGGTTTATTGTAAAACCTTTAAAATCAACACTTTAAATAAAACACTGGATAATTGTTAAACATTGGAGCCTTTAGAGACTCAGCTATTTACTTTTAATCAGTTGCATTTAAAAAATGAGAAAAATTCAATAATAAAAAATTCAATAATAAATGGAGATAAAGATAAATGCATTTAGATGGAGCCAACAGCCATTTATTTTAACTTGGCATAAAGACCTGAATCAGAGGAAACGGTGAGCATGGCCCCCATCAGATAACACAATTGACCACCACCTCCAAAAGTCATAATTTGGTAACACTTTGACGGCTATCTCTATAACGCATTATAACCATACTTATAATGAGTTGTAATGCAGTTATAGCACTGTAACTATAGTTATAAACAGCATTATAACTATAAGCCATTATAAAATGCTCTATGATGTGTTGTGCTTATTGTTATAAAGTCTTATGATAATGTATGAGTGTTTATAATGATACTTAAACCGTTTATAAGCCAATTATAACACATTTTAACTATATATATAATGCATTTTCAATGTGGGCATTGTCAGCGAATTACTAACAATTATAATGTATTAAGTCATGATAAAATGCTTTATAGTTAGTGTGTTATGATTGTTATAAAGCATTATGATCATTTATTACTGTCCATAACTTTAGTTATACCTTATGCTATAACTGCTTTATAACTCATAACTATGGTTATAATGCGTTATAGAGACGGGCGTCAAATAAAGTGTTACAAATAATTTAAAAAATGAGTCTAGTTTCTTAAATAAATCTAAAAAACTTGTACCAGTGATGTCCTGGAGTCTTTATTTTTGCCTCACAACTGGTCTGGAAGAAATAGTCAAAGACAAACAGCAGAAGTACAGAATATCCAAACATTAGCTGGAAGCTGCATAGCTGCAGTTGTACTGATAGTGTGTATGGAAGTGTGCCTTTATTTGTGTGGCAGCGCCGCGTTTGACAGAATTCTGCAGGAACTTAAGTTCCTTGTGTTATTTCCCACCAGTCTCTCATTTTTCCCCATCATCATCTCTCTGTGTTTATGTGGCAGATCCATGAAGCTCTGGAAAACAAAATGTTCCATCAGGCTGAAATATACTGAAGCTTGTGCTGATGCATGTTCCCTCCAATCACAACCACTCTGGTTGGATTTGTGTCTAATCACATCTTTTCCTTGACTTATCATGCTGCCAACTCCCCCTCATATTTTGTCTGAACACAGTTGGAGGGGCTGCAGGAAAACCGTGATACCTTTAAACAGGGCCAAGCACCATGTCTGTAGTCGCTGTGTGTGTAACCAGCTGCTGGCTTGCATACAGACACGAGAGCCCAGAACTGCTCATTCCAACCCTATGCAAACTCCTTTTCAAGTTAAATGGAAATAATTGGAACTAAAGTCACACAGTGGCAGTTTTTATTAGACCCCGCAAAACTACTAAGAGAATAGTAAGTAGCGTTGGATACGTCATAATCGTCTTGTAATGTGATATTCATTTTTTCCCCCACATAACTGGCATTAATGATAAACATATCGCTCAATCGCCAGTTCCTGTTATTTCAGTAATAACTGATGTTTCAGTCAGAGTCTTCCCTCGGAAAAACCCCCTGCTGTAATTTGACTTCATTAAATGTGTAATGTTCGGGGAGAACTCATGAAAGAGACCCAGAGAGCTGAGTCTGCCTCGCGATTTCACCCCCCTGCTGCTCAAGAGAAATGTGGCCTTTGATGTGTCTGAAAGAGGCAGGATTCCACATTTTCTTCTTAAATTCTTTCATTTTTATGTATCTCGCTTTAACAATTTGAAAGCCGAAGTCACCTCAAGCTGCAGCCGGGGAATGACGAACACATGATTCATGATTTATAATTGTTTGTTTTTCCCTCTCTGGCTGCTGTCTCCCTGCTCGCTCTCATCCCTGCTCCCTGCTAACACGGCTCCATCCTGGGAGGCAGGTGCTCGGGTTACGGTTAGCGTTCTGCATTGTGGACTTTGATGGGACTGGCGATGCATTATATTGTGCGCCAGATATTCCCATCCCATCCCCATCCCATCCCCCTGGATACAGGCTGTGCACCCTGCTCAGGGATAAAGAGAAAGACAAACCAGTGGAGTGAAGGATCAGCCATTGCGTTATGATTGCACCTGACACTTAACCCCTGAAACCAACCGACTTTACACAAATTTGGCGTAAAAACACAACAGTAATAATCGTTATCGTCATCATCGTCATCATCGTCATCATCATCATCATCATCATTATCATCATCACACCGGATAGTGAGTGAACATAACAGAAAAGACAATCAGCATCCAACCAGCTGGAAAATCACACAAAATTACACTCAATCTAATGCAGAAAAGACGTGTTTGCACATATCATTCTGTGGCATAACCAGTCATTTATTATGCTGTTTGACAAAGGCAGCCTCTTAGGCCGGCTTAGAATGTGGATGGCAGTGTTGATCAGTGGCATTTGTTTCCATTACAAAGAGCCATTACGGCAGGCTGACATGTTGTTTGGACGGCAGGTCTGCCCTCGTTGGCACGAATAATTTGATTTGGATGGACAGAAGCCAGCCAGTGTGGCGACAGGGCAGCGCTGTTTGTTTGTTTGTTGTAGTTTTTTTTTTCTCTCTCTCTCTCTTTTAAATCTAACACCTCATGCATATTTAGGTCACACTCCACAGAAGGAAACGTGTAGTCAGCTGAGCACACACATTTTCTCAGTTTTGAGGTTAGATAACAAGAGGCGCTGTGGAAATAAGAGGAGACTGGCAGCCAGGGTCACATTGCTGAATAATGTTTAATCCAAGTAATACACAGTAATGCCTTGTTTTCTCTCTCTCTCTTCCTCATTTTCCCCCTAATACAGAATAAGATATGATGCATAATTGGGCAGATGGTAGAGGAAATTAGGGTAACAGTCATGTACAGTATGTGCTAAATCAAGACAATAAATGCCAAGGGGCTGGAATGCTATTTTTTTTCTGGACATTCTTGCCAAAAAAGAAATATACCTGTGGAGACCCCTTGAGCTTTAGCATATGTTTCTGTCTGACCTTGAAATGCTGCTGGAAATATAATTGGACAAACATTTCAGCCGCAGAGGTGTCATCCAATTATTTTTTATCCCGTAATATACAGGCTAGAATTCAAAAGTGTGAACAAAGAGCCAAACCAGTGGCTAAGTGGTTCCTCTTCCTCTTTCTCTCTCTTCCTGCATCTCTTTTCTGTCTCCATTTTTACTTCATCCATAAAGCCAGAGCAGAGCTCAACAGGTAGAGCATCAAGTGCAGAGACCAAACCCAGTGTTACAGCTTCAATCATGTAAAGCCATACAAAGATACTCACATATAACCATTCGATTGTGTTATTCACTTGCAAGAGTTACAGTATATTCATATTGAGAGAAACAGAGCCAGCTTTCCAAGAAAAGAGAGCTGCATTTCCAGGAAGTAATAATTTTAAAAGCCCACCCTAATTGCTTCCCTCTTGTCACCGGAGTCCCAAAACTCCACTGTTCCCCGTGAATAAAAGAGTTCACTACTGACACGCCATATAAAATGAGGATTATAAATTCTTTAAGGTGTTACATTACCGCTCTTCTCCCCAGGCAGAAATAATACATCGACATTCTGCTCAAAGTAACAGCGAGGGGGAAAACGTTCAAAGATTTGACATGCTGATCTGTGTGACTTATATCTGTCCTACTTTTTTCTCATGCGGCTCAACAAGATGTAACCGCACTGCCAGTCGCCAACAATTTCAGCTTGTGTGTTATTCTTCCCCAGTTCTATAGAGATTACAGCCACAGCGAAAACACCTGCTTTGGGGTCCTCTTTGTACTGTCTGTGACAATCACAAGTCTTCCCGACACCACATCATTGCCATTGAGATTGCAAAGCCGAAGGTTGCCCTTACCGGCTTATGTGTGTGCGTGTGCGTGCATCAATGTGTGTGTGTGTGTGGCTTTCCAAAGGAAGCACCCATGCAGTGTCTGGACTGGCCAGGTGTTGTGGGGTGACGGTGGGCCTATTTTCCAGCTCGCTGCTCCTGTTAGAAGTCTGCCGGGCACACAAATCGCAGGGATTGATTTTGCTCAACCACAGTAAAAATGAGGACTGTGATTACAATGCAACGCTCCAGCCAAACTTTAACAACTTTCAAAGTCGTCGTTTTCCTCCATTCTGCTCTGCTATCTCTCCTCTGCCCGAATAAACATTTTAATTTGCCGAAAGTAGGCTATACAACGATTTTCCTGCAGAGATCTGGCTATTATTGGCCCCATTGCCCTGAGATGCCCACGCTACGCTGTGTTTAAGTGGCAATTAGCAAATTTTTCTATATTTAGGATGATACTGTACTGTACATCTGTGACTTGTCAAAAAATGAACCATACATTCACATGAGGAAAAACAACAATCTGCCGTTGTGGGGCTTGCCAGCAGCTCCTGCAGGCTGTCTCAAAGGCTGTCGAACTGCTGTCTAATACGGCTCAGCGAGCAAATGCCAGTATACTCCATGCAACTGGAGGTCTGTTCATTTAATGACATCCACACCAGATAGAGCTGGTGAGTTGCATTTGGAGGAGAAGACAGCTCCCTGGAGAAACAGACACACACACAACTCTCTTATCTTTTCACTATGGACCGAATCGCCTTGTTGTTTACAACCACTTCCATGTAGAAAACCAGCACCTAATTTGAATGAGAATAGTAGACCTAACAAACGAGAGTTTAGTTATACCTATATAGGCTATCATATTTTTCACATCCTATCGCCGTTTAGACAATCTGAAATGATTGAAGAAACATTACTATTTCTGTGTGTGTGTTTTGTGTTGCTATGTGTGGTATTTATTCAGTTTGGGGGAATCACAGTGTCTAGAAAGCATCAGCATCATCATTAGCTGACAGGGACAGCTAACAGCGGTAGCTAAGCTAACAGCAGTAGCAAAGCTATCAGGGCGTCAACTGTTCCCTCTCTCCCGTTGTCGGGCACGACATGAAACTACTCCAGTTAGCTCAGTCATGTTGTAACTGAGATAGGCTATCTGCTGGAGAAAATATTTTTTCATGGACCATTTGTTGAGTCACTGAGTTATTAAAGTTAAACAGGTAACGGTTAGCTCGGCTAATCTATGATAACCTTGACTAATTACATAAATGTGCACACATAAATAGTAATGTTTGTTCAATCATTGGCTATAAACTTTACAAACATCAGATTAGTCTGAACGGGGATAGACCTATGTGACATGAAAAATGAGAGAGCGATCGACTCTCGTATTGTTCTCATGCTGGTTTTCGACCCAGAAGTAGTTTTAAACAATAGGGCGATTTGTTTTATTGAATAAGAAAAGTCAAGTGATCTGTCTTTTTGTTTTTTTCCCCCCCACGGAAACACTTCTTGCATAATGGAGAAAGCATGAAACGTGCAGCCTTGAGGGCTTGGGAAAAACACATAAACAGTGACATGACATTTGACCAGTTGTTGCTGGTGAAAGTGAGTTTGGAAGGAGCGTGTTACGCAAAAGGTTCCACGCGGTCAAAGCCAAATGTTTGGCTTTCGCCTTCGCAAAACCCTCTGCGATCGTGCCAGATTTTTATTTATACCTCCAGCTCAGCCTCTTGTACTGTAAGCTTCACCACTACTTACCTTCTGTTTCCACAAAAACACCTGGTTTATGCTTTCAGAGCAGGTGTATTGTCAGACAGTGAGTGGGCACACTGCACACAAAGGGGGCTGGTTCTCTGCAGCAGCACCATCATCCCTCCTGGCAGGTTTTGGACGACTTGATCTCGATCTGATCCTCGGGATCTGGCCAACGCATATCTGGAAATGTAACTCCTTGATGTCACAGCTACAGTATGACTGGGCAGAATCTCTCCACGCTCATGATTTCCATATTAATAGGAAGAGGGAAAAAAACCCAGCTGTCCCTTCATACTGAGGTGTTTTCTCATTCCTGGGACCAGTGCAGCCTCTCTTTTGTGCTGGTGCTGGCTCTATAAAAGGCGGTCCCCGGTGAACCTCAAATAGCATGTATCTCCTCGGCCTTCTGCCAGAACCCTGTTATTTAGTCTTCAAGGCAAGCCAGCGTTGGTGTTGAAATAACTGTTATCAATACGCCGGGGACATCTGTTTCTACATTTAAACTTTTTTTTTTCTGTTTGTGTGTGTGTTTGTGTTCATGATCTGTTTTTTTTTTTCCCTTTCACTCGTGCTCCCACACTGCAACACAACGAGAACTCATCATTCATCCAGCACATAAAACTGCATCTCGTGTGGTTCTCCTTGCATCCAGATGTGGCTTTTCCATCACGGCCTAATAAGCAACCTGAAGGTGGATAATAGTGGAAGACAAAAATACACAAAAAAAGAGGATAACTAGAAAGGGAGGCAAAATCAATTTGAGCAGCTAAATGGTTGATTGGATAAGTACAAACATCAAAAAAATGATTTTCTTCCCAGGCGAGCCACGGCTGAGACGTTGAAATGTTGTTTTGATTTGTTGCCGTGTGAATCTGTTGTGGTTGCCCCCCCCCTCCTTGTCCATTTACACGTGTACTCAGCACAGTCTGGGCTTTTCTGAACCTTTGACTCCATTAAACTGTGAACTGTGACCAACATGGCGCTTGCCTCTTAACACTTCAAATAAGCGCGAGGTGAAGAGCGGGCCAGAGGAGGCTAAACAGAGCAGGAGTGGGAGAAAGAGAGCCAGGGAGCGAAACAAGAGTGTGAAGATGTGGAGGTTTTCCAGGTTCACTCGGGGTAGAGCTTTATCAGCCGAGAGCAGCCTCCTTGCGCCAGATTGCCCTTGTGTGTTTACGTGCACATGAAGGGGGGGTTCTATCTCAAGGCTACAGCACGAGCTCAGGAGAGGCTACGCCTGCCTGCACCGCCCTGCTCACGCGCTCACTCAGCACAGAGTTGAAGAGTTCACCCAGCGGGCTCAGGGTTGCTTCTGATCCAGTAAGTCAACCCCAGGCAGGCCCACCGAGAGCTCGCACAACGAACAGTGCTGAGCGTAGCTCCCAGTGTAACGCCCCCCCCCACGTCCCCGTCGCGCCATCCACCCTCCGCCACGCACAAACAAACATCTATAATAAAGATATTATGTACTCTGTTTACTCCTGTACTCCTGCGCTTTGCGAGGTGAACAAAGTTAAGCCATGAAATCAGCGGAGAGGAGCGAGAGAGGGTTGGCAGTTGAGATGGGGGTTAATTATTTATACTCACTCAGACGCGCAAAGTGTAATATGATGTGCGCTTATGTACTCAGAGGTTTATTCAGTCAGTGGCAGATTAGCGAAGCTCAAGTATTTTTTGGGGGAGCTCTATACATTAGCTTACACACATCTAGACAGCAGCAGGAAACTCAGCATATTAATAAGAAAGAGATTATTAAGAAAGCTAGTCTGAGTTGTTTTTCTTATAGTGCTGCAGGGCTCTGTCTGCCCCTAAATGGAGGCATTTTGCCCCTAAAATTTAAGACAAGTAAATATTCCATTTACTTGCACATGTGCAACCAGTAGATTTTTTTTTAACACTGGTGGAATGTGTAGCTAAGGAGCAACTCAAAGAATCTGGTATCTGTCATTACAGGTGGCAGTGGGGTTATGAAGAAAAGGATGTACTGTAAATATTTGCTTTGCAAGTCGATTGATGGTGTGTGGCTACTTGTATGCCTAAAATTTTACGTTGTGCTCCTAGTAAAAGAAGTTAGCCTGAAGCCCTGTGCTGTTATACTGAAAGAGTTTGGCTGGAAAGGAAAATGATCATTCACTCTCTGGTCAGAAGTGTTGGGCGTTACTTTTAAAAAGTAATTAGTTATAGTTAGTTACTTTCCCTAAAAAGTAACTGAATTACTACATTATAAAAGTAATTTACTTGAACTCGTCCCTCAAATCCCCTAACCATAACCCATGACATTTATTTGGAACTAACCAATTCACTCACAGGCAGCTGTGCGGAGGAATACTACATGAGTTGGTTAGTTCCAGATAAACTGTTTTTGTTTTTTCGACAAGTTGATGGACTGAAAAAAAGGTGTATATCGTACACTTTAACAGGTGAATTATTATATGATGGATTTCTCACCTTTGTTGCAAAGCACGGTCGAGAGAGAGACAGGATATGGGCCGCTCGATGCAGGGTTCGAACCGGGGGTCGCCTGCAGTGAGGATTGGAGCCTCAACACATGGGGCAGCTGCTCTACCAACTGAGCTAAACTTTGCCCCACAATTGTTTTTTTGATTACTCATTATTGAAAAAAGTAGTGCCGTTCGTAACACTGTTCTTTTATTCTCGCCATTATTCCCGTCACTGCTGGTCAGCTCTGGCTTTGCCTTGGCATCACTAATCCCAGTGTCTGTTGTGAATGTGGAAGCGGAAAAAGCAGAGATCTGACCGCATGCCAAACTACGGAAGGGGACAAAGGACATGTGGTTTGAAAAATAATATTCATCGATGGTAATGGTAGACAGCAGAACCTGGGGAGGGATGAATGGTATCACACTCTCCTCCGGCTGCACCGTGTCACTTATGTGTGCGTGTTTCTGTGTGCAGACACAACACAGCGCTGATTATAATTGCAGAGCAAACATGTTTGTGGCTGCAACTTTCAAACACAAACACGGTGTACAAGCCTCACATGTCTGTTCCACTCTATCAATGTTTCATGTTAAGTCTCTCTTGTCTCTCTGCTGCTCTGTGTCTGTTCCCTGCACCATTAGTATCTGCCTGAGGATGGGAGGGGGGGGGGGGATTTTTAATATGTGGTTCTCACTAATGCTCCTTCTGCAGTCTAATGGTGATTTCACTCCCTTGCCCAGTCCCTTTCATTCCTACTGGAGGACCTGGTCTCATCAATGATTGAGCACGGGCTTGCACAGAAAGACGAGTAGCGAGCTGACAGGCCGGGGTTTGTGGGGGGGGGTGGGGGGGGCAGGAGAGGGCCGGTTCTTATTCTCAGAGATGTGTGGGTTTGTGGGTGGAACAGAGGCCATTTTCCAGCTGAGGAGACACTGGTTTACAGTTTCGACCGGAGAGACTGGGCAGAAAAGCTGGCTAAAGAGGGTAAACAGAAATTGAGGTGTGTGCATGTGTGTGTGTTGCTTGAAACCTGCTGCCATCCAGAACAATATTGCCTGGAAACCCCTTCGAGGTGTTTATCTGCCTCCATCAGCCTGCGCGTCATGCTATGTGTACATGCTATTTGCTATCTTTATGACCTCATCAAGGCGAGACGGGCTATATTGGCGGCAGCTCCGGCGGCCAAGCGTTGTGTCGGCTCCCCCCCCCCCCCATTCCTGATGGTCCCTGTGTGGCCTTGCCAGGAGGGATGCATGTGTCGATGGATGCAGATGGCCTTATAATGAGAGACAGGGGAGGATGGATACAGTCATTGGTCTTAATGGAGCCTGGGCTTTATTTATGAGACAAGACGCTGTGGTTTCCTAACAAAAGAGGGGCAGGGATAATGTCATCACTGTCAGTATGATTCCCTCCCCCATGCACAGTGCAATAACTCCTCCTGTCAACCGCACAAGGATATATATACTGTGTGCAAGACGCAGGGCTTTGTGCTGACGGAGGCTCCAGTGTTTGTGAAGGGTTTTTCTGAGTATGCAATGTGGAGTGTGTTTTGTGAGCCTGTGTGTGTGTGCGTGTCCACTCAACAGGAGCCACTTTATTGGCCCTGGTGGCCTTCTTTCATTTCATGGACGGGAAATCTTTAATTTGAGTCTCGCTCGCTGTCACCCACTGTCCCCGCCGCCATCACTCTGCCCCGCCCCGCCCCACGAGTGGAAATCGATAGTCGATCAGCTCCCCCGGGTGGGGGTGGAGGGTGGCAACCTCATCACCGCATTTATTTTTTCTTATTTTTTTTTTTTGTTTAAATTTTTCGTCAAAGCCGGTCCGGTGTTATGAGTTAGAGCCCACAGGTGTGAGATAATGAGAACACTGAACCTGACTGGAGTCAGAATTGAATAGATTTTTTTTCTCTCAAGTTCCATCAGTTCATTTTTCTTAAAGTCTTACCTCCGAATTAGTTTCAGAAACATCAATCCTCACCAGCAGACGCGCCATAAAGCTCCTCTTGAACTTTTGACTACTCGAGTGAGCATTTGATATATCCTCTCATACACCTTCTGTACATTATTGGCTTAATTCTCAGTGCATAAATCTCAGGCGTGAGGTCTCTCGCCGTAAGTACATTTAATTTTCTTGAAGCGATTTAAAACAATCAAATCAGTTTCCGGCCCAGCTGTGCTTGGCGGCCATTGATATGCTCTATAATTAATACGAAACCTTGCTTTTTTTTTGTTATATCACTGCACAGTAAGGAAGTGTGTGTGTGTGTGTCCACACAGGCTACAGTACGACACACTTCTGGTGCAGCCGGCTGCTTCACTAACCACCAGCCCCTTGGATTTTTTAGCCCAAGATTAAAGGCACATGAGAGCGAGCGAGAGGAGGAGGCGCAGCGAGCGAGCCAAGCAGAGAACGAGGGTTCAAGGAGGCTGACCTCACTCGATACGCTATTGATTTGCTCGTTTGGGTTCACAGCAAGAGTCTGACATTGGAACTTAACAGCTGAAGGCTCCATCTTGAGCAGCAGATGTGAATAAGATCACCTCCCATCACCTTATTTTCTCTGTCATGTCTCAAAAGATAAAAAAAAAGAAGAAACAAACGGCAGAGCTGCGTGAAAAGTCTAAATTGTATGTCATATACGGCCGTGTGAGTGAAACTCAGATCTCGTTATATCTATGCTGGTTGTTGATGTTTGTTTTTCTGTACATAATTTATGTTTACCGTGTATTCGTATTCTATCATGTGTATCCTCAAGTGCGTTTGAGCGTGAACTGTAGCTTTTACTTCTGTTTGTCTCAAATCCATCTGCGCTGGCACACAAAACGTTTCACCCTGCTGACGTTTCATTTCTCTCTCCTCCTTCCTCTGTTTCTCCATCTTTCCATCTATTCCGTACGTCATTTCTCGTGCACAAACTGGATATTCGACATTTATGGTTTACAGAAGCTGTCATGTATAATTCAGGCGTGATAACTCCACTGATGAATTGACCTTGAGGCGGACCCAGGCTTTTGGTTACACTTCAGTAGCCCGATGCTACAGCTGCTTGAAGGTATAGCGTGGGCTGCTGGGGAGCTGTTGGTCTCTCTCTTTCTGCTGATGCGCGCTCTCCCTCCGCTGTTAAAGATGCTGCATGTGTGCTCGGGTATAAATAAGCAAATGCATGACTTGGCTTACAGTATCTACAATCATAAACCTGCACATGCAGTGGGGTCCAGAAAATCTGAGCAGTGAGCATGTTTCACGTGTGTTTGGTTCGGCCTGCTGCAGCCAGTCAGAGAGATTAGAGAAACAGCCAATTATAATCCTGAGGAAATGAGAGCCGAAGCACAAAAAGCTCGACCTCATCACTTCATCTGTGGAACAGGGAACAGTGCAACAAGATTTAAATAGAGGAGCAGTGACGAGCCGGCTAACTCCTGTTGACAGAGCTCTGTTCCCCACAGTTTTGCAGCCCCACTTTGAAGACAGATTACTGTGGATTAATGCAGTCAGCAGACGTCTACAATGGTGGCCTTTAGCAAATATAGGACAAAGAGCATTCAAGGTGAAATGACTTTATGTCAAGTCACACTGATTAGATCGCTCGAGTTTTAACTAACTTAAATCTCAAATTAAATTAAAGATGTTTTGAAATGTTCTGGCTAGAAGAGATGAAGTGTGAATATGGTGATGGTGTCAATGATAAAACCTGGTGTAGTGATGTGTCTCCATAACTGCAGTTATAATATTATCGCTCATTGAATTATGAGCTGTTTGAATGAAAAGGAAAAGAAAGATATTAAATATTAAAAGGGATACTTCAACATTTTGGCAAATTGGCCCATTGCCATAATCCCTACAGTTTTAGGAGTAGGTTTGTTTAATTGTCGGTGCAAATATTTTTAAATCAGCGGAACAGAGCTGTGAGCTCAGAGCTACACTAAGGACAACAAAATTATTAAAAACACCATAACGTGTGTGTTTGTGTAAAAATACACAGAGCGTGTGTACAAAGTATGCTCCGGGACTAAATTAATGTTTTTATTAAGTTAAAACTGACGAAATAAATGTTTCATCAGATGATGTTATCAAGGTAACTGATGGACTCCAAAATTGGACATGTCAGGTGTCCCAGTTTTTCATATTCCCTGTTGGTATAAAGATGCCTTTAGTTGTCTTCACATTATATAAGACTACCTGGCTGTGTTTTTGTAGGAATTTGGCATCGGATGGAATTCTCATGGTGATATCCTGCGTGGGATCATTGCACACAGATGGCACGGAAACTGTGTGGACTGTTGAATGTAAGCGTTAAGATAAGTTTCTGTTTGGTTTAGGTTACCCACACAGATTTAATAGTCAAGAGTCAGACTAATGTTATCATTATCTTTTTTTTTCTTCTTGATTGATTGAGGATTCCTGACTTTGCATTTATCTGTCAGTCAGCATGAAGCACGTGCTGCAGATTTAAAAACTGTACCTGATCATCCAACCGCTCCAGCCGCTGCCTCTTCTCCTCAATAGTGTGGATTTCTAGACAAACAAACAGCACAGCCAAACCAGCCTTCCTCTGGCAGCGTCTGATGAGAGAAGTGCTGACAGGAAATATAGCCTTCACTATAAACATCTTCAAAAAGTGGAAAAGTTTACTCTCCTGGAAGATGACAGTTGTTTTGACTGGGTTTTCTCAAGATTCAATAAGACTGGAGGAAGAAAAAGGCTCATTTGTCTCCCTGAACAGACAGCTGACAATTGATGGACGCTGAACTTGGTGATGCTTGAGCACGTCAGTTTCCTTATGTGATTTGTCCTTTTTCCTTTTAGGTTATCTGTCATCTTTCAACTGCACTACCTGTGTGGAAAGTGCTGTACAAATCAAAGTTTGACTGATTGATATTGATATTGGTTTGTTTTATTCTCCCTGAAAGGAAACAATTTCTTCTCAGTCTAACAGACACATTATAGTTGTTATCATGTCAGTGACTAAATCATGACTCATAGAGGAGAGTGTAACATCTGAGTGAAGCATTTTGTGCAATTGCCCCTCCCCGACCAACCAGCCTGCTCGGCAAATCTTAACTGGCAGCTGTTGCTGGAAGTTGGCGCCCTGAAATGTTCCGGGCATAAATTGCTAGGCAAGAGCCCCAACTCTCCTCTGCATTTATATTATTTTTTTAAAAAAGACTTTCAAATAAGATAATCACTCAATAACACTCACACATGCACATGCACATGGGCATCATTTTGTGCATGGGCTTTAAATGCCTTGTGATTACTCCTTAGGGCTCTCATAGTACGGAACAGCCTTTAGACGGGAGGCTTTAACAGCATATCAAGTGCCGTGTGGTAGTTTGTTACGCCTGCTGCACATGTGCAAACATCTGCATATCATCGCCGTAGCTCCATTTATCCTCGCAACATTAAATCCATTTACCTCTTGCATGCCATGAGTCTAAATCTGAGGCCAAGTAATTAAATGCCATTCTCTTCCTTCATTAGAGAGATAATTAAGTAGGAAACCGGCACTCGTCTCATTGCGCTCTCATACAGAAGTAAATGGGGTTTGGTGTGGGGGTAAAATAGATGCTACCTTGACTGAAAAACCCTGATTAGTGGAACCATCTGTAATTTCTTCAACTCCATCCTTGAGTGTATTTTTTTTCTTTGTCTGCCTCACTCCGGCTGTGTCTGTAATCAGCTCGGTTTTCTTTCTCTTTGCTTTTGTGCCCACAGGCTTAACAGGTATGAATAAAACAGCTGATTCTTGTATCAAACATTTAGAAGTTCACACACAGGTTTTGTTGCACCTTTTTTTTATTCTTTTGGCTTCTGCCTTAAAACAGTCTTCCCCACGAGAGAGTAACAGTGCACAGTTGGCCACAATCGGTGACGTTTTCGCAGTTGGGTGCCAGTGCCAGGGTTTCCATTTTCAGAGGTAGCTGCAAACCAATGCGGGAAAGTGGTAAAAAAAAAAAAAAAGAAGCAAATAAAACTGTGGAAACTGTCACAATTGGTGTGAAATCCAAATAAACCCTCTTATTTTAGCACAAGGGTGCTATTCCATTGGGGATTATTGGAGATTAGGAAACCAGTGAATATGGAGTCTGAACATACAGTGGAATCCGGTTAGCTCTCTAAAGAAGCATGAAGGTAGTATTAGATGAGATGAGATCAAGTGATACAGTTTCCAAGATAAATATTCTTTGAACATTCATCCAGCCCAACATGAAAAAAAAAAGAAGTAGCACTTTTTTCAAAAGATAACTCAGAGAATTTAGGTTAATGAAAGCACTCCATGGTGTGGGATATTTTTCTTATGGGTCGTCTTTAAACATGTGCTCTGTCATTCATTAACTTACATTTTTAATTATTCATTCATTTTTACATACATGTCACAATTCAATAAATGCTCAGCCTTTGATAAATACACGCTGTGCTAATTCGCTGGTGACGAGCCCATAATTCACACGAGCTGCTGCGAATGAAAAAATCAGGAGATGTCCCCATTTAGAATGAAACATTTCAAACTTTCCACTTCTCAGTCAGACACAGCAGAGAGAATGGCTTGTTCCCCTCACAGGTTTTTTTTTTTTTTTTTTCCCCGACATGGATTTGCATTTACATAAAGGCGAGCAGCTTCCCTTTCTCCTCTGAAAAGGCGAAAAGAATGGCAGGACACAGCATAACCTAGGCGTGAGACACACTAACATGCAAGTATATGGAAGTCAGTGTCTTTTTAAAAGCCTAAAGCTGTTGCACTGTATGCACAATGTTCAGAGACATTCAGGCAGATGTTCCTGCTCAGGCTTGATTGCCTTCGCCAAGGCCCATCAGGGATTGCACTTAGCCTAGCAAGAGCTGGCAAAAAAAGACACAGAGTCCCGAGTTATTTTAGCTATGCTCAGTTCCTCCATTAGGTACAGCTGAAATATTGACGCCGCTCGCTTTTTTCACCACTTTCCTCCATGTATCTTGCATAGCTAAGGTCAAGAATTAGTTAGACAAGATTTCTGTGTCAGTGCCTCTTTGTCATAGCTTTTGTCTTTCTCCCAGCCACTCAGGGTCACAAATTTGGCGTTGCCTGATTGATTCCTGTCTGAGTAAAACTGTTGACAGTCACATGCTTTTGCCTCCGCTCCCAAAAGATATCTATGGTCAATTTTTAGTTGTCTCCTGTGAAGTGTGGACTTAGTTCAACCTCCCCATCACTCTAAACTCATCTTGTCACCAAAAAAGCATTAAAACCTGAAAATTGGTTTAGCCAAGATGTCGGGATTTTCTATTGATGTTTTATGTTTCATGAATACAAGTGTGAAATACAGACGCAACAGTGGAATGCAAAAAAAAAAAAAAAAGTTGAATTGTGTGTGGTGTGAAATTTAAAACTGTGGGAGTTTATGGGAAGTGACAGGAAGAGAGAATTTGAAGCGAGGTATGCAAAAAGAAATAATAAATATTGTAATTATTTAGACAGATATTGTGATATGAGTCATTCCATTCTATCTATTCTAATGGGAATGGTAATTTACCAAAGGAGCGTGTTCCCTTAGTCAGTGGAAGATGATTTGTAAGGCTGAGACGTCTCTGTAGCATCACAACACTTCATTTATGATTTGTTGTTTTCAGCATTATTTCATTAATATTTTTGAAAAACTCTTCAGCCTTACTTTGAAGTTGTGATTTTTTTTCCACCCTCTTGTATGAGTTCAGATTTACTGCAGTAGCAAACAAAGGCAATCATTTCAGCCGTTTAATATGATATGCTCCTTATTTCTCTACGCTCCTCAAAACGTCTTTTATCTGGTGTTTAACACAGTTAATGATGATGTGGAATCTGTTTTTCTAAAGTATCAATGGTGCTCGGAGAAGAATGAAAGCAACAGAAACATATGTTTTATGAATAACAGCATATGGGAAGAACCTGACCTGATAATTAGAGCTCTTTTTAATCATCGGATCATTGTGCAGACTGTACCTCCTGCAAGGGAGAAACAAGTGGTCTGAACTTCATTAGTACTGTTTCTCTACCTTAGATCATCCTGCCTGAGGTGTGCAAAATGTGTGTGTGTGTGTATGCTCGCTCATATCTTGTTTATCTGCCTATCAACAAAGGCGGTTGAATGCATCTTCTTATCAGCTCGTATCTGACGCGCAGCCACCTGGCCTCTGGGATGCTCACTTGCTGCATGGCTTAAAGGTTAAGACTGAGAAAAGGACGCGCCTCTCTTGATATTTCACATGTAAAACATGATGATAAATGTCAACATTTATCAGGTGAACACTATGGTGGGAGAAGTAGGTCAGACTAATAGAAGCCAAAGATTTATTCTTGCATAATCTTTCATTCTTCTGCCTTGTATTTCTTATCAGACTTAAAATAGAACCAGGCCTTTATCATACATCTGTTTTGTGTATGTTTGATCATATTTGAATAACAATAGCGTGATTCCTGATCAGCTCACATTTGCCGCAACGCAATCAGTCCGTCTGTGTAAATGTAGGCTAATGTAGTCGTTAAGTGCTAAAATTGAAGGCAACTGGGCTTTTGTTATAGTTTTTCAGTTTCCAAAATGTTCAATTTTAGCCTTCAGCAGCTACTGTACCATGACCTGGATGTCTGAGAACCTACACAGACACGAGGCTAATGTAGATTTTCAAAGCATCAACAGAATCATATCATACTCACCACTCTGCTGCTCTAAAATGTTGTTTTATTCACCTGAATACTTTCCTCACTAGCCAATTATTTCCACTTAGCTGTTTTCACCAAGAAGCTGCTTTCATAGAAACTCCACACCTTCTGCACAAGCATTTCACGTTTTCTCCCAATAGATAACATTTCTCTGATCCTTATGTAACCTGAAACAAATATGACAATTAAAGAAAAAAGGTTAAAGAAAGGACAACACATCTGGAATCAGAGTTAAATTAAGTTATTATTCATAGTTGGGGGAGTATGGCATGACTATGCTGTTTGTATGTACTGGTAATTTTCCCTCTCACCCAGTGGTTTGTTGTTGTTGTTTGTTGTTTGTTTAGTTTTAAAGCCCCAGTGTGTAACTTATTTGGCTTTTTATTAGCAAAGCTTCCCCATACCTTAGAATTACAAGTCGTTACAAATACACAAGTGGGCAGTGCACTGAACCAAGGCGGCCATGTTGCATTGCCATTTTTTACGTTCAGTGGCAGCGTGACCGTAGGTAACCATGGAAACTCACCGGAGCTGTCGGCTCGAGGAGAAAGTTTTCCAGCGCCTGTTAAAACTGCCACCACTGTGTAGTGTGAGGAAGGACGGAGGTACTGATGTTGCATTCAGGTGAGTTAGACACCCGAATGACGCCGTCGGCAAACCAACCGGATGTTATTTTACTCAACGAGAGAAAGACGGTAAAAAGTGACAACATGTCACACCTGTATTGTTTTGCCTCATGCTGGCGGTGAAGCTTGTTTATCCTGTGCAGCGTCTGTTGTTGTCTGACGTCTACCCGATTTCACATGAATGCAACATAAAGAATACGTTCCGATATGCAACCGCACCGCTAGATGGGGATAATTCCTACATATTATAGCCTACGTTTAAGTATGACAAAATGGTTAAAGCCTGTTGATGGCATGAAGAAGACCATGCACACACATACAGCACAAGATAATGCTTATTTTCCCCATGAGCTAAAAACACATTCACTTGTTACTGGTCAGCTACATGCAATTATAAGTTGCTGCCAGTCTGCCTCCTGTCTGCCCTCACATCATTCACCTCTCCTGAAAGTGACCTGGAAATCGGCTCATCTACACGTGGGGAGAGGAGAGACTGCTTTACAGCCATAATTACACTCCTCCATATTCATGAGAGAGTGCCCAGTGTGAAATGTCAGTGTTTCCCAGCATGCTTTGTACTATCCTCAGCCAACTCTAATTGGACAAGCACAGGTATCCTAAGCGAAGGGGAAGATAGGAGCCAGCTTGGATTGTGGTCAAAGGGGCCTGTGGTTGAATTTTATCACCCCACCGCAGTATTAGCAACACAGTCTCACCAGGGCAGGACGGCCAATATTCAGCTACCCTGGGGTAATTAAAAATGTCTTCCGTTTAATTTACACCCGGCTGGTGAAGCATGATATCATTATTGGAATCCATTATAATTCAAGGTTATTATGGGTCTGCTGTGTTTTAGAACAGGCAAACAGAAGATGGTGGAAAGCTATTACACCTCTGTGCCGTTAACCACTGCTTTATTTCAGTCAAAGAAAAGGTGCAGTGGTCCTCTGTGCATTATGTCATCCTCTCCACCCCCCTGAGGACGTGACCCAAAACATCTCTACACATCATATGTGCTTGCAAGGGGGGGGTAGCTGACCGTTTTTTGCAGTGACAGCAGTGTTGTGGTGGCACACACACACCTGGCGGAGAGCTGTGCGTACCTGCTGTACACTAGCATCTGTTATACGGGCCCGATTAAGTGTGTTTTGATGCAAAAGCGCACAGAGACGGCTCCCCAGCTGAGCTTCAACATCAATGTCAGTTTTTTTGTTTTTTTTTTGCAAGTGATGTGAGGCAGGGAAGGACGGAGAAGTGAGGAGGAAGAGGAGCCGAGGTGTATGTGTGTGTTTTATGTATGTGGGAGTAGAGGGGAGCAGGTGATTGTCTATTGTTCGACAAATTAGCTGCCAGTCAACCCCCAGCTGGCCTGTGGGTGACAACACGTGGGCTGAGTGGCAAGTGCGAGCGATTCAAGAGCTCTGTAGCCGCTCCGTGTTGCTTTTGTCAAAAAACAAGCAGAATTGAGGATTGGAGCGATATAGCAGAAGCGCGGGGGTTTGGCTTTTTTTTTTTTTTTGAATAGTCACTCTGCACGGCACTTGAACGCACAATAATGCTGTTTTTCAAACTATAGCCACCGGTGTGTGTGTGTGTGTTGTTGTTGTTGTTGTCACCGTACAAGTGGAGCAGAGCCGGTAGAATCTTGGACAACATCACGATGGCTTTTAGAGGAGGCGTTGAATTGAATTTCTGACTCTTCCTCGTGGAGTGTTTTGCAGCCATTATGGGGTTTTCTTTATTCCCCCTCCTCCTCTCTCCAGGACACGTTAGTCACAAAATCAGCTATTAGGCAGCATTTCAACCATCAGCAGCTGTGTGTCAGAAAACAACTCTGTTGTGCAACACCGCGGCTGCCGGTGCGGAGAGAGCTCCAGCATGAAAAGGGGAGATGTCATCCGACAAAATAAGTTCAATAATCACAACTCAATGATGGCTTAAGTGCAGTTCTTGGTCACACAGCAATATGCTGCACCTGCCAATCACCGCACACCTTTTTTTTTTTGTTTGCTTGTGCATGCTATCCCTTAAAAGCAACACAAGAGAGAAATGTACTGCAGCTGTGAAATCCTCTCTCTGCCATGGGGGAGATTACCTTTAGCCCAGTGTCTTGGCGTGTGATGAGTCAGTTTAGTGGACTTTGTGGTTGTTATTTCATCCTCTCATGGACAGGGGCGAGTCTGGTGGGAGGGGGGGGGGGGGGGCTGGCAACAGTGAATCTGGGGAGGGGGGGGCCCAAAAGTATACTTTTTGTTATAACAAAAATGAAGGCTGCCACTGAGCGCTCTCGCTTATATTTCACAGTTACGCATGTCTTCATCTTGTAAGGAAGATGCCTGTGACCTTTTCATTTCCCACTTGTCAATATTCAAATTATAGTCGATCAATAATCAACTTTATCTTGCAAATAAGACGTCAATATCTTATACTCTTACCCAGTAGTTTGAGCTCAACTCTGTACAATTAACATCTCAGTGTTTTGTTTAACAGTCAATGTCTACACAATAACAAGCGTTACTCATTTTCTACATACAGAACACTATATATAGGATGTTTGCTGTACAGAGTTGATTAAGAGCCTACAGTGCTTTGCACAGTGATTGACATTTTGATAGGGTGCCCAAACAGATTGCAGAGGGGGCATGTTCCCCCCTGTGCCGCTATGGGAGACCCGCCCCTGCTCATGGATGCTACAAGATAAACACCTATCTTGGCTTCACCCTGACAAACAGCATCTTGCTGCTTTAAAATAATGGGTTTAATCACATTTAACTAACACCACAATCTTTCCCTAATCTTCACCAAAGTGCTTCTGTTCCTCCTGTCATTTCCCGGTGTCTCTGCTGCCTTAAATAAATGCAGCACTTTAATCATTTGGAGAAAAAAGAAAAAAAAGAAAGTGGTTTCTTTTGGATGAGACTGAAATGAATAGTTGAGTCAACAGCCTTTGACACAGGAGACAATAGTTCACGTCCAATTTCCTTCCCAGAGTCAATATTATTTCTTTGTAATCATGACCGTGATCTCTTCTTAACCACCACAACCAAGAAGTTTTTGTTTCCTGAACTTCAGGTTTTCAGACATTTATCACAGAGCTGCCAGAGCTAGAAAAGCTCATACAAGTGCTTTTTTTCCCTTCTTTTTCTTTTTTCGTTTCCTCCGGCGGTTGTAGTGGTTGTCCTTTTGAAGATACTTTAGACATGAGGACTGTTTTGTTCAACGGATGCAGCACTTCTGTCGCTCTGAATGAGAATATCAAAGCGTACATTTGTGCGTGTACATGAGGGAGAACGTGCATCATGTGTACATGTGTTTCACGAGTGCGCTGATGAACGCGGGGCAACATGAGCACATTACTGTTGTGATGGTTTCTCATTCCTACACCATCCCATAAGCAATCATCTCTGTCTCTCACCCACTCAGCCGTCACATGTATCACACACACACACACAGCACAAAATCCCCGGGCACTTTCTCCCTCAACGAGGTATGATCCATATTTCATATATTGCCTGTAAATCGCTTGGCCAGAACTGTTTTGACGAAGCCTGGGAAGTGGCAGGGGGCAGATTGGCTCCGTGCCTGAGACCTACTGTATCCAGAATACAAACAAGCCCTACACAGAAATTGTAAAATGCTGTATATGTGTATTTTTAGTGTCAGTTTTTCAAGGTAGAGGGAAAAAAAGCTCTCTATTACCATGTCACGGCAATCTAGCATGTTGTACCAGTTCATCATCATGCTGGAAAACCGGTGTGAATTCATTGGAACCAATTTGGCAGAGTGCATTAAGACAGGGATTAAATGTTGAGAAATGGGAAAAGACATTATCAGGCTTCGTGAAATAGAGCAATCAAACTCCCATTCCGCTGCAAAGTAGTGCCAATTCCACAAGCCCTCTCCTCCCCCCGTCTTACATCAAATAACACATCCTCCATACTGTAAGCATTTAGAAAGAGCGACTAACACAGAATTTAACGACCGCTCTGGACGTTTAAAGTATTAGAACTATTACGTCGAGTCATCGGACTCTCAAATGTTTTAATTTCAGCTTTCGTTGTCACAGTTTATGGCTCCTTCTCTTCAGGGGGAGGCGCTCGGCTCCGTGTCTGCGCATGTGTGAGCGTGTTTTGGGCTTGTGTGTTGATACGTGCTGATCCTTTGATCCCACTTCGCCTTGAGGACAGTGGCTCAGCGGGAGACGGAATGGATGTGAATGCGGACTCATCCCCGCAATGTCTGCAGAAGGTTAATGTCAGGGGAACAGGAGACAAAGGAGATCAGATGGGGCGAGGGGTTTTGTTGTGACTGTGGGTGTGCGTGTGTAAACCTTTGAACATGTTTTTTGCCAAGACCAAACAGAATATTTTTACCTGTAAAGGCTGAGTTGTTTTCTCTTTTTTTCCTATTTCAGCTACATTTTTACTATTTATATATGACAAACACAGTTAAAGGAGCATTTCAAAATGGTTTCTACACTTATGTCAGTATAACAAGACGAAACAAAGGGAACTCAGTCTGAATGCCTGAGTTTTTGCAGAATACACAAAAGCAATCCATGCTTTAATGGTGCTGGTAATGAAATGAATTACCTTCAAGCTACCTACTGTAGTTCCTCTTGTTTTTATACTTTGAGCTAAAAGAATAGTTCACCCAAAAATAAAATGTTTGCTTCTCGAAGCTCTAAAGTCTAAATTTGACGAACTGGAAAGAGGAGCTTTGAGAAGCTTCCACTACAAAACAAGCTTGAAATATTGACTTATTTAATTTTTTTCACGACAATTTCACATTTCAGGGCTCCAATACAAGACGGACTTTACATACATGCAGCATGGAGGTATTTGGATGTTTTTTTGTGACGAAGACAGTTGGTATCAATTTTCAACCGTTATATGGACATGCACCTACACCGAGACCTCCTGTAACTCAGAGAAGCCACGGATAACTCTGAAATTTCTCCCAGCCCTCTGTCGACATGAGGGTTAGTAAATAATGAGTGAAATTTCATTTTTGGGTGAACTATTCCTTTAGCTACCCAGCTGGTGGCTTCAGCTACATGAGAGATATGAGTAGTGCTGAGCTGTTCAGATGTTGTTTTCCCGTGGTAAACAGTGCAGCACCAGGTGCAGATCTCTAAATGTATGGAGTAATTGCCAGTTTTTAATTTATTGCTCCAATATTTCCTTCCAGTTCACAGGAGAGCAGAGAGCAGCAAATGAACATGATATGTTCTTATCCAGCCAAAATATAAACACTTGGCTACATAAAGCTAGTGACTTATGTGTTAATAAAGTTTTTCTTAAACTTAATGTGACATCACCAAGATGAGTGTCTTAAATAAAATGAACCCACCTACTTGTTTTGTATGTTGTACCATGCAGAGATAGGAAATACTGTAACCTCAAATAATAAAAACAATAAATCAAAATCCAAAATAATAATTCACATTAATTGGCATTAAAAGTTGTGTTACTTAACCAAGCTGCAGAAAATGAGTCTCCGCAAAGTCTGCAGGCAGCAGGAATCAAGAATAATATCCACAGGCTAACAAGCACTGAATCTACTGTCTAAAACTGGTACATGAACAAATCCTGTGAGCCCTAAAGCGCCCAAGTGGTCTCTTTGGCATTCTTCAGCTTTCGGGCTGCAGTTTAAGAGCACACAGCCTCAGTAAGCCCCGAGAGGAAAATGTGTCAGTCACTACCCACACTGCTTAAAGCTATAAGCTTTGTCATGCAGCACTCAAGTGAGTATTTAATGATAAAATGCTATTTACAGTACAGTCGTGATGATTCCATCTTTGAAGCTGCAGTTGATTCGGCACCAGATAAAGGATGAACCGGCGAGAAGCAGGTGAAGCAAGTTTTCAAGTGCGTACAGGGCTTTATGGTGTGGAGACAGTATGGCCCCGGTGTGAGGTCGATTCACACAGAACAATCACACAGAAAATACCAGTAGAAAATATTCAGCCATTTCAGCTGGGACTAGAAATGAGAAGGTATTGACCTTCTCATCTAACTCTCAGCAAGAAAATGCACAAGTGCGTTCTGAAAATGTCGAACTCGGAGAAGATATTATTGATTCCCAGAAGGCAAATTCACACGTTACAGCAGTGAAAGAGCCAGTCTGAGTCTGAAGAGCTAGGGATGAGATAAAGAGCTGTTTAAGTGGACAAATATGCAACTCAAGGGCACAGCTCAGAGGTTATGCACAAAACAAGCATTAAATATACATTATAACTATTTATTCATAAAACCAATACGCTGTAATTCAATCTAACACAATCATTTTCTAGTAAATACCCTGTTGATTAAACTACAGCTGATGTTAGTATTCAGTATCAGTTGCATGGATATCTTGTTTGTTTGCACAGCCTCGCAGACGCCCTCTGCTTTGTGTTAAAAACATATTGAGCTGGAAATAAAAACTGCCACGTCCTTTTTCTTCCCTTTTTAGAGTGTATATTTATCTCGGGGACCTTTCATGGGATGCCTTCTGAGACATCCCATCACGCAAAATGCCACATGATAACATCGCCTTGTCACTTATCTCTGTGTTGGCTAAATGCATGACAGGGTGTAGGTGCAGGGTGCGATATCATCAGCAGATCTGCAGTTTGCCAGGAAAATAATGACAGAGCCAGCAACATATTCATAGGTCTGACTCCAGAATAGTTTATTTTTGTCGTCCAGAGCCGTTTGCCAGCTCCAAACCTTCCGCGTGATAATTTGAAAGCAGTATTAATGAACAGTTTTAAGTAATAGTAATAAAGGAAGGAGAGTGCTGGATGAGAGACTGTAACCGTAGCAATGACTGGGCTGAATCAGTGCAATCCCACAGAGAACAGTTATCTGCTCTTTGGGGGGGGGCTTTTATTTCCACAAGGGTACACTTAGAGCTCTGTTCGATAGCTTTGAGGCATGAAAATGTAGATAGCTTCCCTCTTGAGGTAATTTATTCCCCTTTTTTTGTCATGACAGTCCAATCAATTTACAGCTTCTATTTTTCAAAAGAATATCTGTTGGCAAGGCCTTGTGCTGAGATTGACTGTGGCCAGTGTGGAACCTGCTTTCAAGTGTAGATTGACTATTGGGAGCGTTAAGCATAAAAAAAAAGAAGAGAAAAAGCCGACATTATAAAAAAGCTAAGGTCTAACTTTACGTTACATCATATTCTGGGCTTCCTAACTCTCCCGTACAGCAGTGGGGAGCTCAGTCCTGTGTTGTTGTGTCACCGGTAGACAGTGGTGTTGGTCCTGGAGGCTGCAGCTGTTTCACACCATGGGAGGATCTTTTGTGTCCCTGTGGGGGGAAATATTTTCTTTTTCCCTGGCTCATCCAGCGAGGAGCATCTTTTGAGCTGTCTCAAGGACTCTTCAGCAGTGATAGATGCCTGCCAACACAAGTTGAATCCAGGTTATCCAGTTGCATGATCTGACTAACCACAAGGCAAGCATATTTTATTAATAATTGTGGTTTGGCTTGTGTTCTGCCTCCTTTATGCGGCTGGCTGTATAAATAGCTGTATAAATAGCTCTCATTTAGTCACGCTTTAGAATCAGATGGATCCAGTTTACACAGACTTTTGAAAAGACTTGGATCGGCCCATCATATCACTGCGTTTTGTCTGCGCCTTCAGAAGACATTGACTTGTCTTTTGTATCTTATGCTTTCACTCCTGTTTAGAGACTACAGGTGGCACTGTAAACTATCTGAATCTCTGTTCTAAAACGGGCTGTAACTCTCAATATCTCCCGCATTGTTCCTGCACAGAACTCCTTTGCAATAAAAAGCCTAATCCTTACACGGATCTTTATTTGCGGCAAATAAAAGGTGAGACAGAATTCTGTGTGTGCAGAATAATTGTCTGTTCTGTAGAAACTAGGTCTTAGGGGACTGTATTGTTCCCGCTGCTGCACCCAGGGGAACACGCCGTGATGTGGATCTTATCTTGATTCATGCCTAATATGAAAACAAAAATATATTTGTGCAGTTTAGTCATTCATTTTTAATAGATTCAGCCGGGGTTTGTGAAATGTCTTCACTTCTTCTTCACAGTGGTCAGGTACTCAGAAGCCTGCACGGCTGGATGTTGTACTTGGTGACTTGGTTTGGTAATTTCTATCAATGTTTCAATCATTTATGCATCTAAATGTGTGCGTTATTAGTATTTATTTAGTTATTTTTTGGCATGATTTGGCTCACATTAGCTCTGCTTGCCTTGAGTTGTTGTCCTCCAATTGAAGCTTCAGGCTTCATTCATAAGTTATATGGGTGTTACTGCATTTTTAATCTTTCAAACAAACGGCCATGTTTCAATTGCTGCTTGTCAGTTTTGATTTTATGATTCATTCATTATTAAGTGTGTTAGGCTGCAGTGCAGTGCAACGGATGGATTACTGCACTTTAGCCATGGGCGGGGTATGAGTCGAGTGCATGTGTGTGTGTGTGTGGGAGGGGAGGACAAACGAGTGCTTGTACATTTGTGCGAGTTTGCATCTCATCAGGGATAGCTTTCTAGTTTGTCTTACAGCAGATGTCCAGTCCCAGTCGGTGGGCCGTGGAAAAAGGTCCTCTTTGTCGATTTCCTCCAGATGTTAAAGTATCCCATCATCTAATAAAGTCACATTTCTAAGTGTTTTTTTGGTTTTGAATCTCATCACGGTTCGATATCAATACTGTGAAATGAACCAATCAGAATAGAGAATCAGGACCTCCTCTCCTCTGGATAGCTCACTGACTTGTTGTTAGTAAAGTTTCAGAAAGAGGCCTGAGAGAGGAGATGCACAGCTACACTGAAGTGGTTATTGATTATTAAAAACCAATAACTATATCTTCTCACTCATTTCAAATAAATCACAGACAGTTGAAGGTATGAGGTTTTTTAAGTTGAACAACTGAGGTCTTTAAAGCCAAGCTTTAAGACCCACTTGTGTAACTGTCACGTATGAGTAGGTGTTTTTGCCTTTTCTTCCATTCTTGTTTGAATTGTTGTTTTATTGTGTCTGTTTTCACATTTTTTTAAATGTTCTGTAACTGTACAGCACTTTGATGGAAAGTGCTCTATAAATAAATTATTATTATTAACTGCTACAAGGTCAAGAATAAAGCCCAACGTATGATAGATGTTTTATGAAATACTTATATACTTTATATATGTTATATTATAATATTTCATACAACAAATTTGAGATGACGATGGTAACTGCAGGTATTTTCTCCTGTCTCACTCACATGTTGGTTAAATTAACACAAACAAAGTCAACAAACACTGATCAGATTAACTTGAAATGTACCCTTGACTTAGATTTGCCCCGGGACAACAAACATATCGCTGAGCAGATCCTGTAGCATCACCATCGAGCTAATACCTCAACACGTGGCACTAGAACAAGCTAATAGATAGGGTGCTGCTGTGGCATTACTCGCTATATTCTTGTTCCCCAGAGGATTAATATAATAACATAATAATTAGCTGATAAGATGAACACGTTCTCAAGCAGCTGCTTGTTTACACATCCAGCAGTTGCAGAGGGGCATTAGCATTCATCTGGAGTTGTATTTCTGGACACCTGCCAAATACAAGTCCAATATTCACTTTCTGTTGTTTTTGGTTTCTACCAGCTGCTGATGGACATATCTGGCTCTTCACTTGATATTGATTATAACCACTTTATCACTCTGGAAACTCCATGACAGGTTGTCTGCCTCTAAATTGAGGCCATAAAGAGCAACTTTGCGTACTTCTATATCTCATATCTCATCGTACTCCATCCTCAGGACAAATATCCAAATTTCTGTCTCACAGTTTTAAGACGCAAAAGTACGATGCTAACACTCGCCCGCACTTGTATTGTGGTTTGTAACAGTACAGCCTCTAAGTGCTGCTAGTGGGGCTTCAGATTTCTATTCCTTCACTCAGTCTGCTCCCAAATATGACTGTATGTTCGGCATATAAAAAAAAAAAAAAAAAATGCCCGTGTTAGAAATGCAGCATCTCGATTCCTCTGACTTGGCAGTACAAAGGATTAACAGCAGCAGCGCATCGCATGTGAACTGCCGAGTGGCAGATAAAACACCGGCTCTCCAAATAGATGAACACACACATATGGAGACGCAGTTTGGTGAAGAGAAGTGAAGCTGACTTGAAAAAACAGCTGCGAATGCTGTTTAGTGTATCACTGTCGATATTGTTGTCTCCGTTCACATGGGAGCGCGTCATGTGTCTCCTGTGATGCTCCAAATACCCAGCAAAGCTCTTTGTCCTCTGCCAATCCTGCTTTAAAGCCAGTCGCTTCAAAACCGTCGCAAGTCTGCATGTGTGTGCATGCATGTTGAAACATCCCACCGCCACGCTGTAGTTATTTTAGACTTCATGGAGGAAAATAGCAGAACAGACCGTGAGTGAATGTTGAATTAACCTGGGAAGCAGCCTAATGGATCTGCCTTCCTCTTGACAATCATAGTTCAATAATAAACAAGCTTTTATCTGACAGAACAGGAGAGTGAGTCAGAATAATATATCACTTACTTTTAACCATCAAGTACAGTCTGTTCTGTGAGCATATGTGCTCTTGTTCTGAAATGAAGTTTCCTTTTTTATTAAAATGCAAATATCCCTCATCTCCCTCATCCGACTGTCAAATTGTCAGCAGACAGATAATTAAACAGCAGTCTCATTTGCTGAGCCCGGCTCCCTAAAATATAGGGATTCACTTCTTTTCTCTGCATTAGATCTCTGCAAATTGAATTCCATCAGGATTTTGGGCCGTCGGACGGACGCAACGTGTTATTTGAACATGTCACCAGGGGCTTCTGGGTAATCATGATGGACATTTTTCCTATATCAGATGTTATACTGATTTAGAGGTGAATGGATCAATTAAAGACATTAACAGATTTGTATCCGATCCCAGGCTCCTCCAGTCCACATGTTGAAGTGTCCTTCAGCCAGATACTGAACCTAAAATAGCCCATGTATCATCAGTGTGTGAACTGAACGTGATAAGTAGTGGTCGTTAAGACTAGAGAGGTATTATCTTAGTTTAAATTTCACATTCAGTCATAGCGCAGTGATCACTGTGGCCATTTAGATCCCATCTTTTGAAGTGGTATGTTTTTAATTGTGAATGAGAAGTTAAAGTTAATAGACTTAATTAAAGAGCAGTCCCAGTTCCTAAAATATGACATAAATATAAGGATTTGCTCATTTTCTCTGTATTATATCATTGAAAATTGAAAATCATTAGGTTGAGGACCGTTGGACGGACACAACGTGTTATTTGAACATGTCACCACGGGGCTGTGGGTAACTGTGACATTTTTCACGATATCTGATTAATTAAAAATCAACAGATGAATTCATAATGAGGATAATTATTAGTTGCAGCCCCGCTAATGACCGTGTTTCACATCCACTGATGGCACGGTGATGCCTGTGAACGCCCCCTCTTGGATGCGTTTTTGAGGTGTGAAGGATGAGTTTAGGTTAATAGAGTTAAGACTTTGCGCCCCGCTCTCCTCCGCGTCCCCGCTCCTCTGTGACATCAAGATGTTTTGCGCTCCATTTGCCTGTGTGTAGGGGCAGGCAGAGCAGACTTCATCTGTCACAGAGAGACACCACAGAGAAATCAGAATGTAAAACACTAATTAGCCCTGATCCTGACGAGGGTTCATTACCAAGTCAGCATGAGTCTCCACGCTCCCAAGCTTCTTATTGGTTGACTAGTTTGCAACGGAGGATGCAGCATTGTCAGGCTCAGCATCATCGGGTGTGGCTCAGGAATAGAATGCCAGTTTGTGCGTGTGTGTTTGTACTGTACAGGTGGCTTGTTTTGCTTACGCGTGAGTGTATTTATGCAAATGAGAGAGAAAAAAACGGCAGGCGTGGAGAAAAAAGTGAGGGCCCTTGTGCTCCCTGCTGAAAGGCCAACTACCCTGATGGGTCATTTGAACAAGATTGCAGATCAGCTGCTCGCTCACATGTACTGAGCTATAAAGAGAATAACCACTTTCTAGATGGTCCACTTTAGCTGTGGAGGAGGAGGAGGGAGGCTAATGATCAAGATGACATATTGCTTTCTTCTTCTTCTTTACACATCTGCACGTGTCGCGTAGAGTGAGGAGAGAACATCTGAATCTATAAATGAGTTGTCCACAGCCAGGTGCATTTTTATCCATAAACTTGCCACGCAAATTGATATTAACGATCGTCTAAACTTAATATACCTATTCATAGTGAGCCATTTCCTCCTTGTGCTTGACTATCATCCTCACCGAAGAGAAACAGAAATAAGATTCTCTTCAACATAAGTAGTGCAGCTTATTACCCGGCAATAAACCTGGAGGGTGTTTCTGAAAAGAGTTGTAGAGTGCTGTGCTCTGCAGAGACAAAAAGCACTACATCAAGTTGCACTTAAACTTTGGGATTTGGGATCGTAACTCTCGCTTTACGTCTTCTGCCAGGTTGTAAATTAATGTGAAGCTATCACTTTATTTGGAGGTATTAATTGGAACAGGGAGAGAATGTCTATGGTATGTTAAGAATGAAATTCACAAGGTCTCAGCTTTTCAATAAGGTGCAAAAAAGAACACCCACCTTTGACTTACTATTAAAAAATTGAAATCATTTTAAAATTAAAAGATGATGACATTCTTTGACGTCTTTATTCTCACATCCAAAAAAAGAAAAGGATTGACACCAGCAGATAATTTGAATGAAATGTCAGAGTTGATGTACGTCTTGGTTGAGCTTTTCAACTTCTGTAATGCTTTCTTCATAGGAGATCAGACTCTCAGCGTGAGAATGACAGTCAGCCTACCCCGGGAGGGGAGCAGGCGTGCAAACAGGGCTGCGGCACAGCGCTAACTCAAGCTGCGTCCTCAGAGTTCCAAAATAAAAGAATCCGTTCGCCCCCCAAAAAAGTGGCGAGATGATGAACCTCAGTGAAATTGCATGCAAATTCAATTTTCATTGTGATGATATATTTAGCCCAGACAGCGCTCTCATGGTGATATACAGTATTAAAGACCGTGGTCTTGTTGAATCTCAATCTGCTCTGCTCCACTAGTTCACATTTTACTTTAGAGACTGTTCTACCAAGCCACTAATTATTTCACATGGAAAAGTACAAGAAAGCCACACTGGAGAGAAAAAAAATGTAACTGCATTAACTAAAGATACTCCCAGAAAAAAATAGCTGGAATTCATTTGTAAAAGATAATTGAATCTGTTCATCTGCTGTGTTAAATGTAACGTTAAAGGCCCTGAATCAACTTAATATGAATGATAGTCTGCTACATACATGAACACAGTGTTTTATTTATTTATTTACATACATTTACAATATAACCCGTATGATCTTTTTTTTTTTTAACTGTAATGTCTCCCTGAGCTTGTCTCACTGGGTTCATGGGGGCGGGGCTCAGTTGGAAAAAAGTGATGTCACATACTCCAAGCATCAATCAGGGTTGAGCAACATTCTCATCAAAATCTGATCGCTCATGAGTGATAAGTTATGAAAAAATGTGTAATTGCAAAAGTGCACACAGTCTGTGTGTACAATATTTTTATTCTCAACTATTTTCAAATAAAAACTCAAATATATATAAAAAAAGAAAAGAAAAGAAATGACTGGGTTTGAAAAAAAGACATTTTTCAAAATCAAAAGGGAAGCAACTGTAACTCCAAGTATCACTTCACTTTAATAAAAGACAAACAAGACAACTCTATTTTCATATTTTTTTGTGGCAGGCACTTTGGCTCGTACTGTAGTTTGCACTCAGCCAAAACAAAAAACAAACCAACTCGAAAACTGTTCTATAAATCATCTGCATCTACAGGTTCTGCGAGATGTTATACTTTTTTGAAAATGCAATTTTGCATTGCTTTTATTAAAGCACACAGAAGAAGTGTTTCAAAACCTGCCCACATAAAAAAGTATATATCAAGCATATGCAGCATAAGGGAAAAATTGAATCTTCCAGTGTACAATATGCATCTACATTCTCTTACAATGGTATTATATTCTTTCTTTTGCATGAACATAGTCTGATCTCTACCGCTGCCTCCTTGTTACATGGATCAATGGATGTCAGAATGGCCTCTCTCCTCTGTCGTTCATTTGCCCATGAAACATTATCTCTGTGTTCTGTGCTCACAACAAGCAGTGCAATAATTGCGCCCCCGGGTGTCTCAGATAAGGACTCCTTTCCTAAATGAAAAAAATATGAAGGGACATCTTGACAAATGCAAAGAAACAAAGTAAAGCCGGAGCTGTGCGGCAGAGGCTTGTGCACGGTGCCTCCTCAAAGCTAACAATGAGTCATACATATGGAAAGTTTTGCCTCACTTCCAGCACGTCGGTGCCAGGCCTGTGTACAAGTACAAGCGCTTTCTCTTGTCGCGTTAGGAATATTTTCGGTGTAATTCAGAAGGTCAGTGGCGAAATACTGAGCTCATGTGTCAAATCAAATTACGTTTCGAAATGCCACATGATTAAACTGCAATTTGACTTTGAGTGTTTATTCCTCCCAAGGCCCCAAGACAGCCAACCCCCCCCTCCACCCCCACCCCTTCAGAAAACTCAAAGATTGACAGAACAGGGACTTGAAGCCTTTCTTCTCTGTCATTTCTATTTGAGTGTGGAGAGATTTCACCCTTTTGAAATTCACTAAATCTGTTGCCGTGTGCATAATGCATGGATCTCTCTCTCTTTTTTTTCACTTCAGTGCTTTTGGCTTCAATAGGCTTTCAGAACCATCAAAAACAGAGAGGGAGAGGTCACATGCTGTTTGCAGGAGGGGGGGGGCAGAAAGTGACACCGCGTTTTTCCCAACGAACTAGGTTCCAAAATGTGATCCCAGCGATACCACGCCACCATGCCAGTAGCACGGCTATTATACATCCCTTTCAATTTTTCCCTCACTCTCTCCGTTCTCTCTCTCCCATACCCCCCCCCTCTCCTCTCTTCCCTCCCTCACATCTCCTCTCTCTGTTACTAAAGGCAGCCCACTCCTCTGCAGTGGCTGCCTGCCTCCCTGATTTGCTCGCTGCTCAGGGAGGATTTGCATAGGCTGGCCCACTTGCCGCTTCTCCCCTCCCCCTTCCCCTCCTCCTCCTCCTCCTCCTCCTCTCCCTCCATGCCTCTGCCCCATCATCTTCACTTAGTTTCACCTGAGCCCTCATCCTCTCTCTCTCCTCCATTCTCTCTTTCTCCCACTCTCCCCTCCCCACCATCTCGCTCCCCTCCCAGCAGTTTCTCATTTTCTCATCCGATTCTTTCTCTCTGGCTTTTCTCTTTCCTTTATCTGTCTGCAAATCTGTCTCTTTCTCCTGTGGAGTAATACAAAGAGCTATCAGCCTGGGTCTCCCTGGGTTAACAAGCCAGACCACTTCACTTCTCTAGGGACATAAGAAAAAAAGAAAAGAAGAAAGAGCTGAAGAAAGAAAAAAAAAGTCTGACAAATATTGGATCCGAACTTAAAGACGGAGATAAAGCACAAGTGGGGAATCTTCACCTCGCCTTGAGATTCTCTAGCCGAACTGTGAGGGAGCAAAGGGAGCGCGTCCTGCCGGGGAGATAGAGAGACAGAAAGCTGACAGTTTGTCCGCGCCGGAGAGCGTGGAGCTCCTCGTGTCTTGTCTGTGTCGCTCCCTCCCTCCGTCTCTCCCTCCTCCTCGGTCTCATAGCTGAGGCTGTGTATTATCTGTGGCTTGACAGAGCGGAGCTGTGCAGAGCAGAACGAAGCGGAGCCAGCGGACAGAAGGCTGCAGCGCAGGTTGTTCCCCCCCCTCACTCTCTCTCTCCTGTCACTCACGCTGCGCCCGCAGGTGAAGAGGGGCGCGCGGGGACACATTCCAAGTGTCGCCTGCATGCGAAGGCGTGCGTGCACACTCTCACTCATTTTGCCTGCGTGCACATATACAAACAAGGCTACGTGGTCATCAAAGGAAGAGCCACAGGGTGATCCTGCCGAGAACAGAAAGTAAAGACATATTGGATTCTGGTTCAAAGAGCCAGCGAGCAAACGAAGACCAGCGGGAGATCTGCCGCCTTCCTCCGACCGGAGTCCAGGAGACAAGACGCTTTGTTTGGAGGGAACTGCTGGATCTAACCTTAACAAAAGGAGATTGTGTCGATTTCTCTCTGCTATGGAGTTTGCAGCTGTGTCTTGGCTACAGGAAGGTCACTTTTTCTGAGATCCTTGCACATCTGCTTTTACTGTCTTTTAAAAAATATCCAGTGGTGGGCGGGGTGGCGGGAAGCATGCTCCCCAAAGGAAAGCCCCAAGAGGGCCAGCTGTTCCGGATGTTGCTTCTGGCAGTGGGATGGATGGTGCTGGGTTCTGCCTGGGGCTCCTCCTCCCCCTCCTCCTCCTCCTCTTCCTCTTCTTCTTCATCTTCAGACCTCCATCTCCTGTCCCCTACCCCCGGAGCCCCCCTGCCCCCTGCCTTGCCCCGACCTGATCACCCACAGGGCCCTCAGGGGCCCAGGCACCACCTGCCACCTGTGTCCATATACCGCTCCCCAGCATCGCTACGAGCCGGCCACGGTGAGTCCTGTCACCCCCCCTCCCACTCTTTCTGTCCATGTATCATTATGACTGATCAGAGTCAGAAGGAGCCATCTGTAGCAGCCTCTCTATCACTTACTTCTCTGTGTAACTGACTCACTCACTTCCTCCCTCCCACTGTCCCTCTATCTTTGTCTGTCTTCCCCGCTCCCCCCTCTTCACTCTTCGTCTTCCACCACGGCATCCAGAGCTAACGATAGCTGACAGCAGCTCTGCATCATGGAGCTGTGTATCGTTTATGAGATTATAGGTTTAATTGTCAGTGAAAGGCACTGACAAGCAAAACACCCACAGTGACTCTATCAGCTGAGGAGCAAGCAGCTCCTCCGTATTAACCATGATCCCACCTTGTAGCTGATGATTGATGGCCCCAACAAATGGACAGTGGGTCTTCTTTTTTGTCTCCGTCTTTTAATGAGTGCTACACTTCCCTCCCTTTTGTCAAGGGGCTTGTCCTGCTACATGTTAGGTCTCTGTTCGACAAAATGCACTATGACATCTGGCTTTTTGAAGTTGACTGAAAATTTAATAACCCTGTTTAAAAATGTCCACGCAGGATTTCATGCATCTGTTATCTCCTCTAACAGCAGCACCGGCTTTTCTTCTCAGCAATTGAACGTACACACCCAGGGGGGGGGATTAGCACTTGTGATCAAATGCCTTTTCAGTATTGACTTTGTTTTATAGCTACTTAATGTGATCTATTTGCACCATTAGCCGCTACACAGATATCAGCTGGAGGATCTTCAGGTTCTCTGGTGGCATCAAGTCCACAGGAGCCTGAAATGTATTTTCATGGTGTCATTGTATGTGTACCCTTTTTTTCCCCCATCAATTTCTTCTCCTGATGTGCTTCAGTGAATAACTAAACCCTGAATGGGCAGTGGGCTGTTATTGCATGTATGATGCACTCTAACTTCTGTGTCGACCTCTATAACAACTCAAATGCAACTCACTCACTAAGATAACTCCAAAGTGGTTTAGTGTTGAAAAGCATTCATTACCAAATCTAGTTTGAATTGTCAGGTGCCATTATTGGGGAAAAAAATGACAGGAGCACCATTCCAACCAAACTGAAATATCCGAATACCGCGTGTAATCCAAGGGTAACCAAGGAGCTGGCTTCTCCTGCGGTCGCAACAATGCTGGGTTTTAACGTTCACACAAAATACCAGTGAAGACATCTAAAGCACAAGGTGGCTGAAAAAGAAAAAAACAACAACATCGACAACAACAGGCCTAGTCCAGGAGGGTCCTTGCTGAATTTTGCATTTGCAGCATCCTTGCCGATCTAGTCTTGAGTCTTTGTGCCGCTCCGGATCAATCAGTCCCCGTGGGGAGGGGTGTTTGATACATAAATTTAAGCCAGGTCTATGCTTGACTCCTTTTAACACATTTCGGGCTCATTTTTAGCACGCTGAAGGCTATTGGAGCAGATGAGGCTGACAGGCAGAGAGAGACAGAAAGAGGGAGGATCTGCATCACTAATGTGGAGTGTGTCCACCGTACAGAGTGTAAGAGCCTGGACATGGACTAGACTGTATGGCAGACATGAAGAAAACCACAGAAACTTTATCATGATGAGGGATTGCAGATTTATTCTCAGACTGAAGATGCAGCACTAGAAAGTAACCTGACATGGATGACATCACTTCTATATCTGATTCATTTAAAATATCTTCTTTTTCTCCTTGAGTCTGGCTTGTCCAGCTTTTTATCCATACAATATTTTTATCCACATGCTATAGGCACTAGAAGCTTATATCGTCACCCACATTATTGTATGCCTCATATATCACAGAGCTGTATAACTGCACTTATTAGTGGGCTGAGATTGGTTCTGGTTGACTCTTGTGTAAATTTGCATGCAGAATGTGGTGACTCAGTTCAGAGTGAGATAAGAGAGGATAAAATCAGCAGATTAGGAGGCTCGTTACAGTGCGTGTTTGTGTGTGTGTGCGTGTGTGTTGCCTATTTAATTCAGCAGCAACAGACTGACCCTGGTTTTGGCGTGACTGTAATTACAGATTCAGAGGAGACCTTGGAAGAAAACATACAGACACAACAGATACATGCTGCTGCTGCTGCTGCTCACTTCTGAATATACACATACTGCACAGTATATGGACACACACACACCTCAATACATGGTGGCTTATGTACATATTTTATGGATGCAGTCACACACCTTAACAACACACACATGCAAACACAACACACCCTGGGGACTTGCACCCTCTGCGTATGTAAACTCTTAATTAGAGCCGGTGACTAGGAGTGATCCTCTCCGTTAAGGCAAAACAGAGCAGAGGTATTCATAAATAAGGGAACGTGTTGAGAGTGCCATAGGCATGAATATCCAATAACAATTTATTTTTTGCTTTTTTTTTTAATTTATGTATCTCTAAACTGAAAAAAAAACACTTTCTCAATAGTCAGTGTTTCATTAGTTGTCCTCGGGATGGTGCAGACACAGTAATAAGTTACTAAAAGCATAATATGTTCCGTTTCATTAGACACTATTCTCAGTGTATTGAATCTTTTGATTTAACTCACTGCATGAATAAACTCTCTGGTGATTTCATTTAATCACAAATGTCAATGTCAGCGTCAGTGCTCAGGGATGTGTGTTTTTGTTCGTGAGTACAACTGCAGTAAACACCGTTGTGTATATTTTTCATGTGCCTTGTGGCAACTTAAAGTCAATGTTGGGATGCTGACAGCTGACCGACTCTATCAATTATTCAGTGTTGAAGATAAACAAAAATATCTCAGCTATACCATGTGGTAATCCCACCCACGGTCACTGCTTCAAGTGAAGACCGTGCACTGAATATATGGACACAGGCTCGACTACGGGTGATACTGTAGTAAAAAGCATTGTTGCTTTGCTATAAATTGAACAGACATTGTTTAAAAGTGAATGAGCCAACTAAATAGCAACTGAGAGAGAGGATTGCTTTGAAGCTTTGCCCTTAGCACTTAAGAAGAATGAAAGAGAGACAGTGTGTGTGTGTGTGTGTGTGTGTGTGTGTGTAGCATCCGTTTGATGCAGGATCACCTTGCAGAGAGTGGCTTTGGGAACACCATCTTACACATAGAGTGGACCTGTGCCGTGCTGGAAAGTCTTGAGCCGGCTGAAATGGAGGGAGGACGGGGCGGCTGTGGTGTTTTTCTCCGAGGTAAACTTTGGGCTCTGTGATTTGAATACAGGCTGCATCAAATCCTCCTTTTCAGTCACAATAATAATCAAAGGATTGACATTTTTAGTCTGAGTCTGCTGTTTTTCTTCCTCGGGCCCTTGTCCCTGTTAGGGAAAAGTGGCAGTATTGGCACTTAGTCTAACTAGAGAACGACGGCTCCTTCTCCTCGCCGTGAGAATAATTGGCGAGAAAGTGAACAAATTCTAATGCAAAGAGATTCTATTGAAACTTATGATCAAAGTCTATTCATGGCTGTGGAGTGGTATATATTTGTGCTCCCTTCAGGTGTCTCATGGAGAATGGGAGCTCTAATTCACTGCTTCACTGCTTGACACTCAACAGCATGCACTGGAAATATGGTTTGTGCCGAAGTCGTATCTCCCGAACAGGTTGCCATGAAATTTGACACAGATGGAAATCTTCCCCTCAGGTGGAATTGTAATGATGGTGGTTAACCTGTCATCCAGTGCTTTTATCAGATCAAAATTACAGATTCCAAATCTAATGCTTTGCTTTGTTATTAGTGCAAATAGTAGCCTTTTTTTAGCACATGCTAACCTAATGCAATGCCGATAGTACCTCTTTCATGATAAACAGTTAAAGATAAGCATAAGGCGGGTCATGGGAATAACGCCACAGAATTGCAGTTTATGGTCTGAACTACGACAGTATCTGATCGTCTCCGAACCTCTGACTTTAATTCTTGATGAATGAAATAATTCTTGGCAGTAGTAGTAGTAGAAAACACTTCACTTTCCAAATTTCAATTTCAATTTATTTGGTAAGGAGGGACAGTGCACATCGTTATGCATTTAAAAACAAAGGCAGATGTACCCAAATGTAGCCTATTGGCTAATTCCCATTGGCAGTCCCCCCCGGCTAAAATAAAAGAACAAACAAATTAAGAGCAATACAGTGTTCAGTTATAAAATACAGTGATAATGTGATAAAATCTCCTCGTTGTCCCTTTAACCAACCAACCAATCCTACAAATAACTATCTTGCTAAGTATCTACTCTTTCATCACGTCAAGCACCCAGTCACCAGGTACCACCACCACTTCAAAAAATCCCAGCAGAAACACTGAACCCTGTGGACATACTCACATTGAAGACAGTGTAAAGCATTGGTCATGATAATTTCAATTGCATACTGTAAATAAAGCCAATGCTATGCTTAAGTGCTTAATCTCAACAGAAGTCATTTCCTATAACCCAACACCTCCCACCATGAGCGCTTGGTGACAGTGGCAAGGAGAAACGTCCTGGTAAGAGGCAGAAGCCATTAGCTACAAGTGACTGCACTAAATCTCTCTGGCTACCAGAGTAATGTGCTTCCAATGAAAAATGCTAACTGTGACATTGTCACTATTACCCCAGAGTATACAAAGGGCAATAGTTGGAAATAATTTTTCATATTGCGACAAGGGCAAATGAAACGACTGCAAACTCCAAATGGCAAAAGTGTTTGTTTTCCCTCTCAGCCGGCTCGGTGGCTGCTGCTGGAGATAGCATGTCAACACACTGGAACGCTTTGTGTTGTCACAGCTGAGGTTATGAAAAATGTATTTGACCCCTCAGTCTCCTGTAAAATGCATTGGGCCAGGTGCAGCGGCTGCATAATAACTTTTCACCACATGTAGCACGTATATAAGTTATTCTGATGAACCGGGAGCATTGTGCGTTTTGTGTTGCCGTCCACCCTGATGAGCCGGTGCGTATGTGTGTGCAGGCGTAATGCAGCACATTGGTAGACTTAAATGATATTGCCCTCTGGCTATTCATGATGGGCGCCGAATCGGAGTGAAGAACAAGGGCGTACGATGGTTGAGGGATGGAGGAGAGAGGTGGTGGACTCGCTGTTTTTCACCGTGTCTGTAAAAAACACAGCGAGCCTGATCTCATTTGAAAACATTTCCTCTCCTCGCTTGCCTTCCTCCCCTCCTCATCCTGCTCTTCCTCGCTTGACTTCTTGCCCTCTTTTTTTTCCCTCTCTCCCTCTCGCTGCTCTCTGTTTATGCTTGGGACAGCAAATCAATAAGAGGAGCTGTTTTAGAGACTTAATTATGTGGTTATTTTAGATTTTTGCCATCCCTGCCCCCCTTCTTTTTGTCCTCACAAGCCACTCGGCGAAAGAGCGGGAGAGATGAGGAGGAAGGAGGATGAAAGGAAAAGCAGAGGAGAGAATGAAATAAAACAAAAACATGAAAAAACAAAAAAGTTGCGCACGTTAATGAGGTGAGAGTGACACGGGGGCGGCTCCTCTCCTGCGTTTCCCTCTCATCCTGACCTTTATCTCACTTTTGTGCCTGCTCAGCTCGCAGCTTCACTTTTTACCTTCCTCTCCTATCGCTCCCCCAACTTTCCCTCTTTGCTCACAGTTCTTTTCTTCCACACCATATAGATAAACATCTTTTGTTTTCTCCAAACCTATTTGCTTCAACTGTATTTTTTTTCAGCTTGCTCTGCAAATACAACCAGGAAAACTCTGTCCTCGCAAACTCATCCTCCAGAAACTCACTGCTTGTTTTAATACCCCCTCCTCGGTCACTCCAGCCTTGGGTTATTAATTATATTTATGCTCTCTAGCTCATCTAATTATGGCTGTGGCTCCAACAGGAAGTAGTTGAACACGTTTCATAATTATCCATCAAATAATTATTCATTTGAACAAACCCCTACTGATTGTGGCTCCATCCTTGATGCAAATGTATAATCGGATGAGCAGGAATTGAACCAAGCCTATAGATATTTAATATTTCATTTCTTTTTTATTCTTTTCTTGATATTCAGCCATTTCTTAATGAAATCATTTCCTTTTTTTCGCAAGGAGGATTTATCCCATTATCACACACTCCACAAATGCAGCTGTAGAAGAAAAGTTACTTTCTAGTGTTCCCGCAGCCAATTAGGTTGAATGGCTGTGCCCCTCGTGTCACATCTGTCTCCATGGAGACGGCGGCAGCACCTCCAGAGACCTGACAGAGCTGAAGCTTCCTGCGGAGGTCACGAGACATGTTGGATGTGACCCTACAGTGACATCATATGGTTAACTAATAGATGGCTCATCTGGCCCGGTCGCCTTTAGTGACTTCTCTCAGAGCTCATTATGGGCTCCATCAAAAAAAGAAAAGAGGCGAAAATCGACTTGAGACCTCATTTCAAATACTTCATCCCCTCACTCTGATCTGCTGCTCAGCACGTGACGCCACAAGGCTGAGTCGGTGCTGTGGGCTGTGGCTCGCTTCACTGAAGTCACCGGGATATTATTTGCTCTGAAAACGATGACCTTGAGGGGTCACAGAGTGGGGATTAATGATTTATATAGACTATAGAAAGCCCCCTCTTCTTCCTCTCCTCCCTCCTCTTCCTCCTCCTCCTCCTCCCCTCTTACTGTCACACTTACCCCTCTCTCCAGGATGTGTCTCCTGGCAGTAATTAGCACTTCAGTGATTGATTTTTGATTCTCCGAGAAAGGCTTTTGGTGCTATTGGCAGCAAGACGGAGCACTTTCATCGACAATGATTCATAATGTCTGTTATTTTCATATTCACCTTAGGGTTAATGGACTCTCTTAATACTTTAATGGTATAGTGTGCCACAGTAGAAATTAATTGTTTCAAAAGAAACAAAATTAACGACCACCTTTCAATATGAGTCTGCCTTATTAGTAATTAGCATATATATGTCCCATATTTGCATGGGTAAAGCATTAGATGACCATGTGCTCTGTGTGTTTTTGCAAGCTTATGCCAAAGGTAATTTTTGTTCATGCTCAGCACACCAGAGCCGGGACCAAGCATCTAGACAAAAAGTGTTTTTTTTGCAGACACATGCACAACCAATAGATAATTCATCCCCTGATAAATATGTTTACGGCCAAGTAAATATAATATTTGTAATCCCCTCCATCTTGCCCTGCAAGGGTTGGATAAATATCTTTTGCTCTGCTGGGTTTGCATTGCAGTATTTCTTTCTTTTTTTCTCTCTTTGTGGTTTGTCATAGTGGACTGTAGAAGGGGTAAAAAAAATTGCAGTGGGAAAACGAAGCTTAGTTACATTATGAGTGAATAAGCAACAGGGAGCTAGAGAAGTATTTGGAAAGATGGAAAGATTGCAGAGAGGTGGCAGATGAGGTGAGAGGGAGACAGAGTGTACACATGAAGGTACAGCAGAGAGGCAGACAAAGAAAAAGAGATTGGGATAGCCTCTCCAACCTACTCTAGTCCGGGCTAAAGTAGCTAATGGGCTTGCCCAGACGCACCAAGTGGATATTGCGTTGGGACTTCCTGCAGTCCCTCAGCAAACAGACAGTCAGGGTTTGCTAAGAGGCTTGCTGCATGGCCGGCCGGAAACTTGATATCATCTTGCTAGCGCCACTAATATGGACACACCGCCGGCCAGAAAGAGAGATGGACGTGCAGACGGGGACAGGGTGAGCTCACATGAACCCCAATTTTTGACAATTTGAGCCGATGAGGGAACATCTGTAGGCACAGGAGTGGACAGTAACAAAACACAGTGATTTGAGCTCTGTACTTAAGTTATCTGTCACTTACAGTTGTTTCATGTCCATGTCCATAGCCTTTCTATCATATTCCACAGGTTGTTTTTTTTTATTCTACAGGTCTTGTCAGTGCACTTTGTCCACCTCTGCTGACGTGGGAGAGTTGATTGGGCAGGTTGTGTTCTAAAGTGCAGGTGATGTGTGGAGACATCCTGAGCCTCCAAGACAACCTCTAGGAAGGTTTGTCTGAAGAATGACAAACATCTAGCAGAATGTGTCTACAAGTCACACAGAACACACAAAAACAACAGAACAACAACTAAGCCTGACATCCTTCCTTCCTGATTTACAATGATTGTTGCAGCCTTGCTGTGGAAGACTTTGGATTCATGGTCATAGACACAGTCTAGACTTTCAAACTCTTCAGTGAGTTGTCAGAGCCCGAACTTCCTGTTTTGTTTTGTTTTTTCTTTCTTTTTACTGCAGAAACAGAGGCACTGTTGGACAGTAAGACAAGATGTTCACATCGTCTAGACCCACAAAAAACATTTCTCCCTCTTCTACATACAGTCACGTCATGCCGTCACTGTTACCTGCATCACATGCTCCGAAGTTCAACAGTAAAAAACAGCTTAAGTATCTTGGGAGGGGGAAGGAGGGGGTGGAGGGGGGTCTGTACCAAACCACAGTGTCCCTGTTTTGAGCCCAGATGGAGACCCCTTGTTGCATGTCACACCTCTTTAATCACCATACTGGCTGATTAAAGACACCAGTTACTGTTGCTCAATTAATTATGCAATCTTGTCACATCATACTAATTGCTTGCACATACGAAAAGTTGAGCTGTTTTACATTTTATTTTGTCCGGAATATTTAAGAAATTTGCTTCAAACTTGCACATTTGCACATTGCACATTTGCAAATAAAAAAGGTCTGAAGTCTGACACCGACAACGCCGACGGGAGGGAACGCACGTGCACGGACTCATGCTGCAAATCTCTGCCATCCAGCCGCACTTCCTCACCACACAGCTCCCCCCACACAGGACACACACACATACACACACACAGCAGCCAGCACTCCCTCGGGAATCATTAGCACTCTCTGATGGGCAATATTGCACCATGGTCGGTCACCGGTTTAAGAGCGTGTCAGAGGGCGCCGGCGTTTTTCTCCCCCTCATCCCTTGACCTGGTGTTTATTGTACACACAGCTCCCTCGCCGTCGCTGCTTCTCTTTCACTATGCGGGAAGCCCCAAATCCTAAGTAATGCTCTGTACATCCACAGTAGACTAAGCAATGCATGTTTTTCATTTTGCTGCAATCCTGAGTGCAAAATAAACAAGTGAAATTAACATAAAAAAGATGCCAGAGTGTGAAAAAACTCCTCTACTCCTGTCTTATGTAACCAGTTGAGCCTTAGCGAGCCTTAACCTGTGATTCATCCTGTTTTACAGGGCACTTAACGGATATGGATAATTCATATGGATCCCAAAAGCCCCCTAGTGCACTGTAGATGTAAACAATATATGTCCCATATTTGTCAGAATGAAGAGTGCAAGGAGCAATTCAGCCCCGCTAGCAGGATGAAACTGCAACCGCCCCGCCTGAGTAAGATTGATTAGACGCTCATTACTCCATGCATGCCTGCATCGGTGTGTGTGTGTGTGCGTGAGAGTGGGTGGGAGTAGGTGTTTCCTTTATTTGATTTATCAAGTGCTCAAAAGCAGGCCGGAGGATTAATCGCAGCAATGATAGCATGCCAAGCTATTATCTACATTGCTTTATCTGAAGATGCTGACTCCGACTTGATACTGACCGTGTGTATGTGTGTGTGTGTGTGTGTTTGCCTGAGCTTGAAAGAAGCAGGTTGCATTGAGAGATTACACTGCTTCATGCATCCTGTTTTACTGCCTCGCGCTTCTCCTTTATTGTGCTGAAAAGCTCTTATTGTGAAAATCCTGAGAGAAAAAGCCGTCAAAGTGGAAGTGATTGAAAATCAATAATGAATGAAAAATAATAATCTTTTATCAGCAGGGTGACGAGCTTGACATGACTTTTATTTGTATTTTGTACTTATTCATCCTCAGGTAATGATGTGCCGTCATTTTTCAACGACTAAGATGCATCAGCAGTTAATTAATATGGAGGGAAATCAGAAATCAGAGACTTATTTTAATATAGTATGATGAAATATAGTAAAAAAAAGAATCGAGAGCTGTCTTGAATAGCTGTTCTCAAATAAATCCAGGCCTGCTGCTCTGCCGGTGTGTCTTTCCTGTGAAGAGCAGGCTGAGGGCGGGTGCTCGTAACGTAGCTACGAGACGCAGGCTGGAGTGTGTCCTCGTGAAGAGAGGTCTTTTGTGAAGTCAATACTCTGGATGTAAACAAACACACTGCATGCAGCTGGTTGGACTGTGTCTGCACCCAGAGATGAGTCACCCCTCTCCTACCTCCCCCCTGTCTCTTGTCCATCACTCCACATCAAATCACTGAACTCCACTCCCAGCGCTGTGAACTTAATGATACCACCACGCACACATGCAAAAAAAAAAAAAACCCTCTCCCTTCCTTGCTCTCTCCCTCTAATTGATTTTCTCCTCTCTATGGCTGTCCTCTGGCAACCACATTTGATCTTTATTCCACTCTTACCTCTGTCTGCCCTTATCAGTGCTGACTGTAAACTAAGCAGATTTATCCAACAAAACGGCCCGCCGTTCCATTCTGCAAAACACTGCAAAATCAATCTACTATCTGTCTGTATCTAGCTACTATGCGTCGCTCTCTGGCTACGTATCTCGCCGCCATAAACTCTCACTTGATAAAAGTTAATAAAGGTCAGCTAAAAATACAAGAGAGGAGCTGGAATTATCCGGCCTTTTAAAAGCATGTGGTAAATGTGTCATGATGTAGAACGCCATACACTGTTTTAATCAGAAACTTATATATTGCATCTGAAACCAACATTAGGCCCTTGGGACTGTTGAAAGGCTCTTATTGTGAAAAACCTGAGAGAAAATAAAAATATAATAATAATAAATCAATAGCTGTCAAAGTGGAAGTGAAGTGAAAATCAATAATGAATGAAAATAATAATCTTTTATCAGCAGGGTGATGAGCTTGACATGACTTTTATTTGTATTTTGTACTAATTCATCCTCAGGTAATGATGTGCTGTCAAAAAATTCAATTTTCAACGACTAAGATGCATCAGCAGTTAATTAATATGGAGGCAAATCAGAAATCTGAGTCTTATTTTACTATAATATGATAAAAAAAAAAAGGGGGCACAATTTGAAATAGAAACCTGTCTTGTTCAAATAAATACAGGCCTGCTTCTCTGCAGTGCAGTATTTACAAGTTTATAGAATTTATGTTAATCCACTCTAGATGCTCAAAGGTTAAGTGATAATAATACAGAGTACGATTGTAAATTCATGGCATCTATTTTTCTATCTTTAGTACAATCTGCTACCCAGATATCCAGGTATCTAGCCAGCTACAAAGTGATAAAACTGCTTTGTGTTGCTGCATTTCAAGCGCTGTTCATTCTCTTTTTTTCTCTCCATTGAAGTGACTTACATGAAAGAGACCTGGCCTCAGAATAGGCGGCATACAGTACAGATTACATCTCTGAATGCATCAGAGAGGGACCGGCTTATCCTGATACAGTATCACTCTCCCAGATCCATAGGCGTTAGCATGCGGCCATGTGTCGCATCAATGGAATTCAATACAGATGCCCACGCATGATTTGTCAGCAGCGTTAATTCCACAAACCAACATCCCGAGCCATTCATTTTCATAAATAGCGCGTGTTCTGTTTACATCTCTATCCCTTGTCTATCCCTTCCTGTTGTCTTTCCTTCTTTATCTCGTGGTTAATTCTCTTGTTTTATCTCTGCTTTTCTTCCTATCCGGCCCTCTGTCCAATCTGTCTCCCTCCTTCTCTCCCTCCCTCTCTCTCCCTCTCCCCCTCCGTTTTTCGCCCTCATGCCAAGTTGCAGGCTCGGGCTACGTTGAGCCGCATTCGTGACAGCGTCTGAGCGAATTAACGCAGTGCTGCCACTGTGTGCAGACATCTAGGACACACAGCAGAGGAAGAAAAAAAAAAGAAAGAAAAAAAAATACTCAGCCCCCGTTCTGTCTATCTGGCCAAGCCGGAGCAGAGCTTATCAGGCTCTACTAGAGGAGAGGAAAGAGAAGCGGATATTCACCCCACTGCAATGCCATAGTGTACATATCAGTGCCAGTCCAGACAACATAGTCGCAGTTTTCAAATGTCAAATTCTTATGTATGTGTGTGGGTGGGTGGGTGTGCGAGTTTAGGGCTCAAATAACTCACACAGTTGAGTGAATTAATATTTCAGCTGACCTTAATGTTTTCAGTGTGGAAGGCTGCTCTGCTTCTCTGCTTCACTAACGCACGGAGAGCGAAATACGTCTTCTTTAATACCAGGACAAAGTATAGGAACTTTCTAGCCTCCAAACACAATTACTGATGGTGATGTATGGTCGTGTATGACGCTCCCTTGAAAGAGTATTTCTCCTTGAAAGAACATTTTCACCCCTTTCACGTGCATGCTTCAACATACCCTCCATCAATTCTGGCCATTCATCATCGCCCATTAGGATTTTGTCAGAGCGCAATCATAGAGGCTGCAGACGCTATTAGACGACGTTCTCTCTAACTTCATTATCTTTCTCCTCGGGATCTGTTTAGTTATTGTTACTGGTTCTGGGCGGCGATTCTTAGTGAAAAAACAACATCTTATCTAACCTTTAAAGGAGCAACCGGCGTAATTGATGAGTGAACAGAGGTGATTATTGGAGCTGGCATTGACCACAGAATGTGGAATCAATACTGAAGTGCTGTATTGATCCTATGGTGGTTGCTGATGAAGTGAAGAGCCTCACTGGGAGATGTGCACCGGACGATGATTCAGTGAGCAGGTGGGTTTTTATTGAGGGGTTAAGACTGTTGTCCAGCTGGCTTTGTTAAAGTTCAGACCTTTGGTGTTGGTTTGGCTTAACATTTTATCCCAGATCCCAGCCTGGAATTACAGTATTGAGCCTTGTGTTGAGCATGTGTGCATTTTTGTCTCACTTGTGTGGACTTGACACGATGACTGTTCTTTTAGAGCCTGTCTAAATCTCACAGGTGCATTAGAATATTATAAAAGCTTATTTATGTCAGTAATTAAATTTAAAAAGTGAAACTGATACATTATATACTGTAGATCCATTACACACAGAATGAAACATTTCATGTCTTTATTTATTTAATTTCTTTTAGTAATGGTTATGGCTTACGTTTAATGAAAACCTAGAATTCAGTATCTCAAAAAGTTGGAATATTACAAAAAGACCAATTAAAAAAAGCATTTTAATATGGAAATGTTGGCTTTCTGAAAAGTATGTCCATCTATATTCACTCAATACTTGGTTTGGGCTAGTTGACTTGAAATTGACTTTTCCCTGAAGTGTTTACATACCATCGCGACAGCAAATTAAATTAAAAATAAAAACTTTTTCATTGCAGATTTTGAAGCAAGCCCATAATGTCAATACTGATGGCTGCAATATTTCAAAACATGTAAGACAGGCAAACCGGAGAAATTAGCGCACATGTGCCGAATTATAACTCAACATGATTTCTAACCAACCAAGCTTGGCGAGTCTGGTTAGGTCTGGCTTCCAGAAGGCTGTCGACTAGATAGGAGCTGGCAGGTGTGGCGCTTCGCAGCCCACTCTCCTGTCTCAGAGAATACTGTCGCTGCTCTGTCTCAAACTGCCTCTAACCATGTGTGTCCACATGTATACTATACAAGGTGTATGTATTAGTGTGCGTGTGCATGTTTTCACAGTGTTGCGTAGTGGCGCTGTGGCCGAGAGCAACTCTCCTGCCGTGTGGAATGTGGCCTTGCGTGGATCCACTTCAAAGCCTCCCCACACACACCCAGACACACACATTCTCAAGCAGTATTGAGTATGAATGCACCCCTTAAAGGGACACTGTGTAACTTCTCCTGTTATCTATTCACAAAAATCGATTATTTGGCTCAAAAGTATGTTTTTCATTAATCAGTAATCCCTCCATCAACAAACTTAAGTGTTCCTTTCAGCTCTGAATGAGCCATTCATATCATTCATATCTCCATGGAGCGGGTAAGCTCGCTGCTGGCTGCCATGTCGTGTTGCCATGTTTTTACCTTCAGTGGCAGCATGACGGTAGGAAACCACGGAAACTCACCGGAGATACAGGAGCTGTTGGCTCAGGTCGAGGTGACATCTGTGAAAAGTTACCGCGGTAACGCAGTGAGGAGGAATGGAGCGTTACACCGATGCTGCATTCAGGTGCAGTCGGGCAGACGGCCGTCGGTAACAAACCAGATGTCATTAAGTCACAGAAGTCGAGAGAAAGCCGGTAAAACGTGGGTCAGGTAAACAATATGACATCGTCATGACAACATATTGTCACGTGCATTGTTTTGCTATGTGCAGCGGCTGTCGTCTGTCCGCCGTCTGCCCAATTTCATGTGAATGCAGCATGAAAAATACGATTGACAAGGCATTGATAACGCTAGATGGGAGTAATTCCTACACAATGTTTAGTTTAGTTTAGTTTAGTTTATTGGTTTAATAAGGGACAGTGTGCAATTACATTAATCATTTAAAGGAAAAAAATGAAAAGATGGTTGCCCCAGACTTAGCTTCCAGCTAATTTCCATCTACACATAACATAAAAAAAACACATGCTGTAGTCCATATGCAGTACAGACTCATCCCTGTGCACCCTCCTCCCCTCCCCTACAACTTACTCCAGACTTCTGTGCATCCTGTGATATTTAGACAACACGCTCATATGAACCTCAGTGCCAGAGCAAAGTAGAGGTCTTAACCCACATCTCTGTGCTGACAATGATTTGGGAAATGAGCGCCAACATGTCACTGGGGTCTATTGTGGAGTGAGTATTCTCCGGCGGAGCCTGTACACACCGACGGACAGGGCAAGAGGGCGCGTGTTCGCTCTGATCCTGTGGAGGATTCATCAGGAGCCGTAACATCACAGGCACATGAAAATAGAATCAAAAAAAAAAAACTGATTAGAGCTGTCATTGGGCTCTGTGAGGAAATCGGGCACAAATCTGTGTGTACATTTTCTACACTGGACGCATCCTGCACTAATGGAGTCAAGCTCTCCTAATCAGTCGAGAGGCGTCAGCGTGGAGCATCTCGCCGCTTTGATGCTACACACAGCTGAAGTGCGTGGGCAGATAAATTGACGGGTGTATATTTGTGTATTTATGTAGGGAGGTACGGCATGTGTCTGCGTTCCCCGCTCCAGCTGAAGGATACATCAAAGCCACACACTTTGCCACAGGCGCCCCCCCCTCCTCCTCCTCTTTTCACTTTCCCCCTGTTGTGCCGCAAAAACAACCTTTGAGAGGTGTGCAAATAAAAGGACTAATTTCTGTACAATATTTACAGTAATAATACGCCCACATCATCCGTGCACAAGATTCTTATGCCCGGCTCTTAATGAGAAGTGGCATTTAGCGTAGACAGCAACAAAGCTTCCGACAGTTTGTTGCTTTAACCCCGCTGTGCTTTTGATAAAGGCGCGTACTGTAGTGAAAGGAGACAGCTAAATGGGAAGTTACATTTCTGGCACAGGCGCGGGACTCGCAAATTGCACTACTCTTGGAGACACCAGGATCTCCTTGTTTTTCTCTGTTGGCAGCATGGCATCTTCAGAAATGTTGGGATGAGATAAGAGCCTGAGAAAAGAGGAAGAAGCCGAGTGGACAGACAATTTTTTTCTAGCCAAAAACCGTCCAACTCAGATCTCAGAAGAAGCCTTTTTTTTTTTACTCTCAGAGCTTGTCCATGGAGCAGTGCCCGCACATCAGTGCGCATACATGTTTGCCACGCACCACAGAATCACCCATTACACTGGCACTCTGATTCAACCGGTATTCATTTGTACTGAATATGATGCAGAGCAGTGACCATTAAAGTGTCTCCAGTTGTCTAGTTAGAGCTCTGCGAACAGGAAGCAAAGAGCCTATCACTTTGCCCTTTTATCTTTCTGCAGCCCTCAAATGGAGTGGAGACATTCAATTTAAAGTCTAAGGTCTGGTAGAAGCCGGGGACTTCCAATAACTCCATCCCTGTGAAGTAGTTGGAGAGGTAGAGCATCAAAGAACTTTAATTATCCTGCCCCGCGATGAGGGTGACAAAGTGATAGGACGGAGGGGGAAAAAAGTACAGCGAGGGAGATGGAGAAAGAAAGACAAGGAATGAGGGGAAGAAGAGGTGCGAGGTGTATGGATTATCTGCCATAACATTGGCTGATCTGCTTTATTCTCTGTCTTTTTGCTTTTGAAGGACCCTCAAGGTTTTAAATTGCTTCCTTGCTTTCATTATCTGCCGTTTGATTGGATTGCGGAGCCCTGCTGAGGTACGCCATCAGGAAGTAATGGGCAGATCTAGTTGCATTATTATTTTATTTTCATTTGGTCTTCACCCTAGATAGCAATTCACCTACAAAAAAAAGAAGGAAACGGAATATATTCACAGCTATTAATAGCTTTGATCACAGGGACGAAGACGGTAGACGAAGCGTGTAAGAACAAGCGTAGAGGAGATACAGAAAATAATTCTCAAAGTTGGCGAGCGTAGAAAGACCGGGAGACGACGAGGGGGGAATTTTTTAAGGATTGTGCGCTTTCGTGTGAAATGAAGAACAACAGAAAGCACATCTCTCCTCTCGTTCTTTTTTAGAGGGCCGGCAAAGAGCAATAGCAGGACAGACATTCAGACAAAGTGGTGGAGTGGAGGGCGGTCTGTTGGGAGCCGGGCGGTAAAGGTCAGGGACGGGGAGATGGCTCTAGCACAAGGACATAATTGGCTAGGCAGAGAGCCAGTCCAACACACACACACAGACACACAAAGGTAGGGGATAGTGGCGTGGTGTTGAAGCCTACTGAGGGACCTCGGAGCCACTGGAGAGAAATGTGTAAAAGTCTTGACAAAGATTGTTTGGTTCTTTATGTCACTGCTCTTTTTTTTTTTTTTACTCCTCTGCAAATCCTCAAGATCCCTACTGCAAGCCTTTTGGTATTACTCTCTTTTGGTATATGTGTGTGTGAGTGTGTATGTGTGTGGGTCTCCTGTCACATTCCAGCTCCCCCTCCCACACTCTCCATTGCTTTTCATATCCAAATCAATTTCTGAGGTTTCACTCTCAGCGATATTTCACTGTCGTCATCGAAACTTTAATGCAGTTCGCTCTCTTTTCTCTTTTTTTCGCCACCCCCACCCCAACCCCCTCTCCTCCGCCTCGCTCCCCTCTCCTCTTCCCCGGAGTGGTCGCAGACATCCAGAAAGCTACAGTTCCAGCAGAATACCAATAGTCAAATGGTGCAATAACCACCCAGCAAAAGAAAACAACAACAACAAACAACAACAACAAACACCCATATCTGCTGTTTGTGTGATTTGAGATAAAATCAAAAAAATGCTCCAGAAAGATGAGGGAGGGGGGTGTAATTCATCACTTATGGAGTTATTCTTTTTCAAATGTTACACAATTGTTTTATCAAGGACTTGCAGGAGTGCGCCCGCTGTCCCTCGTGGCGCCGCTCAGGTGGCGTTGATAGCTATAGCCGTTCTCATTTGCATCGACGATGAGCGGTAATAAAATCTAGATGGGTAGTTAGGTGATTGAAGCTGTGACTGCCTCCACCGCCAGCACATTCCCGTCTCAGGTGCATTGCCAAATAATGGCTTTTGTAGCTTTAGGGACATATTGTGCATATACCTTCATCTTTTTCTACAGTATACAAGCACACGCACACGGAATACTCACATGGGAAGACACTCGACTACAAGACGCCCCCACCGCCCACCCCCCCCATCTCCGTTCCCAGCCCCACGGCCCCAAATTCAAAATCACGTCATGCATAATAATGATCGCCCCCCCCAACGCCACAGTAAAGGAGGAGGCAGGGAATGAGGGAGATTAGGGTTAAGGGCACTGTGTTAGATGCCTATCATCAAAGAGAATTAAGATCTTGTAATAGACGTAAAAAGCACCCTTGGGCGGTAAAGAGTAGCAGCGGTTGGGTGGAAGGCAGGCAATGCAAAGGAATAAGTGTGCTCAGGATATATAGTAGGAGACAGGCATAGCTTTGGGGAGGGTGAGGAGGTTGGCCCAATCAAACTATCCACAGGCACTGATTCAATGTGACTGCTGTAAGTGGTTGTAAGTGAGGAAATAGTCAAAGTCTCATTGGCCGCGACTTGGTGATAGCTCTCTCAGGCTTTCACGGGGCTGCATTAGCGGGGCCCTTCCTCCCTTTCCTTCCTTCCCTTCCTTCCTCGGCAGCGTGGCGTATGTGATGGCGACACGGCAGATAAGGTGACCCCCCCCTTTCCCCCCTCCCCCAGGTCTGACAAGCCTCCGTTCATTCTGCCAGCTTTTTTTTTTTTTTCGATCGGCCCGCTGAAAGTTTTAATTGGTCCTGGGGATGATTCACTGATCTTCGAGTGTAACAAATGATTTTATGTTTTAGTTGAGATGAAATTGTCCGTCACATAGAGGAATGATGAAATTGAAAACGTCTCTCCTCCTTTCATGTCTTTATCCCGTCCTCTGTCAGACGCTTCTCCTCCTGGCGAGAGCGCGAGAGATGAAAAAGACAAATAGGCAAAGCATTCACAGTCATTCCCTCGCCTGTCACCTTTCTCGTGGGAACTCTTTTTGCATCAGTGTAATGTTTTATTGATTTATCGGCAGCGTGAGAATGATCCATTTATCCCCATCTCAGAGAGAAATATGAGTGTTGTTTGATGCGTTCTGGCTGAATAATCCTGGTATTAATCGAAGCCAAGGAGTGTCAAGATGAGACGGCCGGGGCTGTGGGAGGTCTGCGGCAGAAGTGGCGTCCGAATGATGCTGCTGCTCGGCGCCGGTGATGGCGTGATGTCCAGCACAGAACCAGATGCAGAGTAAAGTCATCGCTCTGTTACGTCTAAACACAAGCTTTTGGATTACAGAGCTAGAAAAGAATTGCTTCTGTCAACACTGAGCTTTTTAACCCTCCTGCATCCTTCTGTTCCCTTCTTCAATCCTTCCTTCCTTCCCTTCGTCCTTACTTCTCTTCCTTCTTCTTTTGATCCAATTGACCTATCTGTTTCCTCCCTCCATCTTTCGTACCCTTCTTTTGCTTCTTTCTTCCTCCTTCTTCCTTCCTTGAACAAATTTGTCCCCTACCTCCATCTTTCTTTCCTTCCTTTTTGCCTTCCTTCTTTCCACAATGCATTTTCCCTTCCTTCTTTCCTTTCCTCCTTCCCTCCTTCCCTTCGTCATTCTCTTCCTTCCTCCTTTGATCTAATTGACCTGATCTGTTTCCTCCCTCCATCTTTCTTTCATTTCCTTTCCTTTCCCTATTCCCTTCCTTCTTTCGTCCCTTCTTTCCCTTCTTCCTTCCTTGGACGAATCTGTTCCCTCCCTTCATCTTTCTTTCCTTCTTTTTCCCCTTCCTTCCTTCCTTCCTTCCTTCCTTCTGTCCCTTCATCCTTACTTCTTCCTTCCTTTTTGATCTGATTGACCCAATCTCTTCCCTCTCTCCTTCTACCTTCCCTTCCTTTTTCCCTTCCCTCTTTCCTCCCATCTTTCCCTTTATCCTTCCTGCCTTCCTTCCTTCTTTCCATTCATCCTTCCTTCCTTGACCCCAGGAGGGTTAAAATGATTCTTTTGGGGGTTAGGGACAGGGGGAGTTTATGTCAGCGCCCTGTGGCACTGAGGTTGAGGATGAGCTAAACGTGGCATTTCAAAGAGTCCTAAGTGAAATCTAAAATGGAGTTTGTTTAATTAAAACCCAGGCAGTGTTTTGGGGGGCAGCAGATTAGTGCTTAAAAGATCCAATTAAAGTGTTTGGTGGGAGAGGAGCTCCAGAGCCTGTTGGGTTTCCTCTCCGATAAGTGAAATACCTCGCAGCCAAAGCTGATAGCGCTGATAGCGAATAATGAGAAAGGACCCTCGCTGCTAAACAGGGCAGCGGCTCGGGCTCCTGACACCACCTGACTCCCACACCCCTCTGTTCGACTTCTGAAACCCACACGAGCACACGCGCTATCTCTTAGCACAATCAGCATGTCTCTGAGAGAAAGAGAAATATTTAGAGGCACTGTAGCGTCTCTCATTTTCAATGAAGCCTGATTATCATCACATTTCTTTGCAGAGATGTTGAAAAACAAACTGAGATAAAGGGGGAGAAGAGTTTTCTTTGGAGTTTGTTTGTTAGTCTAATCTCTCCCGCATGGTTTTGCAAGCTCAGATAACTGTCTAAATCTTTTATTAGATTCTGAGCAGGCTAGGAGAAATGCAATCTTGATGGGATAAAACGGGAATATTTAACATTCAACTAATGTTTTTTCTTCCTCTTCTGCTTTTTTTTTTTCTATTCCAGTAATGCCGGCACAAATTACTCCCCATGAGTAATAGTTCTTTTTCACCCGTTTTTACATACAAATGCAGCTGGCCAGAATGAACAGGACGGTTAGTCATGGGAGGCCTGTGTGTGTGTGTGTGAGTACTGTGGTGGGTAATGGGATGTGAGGCTTCATATATTCCCATTTCTCTGTGTTTTTTTCCCTGTCAGGCAGCCACATTAACGGTTTGTTTCCCGACACTACGCCTCTCACTCCTGCCACCCTTAGTTACTATGCTGGAGACCATGTATCTCGCTCCACTGGCCCCTTCATCTCGCCACAATAGAGCGCTCCTCACCGACCATTAGCCAAGCAATCAGCATACTGTAATGTAAATATTTGCCTGGGGGCTGTTTTGTAAGAACCCACGGCCAACTGAATAACTATGAGAGGCTTCGGATGAGATTTATACTTTACAGGCTGCATATGCAAACGTGCACCTGTGCACATGTTGCAGATGCACCTGCGTATCCAGTCGAGGCACCCACCCACGCAAGCTTTTTTCTTTTCTCTACCCCTTACAACACAACAGTAGTGAATGCCTCTCTGCTCCGGATAGAAACGCCATCATCAGTCTGAAGAACTTCTATTGTGCTCGCTGGCAGGGTGCTTGTGGTGCACTTGATGGAACAAAATAAAAGTTTAAATTGATCAAGGTAATGCGAAATTTGACAGAGCAAAACGTTCTCCCCAAGACAGCTTTGATGTTTCCGCTTTGTTTCAATGTTTGATGTCAGGGTTTGCTCGTTGAGTAGATGTATACATACTCTGTGATGGCGGGGAGATGCCTTCCAGTCCTATCTTTCATCCCCAGCTCACTTCCTTGACGTCTCTTTCATTTAATATTCCATTATTGTCATATCCTAGTTTTTTTCCAGAACATGTTTTGAAATTACAAGAAGAATTTTAGTGTTGTGTGCCGTACTCAGTTCTACGGTAACGGCCATCCAGTTAAATCCAAATCAGTTTGGTGGCCTGCTTCTGTCCCTTCCCTCTGTGGTCGGTAAAACTAGTAAAAGTACAATCATTTGTCAGATAAAAGCATGGGAAAGGAACCGCTTCCCAGGGAGGCTTGTCGTTTCGTGGCTGTCCAGGTGACCTCTCTGACCTTCGCAGCGCTTGTGGGGCCGACCACGGTGTCTTCACCCCGCCACGCACCTCCAAATGCAAATCTGGCCTTGATGTTCCATCCATTAACACCGTCCTTGATGAAGCTCGGGGTCAAGTGTGAAAATGGGCACTGGAGAGGGGCCGGGTTGTGCACAAGTAGTGCTTTGATGAGTGGTGAATTTGAAATGCGGGGCGAGTTTAGAGAAGCCAGGTTTAGCTTTTTATTTTTGGCTTCATATTGTGTCGGTGCACAGGGTTGTGAGTTCTGCTGGGGACAAATGATGGAGCGGAAAGAGCTGCAGTGTACTTCTCTTACTTTTTTTATGGATTTTCCTCAGTGTATTATTATTCCACTCCTGCAGCCTGCTGTGTTACCTCAAGGTGAAAAGCCCGATCACTGTATGTAATAAGGAACATATGTCCATAACGCCAGACAGGAGACTATTACTGTAATATTGAACTCTCTCTTAAGAGACCCCATCACCTACCCACCTGTATACAGTACATACATTGCAATACAAATAATGCTGCATGTGTATATCCATACATAAAGCCGGGGCATAAAGGTTCTAAGGTATTTATTGCTCTTCCTTCGTAGCCTGCGCTGCTATTTATGCCTCCCGTGACACAGTCAAACACATCCTTATCTGTATTCACATCCAGCGTGGCAGTAAAATGAAGTCAGATCCTGATAGGCTCGGTGCGACTGTGGCACCTGTTGCCCTATTGCCTCAGCCAATAGGGCGACATTGAAGTCTTCCCTTTGATGAAACAAGAGCTCATGTCTAGACTGAGCAATGGGCCTTGTCACCTTGCCGTATAGTGCAACATATTTAAAGTGTGTAGGTCAGTGAGCATCTGTTGTATGTTTTTTTTTTCATTTTAAAGGAAATAGATTGTGTGCCTATAGGTAGGTCTCCATGTGACAGGAGCGGTAATGTATTTTAATGAGCTTGACTCTCCAGGGTGCTGGAATAAATTTCTCAATTTGGCGTCGGACTGAGGGGGAAAAAAAATTTGAGAGCCCGTGCTTTGTGCCAGTGTATTGTCCCTGGGCAAGGATGGGGGGGTGGGGGTGTTGGTGGGGGTGGGGGTTGTAGAGAAACCTGCTGAATGAAGACATGCCAAAATATATTTGAATGATGCATTTTTGGGTTCCTGTTTTGTCAAAGGTAGCTCAGGGGTTCTGCTGGCTGGAGCTTTCTTTCTTTGTCTTTTTTTTTTTTTTGCTGTGTATTTGCTCATTTTCATGCGTGCTATACGAGCCAAGGTGTGTGTGTGTGTGTGTGTGTGTGTATGAGGGATTGATCTAAGCTTTATACAGATGTTTTGCCTATAGTCCCCGCGTCCCCTCTACCCATGCCACTGCAACAATTCCCCCCATCCATTGGAGTCACACAGAGTGGCAGATTTCTTTTTGCCTTTCATGAGCTGTTTGAAAGCCGCCGTCACTCGCTTTAAATTTCTCGTCAGTTCAGCTAAGTAGATCTTCAAAGGCAGCAACTGGGTGCCGACTGGTATGGGTGGGGTTGAGGTATATGATTGAAAGACCAAGAGCGGAGAAAGAAGAGGAAGAAAGCCAGCGTCGAGGAAGAAGAAGAGAGAAATACTTTGTAGCTTAGCTTCTAGGTATACATCTACTTACTTAAATCTAAATCTGCACACCAGAAAGAAATCCGCACACACTTACACTCTTTAATCCACACACATACATGGAGCAGACTCTGTATATGGTTGTTTATAGAGCAGTCATTGGAGGGGGAAAAAAAAAGAGTTCAGGAAAAAAAAAATCCTGTTTTTTTGTCGATACGCTTCAGGGAAGAGTCTGCTTCCTGGGGCCATCATATCTATTTAATCAGTTTTAAGCTATTTTTGAAAACAAAATAATGCATTTCCCAGAGTCGCATAGCAACTTAACAACTCCTGTGTCTGGCGTCGTGAGAGATTTGATTCATAACAGGGGTCACAGGCCAGGCAAGGTTAGGAAAAACTCGTCATGGAGTATTTAGGGACATGCAGAAATGTAAGCGGATGTTTTTCAAAGCTTCGAACATCCACAGACTATGTGCTTTCAGTTGCAAAGCACATCCTCGTGCTCACACGCACAGAACGGCGAGCAGCAACAACATGGAGAGCTTTTTTGGCCTAGCCTTTAATTAGGCCGACACTAAGGCACACTGAAGAGGCCAGCATGTTCCATCCCGCTGCCCTCCAAACTCCCGCGGGCCCTCTCAACCTCACCCCGGGCAAATTCAGCTAAGCCTGGGCCTGCTGATCAGCATACACATCCGCACGCCGCTTCTTCTCCTCACAAGCTCACTCCATATTCACGGGCTCACATTGCACATGCAGATGTGTGCGCACGCTGCCTGAACACATGCCCGCTTTGGCGCCTTTGTCTCGTCCTCGGTGAGATCGGCACACGCCCATGCCTATCGCCAATCCATAACTCCCGCTTAAGGATTCCGTTAATTACAGCTTTCAAGTGGAACCCTTTACCCTCCTCGTCTCTCCCTTTCCCTCGCCATCGATCGCTCCTTGTCTTATTTATTTGTAGATAGGCGGTGCAGCAGGGGCCTTTTCAGCATATATCTCCTTTGCTCCCCCTCCCTTACCCTCCTCCTCCTCCTAAACCCATTCTCCTCCTTTTGATAAAGGATTGGAAACAGATAACAGAGCGGGTGTCGGTGCAGGACCGACCTCCGTGGCTTAAGTCACTGCTGTGTTTTGTCTGGGGTTCAGTGTCCTTGGAGCCGGGGGTAGAGCTAACAGCAAGGCTTGGTCAAGGTAAGCCGGTCAGTGGCGGGAGGAGGAGAGGAGTCGCAGGAGAAGAATGGAGAGGAGAGAGAGCCGGGGTGAATAGAGGGGAGGGAGGGCATTAATTATAAAGTTGACACATTCAATAGAGGGCTGAAGTCAAACCACCTGCCGGAGGGAATTGGAAAACAGCAAGTACAGAGTACCAGCCCAATATCGGAAGCCAATTGCAGCGATAAAGACTGTCTCAGTCACAGTGTGCTATCTGTTAGGTAGTGTGTCCTTGTTGGTGTGTATCTGGGTGAATTTAAAGCCAAGAGATCAAGATCATGAGCGTTTATTGTCAACAAGATAGCGTTGGAGCGTCTCCATACATGGCAAAGACACATACAATACAAAACAACACATACGATACAATACAAAGACTGAAAGTATAAGAGGAAGATTGCAGTGCATACATGCTTGAATAGTATTTACAGTATTCATTGTGGACATACAGGTGGTTGACGGTTGGACAGTTGGATCCACCATCAGAACACAGAGGGAGACCCAATCTTTGTTGTGTGTCGGTACATTTGCCTTAAAGGGATAGTTTAACATTTTGGCAAATTTGCCCATTGCCATAATCCCTATAGTCGTAGGAGTTAGTCCCCTGTCCCTCAAAACTTATCAAATACGCAGTTCAACAACTCCAAAACGCTCTCACAGAGAAGTTGTGACCTCCACATTCACCACTCTATGAAATAATCATGTATAATGTAACATTAGGACAAACCAAGCAAATACTCTACAAACTATTTGCGCTTTTGAAATCACGCTGCCCAGCAGCAATGTCTGGAATGTAGTTTTCAGCTATGCATTTGCCTTGAAAACAACTTGTCTCATAGTGTTACATGATTATTTCATAGCGTGGTGAATGTAGAGGTCACAACTTCTCCTCGAGAACACTCACTCGACAAGTTTTGAGGGACAGGGGAAAATATATTGTTACCTTGTGTTTGCTGAGTAGCTCACGTCTCTGCCCCGCAGATCTCAAAACGGCATGCACCGATGGCAATGAGTGAATTTGCCAAAATATTGACCTGTTCCTTTAATGACCAGCAAATTCATTGGTCCATACCTTCCTGGAACTCACCCTGTGTTGGAATGAATGACCTCTATCCTCATTAATTTGACAACGTGTAAAGTTTTGCACATGACGCTAACGCTATGCACTTTCCTACTACTCCTTGGCATAGATTTGATGAGTCGCTGATGAACTGTATATGTACTGTACTTATTTCAGTGACGTAAGCAAGACATGTTATTTTTATACTCATCAAACTATCTCATGTTGCCTCCTTCCTCATATAGAAGCACGTGTGCTTCATTAAGTTTCTCTACCCACTCATTCCATTCTTATCCCATACTTGTCATCAGTCTGTCTGTCACTCTCACCATACATTTCCCAGGCTGACATCGTTCTTTGACCAGTTTTGACACTTAAACTTAACCTGATGAATTCTCGGTATTTGCCATCTGAAGTTTCACTTGTTTGTTCCCAACACCCCGTTGAGGCTTCCGGAGTGTCACTCACAATCAACCTGTAGAGAACTAGCCTGTACATGGAAACTCACCTCCTGCTGTATGAAAAAGGCCATAAAAGCACCATCAAGGTTTGCATGCCACTTAGTCTCGAGCACAGTTGAAACCTACAGAGATATGGATTGTGATTTATGTGGCCAATGACCATTATCATGCGCTGATTGCTTCCCTCAAAGAATGGCAGAGTGGTGCACTCAAAGTGTGAACCTTGTGTACCTGGTGCCTGTACAGGTGGCAATGCATGTCACTCAGAAATAAAAGCCACCTGTCAAAACCAATCACTTCATCAAGTTCGCCATTGATGGCATGTCTTAGCTTGAGCTGAAGAGTTGTTTTTAGAGAAACACAGGACTATAGCTGTGGAATTGAAGTCCTTAGCTCAGAGGGAGGTGGCTGAGTAAACTTCTGAAAAGTACAAACTTGATTGAATTTTTTTTTTCTCTCCAGCATTCAAGCCTGCGTTCTGTACATTGTTGTTTTTTTTTCTCCTATGTGTTGATGGTTCAATAGATAGAATACCAATGGAGTGGGAGATGCATTGCAATGTTTCTTTTGTTTTTCTTCCATTATTACCGGGGAGGAACTGCTTGTGAGGTAATCACTGAGATGTAAAGGTGTTTGATGTAGGTAGGGTTGCAGACAATATCAGGTTTGTCACAGACACTGGTGGCTAGGATGTGGGGTTGCTATGCCAACCGCAGGCACAGCTGGTCTAGCTTTAGAGAAGACAATGAAGCTGTGTTTCAGCGGGCAATTGTCAAATACAGACAATAGGTGCAGAGCAAACAACAAAAAAAAGGTCATCAGGCGTATTTATTCACAGTTTGATTTTGATCTCAACAACAGGGATGTGTATTGTCGCCTTGATTACATTGTTTGTTTTCCCCCTGCGAGGGAGAGCCATCACTGTCTGAAACACTTTAGGTTCAAGTACTTTTCTATTTGATGTTGTCGATATCAAAGGGAAGATTAGCCTTGCTTCGAACCAGATGCTAATTCCTTTTAGCATCTGTCCATCTAGTCCTCTAATCCATATTCTTCAAAGGCTGGTTGGCATCTCAGCCATTGATTCTTCACTTATTTCATGAATGGACTCTCTCTGTAATTTTAAAACACACATGCTTGCATGTTCCAAAACATGTGACAGGAGCAGCAGTCTCTCCCTCAGTTTGCAACATTATGTTTGCTGCTGTCAACGACCACGGCAAACCCAATTACAGTGCATGAGGGCAACGCTATATACAGAAGTGCCACGTTAATTATCACTTTCCATGTTGACAGGCTGTCTGTTGATTCCAGCTGCAGGAGAGAGGTGAAGCAGTTAGGTAGCTTACTTTACACCCGTGCTTGAAGTTTAACACCAGCTGCCTTACTGGCTGCTTGTGTGTGTGTGTACCTGTATAGCTATACATGTGAGGACCAGTTTGAGTTAGAGTGAGGACATTTTGGCCGGTCCTCACTTTCTCAGACCCCTTCCAAGGGCTGTTTGAGGGTTAAGACTTTATAATAACTAGGTTATTATAATTAGGTTTAAGTTAGGTTAAGCATAATGGTTAAGGTTAGGCATTTGTTTTGGATGGTTAAAGGGACATTGTGTAACTTCTCCTGTTATCTATTCACAAAAATTGATTGTTTCATATGTTTTTCATTAATCAGTAATCCCCCCTATCAACAAAGTGAAGTGTTCCTTTCAGCTCTGAATGAGCCGTTCATATCATTCATATCTATGGAGCGGGTAAGCTCGCTGCTGGCTGCCATGTCGTGTCACCATGTTTTTACGTTCAGTGGCAGCGTGACGGTAGGAAACCACGGAAACTCACCGGAGACACCGGAGCTGTCAGCTTTCACGTGAATGCAGCATGAAAAATACGACTGAGTTGCGTGCGATATACAACCTCAACGCTAGATGGGAGGAATTCCTACACAATGTACCTTTAAGGTTAGGGTAAGGGGCTAGGGAAAGCATTATGTCAATGAGTGTCCTCACAAACACAGCCATACACACGTGTGTGTACAGTATGTGTGTGTAAAGGTGGCAGCCAATGTGAAAGATAGTCAGTCTTGACTGAATACATTCTGTACACAACTAATGTGGGGAAAACAAACAGAACGAGCAAAAATCCATTTGCCGCAGTGGTTTGTGGGCATCGTGCGAAATCTAACTCTGCAACACTATCTGCTCAGCTCCACTGAAACAGCCTGCTCTTTTCTCAGCCAGTTGTGCTTTAATCATTACAAAGCTGCCTATATATGCTGCCATCTCCACATTACAAGACTTAGAATGAAATTTACAACTGTTACAAAATGTTTTCCACACCTTCACCTACCACACAATCACAGAAACACAGGGAGTGTTTGAGATCTACAGTAGAAAAGCTAATACACTTATACATGTGCACATTCTTTGCTGTGCATTTCTGCCTTCATAAAACATGTGCAAAGACAGTGTTTGCTTACTGTATATGTTTGCTAGGTTGCAGCCTCCATCTGGAACCTTATTATGTTTCCTTACACATTGCCGCTGCCAAGTGTTGATTAGAATAATGCGATACCAGCAGCAGCAGAAGAGTTCACCATGTTCCCACGTCCACACAAAGAAAACACAGACCCACTCAAACGCTTCCCTGCGTTGCCACGAGTGATCAAAAAAACTCTCCAGAAAGCCAACAGAAGTTGCTGATGAAGTACAAATCGTTATATGACTTTGCAGCTGACGCAATTTCTACCTCTGTTGACATCCTGTCCTGATGGTAATCATTATCTCCACACGCTGTGAAGGACAACACACAAGCAATTTTCTAACACAGTCTTTGTTTAAAAAAAAACTTTTCTACACTATGCTTAGTCCAAAAAAAAAGGCAAGTTTGTATAAAGTTCAGAATGTGTAAATGTATCCAACTGGGGTTTGAGTCATAAAGGCCTTGGGATAAGATCAGTAGCCGAGGTTGCTGTGTTGTATTTGTGTACGAGGGCCTTTCAGTTATTGCAGGGAGACAGACTGGGCTCTCTCTCTCTCTCTCTCTCTCTCTCTCCGTGAAGCCTTGGCAAAGGCAGACAGGCTGCACTATCCTCTGGGGAAGATTCAATTATAAATGATGCTTCCACTCGGAGCCATCTTGGAATCCCTTATTCTTTAGGAGATCTTCTTCACCTAATCCTCAGAAGGGTTTGGTGTGGCCCGCGTCTGAAGTGATATGCCTCGCACACATTGTGCGTCATGCATTATGAATGATGGGAAAGAGACACTCATGTCCTAATTTTGCTGAGAGCAGTGCGAACGTCAAAAAAAACTTGAGCTGACAGAATGCTAATTTTTCCTTGGATTGAGGCGGGTTTTCACAGGGCTTTGGTGTCGGAGCGTCGCAAGCTGTTTATTTGCAATCTTGTGTGTGTTTTACGCCACCTCCGAACCGACTTCGCTCCACCTCTGCTGCCCATCTTTGTCTTGTCTGTCTCTTCCTCTTTTACCCAGCATCCTCCTGCGCTTCTCCTCCTACACCTCGCACCTCATCTTCTTTCATCTCCCTGCGACGTCTCCCCCCCCCCTTTCTAAAAATTCTACTGGTGGCAGCGTTGAGCATTGAAGTCAGCAGACAGGTCTTCTTTGTAGCCTTGAGTGGCGCGTGGATCTCAGCTGCAGCCCCCCCCCCCTCCATCACAACCATCTCCCCTTCTTCCCCTAGTCTCTGAAATCCTCCTCAGACCCCCTCACTCTCTTCCTTTTCCAACCAGAGAGAATAGGAGCTGACATCTCCAGGGAACCAAGAAAAAAAAATCATTTAAAGCTCTTCCTTTCTGTCCGCTTTTGCCGCTACAACAGAGAGAGTGCCAGTAATGCAGCAGGAGGGGAGACAGAGAGGAGGAGAGAGGGCGCGAGGGTGATACCGGCTATCTGACTTTTCGCGGTAATGAGGGGGGAGTTGTTATGGATCACCTTCTGCTGTTCCAGCCTGTGCGCCAGTGTGAGTATTTTCACGTCCGTGTACTCGCATTTGTGCCTTTGCAAGCGTTCCAGGAAGCCGAAGTGAGGATACATGACTGCTTCGTTAATAGGTGTCTGTGAGCCGATCGCACCGCTCCTGTGTCGCGATCTGAGGATGATTTGACATGCCTGTGAGTAAGGAAACCGGCGTTACAAAGCCTCCTCCTGTTGCTCTGAGAAATGGCGAGAGGAGGAGGAGGAAGAACAGGAGTGGGGGCATCTCAGACTTACATCTACGCCACTTGAATGCATTTCTCTCCTCTCCACGTCTTTTCTCCTCTCTCCTCCTGCAGAGAGCCACTCTTTTCGCCACTGTTCTCCCCCCCCTTGTTTCCACATCTCCCCCTCCGCGTCTGCCTCGGCAACACGATGCAGATGGTAAATCAAGCTGTTCATCATGCAAATATGTCAAGTTTACCCCCTCCCCAACGAAGAGTGGTGGAAAAAGATCAGCGCCGTTCTTGATTGAGCCATCTCACGGCGTCGGAAGTCATCGCACCTGAAGTGTTTTTGAGGGAGAACCAATTAGAAAACTTTAGCACATTACCTTCAAACCGCAGGGAAGAATGACATACAGTATAATAATCCTTTAACAAGTTGGCCGAGTCATTATTCTTAGTCGGGTTAGACCAGGGGAATAATGTTTAAGCAAGTGGAAAAGGCTGGCTGGTCGTCTCCTGTGGCCACGTCTGGCCTCTCAGCAGAGCCTGCACATCTCCAACCTGAGCTCAGGTCCAGGTGATCAGAGTCAATCCCAACACCTATGTGGGTGTGCAGGGTTTTGAAAATGTCCCACTGTATACAGAAGCACTCCACCGGCAGCCGGACAAAATGTTACACACTCCTCTGTGATGTAATTCAGCTGAAGGAAGGGTTTACTGCAGGATTATGTAGTTTGAGAGCATACAGCAGCTTCTAGCTTTACACCTTTTAGATAGATAAATAGATATTCATTAGATGAATTGATGGGCTGATTGATAAAATTAACTGGATGTTATTTTATTTTGATAGTTAATAAATTATTTTCCAAGCAGTTGCTGGTTCCAGCTTCTCAAAGGTTAAAAACTGATGAGATTAAAACTTTTGACCACTGGGATACATTTCTAGTCCTTTTCTGACATTTCTCTCCTCCTGCCAGAAGTGAATCTTAATGGTGAGTTTGAGCTCTGCACAGGGAGCACATCATGTTCCTGTCATGTTGACTTGGGTTGTTTCCCATCTCACACCTGCGCTTCCCGTGCGCACCGGCGCCAACAGCTCACTCCAACTCAAACTGTCAGCAGTGAATCTCAATGCAGCAGAAAGGCCTTCCCTTGTCTTAGCATTGTTGGGCAAGTGTCGCACAAATACAGCCAGCGGAGTATTGACTGCTCAATCCCGGCGAGTGGAGCTGCTTTCCAGCGGCTCAGACTTTATCATCCTGGCTACTAGTGCTGCTCTGCAGCCCAAGCAGCAGCAGCAGCAGCTTCCTGAGCCTCTTGCCTCTCTCGCTTTGTTGCATTTGCTGGAGGGCTCTGGCTCGTAAAGTTGGAATGCAACTTCCTAAAAAATGTTACAGAACGTGGACAAACCCCCTGCATGGAGTTTGTAGTTTGGATAATAACTTTCTGAGCCAGATTGTATTGTGTTATCACCTTGCAGTATTTCTGTCACTTGCTTCCTTTAGCTTCGGGTTTACACATGTACGCCCCCTCTAGGAGCCACACCTGACACAAAATAATTACACACATAAAGAGTTTAATTAGGCTGAAGACATGAGTATTGTAGAGCAGTGCACCTAAAGGCAAATCTTGGTTGGAAACCCATTATAAACTCTGATTCTGTATGTATTTTACAGTCTGCCGTCTTCCCATACATCTTAATACAGCTCTCTGGCTGTCTGAAAACAGCCTTCCATCCTTCACCACATCCACTCTGCCTGTTCTCCACTCTCTTTCCTCCACTTCTATTACCCCTGGTTTTTGACGCGTGGAACCATATAGTGTGGTAATGCTTCCACTTATTATAGCAGGGAAACAGACAGTGTAAATCATTCAAGGCTGGCTGTTTTCTTTACATAGCCATTCTTCACCACACACTGTCCTTCATCAATCATATTCTGTATTTTCTCCGGTAGCTCCGATGAAAGATGGGACACGTGGCCGCCATGTGTGGTGACAACACTGCGTTATGAGAGTATTGGAGGAAAAAAAAAAAGTAGCAGCAGAACACATGCAGCCACAGATGCATACCCTGTTTTAGCCATTTTCCTGTAGACTGGCTTCTGGCAGCTGATTGAGGGAGGGAGAGTGTTCAATCATCTGTCTTCTCCCTCATTCTATCCCACAGGGGAGAGGCAACAGTTGGAAATATGAATTATGAAATGATAAGAGGTTGTAAAATGGAGATAAATCCCGGTGATTACACAGCTCAGTATCTCACAATTCGATTCCTCCGTCAATGATTCTTTATTGTAAGTTGTGTGAAGGACAGCAAGCCTAATAATTCCCTGTGTACGAAGCGCGGCAGGGAAAGGCATTGTGATGATAGACTCCGTTTTGAACGTGATTGAGGAGGCAATTACATTTTGCATCTCACTTTCAGGATTTTTTTAATGCTCCTCTTTCTTTCACTCATTCTCCGATGGCAGAAAATTCGACCACATCAAACCGTGTTTGTCTTCTTTTCCCATCCCCTGGGGTGCCAGCGCTGCAGAAAGCCCAAGAGATAACAAGGAGAAAGACATAAAAGCAGATAAACAACACACACACACACACATACAGGCGTACACAACAAGAAGAGAGGAGAGTATCTGTGTGTGCTTGTGGATGTGTGTGCAAAAGTTCAGACTCATTCATGTCTATGCAGTTCACTTTGACTGTGTGTGTGTGTGCACTGACACAGAGAGTCAAAGTCTAGTGCGCTTATGTTCCCACATTTCTAACATTTTTTTTTCTCTGAAAATTAGGTCCTATATGTTCCCACAGCGGGGCAACTACCATTCCGACATCCCACCAGTCCGACATAGGTCTCTAATTGTCTAAATTAGAATTAAACACTTAATTTTCTATCAAACGTCCCATCATTCCGACAATTCCTGCTTCCTATGGTCGGAATGAAAGTATTTTTTAAAAAAATGTTTAAACATCCTGCCTTTCCGACGATTCCTTTAATGGTTTGCACTTGGGCAGTGATGAAAGGAGTTGGTTAAGTTTAGTGAAGAGACAAAGTAAAGGATAGACGGGCCAGATAGATAAGAAGAAAGTCCAGAGAAGTAGGATGGAGTCACCTGTGGAGTAATGCATAAAGCCTTGTCCGAATGATGGGACGATGGCATGTCGGAATAGCGGTATGTCAGAGTGGTGGGATGTCGTTTTTTTTTTTTCCATTGAAAATTAGGCCCTATGTTCCCATAACATCACACCCAGACATCTTTCCACACATAGCAGAGCATGCACCGATAAATCTCAAATGTGGGAACATAGGGCTATAGGAACATACAGTAAGGCTGTGGGAACATAGGGCTGTGGGAACATACAGTAAGGCTGTGGGAACATCGGCATGGACCCGGCAGAGTTAGACGTGCCACCTCATCCAGTTTTCCTGTGAATACAAAAAAAACAACAACAACTCTTGACCACCGTCTCCCAGCCTTTGCAGTTGAACAGATACAGTAGTTGCAGGCTTTTAGTGTAGGTCTTCTACCAGCTGTCTCTAAACAGAGGGTTTTATCACAGCATGGTGTGAAGCCTGAATACAACCAATTACCCAGTTATAACAGACGTGCGCCATGGCAGCTGCTCTGCTCCCTTTGCTCTTTTATAGATAGCATTGTTGCCTGGTATAGTTTAAATGTGTGTGTGTGGAAGAAACAGAGGGAGGAGAGTGTACACACCAGCCTGTGTGTAAATAATGCATGGAAAAGGGATTTCCATTATTGTTTTTGTTTGTTTGTTTGTTTTATAATGGCCAAATGCTGAGTTTGAGCAGCAGCTTGATGGTCAAAACTGTGATCCAGTCAGATTTCTCCCACTGGTTAAGTGGATTGATACCAATGACCTTCCACCATTTCTGCCCCTGCGTGAAAATGCTCCGTCCTGCTCTTTTTTTTTTCTTTCTTTCTCCTTTTACCTTCTTTTCACTAGGTGGGTGATGCCACATGGAGGCCTGAAGGACAGGACATAGTTCTGTTCTGCAGACAGGTGTCCTGACCTTCTGTCTGCTCTCCCACGCCTCGGGGGAACTCTGTGAAATAGAGGCCAAGGCTTTGACCCAGTCTCTCATCTACAGTTTGTCTCTAAATCGAGGCGCATTGCAGATGCAATGAATCAAAACGCTGGAGAGAAATGCATCGGAACAAGGTCTTTAATTTCAATAATGAAAGCATAGATTTTAAAGCTCATTTGGAGGTATTTTAACTATCAAAGAAAATCAGTGTCGGCCATTATTTTCCTCAGAGGTTGTGTCGCACCCATCCCCTCACTCACAAATCAATTGAACACCCATATGCCACAATTAGATTTCTCCTTTGCAATACCCACTGGCCATGGCAAGATTGCATTATTCAGAGATGGAGATGAAAGTCCCCTCTGATCCACCAAAATAACGTCTTGTGCAGTAATCTGTTTGTAGATTTTATTCCTTTGATGATATTTCCCCTGCAGTTGGCTTTTCACCAGGTCGTCATGGCTGTGAAAGCCGTGTGAGAGTGCGTTTGTTGTGCGCACCGCTTTTGCCGTTTGCTGGCACAACACTCGCTTACCTTGCAAGCAGCGATGGCGCTAAGCCGCCTGTGCCCGTATCTCTTAAAGAATGCCAAGGATGGGCCGCAGCAGCAGATGGATATTCTGCACTAATCGCAAGTGAGAAAGAAGAAAGTGACAGAAAATAGTTAGAAAACTCTGAAGAGGACTTTGACGGCCATTTTCCAAGAAGCAAAGAACAAATGGGGGCTGTTTTTACCTGACTGCTCTAATGCGTTTTATCTGATCAAAGTCCTGATTGCACTGGTGCCAAGCGAATCAAGGCAGAGGAAGAGTATACAAGCCCATCACTTAAGCACACTTTGTTACAAAGATCCCTTTTAATAGCTTGTCCCATTAATGAACCAAGTTATTTTCCAGACAATGAATGACATTCTTCCTTTGATGTAAGCTTGCACTTTTAATTAGATGCACATTTTAAAGGGTTTTTGCTAAAGTGCCAATGCGAGGCACCCGCACTAATGTAGCGTACACATTGCTCCGAAACACTGCGAGGTACATGTTGATTTATTTTCACTTCTATACCTGAGAAAATCTGCAGACTTTTTCTCCCCACTTTTTGGCATTCTGGATTCAGTGTTAAAAAAAAACTAAAAAAAGAAAAGAAAAAAACAAAACACCTTGAAAACACTATTGTTTATTAACAGTTTGGGACCAAATTCTTGCCTGAGGAGGTGTTAGTTGAAGTAATTGGGAGTAGGGACGCTAAAATATGCTATGCTAAAATGCTATGCTAAAATATGCCATTGCTTATCCTCACCTTTAGGTAATTAGTCTCCTCAGAAAAATCACTAAAATACAAATTTGTGTTAGTGTGCTACTCCCACAGTCTCCCGGAGAATCCTTCTGAAGTTTTTCAAAAGGAATCTTGACCTTGGAAGTTTAGCCTAGCCGCTACGGTCGCTAACGCCGCTCCCCTTCCACAGCAGCGTACAGTCCCCCCCCCTCTCTCAAGATGAGTGATCAGAAATGATGCCACACTCCAGCTTTGCACAATGAGTGAATTGGTATGCAGTGGACTTCCTCCCTGTGCTGGAAATCCAGCCGGTGCAGTCTGGGCCCAGCAGGTTGTTAGGGAAAACGTGCCTCATTTTCGGCGATGGCGGGTTCTCCTCTCCGCGCTTGTGCGGATAATCACCCACTTGTGTGATCGTATGTGAGAAGCCATCATGTTTTTGAACACTTGTGTATGCGTGTGCACGTGTTTGCACACATTTTTTTCATACAGTGGAGCGTCACAACGTGCATTCCTGCCTCCGTCAATCTGCCTGTTTGTGTGCGTGTGTGCGAGTGCGTCAGTCAGTCTGTGTGCGTGTGGCTTCCTGTGTGTGTTTCATTGCGAACATTGTCTTCTTGAAACACTAAGCAAATCTCCTCAATGTGATAATTGGCTCCCTGGGGTGCTTGTATCTTTGCTGCTCATCATCGTCATCCCCTCCAGAAAAAAAAGAGAGGGAGAGAGAGTGTTAGATGAGATAGGGCGAAGTTTGCTCGTTTGCTGGGTAAAACTGATCCCAAGTCTGCCTGAACTCTTCTGGCAAGAAGAAACTTTGAGACAATGAGACAGTGGGGCCACATCCAGTGGAACCTGGCTGCAGGCTGCTATCTGCTGCTATGGCATCAGCCTCTTGTTTCCACACAGACGCCGTGCCACGGAGCAAATGAGCTATTTGAGGCAGGTGATACATGATGCAAACCATCAGCTTCAGTTGTTGCGTTGTCACTGAGAGCAATCGAAAGATTTTATTGTGTTTTTTTCTCAGGCAGAAAAAAAATAGATATCTCAAAGGGAGGCGTCTGTGTTAAACCAGCCATGTGTGGTTATTAGTTAGAAAAAGCGAGACAGTTGTTTGAGGCTCGGGATGCTTCACTTGTTTTGATTCTTTTTTTATTTTTTATGTCACATCGACAACCTTAGTTGGTGGTATGCAATTCTGACACCTGAGGAGTGTGAAATGCAGACCTATTTGTGTGCCTGAAGGCAAACAGAGACACTCATCTGGTCGACAGAGTCTCTCCCACTCTCTTACTCCCTCATATCCATATGTTCTCGCAGTCCCCAGGGTTTTGTGGACCACAGAGCAGATTGTTGGCCGCTTCATAGGGGAAACAGCGAGACAGCTGGGCACCCATCACAAGGCCAAACAGATGTTCAGGTGACTCGGAGAGGAAGTGAATGGGAACGGCAGGAACAGCAGGGAGTGGAAACAGAGGGAAAGAGGTGATGTGGAAGAAAGAGATGCAGAGGGATGATGGAGACAGGAAAAAATGAATTAATACGCTGATGCAAGAACTCTGAGACTTTATTAGCACTCCCCCTGTCAGTGTGTGAGGTGAGCCGAATACGTCCCACTATCCGTAGGCCGTAGGAGTCATGGCCTAAGGTTTTGTCTCCCGTATTGATTCACACACCAGTCAGTCTGCTGCGGGTCTAATGCCTTTGATCTCTTGATTATCTTTTGCCTAAATGCGGACGAGACAGCTAAGCGGCTCAAGGATTCAGTGCTTTAATTCTGTCACACCTTAGGGAACATTCTGAAGTTGGAAATGAATCTGACCCTGCAACCAAAGAATGAAACTTTTCTTTTCTTTTTCTTTTTTTGTCACTGCGCCACGTGATGATTAAAAAGGAAATCCACAAACAACTTCCACATATTCTATGGCTCAGGGCCAAGACTGATCCAATCAGAGTTTCTAATCTGACACAAATCTGCATAGCAATAATGAAAACTTTCATCTGCCCCCCACTGAGACCTTTCCATTTCTGCATGTGTCAAATTAAACCCAATGAAGGTTCTTGGATTGTTTTTTGGATATACTCTCTCCCCTCTTTCCTCCTTTCTTCTGCCAGCCTTTGTTCTTTGGTTGCAGGTCTCATATATAATACATGAGGATTGGGAGACTTATCCGGTTCTGGCCATACTGGCTGTTATTCCCTGGAAAGGGGCTATATTTGAGAGCTGGATAAGTCATAGAAGGCGCCGGGGGAGCCACTGACTTCTACCCAAAAGTGGTGGTGGCTGAATAACATTAAACACCTAAAATAGAACTCAACACAATTACATTGGCGCTGTCGCGAGGCAGCTGTAAAGGCATTAGGGCAGACTTAGTCCCTAATAGAGGTAGTTTGGATCCAGTTTTTGTCACAGAGGTGTTCTGTGATGTCACTGGCTCCCTGGTGTCTGGTTAGACTATGTTTGTACATCACAGAATCCAATTTAACCCCGTCTCTTTTATCTGCCTCTATACAACAAATCTAATTCCTTCCCTTTTTTTTCTTGTGTTTTCACAGCTGGCACCACCTACATCTTCGGTAAAGGAGGGGGTCTGATCACGTACACGTGGCCCAATAACGAGCGGCCGAGCACACGGACGGACCGGCTGGCGGTGGGCTTCAGCACGACCATCAAGGATGGCATCCTGGTCCGCATCGACAGCGCCCCGCGTCTGGGTGACTACATCATGCTCCACATCGTAAGTCGTGAAGCTGCTGTATTATTCATCATCTTCTTAATATCGCAAAGTCTCTCATGTATCTAATCTGAGGCCAAACGTCTGCTTCAAGCTACTTATGAATAGTGTCTTTTACAAACTAGAGATCTGAGCTTTTTTTTCTTGCCGTCCATATGAGCACTCATGTTTCTCGCTTTTCAAACCACAAGCGCAAAGGAGCCGGCCATTACCACGACCACAAATAAACCTCTGAATAATTCCTCAAGGTTTACTCATTACAGTCTTCAGGCCGAATTCAGTGCATCGTGTGCAAGTGAATTATACAAATAGTGCAGATCTATAACGGGGGTAAAAAAAAAAGATAACAGACTCCCATACTCAAGCCTCCCCAGTCTCTGTTTGCCATCCTCTTCCTGAATAACCCTGCTTCTCCAGCACATTCAAACTGACTCCCAGCATGAATAATGAATGCAGTTCTCCATACATATGCAGCATGGTCCCACATGTTGGAGAAACATGATAGAAACCAGGCGGGGGGGCGGGCGGGGGGGATGCTGCGAGTTGGTATTCTTGGCCGGTCGACTGTGCATCCACGCAGCATTCTTAATGATCTTACTTTGTGACCTTGTGTTTGATTGGTTTACAGTACTAACATGATCCTCAACAGCAGCTGTATGAATGCAGGCTGTTGGTTTGTTGCTGTGGACCTAGTATGTAGAGTTGGTGGTGGTGGTGGGATAGCTGCTGCTGACGCCATGTGGGGGGGGGGGAGGGGATGCTGATGCTGATGAGGAGGAGCTACAGTTGCTCAAGCAGATTGAAAGTCTTTTTCCTCTTAAAGAGCTCCCCTCATCTCCTGAGTGTTGGCCATGTGGTGCAGAAATGCAGCCATCTGCTGTGCAAAGATGAGGGCCAACAACAAGCAGTTTTTGGGCTGTCTTTACACTATAGAGAGATAAAGGGAATGTGTGTGTTAGTGTGCGTCTAACAGAGAGCGAGTGGGACGGCATTGATGGAGGGAAACGTTATTAAAGACACAAGTACAGTAGCCTGTGAGGGAGCGATGCGGGGGAAAAGCCTCCCTGCATGTTTCTAGCTCACTGAGTAATTTGCAGGAGCCTCTTAAGGAAGGAAAAGGAATGTATTTTTAATTCTTGCTTTTTAGATATCACAGCGACGCTAGCCAAGCAGGGATCTCTAATCATTTGGCTGGGAGTCTTTGGGCGGTGAATGTCTTCATTCCTCCAGTCTCATGGTGCTAATGAATTTATTAATAGACAAAAAGCAACTGGAGATTTCACCAACTCATTGAGAGAAGCAGCATGTTCTGAACAAAGCGAAGGGGTGTGTTTCTTTTTTCTTTTATTTTTCTCTCTCCCTCGTTTACTTCGCACCGCTAATATTCCAAATGATTTATTGACAGCCAAGGGTGTACAAACAAAGTAGGTTTCATCTAATATTAAGTGATTATACCCTTTAACTATGAAATACTTGGATAAAGTTTTGGCACTTCAAGGTTCCCCTTTTTTCCACAATTACGCCAGTATTGACTCGGAACCAGATGAAAACAAAAAAAAAGAAAGCCAGCCGCCTTTTTTGCCACAGGTAATTAGACCTTGTGTGAATATTTAGCTCTGAACTTGTGGATTCTGCTGCAACCTGAGGCAAATACATCACTGTTTGGCCTCACTTCCAGTGTTTGTTGTTGTTATGTGGATACCACATTATCATTTGCCCCACATTACAGTAGATTTTTGCTACACACAATGGATGGTTGCAGCAAAAATGGGTATTGGCTCTTTTGTTTTTCTCATTTTCTTGTCAAACAACGTTGCTGCTTCATGTTTGGTCTCAATGCGATTGAATCAGCAGAGATCCCAGGCCTCACCGAGAGAGACACCCTTAGATAATAACTCCTAATGACAGATGTCAGGTCTTGGTTGTCAGCGTTTTTGCGTTTTAGTGATGAATCTAGAGGAAAAAGGTTAAAGGCGTTACGCCTGTCAATCCAGGATATAATGGTCTAACCAAAGGTCTTTTCAGGCCCAAGGCCATTACCTTAGCCTTTTGCAATTATTAGGTCACTACTTGAGAATCAGCACATTAAAAGCCTGGATAGGCACACTACACAGGCTTAAACAGCTGAATGTATGAGGCGGCAGAGTCGACAAAAAGGGAAATAACCTCTGCAGTTTCACACTCACATCTTCACCGCATACAGAACACAAAGAAAAAAAAATACAGCAATTTGGAGGCAAGACCTAATCACTAACTCCCTCCTTAGCACTCCCTCTTTTGCTTTCTTCATTATCTGCTCCCCCCCTCCCCCTCCTGCGTGATTAGCTTACGGCTTGTTTGGCAATCATGAATTAAAATGCTGATTGTAGTGTTTACATTTTAACTGCTAAGAACAACTGCACGCTTGGTTTGGAAACTGAGGGGCAATTTGAGGTGATTTGCGGAGGTGAGCGCAGCGTTTTGCTTTCACCCGTGTTTCGTTTACAAGTTCATTTGATTTTCTGAATTGGGCGCCGCCAAAAATCAGATGATGATCCCTTCTCAGGTGTCATCTCAGGTGTTTCATGTTGCACGTAGGGAGAAAAAAAAATCTAATGCTCAGATATGAACCTGAAGCAGCGTGGTGGTAAACAAATATCAAAGGCATTTGTGTCGCAGGTGACTTTTTTGGTGAAAGATGAGTCAAGGAGGAGGGGGGGCTTGTGGCAGCACCGCAGTGATTAGTGGTAATGTGTGTGTGTGTGTGTGTGTGTAGGCTATGTAGACGTTTAAGTGTGTCTGTGTAAGCTTAAATCCATGACAGAAAAAAACTCTAAGCCGTGGGCTAGATTTGCCGGTTGTGACTCACACAGTCTCTTGCCAGGGACTGCACTTGACTGCACGTGAAGATTAGCCAGGATGCAACACACACACACACACATACACAAACACACATGGGAGAAAAATCTTACCAGTCTCACCTCTGCTACATCATTTAGGCAGAAATGTTCTCTTGTAATTACCAGAGGTGTTGCCACAAACCGACAAGACGGGACAATTAACGGTGCAAAACTTAAAGAAGCTGCTTGAAAGACGTAAATCTGCTGGTGACGGTAAATGTTTTATTCAAAGTTGAAGTCTCAAAACTGTCAAATTATTGTCTAAATGCAAAAAGAAAAGCAGCACCACCAGACTTAACCTTATAAATGGAATATCATCCATTTTAATCACTCAGAGCTGCAGAAATCTGAAGGTAAATAGAGATTATGGATACAGCATAGAGTGTTTATACTGCTCTCAACTAGGCATGTGCAGTAAATGATATGATTATTGGCTGATTAGGCAGCATGAGGATGACTGGACCATAAGTGATGTGCACATTTAAACACAAGGATCCAGGAGCCAGTTAACCACTTATGGAGTGAAGAAGTAGGTAGATGACTGGATGGGTTTTCTCTGCAGTAAACAAATTAAGTCCATATATAGCCGTGCATATGATTTACACAGCAGTGCAAGTAAGCGTACATTATTAATGCATCCACCTAATGTTAAAAGGGGTTCTCGGTCATAGATCCTATTTATGGAAACATTAGATAATGCAAGGCAACACAATATAAAACCACTCTCTCATCTTGATATAAAAACTCTTAAAGGATTTAACATTATGCTTATAGTCTGATTCCACACCATTCTGCCTAATACTCAGATGTAAGTATATTAAATCACTCTAAAATCACCAATTGTCATGATTTGTTAGGATTAGGTTCAGTTCAATTTAAAGTGTTATCTCAAGGCACTTTACTGGCTGAGGTCAAGCTCTTACAATATTCTAGAGAAAAACCCTAAGGGTCCCATGGTGAGAGTGCAAAGAAAAAACTCCCTTTTAATAGGAAGAGATGATTATGATGATGATGATAATGACATGATGATATTAAAAAGTAGTGATAACAGTAACAATAGTGGTAATTGAGTAAGTGGACTTAACTGGAAGGATATGAACAGTGAGTTATCTAGAAGAAATTGAAGGATTCAGACAAAGAGTTCAAACAGAACAGTGTCTTGTGCACTAGAGTACAACATCATCAACACACAAGAGGGAGTGAGCCACTGAATATGGGCACAGCTGTGATTTGGTCATCAACAGTTGCACAAACACAGTGTTAATTAACACAGAAGTACCCATTTCTTTCCTCTCCTTCATCCTCCTCCTCTTCTCTATTCAACCTTTACAGTCTTTAATAGATAACAACTGTTAATGTAACGCTGATTAACGGTCAGTTAACACCTGTTTAGCCGGGTCCCTGTGGGGAGACTCTATATCAGCGCTCACAGAATGCCTCTTGTCCAATCACATGCCTCACAGTAACCACCCCCACCTTCTGTAAGCTCCTCCCCCTTTGCACTGACAGGTAGATCACTCCAACCCTCTCCCAAGCTGAGATTCAAGCATGAGACTCTTAAACATTATCCAGTATGTCAATTTTACTATTACTATGACTTCATAAGACAAAAACTGTTAGTAAGGTTGATCAAAATAAAGAATGTGTGGTTGGACGATGCTGAGAAGCTAAAACATCATTTTCAGTTGAAAATATTTGCATTTCCTTTATTTCTTGAAAAGGCCTGGGCAATGAGACGAAGAGCGATATACAGATGAGTACTGATAATCTGAAGATGTTTATTTATGTGTCACACTTGTGTGGTGGGTAACACACACAAGGACTGTGTAGTTTTTGATTTGTCAGTATGTGTCTTGTAATTCCATATGGGATTGGCCACAATGACATGACACAAAGATAAATATTCATTCATTCAATACAAGTTATGATCTGCTATATAAGTGAAATTCATAAATCACAAGAGAAGAGAGGATGAAGATGTGCGACAGAGGTGCTGAACTGTGTTTGATCACATTACACAACTGCAACACAGATTCTGCCGCAGCCGCCACACCTCCATTTTCTTTATTGTTTGAACACCACGGCACAGAGTGGAGGTGTGTGTGTGTGTGTGTGTGTGTGTGTGTGTGTGTGTGTGTGTGTGTGTGTGTGTGTGTGTGTATATGGTGTGAATGAGGTTGAGCTCAGTATATCATGGCTCCAGTGAGCCCAGACGAACCCACTTTTTGTGGAGACGTTGCAGGTGACAGGTTGGAGTCGGGCAAAGCAGAAACTGAGAACACTCCATCTAGTTCACATGTCTGGCAGCTCTTTTGCTTTCCAATTAAGGTGGAAAATCACAGCGAGGCACCTGACAAGATAAAGACTCTGCAGGTATTACAGCACATCCTCTGTAAGTGCTAACTTAAAAATACTCTGTACGACACAATATAAGCCGCAATCGCTAGCAAATGGATGAATATGACATTTATGTCATGAATTATCTTAACGCTCTTAAAAGCTTTTTTTTTTTAACTATAAACCCTTTTCTGCCATAATGTCTAGTTTACTACTTTGTTTGCTTTTAACATTTCAATTGTGGCAGGGATCACTTCATTTTAATTTGAAGATATAGCTTTATGTTTCACCCATAAAACATCTCCCGGCTGGATAGACAGATGCTCCAGATGTGTTGAACATGCGCATATTTTTCACCTGAGCTCCCTCAGCACATGTACAACACACGTTCCAACACCGCCCCTTATCCCTGGACAGCTTTGAAATCTTAAGTCCGTGGAAGTCTTAAAAAGCATACATTGAGAACCAAGGCCAAACACACACATACACATTTTCATTACCCACTGGACCCTCCACCCCCTTCTGCTAATTCAGTGACAGAAAAGGTGCGGCCGGTGGATAATTGAAAACCCTAGAGTCGACACTCTAGGTGTGGAATGGGCTGAGTGGCTGTGGATGATAAATGCCATGTTGTCTCCATTCTCACATCATCGTCATATACATTACATTCATACATACACGAATGCATGTACTGTATATTTTAATGTTTTAATGCACATACATTATACACTCAGCTCCACACTCTTTCTGTCTCCCACCATCTGTCCATCCATCCATCAGTTTCCCTGTTCTGTCTCTATGTGTTAATGTCCTCCTGCTCTCTCTCCCTCCCTCTGACAGACCTAATATGAGATGTTTGATGTGTACCTGTGTGCATCAGTGCGTATATGGCCGGCGATGTATTGCCTCTATCAAGTTACCCCACCTCGGCAGGGAAAGATAGATATTATCGCGGTTCTGGCTCATGGCCTCTGATAACATTACAGCTTCTTATTTGACTTTGTATTTCCTTACCTCCCTACATTTGATTCCCCCCACGGAAATAAAAGAGCGGGAGAAAATGTGCCCACAGCTGTTTTCACAACTAGTTGCGTGCAGTACATGCGGTCAGCATTATGGTAACTTGTGTTGATAAATAAGTATTTCTCTGAAGCTGTGCAGCAGAGGTGTTTTATTTCTTTCTTTCTTTTACCTACACTGTGTTATTATTCAGAAACAGCAGACTTTATTATTTCACCTTAAACACCAAAGTGTTATCATTACAAGAATGTTGTAGCAATAGCACAGGTTGCTTCTTATGAGGTCAATATATAATACCAGATTATTAGCACTGTGCCATCCCTGGGGCTGATTCTTCACAGCAGGCTGAGCTTCACAGGCACACTAGCTTCCAGATGGTGAGTGCGTGTGTGTGTGTGTGTGAGAGAGGTAAATCTTTACAGCAGGGAAACACTATATGATCATAAAGAATGATATATCACATTGAAGGCTGAGTCTGCTTTGGGAGTGGTTTAAGAATCAGACAGTACAGCATTAGCTTGTGAGTTTAGTTGTTTTTGTTTTTCTGTTTTTGTGGATGTCTTCTTAATTTGGAAACGTGTAAAACTAGATTATTTTTGCTCTTGATCAACAGTGGCGATGTTTGCTGATGTTTGTGTAGTTGTGGCTGGGTGAACAGCTTGTGGGACGCCTCAGGGCAAGAAAACAAAAACAAAAAAAATGCAGTTTGACACTCCCACTCCCAAATCACAACTCTGCATTTTCTCGTTCCTTCCACGTTTCCATTATCTAAAGTTCACACACCAGACAATACTCCATTAATGTCCAGAGAAACAAGCAGCGCTCCCTTATAAGAATGCATAAATCCAACTTTTTTTTCTCTCTCTGTACAATTTCCATTATCTCATGTCTGGGCATCAGCCAACACCAAGCACCAATCTGTTACTGCTGACGTCTTTTTCCTAAATTTAAAACCAGCGAAGCTCATTATAACAGGCTTTTTTTCCCCCCACAGAAGACATTTCAATACATCACAAGAAACTTTAATGATTTGAAATGTAAGCAACTAACATTATAGGATATTAAACTGACTGATGCTTTCATTCAGTCTTAAGAGAGGCCTATGTATAAGGTAATGAGTCCTGGGATTTCTGTGGCATTAAAAACCAATTTCTTAATTAAAGTATTTTTCACATCAATGCATCCTCCTCCTCTGCAACAGTGTATGTCAAAAGTTGCTGTCATTTTTTATCATAGACAGTTTCATTAGTAATATTCAACATGTGTGTGCAGGATGAGAAGTTTAAAACCCAATTCTGTCACAGTGCCTCTGAGCTGATAATGCAGGATTCGCCTCAGCTGATGTTACACTTTAATGGTGCAAAATTGCAAAACAAATTTGCAATGAATTAATTACCACCAGCTGACATGTACTGTATTGACGCAGTGATTTAAAGGACCCCCGGGAGCATGCATTGAATTTCAACATGATATCATCACATTCTCTTTTCTCATTTTGGAAAATGTGAACATTCTCCTTTACCATTGGTTTCCAGACAAATATCTGTTCACTTCATCACTTCACAGCCAAAAGGTTTTTAATATTACTGATTTTTTATGAGTGATTATTTAAAAATATTTGCATGTTCTGGTTAAGGGATGTCTCTGACATTCCTGAGATGACACAGAATAATCAAGGAAGTGCCTGTGGTTATGAATAATTAACGTCTTCAGCAGGCACCTTGTGCTTTGACTGAAAACACTGAGAAAAACATGCACAGACACACTTAGATGCACATTACACCGAAAGCCTTTTTTGAGTCTTGTATTTCCTCAAACAGCATATGCATGGATACACACAAACATATGTAGCACGAGCACTCACGCTCTTTATTCCTGCCTCTCCGTTGCTCTCATAGACACCCACCCACACGTACACACACGCAGACTTATTCTCTCTCACCCTCTGCTATAGCTCTGTGTGTTTATGAACACACACACACGTTTCCACAGGCTCCTTCAACAAATTCTCACCATGGTATATTGTCACTAACACTTCACTATACATGATAGGAGGGCTCTTCAGGGACCATCTGCCTGTCACTCATGTCATGTCAACCAAAGGCACTTCACAGGGGGAGCAGTTTATGTAGCAAAGCCTCTGACACATACACACACACACACACACTCCTCATCACCCTCCCAACCTTATTTCAAGAAAGCAACAGCAAGTAATAACTGCCCAAGCTGGACAAACAGTGTAACATTATTACAATGCACCCATGTGGTCTCTGGCCTTAGTCCTGGCCTTGACGATGTATATTTCATGGATTAGGATGAAAAATTCAATGAGAAACAACAAACAGTGTTGCCTGCCTCTCCCAACTTTGCTCTCTGACAGCCACTCCCCTGGGGGATGCTCGTGTTTTCACAGCTTCATGATAGGACACGAATCCCATTCTCGGAGTGATGAAGAGACAGAGGGAGAAGATGAAAGACAGAGAGTGCAGCGTTGTGTACATCCAAAAGTAGAATAAATACAAGGGGCTGAATGAAAAAGAGAGAGAAAGAAAAAAAAAGAATAAGAGGAGGTGGGAGGAAAGGAGTTGAGGAGGGAGATAGAGATATGTGGGTATTTTAAAATTCAGAGCAGGATCAGAGACAAACTTGGCTCAGATAGGTCTCAGCACACAAGCACATTGGCTGTGAATTCCAAATTGTGTTGCCTTTCTGTCTCACTCTGACGCCACCCACCACCCGCTTTCTCCCTCTTATCTCTTGCTCCTTTTTTTTTTATCTGGCTCTCCTTTCTTTTTTCTTCTACAGTGCCACAGCGCTATTGTTTTCATACCAAAGGCTAGATGGGGTGATGGAAGCTGGTCGGTCAGTCGGTCTGAATTCAACTGCAGTGCGAAAACAAAAAAGAAAAAGCTCTGGGTTGAGGCAGAGGTTATTTTCACAGAGGTTACACAAAGTGGAGCCTGGCTACTTTATCTCATATTGTTGCATTTACTTGTTTAGAAAGCAAGGATTAGATTAGATTAGATGTACTAATTACCCACCAGCAGAAATAGTTTGAAAGTTCAAAGTTACATTTGCTGGCCAGAAATATTATCATACAGGCACTTAAAGGGGTACGACAACTTTATTTTTTTGTGTGTGTGTGTGTCTTACCTCACTCCAGAGTCCATGACAAGCAGATAGACACCATCCTTTTGACTGTGGGTGCAGTAACGAGGGAGATGGAGCGGCATCGCCTATAATTACAGTAGCTTAGCTCAAACGCTGGAAGTGTATAGGTAGTGTTAGCCTTCCTCCACCTAAAGTCATCAGACACTCTTCAGCAACTCTAAACAGACTGATCTTCATCTCAGAGCTGAAAAACTCTCCGGTAAGGCATCTTGAGCGGTCAAATGCCGGTAACGGGATGAGATCGGTCCAAACCGAGGGTTCAAGCAAAGACGGTTTATTTTGGTTCAAGCTAGCTACATCGAGGGTAGGTTAGCTTCCTATTTCAAAGTAAAAGCACTTCTGTATGTAAAGGGCAACAGGTGTTTTATTTTGTTAAAGTAACCGGAAGTGCGTTGGTCACAACGGCTACCTTGAGTAGCGCCGAATTCATCCGCACAAAATAGTATAAACAGCTGGTATTTACACAAATTAATGACATACGGTTGATCTAAACGGCTGCTTTCTCTCCTATAACTGTTTGAAATGTTGATAAAGTGATATATTTACAGATTTTAGAGCTAAAGCTCTATCTCCCTTGTTACTACACGCACAGTCGAAAGGATGGTGTCTATCTGTTGGTCATCGACTCGGGAGTGAGGCAAGACATGAAAAAAAAATGTTGGCGTATCACTTAAAATACAGACGCTGTTGTCCAGGTCCCTATGACCTCTTGTAATGACAAACAGTCAATTATCACCCAACTGCAGAAATGTTTTAGCATATTTCAGCTCATTGCTTTGGTTAAAAGTCATGTAGCTTTACTGTTCACACAGTTATCAACTCTAGGCGGTGACCACAGTGTCTGGTAGAGACAGAGCAAACACAAAGCTATGAGAGAGTGAATATTGGACAAAGTACACACATAACTCTGCCTTTAAGTAGCTGCACTTTGCCCTAGATTGTACTGTAGACAGATGCTCTGTGAGATCAAAGCACCCCACTTCAGTTAGCATCGGCATCATTTTGTAATTTCCTCTATTTACCCTGCTCCAGTCACTCAGCTGTGTGTGTTTGAGTGATGAGCGGGACAGCTTGTGACGAGCAGCTAATGAAAGATCAGAGGGATTTGGAATCGATTGAGGTGTATCTCAACACGGACGGCTAAGGTGCCATCTCGGCTCCATAGACACCCCCCCCCCCCCCACCTCCTCCTAAATCCTCCCACAAGGCTCCACGTTCCCCTGTTACAGCCACTCTCTGCTCCTCCGTCGTTGCTCACCTGAGCCGCCACGGGACAAAGAGACCGATAGGGAGACAGATGGAGAGAGAGGTAGCGGGGGGGTGGGGGGGTAAAACCAAATAAAAGAGAGAGATTCACATTTTTTAGCAAATTGACTCCCTTTCGGATTATCGACAAGAACGGGGGGATGATGAATTGCGGGCCCGTTGAAGTGATAAACGTCAACATTAGAAAATAAATCTAGCGGAAAGAAGCCAAGGAGAAAAAAAAATCTCCTGCCTTCAATATCAGCGACGGTGTGGCAGATTGGCTCACTCACAAACACACACACGTACATACACATATGTACACACTGCAAATGTATTCATGGAGGATTAAGCTCCTGCTGGTAAAAAAAAAAAAGGAAGAAGCAAGAAGTTGTCTCTCTCTCTCTCTCTCTCTCTCTCTCTCTCTCTCTCTCTCTCTCCCTCTGATAAAAGAGAGAGGATCAAATTTGAGTGCGAGGCTCCTTCACAGATGGAGGGAAAATGTGAAAGTGAGTGTGTGTGCATTTTACTGAGTGCAGTTTGTATTTATTTAATCCTCCCATTATTGACTCTCACCATGACAAAGCTCTATTGACAAGGAGACAAAAAGGACTATATCACTTTTTTTTATGAAGCTGGGATCATCAGAAAACCAATCTATAGGGATAGAAGATATTTCCTACTGGATGGCTCTCATATAGAATTATTATAAGCACCGAGGCACTGAAGGTTATGGAGTGTATCTGGGAGTTTTATTGATCCTCAAACGTCCCGGGCAGGCGGTGGGGCGGATGGCCAAGGACGTGACAGCCACGTCTTCCATCTCCACATCTCTTCCCCATTGCCCTCAGCCATTTCCTCTGTGTCTCTATTGTGGAAAAAACTATAATTCCTATTTTTAGTGTGAGCTCCAGTTCTGCAAAGCCTTGCTTCAGTTCCCCAGCTCAAACACGCACAGCATATTTCCTGTCAGGTCAAAGCTGGCTCCAAAGAGGCTGCAGACCCCAGCGATAGAATCCATCCTGATTGGGCGCCCGAGTCAACCAATAAGGTTACGACCTTTTTATCCCGATGGCATACGTTATGAGCCTGTGAGATGTGTATGTATGTGTGTGTGCATTGGTCTGAGGTTTTTTCTGGCTCGTTCATGGTTTTTGTAAGGGGTCACTTTAAGGTTCAAGGATTAAATCAAAGGGATGAAAATCGAAGGAAAAATCTACTCCTCTTCTTTGAACCATCATAGTTAATCAATATGTCATAATGATAATGGTTTTCTGGAGGAGTGTTCAGGTTTCTGCTTTTTTTCACTCCACTCTGTGAAGTTAAGTCTACCTGTCTGAATTTGGTTAATTTGCGGAAAGAGAAGAGACGTAATAATACTTTATCTCACGCTTCCCATTATTCCTTCTAATCAGAAAGGAAATGATGTATAACCATCATTTTTAGGGCGATGTGAGGAAAGAACAGTTATAGGGAGAACTGGTGAAATTTCCATTTAGTCTTTTTCATTCATTCATTCATTCGATTTATTCCATTCATGGTTTACATACTTAACATGACTGCACATATACAGTACATGATGTACACATAAATCACCACAAATAAGTCTTCTGTTTGAGTCAAGTCAAATTTTAGCTCAGCTAAACATCTGTTCAGTTCTCCTCTTCCAACAAGTCTTAGACTAAACTAATTGAGAGAATTATGATTTGATCAAATACATGATTAGTTACTTGGTTTTTAAATGGATCTGTTTGTTACAGCCAGAAGTGCATTTCAAATCATTAATCAACTGAAAACATTAGGTCTTCTCTTTTCGTATAACTAATAACTCTAAGAAAAATGAAAAATGATCAAATACTGTGTAGCATTTTTGGAAACATTTAGAATTCAGTCCCAATATGTCTGCCTCTTACATTATTATTACACAATTATTATAGTGTTCCTTTAAAATTGTGAGTCAATGGAATGTTAAGTGCTACAGAAAAAGTTAAGTACATACAATACAATGAAAACAGTCATTTTAGGTTTGGTTTGACTATAAGATTATGATTATATACTGTCTAATGTTCTGTGTAGAATAGGCACATTCACTGAAAATAAACCCAGGGCTGATTATGCAGAAATAGGTGTGTGTGGGTGAGTGTGAGTGTGTATGTGTGTGCGCACACACAAGCGCGTGTTTGTGCAATCAGTCCTTGCCTGATGACCCCCCCTCGATCCGTCCCCCTGGAAGATCTAAGCCCGTGGCTGCAACAGCATGAGTCAGCACAAAGATGTCATGATGAGACGATGGACACAGGTGAAAGCACCACCACAGCCTCTCCCCCCCTCCTCCCTCTGAATTTCACAAGACCCCTTTGATTAAGTTGGTTTGAAGGCTGAAGAGCACATGGTTAATTCATTCTTCCCACGTTATCTTTAATTCATTCACATCTTGCTGGAACATGCCAGACCGGCCAAAGCCCAGAAAGAAAAGACGTCCTTCTCTCCACTTCTTTGATGGTTGTACCCTGCTCGTTCACTCAAAAAATACAGCATTCATCATATTTTCCTCTCTTCCCGACGAGAAGTACAGTTTTTTTTTTACATTCACATGACGCAACTGCACACGTTATAGCAGAAATTAGACGTGGCTGTTTTCACCGTGTTCCTGGTGTTGAATGGCCCCGACCTGCACATGTGTTGGCCGTTCACCAGCAGGCTTCTTCTGCCTGGACAGCATTTAATGTCATCTGGAGCGAAGAAGGACCTCATGACTCATTACATATGCCTTTTGCTCGGAAAAGCCTCCAAGGGGCCTCCTCCTCCTGTGTGCCAATGCTGCCACTCGGGGGTTGGCACAAGTTGGATAACACTCTAATTATAAAATCCACTATGAAAAATGTCTTCTGCAGTGCTGGCAGGGATGAGATTAAACCTTGTTTTGGCTTTAGTTTATTTGAGCTGCTTGTGCCCTAGACTCTATAGCTACTGTATGGATACTGTGGGCTTTTGGCGTTTGTGCAGTCATTGTCTAACTTCTTGCAGTATAAGCTTTTTTTTTTCACAAGTTTTAATTCCTAAACGGTTACATCTTGTAGAAATGAGTCTCGGTGGAGAGCGGGTGGGTGTTGACAGCCACAGACGTGTGTTTTTGACGCGATACAAAGGATAATATGACATTATTGTGATAGTTTAGCTGTCAGCTGCAGCAGAAAGGAGACATTGAGATACAGCATGTGCGTTCTCCCGCTTTAACCTGCGTCAACGGTTTTGCAGAGCGGACGAGGAGGCCCATCTGTGCCGCGCTCGGCTGATCCTGGCGGACCTCCCCTCTTCGACTACTGTAACCTGTTCACAGTCCTGGCTCAGTGGAGCGCACGCTGACAAATAGTGGGGAGGGAGGAGGCAGAGAGAATGAGACAGAGGACAGAGACGGTGACAGCTGAGGAGAGAGAGAGGGAATGTTGATGGGAAGGGAGAGCAACAGACAAGGGGCTACAGATATGTAGCGAGAGGTAAAACAGATAGCGGCAGAGAGAGCCAGCGCAGTGTGTCTAATCTCCCTTCAGGGGCGACGGTGTGAGGACGCCTTCTATGACAGATAAACTCGCCCGACAGCGAGCCCCGAAATGACGGACACCCACTGTGCCCGACTTGGCCCAGAGTCTCCACAGCATCTGGCGGAGGGAAGGAGGAAGCACCTAGTTTCTGCACAGTTTGTTGGGGAAAAAAGAGGAAGAAGAAGAAGAAGAAAAAGATGGTGGTGGTGGGTGGGCGGGTTTTGTTAGTGGGGCAGGGGAGCAGGGAGATGAGAAAATGGGAGTGGAGTGGAGTAATGTTTGCTCTGCTGTGGCAAACACAGATGGGGAAGAGAGCAGCAGGAGGTGTTGTTTTTATTCTCTTTCTCCCGCTCTCTGCTTCCTTCAGTCTGCCGCAGATTGTTTAGGTTTTGAAAAAGGAGGGCTGCAGCCATATGAACTATTCATATCGCCTGTTTGTTTTGTGGCTTTTGATTGAGATAATGCACGTCGGAGTCCATGCATGAACGAGCTATCTATCTCCCCTCATTCCTTTGGAGTATAGCGCACTCACTCGACAAGCAGGGAGAAAATTGCCTGTAAAGCCTCTGCAGTTGTATGTGTTTTTGTCAAGCTGCACTGCTCTTCCTCTCCTTTTCTGCAGCTTAGTCTACACAAAAATTGGTAACATTTTATTTGACGCCTATCTCTATAGCGCATGCTTATAATACAGTTATAACACTACAGTTATAAATGATCATAATGCTTTATAACAATAATCATAACACACTATAAAGCATTTTATCATGACTTATACTGTAAGGTCAGGTATTATAACACATTATAATTAGGGCACCGGCCATCGCCAGGGCACTCGTCCCAACAGCTATGAAATAGCTGTAGGGACTGTAAAGCCTCTGCAGCCGGGCACTATTGTTATTCTGTGGATTTTTTCCTAGTTATTTTTTTTCAACTTCCGGACGATTTTTGATTCGCTACTAGTCCTGCAACTCGAAGAGTTGCAGGACATATTATATATCAAAACGTAATCGGGATCGGTGTGCTATTACTTTTCTAAACTCTGCGATTTTCGCGACGTAGCCCATAGAGAATGCATAGAAGGTCAAAAAACGAACAAATCATCGATTTTTCATACTGCCAACTGTTGTCTACTGCTCAGGCATACTTTCACCTAGAGACTTCGTTTAAACTTTAAATAGTAGACACAAGTCTTGTGTATTGGTGTAACTCCACGTTTTGATAGGTTGAATAGTTTTTGATCAATCCCTGATCAATGACCATGATCATTTTTGGAGAAATCATGAGATTATAATGGGTGTGTATTGCACGGAATGTTCGTGCTAGAGTGCGTGATGTCATCAGCTAGAGTGGGGGGAGAGCCCAGAAAAACTCCTGATTCTTTCTCTTTCCACACTCCTCTTGGACACAATTTACACTGTAGACACATAATTTTTCACAGTTTTGTAGACAAACTTGTTCTGTCTCCCACAGTGTGTTCAAAATATCAGAGAGACTTACAGAATTTGAATTAGCAGCCTCCGAGTGCGTCCATGTCTGTCTCTTTGCCTCAACTCCAATACAAAAATTTTCTGAGAGGAGCAGAACGGACCGATGTTTTAAAACTGCCCGTGTCGCCAAAATATTTACTGTAGAAACACCAAATCGTACCAAAATTTTCAGGAAGGCCTTAGGGCACCGTTGATCCGTGTCTTGTTCTGATAGGAGCTACCGTTTTGTCAGAATAAGCCTAAATGCGAGACCAGTGCAGAGGCAGAAAATCAGTCTTTTTCTCGACGTTTCTGTCTGCCTCAGCCTGGGGGCCCCTATCGTCATTGACAACCAGCTCAAGTTGTCATGGTAACCTCTGATCCTCAGGCCAGGGTCGTTAACTCCATAAACAATCCACCTGGAGCTCGTTAAGATGTTTGTAAACACAGACACACAGCTAAATCACACTGATACAGGATGCAGCTCAGTCACACACACAGACTCTAGAACCAGCTTCATGTCATTACAGTTACACACACACACACATTAAAAACACACAGGTAACATACAAATGCGCGCAATATCATGAGATTACAGTTAAAGACACACAAACACATCAAATGTGCGTGTAAGCGCAACTCTAACACAGGTAACTTCATGTGATCACAGCTCCTCCATATCAGTGCTTATAGAAAGATGATCATGTGTCTGATCAGCTCTGTCTTGACCTTAAGAACGTGGGTTTGATTCCCATGTTGACAGAGATGGTTAGAACGGCAGTAGCTCCGGTGCCCTTTCAAAATTTCCCGAGAGGAAATTTTCTAGTTGTTAGTAACTCTCTGCCCACATTGATAATAAATATAACTATCATGTGCTATAATTGTCTTATAAACGTGTATAACTATCATTATAAACACTAATTTACCACACTTAATTACCATAAGGCTTTGTAACAATAAGCATAACACATCATAGAGTATTTTATAATGGCTTATAAAGTCATGTTGTGGCAGAAAAAGATGAGACAATTGAGGAATCAGAAGGTCGAGACACAGACGTCAGATGGGGATCTCTTTATTTCAACACGGCACTGTAACAAGTGCAGAGTTGAGACAAGATCCTGCTCACAAAGAGTGACATGCCTTTTTACACCAATCCTGGACTATGTGTGTGTGTGGGGGGGGTGTTCATTCTCATCCTGTTTACCAGAGATCTTGGCAACCTTAACCCAAAGAGAAATGGGGGGAACAGCTTGAGTATCATTCACCGTGAACTTTGGTTCTTATCACTGTGTTTGTGTGTGTGTGTGTTTGTGTGTGTCTCAATATTTCCTGGCCCTGTTAACATTCTGGCAGATTGTTCGGCGCCTGTACGGGTCATGGTAACCTAGCTCAAACCTCGGGTGACCTGGGTTTCGCAACCCTAATACCAGAAACATGAGGCCATGTGAACTGTACTTTTCACTCTCCTACAGTCAGCAAGTTACTAACAGTTATAACATATTATAATACCTGACCTTATAAGTCATAAAATGCTTTATAGTGTGTTATGATTATTGTTATAGCATAATGATCATGTGTGAGTGTTTATAACTGTAGTAATACAGTGCTAGAACTGCATTATAACTCATTATAAGTATTCTTATAATGCGTTATAGAGATTTTTTTTTCAAAAAAGAAAGTAACTAGCGGTCAAAGGAAGGAAGGAAGGCCTCTGGAACACGTCTTTGTATCTAAAAAGAAACCTATCAAGATGAATTCACCCTCTCATACATGTCCAAACCGACGAATCAGAGTGCACGTGCTTGTCGCCATGAAGTCAGTGCTTCTTAAAACTTTCGAACAGCCAAGGTGCCAGAGCCTGATAGTGAAGGCTTGCTGTGTGTGTGTGTATGTATGTGTGTTTTTCATCTGTCTCTGTGTGACGCAGCAATGAGTCTTCTGCAGTCCTGTTGGAGAGCAGTGACACAGACCGACCTGGGACAGACCTTGAGAGTCACTGTGACATTTAAAAAACAACCTCCCACCATCGCACAAGATAGACAATATATTTGTCGCTCTCCCTGCAGGCTCTCTGTTGTGATTGTTTGTATCGCCCTCTGTGAACCTCCATGTACTTATCTCTGAATGGAAAAAGATACGTACATGTGCCAACATACCTATCAATATACGGGTCTCCTGCTCTCTGACGCATCCATGCTGTTAGTATGTGGGAAAATGCATTCAAACGCTCAAAGGCTTTGGCGTCACATCACTGATGTTTTGCGCGCACTCTGCCGCTGCATTTATCTGCAACTATCACCATTTTCCCACCCATGCAATTAGAATCCTAAAAAGCCTGATAAAAGCGCGATGATAAAAGCGCTGGCTTTCTTTGATCGCGCTCTCTTGACATGCTTACAACAGGCAACGTGCATCGGCACGCATGCACGGATCGCAACATGCAAGGAGGCAACGGTATAATCAATCATTCGGAGCCCCTGATTAACGTTAATGGCGTTTCTCAGAATTACATTGGCATCTCCTTGCATTCCAATCACCTAGATTTCATGCCTCCTCTCTGCAGGCAGCCCTGTTAATTGTGAGAGGAGAGCAGCAATGAGTGCTATCTGCTGAGCCTTTGATACGCACTTATCTTTTAGCAGTTTAATATTATGGAAAAGAAAATTGCCTTTAAAAAATGACTGGTGCCTTATTACTTTTGGGCCAATTAATTTCTTGAAAAATAATGCCTTTTCGAAATAGCAAGGAAAAAATAATTATAAAGAATAATTGACAAGGAAGGACAAGCACGCAGGGAGGATGTAAGTAGACGTGAATGCAAATGCTTTATTATTTGGATCTTTTTCAGACAGGCCTCATAGCTGGAACGTAGCCTGACGTATAGGGGAGACTCAGTTCGACGACAGCTTTGCCCTGAAAGTGTCCAAAGCATTCAGGAAGTAGGGCACTTGCCTCAATGTTCCTTGAAGTGGGAGAGACAGACCGACCTAGATTCCCCCCTGTTTATTCAGCCATTTTAGGTGCTGGCTATTCATGTCTCCATTTCAGTGCTCCCCTTTCTCTCCGTATTATCTATCACTGAATATGGCGTCTTTCATTTACCAGCCGTGACAGCAGCGTTGCTCTTGTTTTCACCTTGCGTGTGTGTCATCATTGCAGGCTGAGGACCTGGAGACATTTGCTGCAGCAGGTGTTTGTGCGTATTTCGAGAGATTTTGTCAGTGATGTAATAGCAGCTATACAACAAACAGGTGAAGAAACTCACAACATGTGGTTGAGATCTGAAGTAGAAGATTAGTTGGTGAGTTTTTGTACAGTAATGTAGTAATGAGGAGTGAATACTAATGGGAATGTCAACACGTCTCTGCTGTGATCTCTGGTTTGTTCATTCTTGTCTCCACTCTGCCCTCTGTCCATCACCGCTCTGTCTCAAAACACACATGAAAGCACCTCTAAATGGCAGTGACACGTGTAGACGGATAGTGAGTTACCCCACGCTGCTTAGCAGCAGGGGTCTGATAGCTTGACTTATCTCAAAACACCCTGGTGTAACCTACTCCCAAAGTTTACTTTCCCTTGAAAACAACCATCTTATCTCATGTACACATGTGTTTTTATCACACGTCGATAACCTAAATATATGATATCACTCCATAATGTAGATTAGGACCTAATAAGAGACCAAGGAATTGCTTTGAAAACATCTTTAATCAGTCATCAGAGCTCATCATCTCGTTATGCATTCCTGGGACTTTGGAGCAGTTCTGGTTGATTTAACACAGCTCTAATGCGCCCGATGTGGTCATGAATTGGAAATGAATAAATGCAAAGTGAGACTTGGACTGTTGACCGGTATCAAGCTGATATGACAGCTATGCACACAGAGATGGCATATGTTGCCCAGTGTGGCCTCTGTGCCTCCACCGCAGGAGAGCTTTGACTCGGCTGCTGCATTGTCTCCATTCAGGTATTCATTCATACATTAGATTAGATCTGTCTGAGGTTACAGTCGCGTTTACAATAAGAGGTCTCCACATGAAGATACATGGTTCACTGAAAGAGAGCGCCGGGAGAAGCATTCACATCCTTTGCTTAAATTCATGTCCCATTACGTTACTGTTAACTATTAAACACTGTGTTACAAGTGAAAGTCCTGCTTGAATTCTATTAAAATGTGTATATATTATCAGTGAAATTAAAAGAAAAAAAGCGCTGGCTCTCCTGTGAAGATATCCATCATTGACAATATACTGTATGTGTCCATCCATCCAGCTTATCCGGGCAGTGAGATCAGCTGCTGCTTGTGGCCCCTAAAACCAGGCTGAGGACCAAAGGGGACAGAGCCTTTGGGGTTGTTGCCCCCAGGCTCTGGAATACTCTGGCCTTGCATATTATATCTCCCCAGACCCCAGACTAGAGGTCTTTTAGTCTTTTTTTTAAGACTAATTTATTATCAAAAGGGATTTAACTCAGGATGAGGTTCAAATTTTCTTGTTTTTTGTTTTATGTTATATTCTACATTTAAAAATGTAGAATAAAGGAACTACAGTTGTTTAAAATGTGCTTTACTGTATAAAAAAATGTTTGACTTGAATTGACTCACATTTACACCTATGGGTAGTTAAGACTGTGCTTGTCTTTGGACTTTGGGAGGAAAGTGGAGAAGAGAACCCACCCAGAAAGGCCCCAGGCCCACAAATCAAACCCATTGTCTTATTTTTGAGTGGCGAGGGGGGGGGTTAATCACACTGCACTGCCCATAGCAGCTGTATAATGGTATTAAATTGTTAATGAATGAATGAATTCATAATGAGCATTTTACATCTGGAGCTGATAAATGTGGAGCTTTGACCGTTTTATATTTAGCTTGGAAGTTGTGTCTCTGAGGGTTGGCGACGTATGAGCACTTATGATATTGTTAATTGAGCAGGAAGTAGGAAGGTGTTGATATCCATAAGACACATTTGTGATTTTAAGTATCACAAGCCTCTGTCCTGGGAAAACTCATAAGGAAATGCAAACAGCTGTGGTCAGTCACTGAGCATCTGTTTGTCCACTGACATGAGCTGAGTTTCAGAAAGAATACACTCATAACCACTGGTCTTTAATATCTCCATCCTGGCTGACGTTCATTTTTCTGCCTTGTGGCTGCGAGCTCACAGACAGAGTGACTGCTTGTTGTTGTGCTGTTGTTGAATTTAAAACACAGGAAAACAGAAGGTTGGACGGTGAATTCAGAGGGACAGTGCTTAATATGCAGAGACAGTGACTGTTTTGTTGTGACATCACAAAATTATGGAAATCTTGACGGCTCATTTTAGGGCAGAGTTTCTAGACACAGGCTGGGGGCATTTCTCTAAGGACTGAGCATTTGATACTGTCACAGTATTAATACAGCACCTAGAGCAGCTTTATAATCGAAAAAGACATGGAAAATATCACTTTCTATAATATGGCTCCTTTAATTTTATGGCTTGTTCTATAATGGGTTTTTTTCCCCTTTTTTTGTATTGGATAATTGGACCTCTTTTCACCCTAATAAGATACTTAAATGAACCATTAGAGACGTTGAGAGAGAAATGATCTCGATGATTAAACAAATAATATCCAGACATAAACCAAAGTTACTGGGAAACGCTTTTATAATGTTCAATAATATATGGAATTCAGTTTATTTCTTAGTTAAGTTACAATTGTCAAATGGGATTTAAAAGTACAGAATTTGCCATAAAAATGCAAATGCAAATAAAATACTAGAGCTGAGTGCCTCAAAATTCTTAGCCCAGTATGAGTGGATGTATATTCTGTATATTCTTTCATCACTGCTGAAAGATGGTAAATAACCAGGATGCAAACATGTGTTTTGTTTATTGTGTTGGTCATGCAGGTCTGTTTTTTTTTTGTTTTTTTTACAAATTACAAAAAGCACCACTAATATATCTCCATTACAACCGTGTGTTTATAGCAACTGGAGATACACTATCTTCTTACCAAATCATAATCTCTCCAAGTTGAAGCAATTACACTGCAAATGGTGCGAATTTAAACAGAGGCAATCAATGTCTTCAGTGCTTAGTGGGAAGGAGCGACCCGCGAATTGATATTATCATAGAGACTGAAAATAAAATGAATCTCCTCTTCGGTAGACTATCAAAGACAGAGAAATGGAAGAGTGTGTGTGGGGGGGGGGGGGGACAGGGAGTTTAGTTGGGAGCGGGACACTTAATGCATTCCCTCCTTAGTTAATCATTTTTCTGCAGCTCCCTCTCCCTCTCGCAGCCTCCTGCATGTCTTTCTTTCTCCACGTCCACTTTCATCCTGCCAGTCTTTTCTCTCTCCTTCTCTTCGCCTTCATCCCCGACACCTCAGCAGGCAAGGTGAAGGGTACAGTCTTGATCCCAGGCAGGTTACCCTTGGCAACAGACCACCCATCCCCTCTGCTTGCCAGCGTGTTCCGCAGGTGATCCAACTAGCTTTGGCGCCAGTGTTGGCAACTAAACCCTCACCATCACCCCCACCCCCCCCCACCCGACAGAGAACAGAGGAAGAGGAGGACCTTTTTTTCTTCTCTGCCTCATCATCTCCTGTGATTGGGAAACAAGCCCCCCCTCGCCCCCCTTTCCTTCCCTTCCTTTCGTCCTCCACAGTGAAGGGAACAGAGTGCTGTCTACTGTAGATGCCAGCCATTAGCATTAGCATTTTAACACCTGTTCCTGGGCAAAGGGTGTTCGCACATCTCATTTTAATGCAGCGTGCAGAGGAGACACAGGCCAAACAAGGACTGTGACAAAATACAAAAAAAAACAAAACTGAAAAAAACCAAGTCTGCCTGTGTGTGTTCATGTGCACGTTTGTGTGTTTACATTCATCAGCCTGTCTGTTTGCGCCTGGAAGTGCCTGCCCAGAAGACTATGTTTATATAAACAGATGGACGAGGAGCCACCTCTCTCTCTCTTTCTTTCTTTCTCACGCTCATGTCTTCGTCTGTCTGTTTTTTCTCACTTGATGAACTCTAGTCCGAGCTTTGCTCCGTCCTCAGCGTGTTTACAGCCACGGCACACCAGACCTTAGAGCAGCATGCATACCGTTCTATTAGAAAAGGGTTTGTGCACAGCTTTACTGGCTGTTTAAAATTTGCATCTTCTGCTCCAATAAATATCATCCATTTTGCCCATTGATATGATGTGCAGCTATCTAAAATAGCTTGCACCCCACCCTCTCTCCTTCTCTCTTTCTCTTTCTCTCTGTGTGGTTTTTGCTTTGCATATTAGCCCAGACACGGTAAGGAGAGCGTGCAAAATACAGAGGGCAGCTCTTCAAACAAGCTGAAATCTTTTCTGCGTCTATTCAAATAATTTCACCCCGTGACTCTTTACCAAGCAGCTGCAACCAAGCATGTGATTGTGACTGAAGGTGTTCTCTATGGGAAAACACGCCGAAAGGTCAAAGATAAAGTGTCTTTGTAATTTTTTTTTTCATGGTACAGTAATATCTCTTTGCTTTTTCATCCTCAGTTGTTGTTTTTTTTAACTCAACAGCTTTAAGTCTGTGTTGTTTCAGAAAACGTAGCAGATAAGGTTGTTTAGAAATACAGACATCAGAGAATTGTTCATTTCAGAAAAGAAATGAGTGGAGGAGAGACTGTTGGATGAACTGTGTCCCCACTTGATTTATTGTGTGCTGGTTTCATTCTGGAGCTACCAAATAGAAAGTGCTTAAATTCAGCAGCACATTAAATTAAATATCTGCCGAACAGATTCTAATTTGATCACCAAGCTGTTTCAATTTCATTAGCCTAGTCCCTAATGGACTTTCACAGCATATTATTCCATCTAGCACAAATCCCATTCATTGGCTCTTTTTTCCCCCTTTTTTTTCCCCTAAATGAGCCCCCTGGCGTCTGAGGACCATGTGGCCTGACATAGTGTGAGGTCACTCAAAACCTGCTTTTTCTGTAATGGGCACTGGGGCAGAGTTACGATGAGTAAATGCAATGAAATCTGAAGCCACAGTGAGCGAATGGAGTCAGACTTAAGATTTATATTCAGCACCTTCCTAACAGCCTAAGCAGAGTGCGAATACACTCATGCTAATGTTGAAACTATGTGTGTATGAGCGTGCAGGCGACTGAGGCCCGCCGCTTTTGCATATGGCCTGATTCCATGCTTTTGGTGGCCTGCATTGTAATGGTGCAAATGAATCAGTGTAGCAGCAGGTCAGGTAGATGAAAAATTCATGGCTGAAAGTTTTACCAGTCTTCTGTGGTTTGGTGCTTGTAATTCTGCTGTGTGCATTATAATTACTTCAGCTGTGCGCTTTGCTGTCCATGAACAGAGACAGTACAACACACAGCGACTTTGAATGGACAGGCCCTCTATAGATTGAATCTTTTTATTACCGCAATGTGTAATAACATGTTACAAAGTAGTCTGTGCATATGAAATGATACATGAACATACATAGAGAGGTTCATAATTATGTAGAAGGTGAAAAGTGGTTGTACCTTTTAATCAGCCATACAGTCTCAGCCATGTCAAAATTTACAATTATGTAAATGAAGAGCTTTAAACACCTGGATTCAAACACACCCATCTTTCTGTTCCTTAGCAACAATTAATTAAATTCCCTTGATGCATGCTCATACAGCACAGGTATGTTAAGTAAAAAGCGGGATGGAAACTCATGAAGCAGAGCTCAAACAGGCTTGAGTGAAATGACAATAATTAGAATGAGATGAATTGATTCCAGTAGTTTCCCTATTAAAATGGTTATTTAATAAATTATATGAAATTATATTAAAAGTGTATTTTTTTCTGATGTGGGAGTACATTTTTTCCATTTATATATTTGTGAGAATATGAAATTTACTGACAAGGAAAAGTGTGAAGTAAATGCTATTCTATGAAATTCATCATTGTAGAGAGGAGGACAGAGCTCTGATAGGACGGCGGCCTGATTGAAGACTTAACATATATTATACACTACAGTGTTCAAAATTAGACAGGGGTGTGAGATGCAGCATCCAAAGGTTCTTTCAGGGACAGTGACTTCACTGAGACAATGCAGCCGATAAACATGCAGTAAAGTATCTATAGTACTAAAGTAGCGATGATTAGGATCAGTGCAGTGTCAGTACTCTAAGTTCCAAAAGGTTGAAAGCGATAGTATACAGCCGGAGAGGGCTCTGCGGTAACATTGATAAATGTTTTCACCAGGCCGTCCGCCATTAGTGTCAGGGCAAGTTACAGCCACAAGAGCGGACAAACAGGAAATAGAGAAAGAGTGGGTGTAAATAATTGATAAGGCTGACCCTGCGCGATTCATATTCTGCGGCAGAGGATCAAAGAGCGAAGCTCCGAGTTTGACATTGAGCCCGAGCGCAGGAGTCAAATCCATTACCTTCCTGAGCAACGCTGCCGCTTCTTGTGTTTGTATTAAAAATGCAATGACTCTTCCCCTTCAGTCTGGGCTAACACTAGCTGGCACTCCTGGGCATTAACCAACTGGCTAATGGACTCGTTGGTATTACCACAGCAATTACCTACAGTAGCACTAAGTAAAGTGAGGTGGAAGCCATTTTGTTCCTGTCCATTCAATGAAGCTGTTCCTGGCTCTCTCAGGTGTGAAACACAGCCTGTGTTAGACCTCTGGGTTCTTTTAGGTGTGATCAATATTTCAGAGGCACCAGGCCTCTGCGCCTTGTATCCTCCCACATCGCCTCTGACAACAGCCCTGCCGCTGATTATGAATGTCTGAACGAACGTTTGAACCAATTAATGATTAATGGAACTTCACAGTTTTCAGAGGAATGTTTATTTTAAAAGTGCATTCACACTGTCGGCGTATAAAACCAGAACTCTTCTTATAGGAGAAAGTAAAGCTGTGTCTGTGCTGTTTTATTCAGTCCCACTGTATAATATATATTCTCAAAATGAGTAGCTTTTTGTGGCCCTTGTCTGTCAGCCCCATATGCATCACTGATGTAAGCTATTAAAATTCAAATATATTCAAAGTATATCTTCCTCTTCTGTCTGTCTCAAGACTTAATGTCACTTTCATAAAGAACCAGATGATGCCTATTTCTCACAGTACACATGCTTAATTAGTTCATTCAAATTAGAAACAAAAAACATTCATGGTATCTAGGCTGCACAGGTTTGTGGATACCAGTCTCTGAGATATCTGCTACCACAGTATTACTATGTCAGTGAAATGAAGTTTCTTTGTGGTGCCAGCAACAGCGTTGAAAAATTACAATTTAAAGTCAGAACTTCTCCTTTCTGGAGTTATTGACCTTGTTAGTGCATAATCTGCAGAACTCTCTGTGCCAGCTTTTCAACTTTCCGTCAGATAAATAGCCCGAGGAAATTGTTTTTAGCCAGACACACTTGTGTCCAAGTTTGTAAATGAACTTGTTCAGTTCTGTGAACACCGCAGTATTTTCTCTCTCCTCTTTTCTTTTTACTCCCATGAAATACGAACATCAACAAACCCTTGGTCCATCTCAATACTTTTTAACTTCTTGAGTGTTTCTACTAAAGATGTAAATGCTGTAAAAATAAAAAATAAAATGTTACAGCTTTATACATTTAAATGAGATATTTAAAAGGTTTGAGACTGCTTGGCAACGCAGGTTTAAACATTACTCAAGGAGCAAGTAGTGCACTTCTGGGAATACACATTTCTTTCTCTAGTATTTCCGATGCTAGTGGCTCGTTGATGTTTCCAATAGTTTAAGAGGATTTGGATTCACAGAAAAGACTTCCTGGTAAAATCAGCTGATAGTTTCAGCATTTTAATGGGAATAACTTTAAATTCCATTAACCTCCATCAAATTGGGGTATGGTTCATATGTTTTTGTAATTTGGGTAAACTGGGTCTTTTATGGTCATAATGTTCAGATTGAGGCCGGTGTGTGACAGGACACTTGTCGCACATTCATACTGGTATTTCTTGGTTCTGGTTTATTTTCTTATGATAGGCACTCAATGATTCCGGCTTCACTTTCACCAGGTAGAGTTTTCAATTTCAAGGCCATTGAAAAAAGCAAAACAAAACAGAAAATAACACGCCAGACTCTTTTCCATCGTGGGGCTTGTCAACTTGTTAGTACGTTGCATCCATGAAGAAATGACTGGCACTAAAGGCCAGCCCTCACACACACATAGACACACTGATCTCTAACATCCCGCCCTTTGGCAAATGTCTGACTCCGGAGCCTGATAGGCACAAGAACAGACAGCTACAAATCACTGCGCCGTCTATGAGTTATCTCTGTCAATTACAGACGATAAATGGCCGTGGCGCTGTGAAGGCCAGGCGCATCAATCCACACGGTCTCACGTTGTCCTACAGCTTGGCCTACTCTATTGATTCTACTTCTGCTGCTTCCATGATCCAGTTTTGATGGCCCTCCGACCGCAAAAAGCTAAACTTGAGCACTGATGTCAGATGAAAGGGGGGGATATGTAACCCAAACTCCCACCTTGGGACATGTTCACATTCTCGATATCAGATCTTCCTCCCGAACCCAACGGAGACTTAATATAGATCCACCGGAGTCATCCCACTACAACTACTCTGAGCCCGTACCAGATTTCAATCAAGGTTTGAATGCAACGCAATACCTTTTGTGGGGGGAAATACTCTCACTTTAATATCTTCCTTTGACCTTAAAGTGCTTTCAATGCACATATTCCTATAGAAGATATCTGGCGCATAACTGCTACAGACATTTATTCATTTCTCCCTCTTTCTCCATACTTCTTTTGTCAGCTTTTTTCCCCCCTACCCCGGCAGAGCTAAATGTGCTAATTCTACCCATCTCGCCGCCATAAAATGGCTTCCAAATGTATGTATGTGTCTGCCTGTGGCGTAACAGAATGACCATTCAGCAGGCCGGCGACGGGGCTCTGGGCTCTGTTTTGAGCAGCTCGTGCCCCGTGCGCCAGCTTGCAAGGGGCTGTGATGGCTGTCTGCAGGATCGCCCACCACTGCTTTGAGTGATTCTCTCTCTTTCACTCCGCCTGGGGCACTCCATGTGTTGGAGGCATTGATCGCCCCTGAATTGGATTGCGGCGGGCCTGATTACTGATGTCAGTGTGTGTCGGGTCACGTGGGACCGCCGGAGCTCCCCGTGCCAAGCCCCAGACCAGCTCACGGCGGAAAAGGGAATGGATGGATGAATGGAGTGGAGGAGGGGGTTGGGTTGGGTTACTGGAATTACATTTATCAGTCTTACTTACAGTGCGTGAACACAACATGCCCACACATGCTGTACTGTTAAGAGACGCGCAAACAAACCGCGAGCATAATCTCATTCTATTCCTGCAGCCGTAAAACAGTCGGCGTTCGTGATTGGCATTAAACAGAGAGAGTGTGGGGGCAGGTTAGACTATGAAAGGGCTTCAGTGCATCATACAACCAACAAATTACCACTTTCGATCCTGCAGTTTCAGATTCACAGTGTTTGTGTGGAGAGTTCGTGAAGAGCACTTTTCCACCGAATGTTTGGACACTGCTTTGTGTTTTTTCTGCCACATGCTGCAGCTGGAATTAAGGTTATTTAGTGCAAGGTTACTCTCTGTGACTCTCATGTGAATGTGTGTCTGTTTGCATTCAAGTGTGTGTAAGTTTTGGAAGTGATTCTCTGCGCATCATTTGTTTACGCCTGGAATAGTGGCCATCATCTTTTCCACTAAGAGAACAATAGCCATTTTTCCCCTTTGCTCGGGAGACAATGAAGTGCCTTCCCGCCTCGCGAGCGACAGGCCAATAAAAAACGTAATTGGATCTGTCAATCAAACGTTGCTGCAGCGCGTGGGGCGGGCAGGCAGGTGGGTGGCGGGAGGCAGAGGCAGAAGGCGGGAGGGTGGTCGGACAACAGTAGTGCAGGGGAGGGAGGAAAGAGAGAGGGAAAGAGGGAAGGAGGGAGGGAGGGAGGAGGTCTGCCGCTGCAGAACAACTACAGCTCCCTCTCTGCACACTGCCCGCAGGCACTCAGCAATGGTTACAGAGGTGTACAATAGCTGTGTTTTGTTGTTTGTTTGTACCAGGGCCAGGGGGGGTGACGATCTGTCTTTGTTTGTAGGTATTAGTGGGTCGGTGATGTGGCTTTGATGCGACTACACGGGAGAGCCGGGGCTGCCATAGCCTCTGAAGGTCACAGTGGATGTACTAGTGCTGATGTGTCTGTCTGTGTCTTCGTGTGCGCTCAGGCCATCAGACATGTTGTGTTTTTTCATACCGGGGAGAAAGGTCCTGTCATTAGTCAGGAGGGGCCAGGATGCTTTAGTAGTATTTTTCACGGTACAACACACACACTGAACATCACCTTGTCACATTAAATCACCGGCATGTTTGTGTGTGCGCTTCCTTTGGCCCGTCTAGGCGCACGGATGATGTGTACCCTCTGCCAGATGATGTCTGCACACTTTTTATTATGTGCATTCTGTCTGTTGCTCTGAGTTTTAATGACAACTACTTAAATTAAGAGCCCATTTACAGGGTCTCTGACAGAGACGTTAAGTGCGCATTCAGGTTCCCTGCTCGTCTGTCTCCTGCTCCGAGCTCCTACCTACCTGTGCTTTTAGGAGATGGCTTTCTCATGTCTTTTGATGACATTCTTTTCCCCATTGTTAGTCGAGGTGGAGATTGTTACAAAGGAGAAGCACTCTGTTGTTCCTCGCATTGTGATCGGCACGCCGTAACGCCTGTGCTGTGTGTCTTTTCCCCCCGAGCAGACAAAAGGATGTTTGAACTGTAAGTAGGAGCGAGGTGTTGAATAAAGTGCAGGTCCTGTTGCTTAGCCTCGCCAGTTAAAAGGACTTTGTCGCACAAACGACAGCCTGCGCAGTCAACTTTCTACTAGCTTAAAAAAAACGTGTAGTGGACGCACTGTCCCTTGAATCAAGACAATAATATACTCCTGCCCCACTGCACTTAAAGGGATACCTCAACATTTTGGCAAATTGGCCCATTGCCATAATCCGTATAGTCATAGCAGTAGGTTTGTTACCTTTATTTGTCGGTGCAAGCTGAACGGCGGAGCAGAGCCGCAAGCTGCTCAGAGCTACGCTACGCTACGGAGGATAATGGGATTTCTTGGTTTCCCTCCTTGAAAACAACTCGTCAACGTAACGTTCTGTTATTATCTCATGGCGTGGTGAATGCGCAGGTCACAACTTGTTCACCAGAGCGTTGTGGAGTTGTTGGATTGTGTATTTGATGAGTTTGATGAGGGAAACTATCCCTCTGATAAAAAATAGCTTATAAGAAAACAGTAGGTTTGGGTAGGGATTGAACTATCCCTTTAAAAAAGATGCTTAGTAAGAAAAATGGGACCCTGATTAAAGGACTGAAAAAAGACCTGTTTGCTAGGTGCTCTACTTAAAAGGTAGAAATGCAGGAACAAACAATTTTGAGAGTTAATATTTGTTCCTTATTGATCTCCTATATTTTTGATCCTTCCATTAAACACAGAACAAACGTAAGCGTAAACCAACTCAGCTGGAGAACAGCACTAAGTCTGAGAACATGCTGGCACCAATAAAATAACACATTTCATTTATTACCGTGCACTGCAGCTTATTGCTATAATAATCTGGTGGCACTACTCTAATACATTCTTCAAGTTGGAGTGTATTTGAGAATGTAAAACCACGAGAGGCTGTGTTAAGTATAGGTTGGCCTTATTAAGTGCTCTTCTGCAGTATTAAGAGCCTGTAACATTAAATAGAGGTCAGCAGGTTTAAGTGTTGTGCCGTTTAAGTTGCAGCAATCTTGCTTTCCTGCTGACTCGCGTCGTTAAATTCAGCCTGACATTATTCAGGTCTGCGCTGTTACACTCAGCCGTGCGGGGCCAGTGTCTCAGCTGATCAATTAACAATATATGCGTTGGCCCCGTGTGCAGGCCTTCCTAATTTTGGTTTTGTTATGAGAAACAGTCCCTCTTCTCCGGGCTTTTAAAGTAGGTAATTACACTGAGAGACTCCCTGTGGGGGATTAAAACAAATGACACAGAAAACATAGCCCTTCTCCATGGCCGCTCACTCCAACCCTGCCTCTGCATGGCTTGTAACACCTACATGCTCACGAATGCGCAAGCAGTTACAATAAAACACACGGGTCCGCTCATGAAAATTAGTGGGGTCGAGGGCGGGAGGAGAGGAGTTAGGAAATTATGGGGTGGCATCACCAATTTATGGTCACGGTATGACTGGTTAAGCATTAGGAGCTAAACAAAACATATGGTATTCATATAGTTTGTAAGGAGCGCAGCAGAAAAGGCATCTGTCCTGCCAGTTTTGCTGTGACAGGCTGCAGGGAGCATTACTCATCATTACAATCTCTGCTGGCAGCCTATTTTCATCACATTACAGTGGTATAATGAAGCGTAGCGCGCAAGCGTCCTCAGGTTCTCTGAGTAGTTCACCATTAGCACCAGCCGAGGGCATTCATCCAAGTAGCTTTATTGAACTTTTTTACAGTTAGTTTATTGTATAATTAATTCATTACTGCACAACAATGCATGTAGGTGGAATCTTGTTACAGTAGCTGTTCAAATTTTCAGATCGGCCTGGCTCTGACACTCATGACAGATTTCCTTTGTTTTTTTTCGTGAAGGGGAACTCACTGGATTTAAAGAGATGGTTCAACATTTTGGCAAATTGGCCCATTGCCATAATCCCTATAGTCATACAGTAGCAGTAGGTTCTTTACCTTTAATTGTCGGTGCAAGCTGTTTTTAGAATGGCAGAGCAGAGCCGTGAGCTGCACAGAACTACACTATGGAGGCTAATAAGATCTCTTGGTTTCCCTCATCAAACTCATCAAATACACAATCCAACATACTGTAGTTGTGACTTGCACATTCACCACACTATGACATAGACAGACAAAAAAATAGCTTGCAACGACAATTAAAGGTAATGAACCTACTCCCAAGACTATAAGGATCATGGCAATGGGCCAATTTGCCAAAATCTTGAACTATCCCTTTAAGTTTAGCAAAATGTTGTGTTAAAATATGTGCTGAAATCAGGCGACCAACTCTCTCTTCTTCTTTGTTTCTTTCGCAGGAGCAAGGCAAAGTGGGTGTGACTTTCAACATTGGGACGGTGGACATCAGCGTCAAGGAGACAACCACAGCGGTAAATGATGGCAAATACCATTTGGTCCGTTTCACCAGGAACGGGGGCAACGCCACCTTGCAGGTGGACAACTGGCCCGTCAATGAACACTTCCCCACAGGTACCGCCTCTCACTGCTTTGTTTCCTGACATTTTATTTTAAAAGGAAAAAAATAGAATGAGGTTGTACTGTAGTCTTAAAACCACTGGACACCACTTATTTTTGTTAAAGCACGGGGCCACCACCAGGAGGAAAACAACTTGTGTAGGTTTCACTTTCTGCTGTTTCTCTGAGAAGAACATCTCAGATATCCAAGAGGCAAACACTCTGCTCCTATAGAAAACAATCCCTCTTATAAATCTGCCCCCACACCTGACTCCACAGGAGGCGAACACGCCAAGCTCGAATCTTTTTTGTCTTGCAAGAGGCATTAACCTTGCAACATCTGGCCCGTTCATTTCAGGAAAGGGATTGGAAGGGACCAAGAGGCATTTTTTGGTCGGTGGGCAAGCAAGGGGAGGATAGAGACAGAAACCAAGGGTGGCCTGTTGGCCAGATAAAGCTGCCGCCTGCCTGTATCTCTCATTCCCAGGTCAGCAGAAGCAGCACAGCAGCAGAATACAAATAGGGTCATCAAACAGAGCCCGCTCCATTTGGGAGCTCAGGCACTCCCTTTGTTTGGAACAGAGATGCGCCGTTCAGCTCGCTAGGTGAGAGAGTGAGAGAAAGAGTGAGAGAGAGAAGGAAAGGCAGAAAAAAATCCTCTCCTGCTTCTATTTAACAGTCCGTTAAATAGAGTTGCCTCTTCTGCTTTTTGATATCTGTGTTTCCTTGTTAGTCGGCTAAGCAGAGGCCAACTTTGTTTCCTTGCTTGCTATTACCCACTCTTCAATTTCACTTAGTCAAACACAGCAGATGTACTGGGAAGCAACACGGGCACAAAGTGGCTGTTGAGGCAAAGAGAAGTTAGGATGACAAAAGATGATGTGAAACTTCATTGATCTCTGCGGTACGATTGCTCCACAGCAGCACGAGACAATTGGACAGGAACAGGTGTAGAATAAATGGATAATGTTGAAGATTAAATAGTGTTATACACCCTGGGATGTGGCGCTAACATGAACAGAAATACAACTGTGGCTGAGATTTAAAAAAAAGAAAAGAAAAAAAAGAACACCTGATAAAGAAGCAAGAGCAACTTTTCAAAAATGCTGATGCTTCCCAGTGGTGAGGAGCAAACAAATAGGAGTTGATCCCTTTCACTTCTCAGCCCCTATGTCTCAGCAGCCCTAAAGCTCCTAGTTGCATGCCTTCACCGGGGACAGGACAGCATCCTCTCCTGGCGTGACCTGGCATGCTGTTTTGGTTTGGTTCAGTGCCAGCGCAGGTGATGTTAATCCCTTCTGTCTCTGGCTTTCTTTTGCCGTTGGCTGTCTTTCGCTTTTCTTTGAGCAGATAAAGTCGGACGGGTTTCATAACTGCGTTATAGCTGCAGCAATGCTTGAGAATACTGAGAAACTCCATAACATGTGGCACGCACGTGTACATGGGTGACTTACACATTCACCCTCCCGAGCACTCACTAATCAGACAAATGTTGACTGCACAGTCGCGCGGCGAGAGATCTGTCATGTTCTTTTAGATCTCGGCCAGCGTATAGTACACAGTAATTTAACCGATCTCAATCTTTAATGGCCATTCATTTCAGATAGCAAATTGAACTCCATGCCGCTGTCATAATTATCCCAAAGTGCTTTCTGCATCAGCTTTGAATGGTTTTGTTTTGTTTTCCCAAGCCTCTATCAATAAGTCTGTCAATATCTATAATCCAAAGCCAGTGTCCATTCAGGAACCGCCGCTAAACGGCTGTTCAGCCAGCGTCTCCGCTCGAGCAATGCACTACAGAGAGAACGCTTCAGTTTGATCTCTGGATTCCTTTAAAGTGATCCCATTGAGGTTTGTTCCCTGCTCTGTCGGCCTGCCATTGTCTTGAAAAGTAGTTGAGGTTGGAGAGATCGAATGCATGGTAATTTATTTTTCTCTTCTGCTCAGGTAATTTGCGGGACACTCAGTGATAGTAATTCAACAATGATTGATTTTTTTCTTTTTTTTTTACTTTTTTTTTCTCACCCACCCTCCCTTGTAAAGGCGTTGTCATCTCATGAGTAATTACATGTCAGGGTCCAGACCCATCGACTGTTTCTCACACTCCTAACACTTAACTTGAAGGCAGCAGCCACCACAAGGATCTCAGGTCGTTCAATAAACAGTTACCGGATCTGGACATGCCCTCTCTCCCTGCCGGGGAATAGGTAAAGACAAAGGTGCTGGTGGATTGCTTGTCAGTCAAAGCTGTTTTCAAGATGGCCTGTGGCATGTAAATTGGACATCCTAACAGTGGTGTTTATAAGCCGGCCCACCAACGTGTAGACGTAGCAGTGACATGACCTGTTTTTCATTATTATTTGAGCATTTTTCTGGACTGATTTTCAAGCCTTAACATTTTTATTGCTTGTCCATAAATAACATCTTAAAGGAAATTCTAATTTATTAGAACTTGGCCCTTGGCCTCAGAACAGCCATAATGATAATGTGCTCACCAAGTAAATTGCTGACATCTGGGAATGTTTAATAATAGCCAAGCAGCAACCTCCAGGGCTGAAAATGAAACCATCACAGAAGTGACACAAACTGCAGCTCCTTGAATGGCCACTGACTCCCACGTTAAAATGCTAAACTTCGCAGGAGCAATTCACATGTTAACAGATTGGAGCAAAACAAAGTATTTAGACTTTGGAGCTAAGTATAATAACTCTACAAGGAGCGAATTTCCATATTACCCACCCACTTCAGTTTTGCTATGACTTAACATTCAAAATATGTTTGTCCACTGTTATGCCCCGCCTCTTTTTGGGACTAGCTAGGATTTTGGGGGCGATGTCAGGCACTGCCAAGATGGCAATAGAAGAGCAGCTCACTGTGCTTTAGAAACCTACAGGTGGAGTCATGGGGGCTGACAATCCATTTAAAGGTTGTGTATATATAGGGGCTTTTTTGCCTTTAATGGACAGGACAGCTGAGAGAGACAGGAAACGGGAGGGAGAGAGGGGGGGAATAACACGCAGGACAGGGCCGCTCGATGTTGGACTCGAACCAGGGCCGCCTGCAGAGGACTATAGCCTCAACACATGGGGTGGGTGCTCCATCAACTGAGCTAAACACCGCCCCACAATCCATTTAAAGGTTTAACTAGGTTTAGAACAGTTAACTTCACCTTTTACACTGTACATGCTGTAATTCTGTACACACAGTGGCCTTGTCCATTAAGTAATTATTACTGACACACTGACTGCAAGTGTGCTCTCTTTCGATATTATCACATTATGTGGTTTCGATATTCAGCTTTTTTCATTATCTATTTTATTAGAGGTTTGTAATTTAAAATCCAACTCCAAATGAAAGACTGATGACACAAGAGAAGGGGAAATTAAACTAGACAGGACAAAAGAGCTGCTAGACAGTGTAAAAGATAACGTGACTGAGTTGTCATTTAGAGACGTTATCGCAGTGCTTACAGTAAATCTCAAGAGCAAGGCCAAGTGACAGGGACAAGTGTGAGTATGGCTGGTTAAAAAGTTCCCATTTTCTTTCACGTTTATTCTTTGTGTTGGGGTTGAGTATTCATGGTGTTTCAGTGTGTGCAATGAGTAATGTCTCCTTGAGCCAATGTGCAAGCAGTATAACAAGTGGGTGGCAACCAGGTCAGAACAATCTGTTTCTTAGCAGGAAACACTCCATGTCTGCCTGTCTCTTAACCATGCTGCTGAAAACCCTTTCAAAATTGCACTTCAAAAAGTATTCGAGGTTCAGTAAAATCATACAATATGCACAAGCAGCTTGTCGACAAGGATACACTTGTTGCATACTTCATTGCAGGTATACCATGCCTTATACCCAGTGTTGGGCATGTTACTTTTAAAAATTAATTAGTTACTTATAGTTACAAGTTACCTTCGCCAAAAAGTTACTACATTAGAAACATAACTTATCACTACGTGATACTACATTACTATTGCGTTCCTTTTTTTACAAAATGCTCAAATTATGTCAAATTACTTGGTCTCGTCCCCCTAACCCCCTAACATCCTGTTTATTTGGAACAGACTAACTCACTCAAATGGTGACAACTCACTCAGGAATACTGAGTGAGCTGGTTAGTTCCAGATAAACAGCTTTTTTCTCACTAGTTAATGGACTGAAAGAAGGTAACGTACACTTTAAAGGGTGTACTATTTTCTTGAGTCAAGTTACGGTGAGTAACGGTGCCTTTTATTGTCAGTAACGATAACAGCTTTATAACATTGGAAACAGTAACTTTTTTTTTGATTACTCTTTACTGACAAAAGTAGTGCCATTACTAACGCTGTTATTCCCGTCACTGCTTATACCTGAATTATTTACAACCAGCCAAAGTATTTAAAATCAGATCAATTCAGAGATAAAGGCATTCGATTTTGAGAAGTATTAATCTAACTAAATGTTCCTTATTTAGGCTGGGGTTGGTGTGGTTGAAATTTTGTGAGCCAGAGAAAAAGACAATCACCGGGAGTTCAGGTTTCTCAGGCAGAAGTACTTATTTTTGAGTGAGGCACCAAAAAGAAAAAGATGAGCAGTACACAGCCAGCATGTGAATCACATCAATTTATATGTCTGGTACAAACATATTCCAAGATATTTCTAAGGTTGCCAGTATAAAGCTATACAACAGTCTAAACCTACAGTATCTGTGCGAAGGCTGTGGATTACCTCAGCCTGCTCATTGTCACATGTTCCTACTTTATTAATGTTATTCTGTCCTGTCCTCTCCCCTACTTCACTCATCCTTGACTAGGGCTGGATTTGCATAACTCTCTAAGTTTATGCCTTTCCCTGCATCCTTATCTGTAAGACCTTGGTTGCCCTGACTGCATAATAGAAACTAAACAGTGAACCACTGTCTGACGATGTGAGGTTGTTATAACCTGAACTCTTGGAGCGTTAGCCCGGACCTACATAATAACAAAACAACACTGACAGCAAGAATATCACTTCACAGTTTACTTTGCTGTGGTGGTGAACTTGTCTGTATTATAGTTAGAGGTGTTTATAGATGGACGGAGGGGAAGAATATTAGGAGCACATTTCAATGTAATGCAGTCCAGTACAACACCACCACCAAATGTGACCTCAGTAAGAGACACATCTAATAAACATGTCGTAACATTTTGACGAGAAGGAGTCATTATTAGCTTTGTATGGGTACAATAGATTAGTGTGGCATTAGACTGGGTGCAGAGAGACGACGCTGAAGTTAGCTCCTGTACCTAGAGTAGACTTCTCAAATCTGGACTAGATTTATCTACAGGCCCTGAAGATTGATTCAGACACAGTTTGTGATCTGTGAAACCTTTATTCTATTTGTGAAAATGCAATAAAGGCACATTCCACTGTTTTCTCAGCGTATAGACCACATTAGACCAGCTCCTGATAAAACACCACTATGCCCAGACTTATCAAATCTGGACTAGATTATCCTACAGTGGCTAAACATTCATTATAACACAGTTTCTGATCTGTGAAACCTTTGTGAAAAGGCTATAAAGGCAGATTTCACCATTTTCTAGACAACATTAGACCTGGTCCAGGTCACAAATAGAATAAAGGTTTCACAGATCAGAAACTGTGTCATAATGGATGTTTAGCCTCTTTGGGATAATCTAGGTCTGATTTGACAAGTCTAAGTACAGTGTTTTTCTTCTATCTGGACCAGGTCTAATGTGGTCTATATGCTATATGAAATGTGCCTTTATTGCATATTCCACCCACTGTTGACAGTGTAGTCAGAAGAAAGAGAGGTAACACCAGCTGCTGGATCACTGAACATGACTGATTGAATTACATATTCAATTGATACAAACTATTGGCTTTGTTTACAACCTGACCATCTTACTATCATGTTGCCCCCTTAGATGTTGCTGTAGCAACGTCAAAGTGTTCCCAGATCACAGCAATTACTTCTCTCACTGTCTTCATGGTTGACAGAAGTGACAGAAACACTGAAAAGGCGACATAGTGATTGCCCACAATGATATTTCTGTTTTTGCCAAAAATTTAATTCCCATTTAAACCCACAGCAGGACATTTTTTGAAAGATAATATTTAATCAATACACAATTTACCAAGAGTAATTTTCATAAAATAAAAACTGTGCATTTTGAGAACCGAGACTGAAGAGAAGTTAAGTTCTGTGCCTCACAGTCTCGTTCTTCTATCCAACAATATACCCACACTGATCCTATACACAGCAGCGTCTGCATCAGGCAGTGTGCGTTTGCGTGCGGCGTTGAGTGCATCTGTGTGTTCACCACTTTGTGTCTCCCTTTCTCTAATTATTCTCCCCCTCTAACGCTGCCCTGTCAGATCTCCCAACTTTTTCTTTTTTTCTTTTTTTTGTTGTCCCCAAATTCCTTTTTTTCATGCGTGTTTCTCATCCTTTTCCAGTCGGTGTTCATCAGGGTTGCGCATCTCTCCCACAATCCTGTGTACTTTTGTGACAACCCACATTACTGGAGGGGCTTGTCTTTGTTTAGTGAGAGAGTTCCAATTTCCTTATATAACACTCCGAATCCCTGCGCTCTTTGATTTTGGATTACATGATCTTATTGCGTGAGTTTTGAATCTTTGAATCAAAGCGTTGCTAGACCGAGCTGGGCAGAAATCGTGCATCACACTTTTGCCAGAGCTGGCTGAGGTTCAGGCGTTGTCTCAGATGAATGACCATTGGCCTAACTACTCTGCTCAGGCCTCGGGGAAAGTTTGTCTCTCTGTGTGTGTTCCATGGCTTTGTGGTGGGGTGATCATAATGAGAATGGCCTTGTGTTCATTTCCAGACTCGCACATGCAAAAAAAAAAAAGACCTTCATCCATGCACGGATGCACACGGTGTTACGACTCTCACAACCTGAAACAGGCACATCGAAAACATCTGCCAATCTTTGTCTTGAAACACGGACAAAACAATTCCTCGGGAGCGAGATAAATCCCCACGCCTCCCCGGGGCCAAACATGATTAGCCCTATCAGAGACACAATCTCTGTCGCTCTCAGAACTCAGACTAAGCTGAAAGTAGAAGCCGACAGTCTAATTCATCCTTTCAACACCATAAATTTCAGAGTCGACCTGATAAATGATGAATTTACTCCCTGGCTTTGTCTGACGCGTGAGAGAGAATGGAAGGAGGATAGAGAGAAAGCAAGCGAGAGAAACAAGAGGACATGGGTGAATAGAAAGAGAAACGCAGCCACTAAGGGAATACAGAAGCATTTAATGGAGTAGATGACAGGAATAGGTTGACAAAAGGGAGAAACAGCTGACATATAGACAGATGTGTAGAGAAGAAAAGAAGAGAAAGGGAGCAAGAGAGTGAGTAGAATGTAGATAAATGACACCAGAATCGTGGCTGCAGCTGAAGAGCCTCGATTCAGCCGAGAACAGCAAAGCGAGCTGATTGCACCGGAGAGAGACAGAGGGAAAGAGAATAGAGGCAAGTAGATGAAGGAGCAGAGGAAAGCTGGGTGGATGGTGGGCTGAGGAGAAAGAGGGAATAGAGAGAAACTTGAGAAGATGGATGAGTAGCCAGGGAAGAGAGGAAGAGAGACAAAGATGAAAGTCAGGTGTAGATTGGAAGGGAGGTGGTGGGTGGTGCAGGATATTCATAACCAGGGGCTGCAACAGCTAGCTATACGGTGTTGAGCTGCAGAATGATGATTTTTGGACAGGCCTGCAGTATATCAAATGTACTTATCATCCCCAAATGGAGAAAATGCCAGGAGTATGTCACGGTAGCCATTTTCACAGTTTTGATGCACTCTCAGCACCGGCCCTGTGATGGAACCCCAGTGAGATTAGTCTGGCAAGCAAACTGAATAAAACGAAGCAACAAACCAGCAGACGACTGTCGCCGTGCCAGTGTTTGTGTTGACTGAATAGCTGCCACCAAACATTTAGACATTGTTTTGGCTGGGGGAGAAAAATGGTGAAGGCATGCATTAGGGCGAAAAAAAACACACACAAACAAACACACACAAAAAAAACTGTCCAAAAATTAGCTGCATCATTCAATAATATGCAGGCCTTTTTAGCTTTGAATTAAACCGTTTAACTGTGCTAATGCATGCTTCAAAAACACAATGTGCACCAGCAGATATTCTAAGACTTTTATTGCAGAATTGAAACATGTGATTTAATTATTACTTAAATTCTGATTGGACAAAGCCTCAGGACGTTGCCTTTCTCTAATTTGTTTTTTTCATGTGTATGCAGGAGCCATTGTTGATATTTAAAAGCCCAGTCAGACAGTTTGCTATGTTATGAGGGTCTTTGAAGGTCCCTGAAAAATGGCTGCCTAAAAATAGCTAATTCATCGTCTTGACCTCATACTAAAAGAGCCGTGTAATAAGTAACTTTAACAGCAGCAACTTAAGGTGACAAATACAACTGTAGGATGACAGGATGTCAAAAAAATAAAATCCTGATTAAAATTAAATTTTTATGGGGACATTATTAAGCAATCAAAAGAACTGTAAATTAATTAACATACAAGGCCAAACTGTCCTTGATTAGCAAGACTCTAAAATTAAAAAATTGAATAAAGTATGATCTCTTATGAAATTTAAAAAACAGCTCAATAAGATACTACAGTTCATAATGCCACTGCAGAATATGTTACTGCTAATGTTTGCCACAGCTCACACCTAATCTGAGTGTAGTGAAATGAGCGAGGGTTTGTTTAATTGCCTTTCAAGTCAACTTTTTATTCACACAAAGAAAAATGTGTTGCTTTGTTTAAAAAACTACATAGGCTCACATTGGATTGATCCCCGCCTACAGCCTGATGTCCTGCCTGGAGATATAGCTTCAAAAGCAATTAGACTGTAAAGAAGTAAAAAATGTCATTTTTATTGGTCCTATATGTTTGATTTATATTTTCATTTGTCAAAAATATTCAGAAAATATGGGATGTCTTTGCTTCATAATAGTCAGACTGTTATGAAAGCAAAATAAGAATAAACATACAAAACAGTAAATCCAGGTGCGTGTCTGTGTCTGAAATACGAATTTAGTTTCCAGCAGCATTGGCTGTGTTGGTGACAAAACATCAATCCCATAATGGCACAAAATTGCACTTTCCTCTTTCCTCCTGTAAACTGAAAGACTGATGAAAACTCTTTGAGGAAATATGTGTCCACTCTGCTTGGGGAAAAAAAAAACTAAAAACCTTGAAGGCAGAGTGATTTTATAATAAACAATAGTGCTTTTATTGGCAAGGTCATCTGTTCTGAAGTCACCTTTAGAAATTGAATATCAAATTGACAAACTGGAGAGATTTTTCTCATTAGTTGGACAATTAGCTTGTGGTGTATTCATTATAGCGAGGACTGTCACCTCATTAATCACCCAGAACAATGTAAGAGTTATACCTGAGACCACGCTGTTAGCCCCCCTCTCTCAGTTCCAGATGTGATTTCATAACAAAGTGAGACTGCAGTCGGGCCATTTAGAAAAATGTGCAAGTTGGAGAGACTCTCCTCCCCTCCCTGGTACTCGAAAACCCTTAACCTTCGAGTCCGTCCCCCGTTTCACATACAACCATCATGCCTCACTGTGTGGCACGTGTCCAGAGAAGAGCGTGTTTGTTTGCCACCCGTGAACCTGCCGGAGATCAAAGGAGCGGGGAGGGAGTCCTGCTAGTCGCTGATTAACCTGCTGGCATGCTGCACACACGGTCCTTCAGCTCCTTGAGCTCCCTCGCAGCCATATTCACACTCCCTCCCCGCTGGAGGAGAAAAAAAACAAAAAACAGAGCCCTTGGCAGGTTTCTCTCTGAATATGAAAAGGTAGAAAGGGACGATCAGAAGATAGAACTGAGAGATGTAGTGTAAAGGGAGACAAGCTTTACCTAACTAGTCTGGAGCGTAAGTGGCTTAAAGAAAATGTAATATTTTAATAGAATTATGGTGGAATCACGTCACAATTTCAATCAGCAGGTCGGTCTATACGAATGAGATGCTTTAAAAGACCTAAAGGTATAGGGATAAGCCTGGTGTCAGAGCTCAGTCAGGTGGATTTCAATGAGCATGAGGGCTGGTTTTACTATAATGACAGGGTCCCAAAGCCAGAAGCCAACTATACATGTGGTTTCCAACAGCTTTGTGTGAATCAAAACGGCTGGCACTCACAAGTTTGAATAGCTGTCTGAGGGTTATGGCTTGGTTTTAGGTTTGTGTTCGGTTAATGGCCCAGGGAATGCATTATGTCAACAATGGCCCCAACCAAATATAGTAACACAAGGATGTGTGTGTGAATGATCATCACCTGAGAGAATAGCAGCCGCCAAACTGGCAACATTTCCAAGACTCCATCTTCCTCGCTATTATGAAGCCTTGCCCTTTCAGTCGTGTTATAAACGACGCCGTTCTTTTTCCCACCTCCAAATACCTTCCCACCTGGGTGCCGAGTGACACGGCGGCGTCATTCATAATTCCATAAAGCCTTTGTCGTACCTCAAAGTGTTTTGAAAACAGAGCTGTGCGTCTGAAAGTTGTCGGCGTCGACAGACTGGCGGTGGCTCTCAGAGGGAACGCTTCTGTGATTGTCAGACAAAATATTGCATCTCGGCGCTTACACTTATACGAGAAACCCTATCATGCCAGAAATATACACACAACATTCCCCGTAAAAGCGAGTCTATTATCTTTTATTCCCATGTACCTGGAGCACGTTAGCCATGGTCTCAGAAGAGGGGAATGTGGCAGCTGGGGCGCAGCGCTTTCGTCTTTTTTTTTCTCTTTAACCCAAAAGGCCTCCCACCACGTCAGTAATGATCTCATTTGTATGCATTGTCCTCTTCAAATCTGTGTCACTATGGGACTTCCCTCCCAATGGGTCCGCAATACCTCAAATTACCACTTCCTCCTCTAATGTTTCCCCCCTGCAAACCTGCTGCACAGCTCCTCTCCTCCAAATGAGCTACTAAACCAAAGCATTCATTGGCCCTTGAAATGTAAAAGCGGGTGGTGTCCAGTGGGAAGAATTAGTGCACATAAATTACCTCCAATTTCCTTCAGAGAAAGTCAGTTTAACCACTTGATAACCCTCCTTTTGTCTTTACAGTGAAATATGATGAATGTATTATAGGACATGTTAAGTAGATGTGATGTGTTTGCTGTGTTTTAACTCTTGTTGCAGGTTATTAATGCAAAATGATGTTTCCTTGACTGCAATGGAAATGTGCTGTGCTTTTAATCCATAGATATATATTTTTTAATTATGATGTGGAGTGTGTTTTTTATATATATAAATATGAATATAAAAATTTAAACTAAAGCTTCCTGGGAGAAAAAAAAAACATCATAAAGCTTCTATAAATATTTCTAAACAAAGATAAAACTCATCATAAACCACTGTATAAATGTGTGATGTCTGTTGCTGTTGCCAACTGTTTCAAGCTGTTTGTTAAACTTTCAAACTTTAAAGGCAACAGCGACATTGAGCGCTATCAAATGGCAAATAAGAAAATCCCGTTCAAATATACCCGGCCAGTAGAAGATTGGCTTCAGGAGAAAGGTAAATCTTTATGGAACTTCTAGAATGTTTTTTCCTTTGATTTTCTGTCATTTCATCGGCTTGTTCCCCTTCGACCTCTGAGAATGAATAACCATCCCTTAAACCATTTAAAAAAACAAGTTAAACAGTAAACCGTACTCTTTGTACATTTTCTTTTCCGTTTGTTTTTGCTTTCTATTTTCTTACCTCCTCTTTTTGTCATTGTCATTGTTTTAAATTCTGTTGACTCATGGTGTCCAGTTAAAGGGACTGAGAAAGAGATTTTTTTTTTTTTAAACGGTGCAGCAACAAGATTTAAAGTATCAAGTGCCCCTAATCTTTTGTGCAAAATTGACTTGGAGGAGGCATTATCTATGCTGCAACAGTAGGCCGATTGTTGTGAGAGGAGAATTAGCTCCCTTGGCTCAAATCCTCTGCAATGTTTGAGAACAAACTAATCAGTGGGCATATCCCCCTGAAAACTTTCCAAACAGCAGGTACTTTTCCCTGCCGTAATTTATCTGATTGTGGTTACACACATCGCACACTATGAAAGTCTCACTTGTTTGGCGATGGAGAGCTAATTGGAGCCCTTTTGACGCAGAGCAGCACAGTGAGCCTGCCCGGCTGCACTGAGCCCTCATAGAGTTGTGCTTTTCAGTCAGAGATTACCTCGTCTATGTTTACACATTTTGCGGGGATTGAAAGAATCTTCTCCTCTTTCCTTTTTTTTCCCCCGATACGTTTTTTTTTCAAATGTTCCTCCTTTCGACATAATATCATTATAAACTGCATTTAAAGTTCATTGCACATAAACATCTTAACCTGATTATAAAGTCCCTTTAACAACCGCTAAAACACAGACAGGTCTGAAGAATCCCATTACTGCTGCATGCTTGACTCCACACGTGCTATTTTTCATTTTTCGCTTCTGTGATATGAATGTCCTGTCCCTGTCATTCCATGCCCAGTGTATTATGTATTATAATTGTGCAGATGCCGCAAATGTAACACGCTTGCCGTGGTCTGTGTCTGTAAATTATACAATGAGATTTTTAATTATGATTCCTGTATTGTGAAAGTTGTGTATTTTTCTTTTCATAATTAATGCATGAGCCGCGTGTTTTGACAATGATATTTAGGCTTCTCCTAATGAAATCCGCTGTGACATGTAGTGAGTGTGTATTGCTCGTACTTTATCATAACACGCCAAAGCCTGTATACATATTTATTAATCATTTTCCTGCATGAGTCCACTTGTTCTGTCCAGAGAATATTAAGAGTTTCCTTGGAACACGTTCCAGCATACACTCCCACACCTGCATGTGTTCACTCCTTTATAATAATGATGCTATAGCTCTATAGTGTCTGTTGTTTTCAGCATTAGAGTCTCTTTCAGTGGTGCTTTTTCTTGTATTATATAAAGAAAAAGCCTTCCTACTATAGACATCTAGCTGCAGTCTTATAAAAAGAAGAGGAAGTTGGGGTTATTGTCATCAGATAGCTACATTCTCACAGTGTAAATGCATGTCACATCACCATAACAGTTTTAGTTCCATCCACTCTCATTTAATCAAGCAGTAAAGCATAATATAAAGTCTTCACATACATATTTAATCTTGTATTACTGCATCTAGTTAGGCCGTCACTGGTAAAGGTGGTGCATGTCAAACTCTAGTGTCTGCAGTGCCTTCTGTTACTTCACATTATTCCTTCATCCTGCCTCAAACCCACATTAATACCCCTCCCTCCCTCCTGCGCCAGGCCGGCAGCTGACAATCTTCAACACCCAGGCCACTATCTCCATCGGGGGGAATGACCGGAAGCGGCCCTACCAGGGCCAGCTCTCCGGCCTCTATTACAACGGCCTTAAAGTCCTCAACATGGCCGCCGAGGGCCACGTCAACATCAAGGTGAACGGCAGCGTGCGGCTGGTGGGAGACGTGCCCGTCAGCCGGGGCGCGGCGCGCACCACCACCTCGGTGCCTCCGGAGATGTCCACCACCTTCATCGAGACCACCACCACCCTGTCCACCACCACCACCAGGAAACAGCGCTCGCCACCCACTATTCAGGTACAGCAGCAGTTGACTGGGAAAATATGTGCGTGGGGTGAAAATGTGAAAGAGTGCATGGTTGTGTGTTTAGCTGTGCTTTCTGGTGCAGAAGTTAAAGGCAGAAGTTAACAGCTGAACTGTTTCAACTTCGACCCTCTGTGTGAGCCAGCGCTTGAAAAACAGTAAAATGGGACAGAAACACAGAAGCTGTTGAGATTGTCAAGAACTACAGTGCAGATGCAGACTTCACCGTTTCATATATAGTTCCCATAGTTATGGACCAGGTCTTTTAATTGAAATCTAAGTAAAAACCCAAATGAAAAAAGACTGGAGCACTCGATAAAATGCAGATCTTCATCAGAGTAAAGATGAAACGTTAGTTGTTGCACACCTTTATTAAATATATCTGCATTTTATCGAGTACTCCAGTCTTTTTTCATTTGGGTTCAGTCCCTGCGAAGTGACCCACTTGACTCCCACGCCTCAATAATCTGTCCTGGTCTGAGAGCAGCGATTTACTGGTTTGGCTGAAGCGCTAGAGCACCCCTCCCTTTGGCTGAGTAAAAACCCATTTTGATATTTTCATATTATCATAAAAGATGCATCACATTTTAGGAAAGACATTGTTTTCTTACAGAGTTTGATGAAATAATGCTCAGTATCAAACTAAATCCAGCAGGTCAGGGTGTTGCCAGCCATTAACAGTGATATTAGTTGTATCTTACTCTCTGCAAGGAAGCAGTTGGTTGTATTTCCCCAAATTTAAAATGATTCCTTTAAAAAACCCAAACTGTTCAGTGGTATTTCTTCCTTGTGGGAGACTTGGATACTTCAGCCTGACTTGTGTTCTCCACAGCTATCTGAGGGCTAAGTGTTTTGTTTTGTTAATAATCAGGTTTAAAATGTGACAAAGTGAAATGTTGAAACACAACAAGGAAAAAAACAACCTCTCTCCACTCCTCCTCCAGTATTTTATGTGTTTTTGTGGCTGAGCGTGGGTGGATTGTAGCCGTGCTGCTTTTTTTTTCCCCCTCAGCTAAATCACTCAAGGTCAGGATACTGTATTTCTCATCCTATGGAGGATTGAAGTGCTGCCGTTCATTGAGATGTGCAAATCCGCCGTCGCCGCTGCTCTCTTTCTGCACATTTCCCTCTCTCTCTCTCTCGCTGTCTGTGTCCGTCTCTATCTGTCACTCAGCCGCTCCGGCCTAACACAGGCCTTTCTCCAATACATCCTGACTCCGAGCCAATGAATGTTATGCCGTGCCAGGAAAGTAATCACACGGAGCAGTTCTTTGACACCCAGAGGACAAATTGAACCATTCGTTGTTCATATTAAAGCAATAACTCTCCCTCGCGGGTGAAACGGGGTTGGAGAGAGTGGTGGACATCAAGCGTTGGTGGGGGGGGGGCACTGTTATCAACCCCTTCACCTCGACAGCAGATTGCCTGGTGTGCAGCGATGATGGCCTTTCATGTCAGTGTTGACACTTGTACGTCTCTATCAGCGCAGGTGTAGGGAGGCCAGAGCCAGAGCCACTAAACACCCTGTGATTTGGACTGAGCTGACACACACACACACACACACACACACACACACACACACACACACACACACACACAGACCTGGTGTCAAGCTGTACATACATGAGGTTTGAAGTTCTGGAGCAAAAGTTAAAGCAAGTCTGGGTAACACTTTATTTGACATCTATAACGCATTATAACCATACTTATAGTGAGTTATAATGCAGTTACAACACTGTATAACTATAGTTATAGACTCATAAATGATCATAATGCTTATAACAATAATCATAACACACTGTAAAGCATTTTATTATGACTTATAAGGTCAGGTATTATAATAGGTTATAATTGTTAGTAACTCACTGACAATGCCCACATTGATAATTCATTAGAAATATAGTTAGAATGTGTTATAATTGGCTTATAAACGTGAATAACCATCAACACTCACACATTATCATAAGACTTTAAAACAATAAGCATAACACAGTAGATCACTATATTAACCTGATTAGCCATTATGAAATTCTCTATGATGTGTTATGCAGCCCTATACAGTGCTATAACTGTATTATAACTCATTATATGGTTACAATGTGTTATAGAGATAGGCGTGAAATGAAGTGTTACCTGCAGTGATGATGATGATAATGATGGAGCTGAGATACAATACGGTGTTGTCTCCAGCTTCATCAACAAGGTCACAACAGATAAAAGAAGGGGGAAAAAAACATAGTATGTCTTGGAAAATGGCATTTAGTGGCAGAGGCTATTAATATCAAAGGAAGTCAATAAAAGATCTGTGTGCAATGAAATGCTTTTATATGATGCGCTCTCCTTTCCAAGGTTAAATGATGAAGTGATACCTCTTTTGTCAATACACCGGGATGCGGACTGATGATGCGCTTTTGTAATGTGGCGATAAAAATTTAGAGTTTTGCCCTCATCTAACTTTTCCCTTCATGTCTGTGCTTGCCTCTCAGACTGCGCCTTGTTCATTTTTCCTCCACCGGCTCCCCGCTCAGTGTCTGCCTTTATTCACATTGCAGTGTCACAGGATTTAATTTGCCAAGGCCTTTAATTTTACAGTACCCCAGTTGGCTGTCAAACACCGCGGTGTGAGAGGGAAAGTGAGAGGACCTGGACCAGTCTGGCAGATTTCTCCACCCCTCGGGGGTCGGGGAGTGGAGGGAGCTGAGCTATCATTAGTGATGTATTGCAGCGCTGAAAGAGAGCTATAGGCATCTGACACAGTGTTTAAGGAGCAGAGATGTATGTGTGTGTGTGTGTGCACCAAAAAGGCTTCTCTTCACACGTCTATTTTCGGTCCACTTCGCCGTCTCTTCCTTGTTTTTCGGAGGTGAGAAGTGGCGATTCCCCCGACATCTCGGGATCAGCAGAAAGAAAGACAGGGGTGGGAAGTGGAGAGAACCAATCTCACGCTTAATTAATGATAGCTCTACAGGGACGCACCCACACGACACACGTTCCCTTTTCTTTTGCTCTCTCCCTCCCGCTCTCCGTCTCCGTGTTATTTAGCCACTCTGTGGGTCAAACGGGCGACTGAAGATTAGCGAAGATGAAAAAAAAGAAAAAGATTGTTATGTTTTCAAGGTTTCACCTCAACTCAACCCTGACTGAGTTAACGAACCTAGTCCTGATTATTTCTGTTTCTAGTTTGAAAAATATGCTTGGAATTTAGTAGATTAATTGGAAAGTTAAAAACGTAGAACACAAACCAGAAGTTGATGAGGCTCAACAGCCTGGTGGCTTTAAAAAATAACACCGATCATGGAACATCTAAGGACAACGTGACATTTGAAAGCATCAAGTAAATAAGTATTGTGATAATGAGGCTGTCATAACATGCTGTAGCTTTTTTTATACAGTGCACCTCCTTTTGTCCTCAAAACCTATTTTCCTGGTTGCTTTCTTTTTTTTCCCACCTCTGAGCAGTGTGATCTTACATGAACACTCCGTTTTCTGACAAAACCAGAGCAGTTTTCTCTTACCTCACATCACAGCTCTTTGTTTGTCTCAGGACTCTCTCTTCTCGTTGGCTTCACTTAGGCGGGTTTTTCTGTTCGGAAAATCAATGGTGTCACAAGTGCAACAAGTAAAAATCTGAATGAGAAGGTGACAAGAGTTGGTCTCTGTGAGTCAGATGTGATTAAACCACACTCACACAGTCTTAATCAGTCATAATGAAGATGAATTGTAAACTTTGTTTTGTCTCAAAGTTTTTAAGGACGTATCTTTAAAGGGATAGTTCACCCAAAATTCAAATTTCACTCATTATCTACTCACCCTCATGTCAACTAAGAGCTGTGAGAATTTTCAGAGTCCTCCGTGCCTTCTCTGAGTTACAAGTATTTGTCCATATAATGGTTGTGAATGGATACCACTTTTCTTCATCCAAAAAGACACACCAAAAGACATCCAAATACCTCCGTACTGCTCGTCTGTAATGTCCCTCTTGTATTGAAGCCCCGACATAAGAAATTGTTCCGCCGGTCACAGGAAGAGCAGTGAACTGAGACACTGGGAGCTTCTGCTACAAACAAGCTTAAAATATATGCTTATTTAATTTTTACAGAACAATTTCTCATGTCGGGGCTTCAATACAAGAGGGACATTACAGACAAGCAGTATGGAGGTATTTTGATGGTTTTTGGTGTGTCTTTTTGGATGAAGAAAAGTGGTATCCATTCACAACCATTATATGGACAAATACTGCTGCACGAACCCCCCCGTAACTCAGAGAAGGCATGGAGGACTCCAAAAATTCTCACAGCTCTTAGTCGACATGAGGGTGAGTAGATAATGAGTGAAATTTGAATTTTGGGTGAACTATCCCTTTAAAAGCTCTGCTTCAAGTCGGATGTCAGAAAATAAAAAATAAAATAAATAACCACGGTCGTCTTTATCCACTTAGTCACAATCTGCCGTATCTGTCCGTCTTTATCCTGCAAACACCGAGAGGTTTTCGGTTCGTCAGCCATACAGAGTGTTTTGTAATCTGCTTTTCCATTAAATGAAGTCTGCTGCAGTCTGAGAGACACGGTTACGGCTTTACACTGCAACCACTGCACCAGCAATTGTCAAGAGCTGCCACATCATATCCATTTCTTTATAAACGTTATAAATGGTCTGAGACCTGGCATTAGATATGTCAACAAGCTGCCTCCCCCCTGAAGATCGCGCCCACCGCCCACCCTCGCTCTCGCCATTAAAAGAGCCTGCGCATCTTTTGAAGATTCGACCTGAGTCATTGTTCTGTGTTTCATCCACTTAGCAGCTGGAACATTTCTTTGATCATGTGCCTCAGAGCGGGGTGACTAATGCTAACCATGTTAGCTTCAGCTGCCTGCCCCTCCACTCGTCCCCATAGCCTGTGCGGAGCCGTGATAATTCATGCACACAGAAATGCTAACATAAGGGGAATGTAATTTTTACTTGTTGCACTGCTATGAGATTTGCACGGTGGATTTCGTATCTTTAACATGCACACAAGTAAAAAGTGAGGAGCTCACTGTAAACAAATCTCACACTTCATATTCCCTTTCCTCCTTTCTATTCCATCATCATAAATATTATTAGTGTTTTATCGACTTGGCAAGAGAAGTAAATGAGGTCTAGAAGAGGAGTAATGCAGCGGTCAATATATAAACAAGAATAATTGCGTAAATATTGTGCCATTATAAATCTGTTTACTTTATTTTACTCTCACAAGGACCCTTGAGTGATTCAGGATTCAAGACTTTTATTTGTCACATGCTGTACTGTATACTCCTGGTGCAGTGAAGTGTTTTTCCACAAGCTGTGCAAATAAACTCAATAGAAATCTGCAACTTGAACAAAAAAGTGCGAACAAATAACTAAAATATTGTATCTCGGACACGTACATTAGATTAAATAATAAAACAGAATAAATAACCAAGACTGTCAGACAGCAGTATCCCTTGGAGTATTGTTATGGGCAAAGAGAGAGAGAGCCAGAGAGCAACGCTGAACCGTCTGTTTAACAGTCTGATTGCGTGCAGAGTGTTTCAGTGCGAGCTTTCATGCTGCAGAGTCGTCCGCCTGACTTCAGCAGCTTTAACAGTTTATTACTGGGGTGACTGGAGTCCCTGGAGACCCCGAGAGTCCTGACCAGACACCGCCTGCCTGGTGTAGATGTCTTGAAGGGCGGGGAGTGAAGTTCCAATGGTGTGCTCAGCTGAGCGCAAAACCCTCTGCAGTGATTTCTGCTCCTGGACAGAGCAGCCAGCAACCAAGCCAGCCATGCACCCACTGAGGACGCTCTCAACAGCTCCACAGTAAAAAAAAAACGTTTTCTGGATGTGAGGGGGCGGGCAGGCGGGCGGGGGGAGTTTGAACTTTCTCAACTGCTCGAGGTGGTAAAGTTCTCGCTGGCTGTTACCGATCGTTGCGTTCATGTGTGCGGTCCATTTCAAGTCCTCTGTGATGTCGACTCCGAGGTACTTGAAGCTGCTCGCCCACTCAACGGGGGGTCCTGCTGGTGCTGAGGGGGGTGCAGTTCTTCTATTGAGCTCCCTCTGAAATCCATAACCACCTCTTTGGTGTTGCTGATGTTAAGAGGCAGGTAGCAGCACCGGGTGGTCCACTTCATCCAGGTTGAAACTATTGTCATCCCCTGAGATCTACCCACGAGCTGTGTATTCTCCACGAGCTCACAGTTGGGGCTGTGCTTGCTGCCATGCAGTCAGAGGTGTAGAACACATACACTGTACACAAAAAGTTAGGGATATTTGACAAGAATATCCCTCTAAAAAGTTGATGCTACAGTGATGTTCTATCATGAACGCCTTTTAAAAGTGTACAGAAAAGTGAAATGATTTTTAGCCCACTGTGGGTCATAGAATTAGTGTAATAACTCATCTACAGTATCAGACCATGTAGGCCAAACTTTGTAAACTCGTAGAAGGAGGCACGACAAACAGGACAAACGGCCATTTCTGAACACCTTCAAGCAGAAGGATGCAATGGTCATTTCTTTATCTCAAACAAAAGCTACGGTAACAATAGTGGTGGCTATAGCACAACAAACATCTCAATGTCTCAATAACTTGATCAAAGTGTTGTCTTGGTCTCATGATGTCAAAATGTGAACATGGTGGAGAGGAGAGGGAGAGAGAAGAGGACTGTCTACAAACTGTCACTGAACTAGAACATTTAGTCAGTCTAAATCAGACGCTGCTTGTGATGTTTGTGGTTAACCACCTTGTTAGAGAACAGCATGTTATTCAATATAATAATAAGTACTGAACAACTGGACATGGACATGTTAAATTAACATCACCTGCAAAGGTTATAGTGCATTTTAGGTGCATTCTGGAATTTGATCCAAAAGCCAAACATCCCTAACTTTTTGTGGGTAGTGTACTGTATAGCAGCAGGCTAGGAGCAGAATCATGTGAGGCCTTTGAACAAAGCCCTGGGGTGCTCCAGACACACCCTTGAGGGAATCCTGACACCCTTTGGGGAGGCTGCCCTGCGTTCATAAAACAACTTGCTGTCTTTCTAAAAAAAAGTCTGACATTCACTCTTTTGACAAATCCAGTCTTAGTGGTTGTGTTGATATTGAACAGCTTAATTATTTTGGACACAAAAAAAACGCTATTAGCTTGCAGCATGAAGGAGAATGAAAGATGAGCTTTTGTTAAAGTGCAACTCCACCAATATACACATCACATCCCACAAATCTGGTTACAATCATAATACAAAGGTGTGGGAGAAAGCTTCAGTGTTTCCAGAGGAAGCTGCCTAAAATCAGATCAATTAGAGTGCTGTAGCATGATAATTGGAACCGAAGACTGCAAGTTTGATAATGAAGAACATCTAAGGGTGTGAAGTGAGGAAGACATGACTCCACCAGACTTCAGATCACTTCTCGTCAGGATGGTGCTGCTGCATCAGCTCTGATAATCTTGTAACTGTCTTTTTTGACAGTTCCAAGAGTGTGATGCTTAATGAGAGGAGTGTGACAACCAGTAAAGCCAGCAAAAGTCTTTTTGTTAAGCAAATTTATGCTGCTAGAGCCTTTTGAGTACTGATCATTCCTCAAGGCAAAGTGCTGCTGTTGATTATGACTCCCACTCAAAGGTGATATAAAGATCTGCTTTATGCTCGTACTGTTTGTTTGTTTTTTCGGGTTAGTTTTTTCAGTCAACTTGGAATATTTGGAGGCAGTCCATGAGTAATTGCTATTACTGTGCACATATTTCATTCAGAGGTGGGGAATAATCCCAATGAACTAAAGCAGGTATAACACATTAAGTGTCTACCTGAGCTTTCAGCTCTGTGGAATTGTAGTTGAACCAAAGAATGGATTTCACGCTTGCCAGTTTGACGTATATAGTCATTTTGGGAATGCTCATTTATGCAAGGGTCTTGTGGGAGATCAGCGTCTCTCGTTCTCAATTAACTCACGCTGCTGGCCGGAGATGTTTTGGAACAATTAGGACGGGAGGCTGCAATCTAGAGTACCGTGGGGGAAACCAGCTGAAGGAGAGACACTGAAAGTGATTTGCATGGCTGCCGTGTTAAAGAAATTGCTTGCGTCCATCATCTTCAACTGGCCCGGTGCTCAGGAGACGGGAAAATGAGAGGTAAATTGTTTGTAGTTTAATTGGGCTTTTTTTCTGCTGAGAAGCAGGGAAATAATGCCATAACTATGCGCTCGGATAGACTTTCCATGATGACAATAATATCACATTGAATGGAGATGGATTCCTCTTTGGCTCGGTGTGATTTCTGTATTTTAAGATGATTTTCAAGGTGATTCCGATCAACAGTGTTTGGTGAAGAGTTGGAGGACAATTTAGCGAGGGAAACATTCAGAAAAGACCAAGAACCAGAATCCATTCACACTATTGCGAGATAATATTCAGCACGTTGCCATAGTGCCCACTAGGGGTGTGCCAAAAAATCGATTCACATACAAATCGTAATTCTCATTTAATACAATTCAGAATCGATATAAAATGTCCCAAAATCGATTTAAAAATTTGGCCTTCATTTCCTTAGAATTTAAAAGGCAGCATGTTTGACTGCAATATAAGAAGCACTTTTAATATTGATACTTAAGCAATATGTGATATTGCTTTTATGCAACAGTTCCAACAATTCCATCTAAGCATGGATAAATGTTTAAAATGCAATAAATGTGAAAAAGTAATTCTGTCTTGCAAAGCAGACTGGAGTAGATCATGAGGATCCTTTGCACACAAATAGACTGAAACAGAAATCATCAGGAATCAAATCGTTTTGAATTGAAAATCGATTTTGAATCGTATCGTAGCGCCAAAAATCAGGATCGAATCTAATCGTGAGGTAGTAAAAGATTCCCACTCTCCCTCCACACTGTTTTCCTGAAGTTGTCTATTTTACACTGTCTGTCTGAAGTGCGTCGGGGATTGTTGCTTAACGCCTGGGGATATATGATAATCACTGATTTATTCTCTCTTCAAGAGGTGGTGAGCAAGGCGCTGTGCGGCACGCTGTTCGGCTCCATGTGGTAGTCTGCTAGATGATGTTTGATGAGCGTGTTCATTTGTGTGTTCATCTGCTCCCATTGTGTACGCACACAGGTGTGTGTGAACAGAAGTGCATGTAGGCGGACGCGCCCCCTCTCTCCTCCACCTGCTGTCAGTCCACTCGTCTCCCCTCCTCAGTTAGTCAGTCTCTGTGATCGGCCGCCCTCATAACCAGTGGCCCAGACCCGCTGCTGATTGTGTGAAGGTCAAACCAGTAGACAGGTATTCCTCCTTTTTCTTTCATGGTTTATACCCCTCTTTCTCCATGCTTTCTTTCTTTTTTTTTCTGGCTGCCCCCCCCCTCCCCACTAGACACCAAAGCTCCCAGTGAATTGTGGCAGAGGAATGCTGGAGGTCCGCTAGTTGCTCAGTAGGTCCAATTAGCAGACAGCAGACTGATGGGGACCCTGGTGCTGTGTGGCTCATTAGAAGGATAGGCACACACACACACACACACGTCTGTGCACACACATATTTTGCAGTAGGATCTCTTCATCTTTTTTTTTCCCACCACACCTGCACACAAACACAACTGATCTGAGCTGCCGTAACTCGCATAAATTTGCAGACGCAAAATCAGCCTGTTGCTGCTGCTGCTGCTGCTGCTACGGCGTCTCAACACAACAACACAACACAACACAACAGAAGCACAGTGTCGGGACTTCCAGTGCATGCTGCCAAACAATTCGCCTCCTACTACCATCAACATGACAAACTCATTCCAGCGCTGTCATGGATTGTCTGTCTTCTGCGTCGCCGGAGTGCGTATATGCAACATTGTGATTTCCTTTATGAATTTTTCATGTCAGCTCGGTGTGCCGGAGAATATGTACATAGAGCTACTTCCATTAGATGTCTCTGTGTGAACATGTTTGTAGATGTTCACAATTTCATGTCTGTAGATTGTGTTCCCTGTGTGTGTGTGTGGTGTGTGTGTGTGTGTAAGCGCAGGAGCAGTTTGTCTCCCAGTGTGTGTGAACCAGCAGCTAGCTCCAGGGGTTTTGAACCACAGGAGTTTTTGTAATGGATGTCCCCCATGCCTCACAACACAGCTTATATAGATCCTGCGGGAATGCATGTGTGTGTGTGTGTGCGTGCGTGTGTATCGTCAGCCGCCACTGCCAAGGCGCTCTCAAAGGGGCAAGCAAACAGCACACATCGCTTACACACACAGAGTGCAGTCTGTTTCTGAGCTGACCGGCAGGACATGAGAACATGCTCTGGGTGGTATACACACTGGCTTCACGCTGCGCTGCCTCCAGAAATGGCTGACTGGTTATAAACAAGATACACACACCCAACTCAAATCTCAAACTGAAACCACAGAGCTAAAACTCCCAGCCAGCCGCTGAATAATGCCAGTGTTTAGCCAGTTCCAACCATGCAATCCAATTCACTTTAAAGGGACAGTTCAACATTTTGGCAAATTGGCCCATTGCCATAATCCTTATAGTCATAGCAGTAGGTTTGTTACCTTTAACGGCGCAGCAGAGCCGTGAGCTGCTCAGAGCTACGCTACGGTGGCTAATGGGATTTCTTGGCTTCACTCATCAAACTCATCAAATACACAATCCAACAACTCCAAAACTCTCTGGGGGACAAGTTGTGACCTGCACATTCACTACGCTATGAGATAACAACGGAATGTTACGAAACAGAGTTGTTTTAGAGGTAAATACAAAGTCTGCTTGCTGAACAATTGTCCCTGAAGGCAACGTACATCAGCTGTTTTGCATGAATTTACCTCTAAAACGGCTCTGTCTCGTAACGTTTCATTATTATCTCATAGCATGGTGATTGTGTAGGTCACAACTTGTCCAACACAGTTGGAGTTGTTGGATTGTGTATTTGATGAGTTTGATGAGGGAAACCAAGAAATCCCATTAGCCTCCATAGTGTAGCTCTGAGCAGCTCACGGCTCTGCTCCACCGTTCTAAAAATAGCTTGCACCGACAAATAAACATAACGAACCTACTGCTATGACTATAGCAATTATGGCAATGGGCTAATTTGCCAAAATGTTGAGCTATCCCTTTAATAGATCGCGTTAGTAAGGAGAATTTAACTGTCTTCTAATTATACAGCATACTGTATCTGTCCTTGAGTTTCACAGAACAACTGTGAATCAAAAATCATCCTAAATGTTATTCAGACACATCACATATCAAATCCAGATTCTCCTTCTTTCAGTACAGATGTCATCTATCCCCGAGCACATGCCAGCAGACTTACATGGATTATCAAAGTGGAACAGTCGGTATTAAATCCTGTGCCAAGCCATTTTGAAAAAAAGTTGTGAGTTTGCTGCAAGATCCCACACTCTTGATGGTGTTTAATTAACTTTTTTCCAGCACAACGGTTCTGGGAACAAAACTGTTATAGAACTTTAACTTCCGTTGCCAGCATTTTTTCCCTTAACACTACAAGTTACTTTATATCAGACTTGGGAAGTTGCTGCTTTCGCAAAAGCTGCAACAGTCAGTCTACACTTTTTTGGCACAGGAGATAATTCTAGCTGTTTCTTCTTGTTTAAGGTTAGTTTACTTTTTGATGTTTTCCATCAATATTTTAATATTTTGGGAAATGTTCTTATTAAGGTTGCATGAGACACTTAATATTGATGTCATCCCTGTGTTTGACACTGAAGTACTGTAGCTTGGTGATCTTATTTGCTTAGCTTAACATAAAGTCAAAGTAGCTGGAAGCTATGTCGAAGAAGAGTCTCTAAATATTCATAAGCGCTACATTTCTATAGCTGTAGTAAGTAAAGCAAATCTCCTAATACCTTTGGTATTCCCAGAAACCTAATTTCTTAATCACATACCTTAATATGAATAATATAATAACACACAAAATAGATAGAAGTCGTGACCACACAATATACAATAGAATTGAATAGAGTCGATTGGCCTCAAAGGGAAATTGATTGTATTCTATTCTGTTCTATTCTATTGTATCTATTTTGCATGTTGTTATATTATTCATTTTAAGGAATGTGATTCAGAAATTATGTTGTTTCAAACTTTATTGCTACAGTGAGATACATTTGTACAATTGTGTATAGCCTACTGTGCAATGGTTAATATTGTAAATCTTATATGTGGGCACAATAGAACTATGGGACCAAAAGACATTTGAAAATACCTGAGAGTACCGGAGGCGACACTACACATTCACCACAAATAGATCATGTTAGAGTCCAAACAGTGTGCAATGGTTGTTTATTTGTCATCTTACGCTATACTTCTATGTATTCAATTTATGGAACAAATCAAATAGATATAAGATGAAATGAGACAAAACCAAGAATATTTGCGTGATGGGCAGAAATCATGTCCTAATCAACAGCTAGCCAAGTTAGCGCTAGCATGGTAGCCTTAGCTAAAGAAGAACATGGGAAATATTTGGAGAAGTTCAAATATGTGTCTGTGTTTTTATTTTATTTTTGTTGGGTTTGATGGATGCAAGGTGCTTTACACTTAGCCAAGCTAGGCTAAAGCTGTCAAGCAGATATCTTATACACCACACAGACATGAAAAATGGTAACTTCAGGTGTGTTTGAGGCGGCGCTCACAGAGCTGGTGACTTACTTCACCGTGGAGAGCAATGAATCTCTGCCGACTGCTGAACTGTGAATATATTTGCTGCCAGTCTGTGATATGCACTTTGAGTGCGTGAATTTATGTCTGTATGTGGGGGAGAATGAGGGAGACTTCCCAGGGTATTCAGGGATCTATATATGCATTACTGTATCTGTGTGCACAGAATACACCATGTGTCTTCCTGAGTCAATAGGACTTAATTAAATATGTATCACACAGACACAGCCTTTGATGTTTCACAGCAATAATGTCTTCTGTTTCATTGCTCAGCTGAGCTGTTAGCAAGGCCCAGTAATGTTTCTCCTTTGTGTCCCTGGAGAGTCGGTGCGAACTACAATGAAACCTGTTGCTCTTAATAGCAATGAGCGAAGAATAATTGTGAGGATTCATGAGTCTGTGTGCGTTCATGGGAAGTCATCCCATGTAAGCATGCGATGGTACTGCGGGAGGGCTCAGAAGTACGATATTTAAAAAAAAAAATCATTTCTCTGTTGGTTAGTGATTACGTTTCAACTTTCATCTTCTAAAAAGAGAGTAAATCGAATGCTTAATTTGGTTTGTGCTCATTAGGAACTGAACCCAAATGGGACCTCTGGCTAATTTGGGAAACGTAAAGCTGCCAGCATCAGCCATTACATAACGCCTACATTGATTTGGTATTACAGCCTTGAAGTCATAACAGTGTTTGACTGTGAGAAATATAGCAATATTGAAATGGATTGAAAAGGGAGCTGAGAGTGAAGTCCACAAGGAGAAGGTACAGGGTCCGATTGCAGCTACTTGCTCCAGACTTCACACATTCTCAATAGAAAACCAATAGCCCTCCCAATTGAACGTATCGTCTTACTTATTGATTGTATTGTTCACAATTAGTGAGGTCAACTCAGGTCTATTTATAAAGCCCTTTGACTCTGAAGCATGTCCCAGTCAACAGGCAAACAAACACAAACCTCCCTAGATTTAGCTAATCAGCAACCATTCACACTAACTCATTAGTATAACAAGATACCATTAGAGCAACATTGTCTAACATGTATTAAGTTTCATTTGTGTTTCAAATTAGAGGGAAAAGAAAAGTGCGAATCATTGTGAAACGCTTGGATTAAGTGAGTATAACAAACCGCTTTAGAATGAAATTGTTTTATAAATCCAACACAGAACTGATGTAATCAGACTCATACAAGCCTTAGTTAGAACACTGTATGTATATTCATGAGTAGAACACACATCCAACAACATATCACATCAGTGAAGACAGAGAGTTTAGATGATGTTCACCACAGAACAGCTCATACTGCAGCACTGCGGTGATGTAGCACTAACAAACTAAAACCAAGTGAACATGTGGCAGCACTTAAAATCCAAAGGATCATAATCTGACAAGTGCAGATGTGCCACTGTTCGCTCCTCTGTTAAATGAGCTTGTTCTTGTACCCGTATCATCTTGGATTCTAGTCCAGTATGAGTAATGTGGACTTCAGTCCAGAAAATTACTTGGCAACTATTTAGGTATTTGATTTCATAATTTAAAAAGTCTATGTGTTCAGAATCTAGTGACTTAGTAAAGTGAATATCTTTGATCATTTCTTGTAGAAAACAAGCTATTGTGGACATGAATTCGAAAACCGTGGTGAGAATTTTTCATTATCTCTTGGCATTTTATAGAAAAAAGGTTCCTGCCGTGTCTCAATAACCTTCAGTCAGCATGCTCACATGTAGTACACAGTGGACACTGTGTCCTCACTGGCACGGTGCATGAATTGTAACAGGGCAATGTTGTCCCAGATCAACAATGTCATTGTGCGGTCACCGTAAACGATGATGACAACACGTGTCTGTGATTGGCACCTGCCAAAATATCTGCAGGTTGCTCCTGTCAGTTTAAAGCTAATATTCAATTCCCTGCGTATGCCTCCTGTGTCATGTGACATCAACACTGATCCATTATCAGCTCAGTATCGGTTTAGTCTGAAGCAAAACTAAACCTGAACATATAAACCAGGTTTATGTAACAACATTTTGTGAGAAATAAGCCTGATTTTCTCAAGTTATCCTGGTTCAACTCATAATTATGGCTCAGGAAACACCCTCTCTGCCGGCCTTCAAACAGGAGTACGCTTCCCTTATTTTCATTTAGAGGAGCAGTCTCTGCCACTGTCTTTTTGATCCTCCAGTGAAATGGAGCCCTTTCCATTTCTCTTTCCTCCCCGGCGCTCTCATCTTCTCTCTGCGTCGTCTTTGGTCACGGTTTTCGGGACAGCTCGCCACCACATCCATATGAATTCCTCACTTCCTCTTTGAAGGGGAGAAACCACAAACGTGGCAACACAGACCATCACTCAGAGCTGTAATCGCTGCTCCAATTTCACCTGAGAACATCATGGACTTGCATAGAGAGAGAAAATTTCCCCTCCGTCTCTTGTCTGCTCACCTCACATGTCTCTCTGCTCATGTCTCCGTCCATGTGACCGCGTCTGATTCTCACTCATTCTTGTGTTTTGTATGCACACATACATGTTTGTGTGTGAGCGTTTGTCACAGGGTTTCCCTGATGACCTTGTACACTGCAGCAGGGGGGTGATTAAGGATCAGGGCCAAAGACCATTTCCTTTTCCATGGGAAGATGAATGACCCTGTTTGAAAGTGGCTGCCTATGGCCTCGGGGCAATTAGAGTTTGCTGTGAGCCAGCAACCCTCGCTGTTCTGTGTGCAAAGGCAGGTCCTTGAGAGAAAGAGAAATACTGGCACCTAACCCATTCTGCTGAAACCAACACCACGGTGATAGTGAACAAATTAAATGCATTTTCTTTTTCTTTTTCCCCCCTCCTTTCCAGCTGTTTGCCTCCTGCTCTCCTCACCCACCTCTCCCGCCTTCTTTCAATTTCTCCGTAAACCCGGAAAGAAAAAAAAAAGTGCTGACTCCAGGAGGCCACTAGGAAAGGCCCACCGAGGGTACTCATTCGCAATATCAATATTTGATCTTGGAAATCATTTAGCATGTAGCTCACAGGGTCCTACATGTTGATTCTGCTGCTCATTTCGCTGTAATTTATCCACGGCATTGACAGAGAAGGTGAACAGCAGGACTTTCGGTGCTGCTTGTGTTCTCCTGCGTCTTTCAATAATATGGTTACTAATGAAGATTAAACATCGAGATCAAATGTTTTATTAGTCTCACCTCTGTGTGTTATTTTTAACACGAATCTCTGCTTCCATTTCCCTCCCCTGCCTTTTCATCCTCGCTATGTTTTTCCCTGATAAAGCATCTTATCTGTCACAGAGCAGGGAGCATGAGCAAAAAGAGTTGTGGCAGCCTATTGATAGGGATATGGCCCAGCGCCATTGATTCCCCTTGTAATACAAGCCTCTCCCTTGTCGGCCTGTCAAAGCCCAGATCAGACATGATAACGCGCACATCACACAGCCGTCAATAGAAAGGCGAAGCTTCCGCCATGGAGATGACTATCTCATTTTGGTGCGAGCACTGGTGGAGTGGAGGAATGGGAACTGGCGAGATAGCGAGGAAGAGAGGAGTCGGTCCGACCTCTGATTCCTGTCACTTTTTGGGGGCGATTTCTCAACCTGAAAAATAGTCTGCAGTGAGTATCCGCCTTCTAACATGTGTAACATATTTCCAAGGTGACCAAAGAGGCACCTTGGGCAAAAAAAAAGAGAACTTGGTTTGAATTGTGTGTCTTTGATTTGCCCTTGCCTCTGCGTCGTCACTTTGATCTCCGAACATGCAACCATATTGGATATCCATGGCAACTGACTGCCAGGATAAGGCGCTTGAGGAAAATTGATTTGTTTGGGGTTTATTCCCATCAGTGCTAAAAAAAAGAAAATCAGCTTTAGCCATTGGGCACTTTGGCATTGTATATAAACTAAATTGGGTTTGATAGCAAGGCTGTAATGTGGATCTATAATGTTGTGTCTCTTCTTTTATTCTCAAAAGCCTTTGTTTCTCCGTATCCTTCACCCTCCGGCCACAAAAACATGTGAAGGTCATTAGTTATGATAAGACCACGGTTTGTTCAGGAGCAACCTCCGTGTGCCCTCACTGATATTATGACTCAGTACTGTACTTAAGCATTTGATATACCCTGCCCCCCCCCTCACTTCACCTCTGGAAGACACAGCACTGTTCACGCTCATATTTCATGTCGTGTTTGTAACCCAGAGGCCGTGGCTGTGTTTTAGCCTTTACACTGCTTTTACTGACCCAGGGGAAAACTATAGACAGTGGTCGAGTACATTATGTCTTTCTTTCCCCCGCCGAGCACAAGCTGTTGCTTTGATGTGACCGATCAAATCACCGTCATGCTCAGCAGAATATTCAACTGCAGCCAGAGCCGCAGATGCAGCAGCTGCTCTTGTTATCGTCCATGTATTTGAAGAGTTTCTGTACAAGTCGAAACACTGGCTTTCATAATCCTTAGACAATGGTCGTCAGCACATTATTAAATTATGGCCTGTTTTAAGACACTGTCAAAGTGTCTCATTAGTTGTTTAAATTAAAACAATTCTAGAAAACGTACATGACATGTTACAAAACTGACAGACTGTAGTGTTGATTACAAGGCTATTTATTATTTATACATTGATGTGCATCCTTTCTCATAGTGTACAATGTCTTTTTTTAAAAAAGTCTGCAGTAGCTTCTGTGCAACTCTCCGCAAGGACATATGCTGTAATGGCAAGTAGTGATGGTTTAGCACCACAATTTGCTTCAACCCTCCTTCCTGTTTAATGTTAATTTTTGTTGCAAAGGCAATTACTAATGAGAGCTCGACAGCTGCAGCTGCAGCTGTGACAGTGGTTTGGGGTTGAGGAGTTGCGTCATCTTGTACCGCCATGGAAGATTGTGGATGTTTGGATTGTGCTTTTGGTCTCAGTTAGTTAGTTCGACTATTAAAAAAAATATTTAAAACAAAATGTCCCTTTTCCTCTGTTTTCTGGCCCCCTGTTTGAGTCAGGTGGACTGCCCTGTGCAGGAAAAAGTGTGGCTCTGCTGTATTGAATAGTGGATTTGATTTCACGGTGGAAAAAACCTGTCAGACATCAGTTGCATTCATCTACTTGACACAGCAGAGTGCTGCAGCCTGCACTCCTACTGCTGCTGCTGCTGCTACTAACAGATTTATACACAGACAGTGCCCACTAAGGAATATATGTTTGACAAAGATAAAGCTTATCTCGCATGTCAGATCTTTGATGTACTGGGATCACATTTGGAAGGTCCAGAGAAAACTGGAGGAACAATTACCGCGACTAAAAACCATTTGAATAGCTGGGCAGACGAGTGTTGTTTTAAATGTTTTAAGCTGGAGTTCCTTTTTTATTATAGGTCAGCTCTAGGTTCTATACTAATACTATGAAAGTATTAAAGTTCACAGAGAAATGTGATCAGAAACTGAGTCGTAAATCCAGTCGTCAAGACCTCTGTAACTTTGTGATGTCACAAAAACACTCTCAGCCCTCAAGCCCCCGGCTACATGGACACATCACCCAAACACTGCACTGGAGAGTTTACATGAAGTCTGTCACAGCTTTATTTCATCACTGAGGATACAGCCAATCAAAAGAGAGGCTCACACCCTCTCAGCTCTGATTGGCTGACAGTGACCCGTTACTAGAGCTCCAGAAAAAAGCCTGAGAGAAGAGATTAAAAAAAACCACACTGCGATGGTTTTTGATTCACATATATCTTCCTATGGACATCAAAGCTTCAAATATACTGGAAAAGTGTAAAACATGAGACCTTGAGGACAGACTTCAAAAATATGACCACATCCTTTACAAATGAAACAAAGCCCACGCACTTTAACTCATATCTGACATTTATTGGCAAACCCTTTCTTTCTACGCTGCTCCACCAGTCTAGTCAAATTCCTTTGCATAATAAATTTTAAAACTCCTCTGGACTGGCATCGCCCCCTCTCTCTCCTGTGGTGAAAAACTTTTTCTTTTTTTTTCTTTTTTTAATACATGTTGTTTGCTAAGCGTCAAGTTTATTGTTAATCAATCTTGCAGCCTCTTTGTTCACTCTGAGGTCAGGCCTGACTGGTGATGTAGCTTACACTCCATTCACTCACTCAGGTAATTGCAGATTTGCCTGTTAATGGTCTCTGCATTGCTGCTGGCTGCTTCACAGTAGTCAGTCCAGACTTTTTCTGATTAAGCACCAGAGCGGCTTTGTCGAGGGCCAGGACCGCCCAGCGTCCGCCGCCGCCGCGTTCTCCGCTTTTGCTTGTGTCAATGCCGTCAGCTGTGAAACTAAAAAGCCGTGTATTTTGAGAGTTGTCTCCCGAGGAGGCTGTCTATCTCTATCGATCGCCCGTGTGATCCTTTTTAGTTGATGTGCTGAAGTGGTCAGAGGTAAATGCTGTTTTAATGAAGTCTGGCTATTGATCCGATTCTGCTGTTTGTTTGTGGAGTTAGGAATTTGAGTATCTCTGAAAAGCAGGGTAATCAGGATAATCAGGCATGATGCACATAGCCTGTGAGTTTTTATGTCCTCGAATCATCCTGTATGATACGCATTCTCCACGCACACAGGAAGTGGAAGGCATATGCGCAGATATTATAGCTTCCACGCACCCTCCCTGTAAATCCCACCACCCAGCCTCTCTTCAAATGACGATGAGAATGTTTGTTGAGAATAATTACACCAAAAAAGAAATCACTTTGCTGCCAAAATATATCCCACTCTATGTTATGGAGATTTAGACAGAGAATTGGATTTCCCCAGCTGTGAAATCAGTTTTTGTAGTCCCGCTGGCCAACCGCATCATTATGCTTTACCCCGCTGTAGGCTCCCATCATTGCACAAATGCAGCCTATGCCTTTTCCGCTCCATGAGCTCCCTTTGCATTTACAGCATCTTAGCCTCATGCCATATGTTATTATCGACGTCTCTGGTCAACTGAGAGGAGAATGTGAGCTCCGTGTGTCACTTCATTGGCTCTGCATTAGCCCAAATGTGGAAAAATGGCACCCTAAGCCCCTCGTGAGAAGCACTTCAATCTGGAACGTTGTGACGGGCTGGGGGGAGGGGGGGAGTACATCATGTGTTTATGAAAAAGTGAATCAGGCGCACATCTAGTGAATCTACAAAATGTCATACATCGTACTTCAAAAGCTCGCTTCAATTTGTATGAGTGGAATCAAAGTTGCCTAGATGAGAGGGTCTCTTACTACGAGTCCGTAGATGATTTTCAATGAATTGAAAAGTGAATACATTGGAGTATGTCCTTCTACCATTTAAATGCAACCTTTACAATGCATGAGCTGAGGCGGCGACTCCTCTGCTTCAGTGTGGATAGGCCTGAAGATGAAGTGCGTAATGATTTTCTCCTTGCAGGAGTTCTGCAGCGCTGTGCAGGGCTTTGGCCTCTGCTCGCCGACGAGTCAAGAGAGCACAGAGATTAGAAGCATTTGTGATGAGGCTTACCCTTCGGGGCTAAAAAGCCACGATATTTGACAGTCAATTGCATTGATTAACCGTGCTTTGACCCATTTACAGCACCGTCAGTCTTTCATTAAACTGTTGCAGAAGCTTTGCTCAGATATGAAAATGCGGGGCGGACATTTAAAAACACCAGAGCAGCTGCAAATGATACACCTCCCACTAAACCTGAGTCACTGACATTCTAAAGTCAAAATAATGAAATGCTCCTAATCGCGGCCCAACAGTATACACTTTTATGTGATTAATATAAAATAGGGAGCATGCATTTTAAAATGAGTTCCAAAATGCATGTAAATTTAGGTCAGTAAGTTAACACTCAGGCATAAAACAATGTAAAAAATATTCACAACATTAAAGGTAGAAAAGACAAAGAAATAGTAGACAATGAAAAGTACCATATTTGAATCCACTTGACGAGGCTGTGGGGGCACGTCTGACAGAAAAACCTCAGGAACCACGGCCATAATAAACCTTCTCATCCTTTATTAGATAGAATATAAAACCTTCCTGGCTGCTTCCAGCTGACAACCGGCCTGTGCCCTGGCATACAGTAGTTATATTAAAGCAAAATGTTAGGTTGTGCCTTTCATAAAAATCCCTCTGTGCTTATATGTCATCAGTTACTGCATTGACACTCCTAAGCATCTGGAAATGTGGAATGACTGACGCTCTGATTACTGTGGTTGTCTGAAGGTTTTCACCTGGAAGGGAATATTTATGAAATAACTGAAAACTAATTTGACCTGAAGAGAATCTCATCTCATCAACTTGAACATGTCTCATTACAGAACGTCATAGTTTATGCAGTTGATTTTCTCAATACATAAGACATGAATGACATCATATATTTATTGTAGTAGCTGGTAGAAGAAGATGCCTTTTAATATTTCTTCATGCTCAATCCAGCCTGTACTGCAGTATTTTTTTTCTTTTTTTAAGGGAAACCAGGTTGCACAGGTAATCAGAGAGAGCGCTGGTCTTCACTGCATGATATTGAACGTATGGATTAGTGTGTAGAGCTGCTGCATCTGAGGCAGTGAGAGTATTTGCTCAGTGCCGAGATGCTGTCGGCCTCAGCTGCAGAGAAATTCAGCGTGAATGGACAAGAGACAGGCAGTGTTTTCAGCTGATCCTTGGTTATGGTGTGATGGTCTCAGGCTGGAATCGCTGGAACAGACTTTGAAGTGGCTGGAGGTTTTCATCTCTCTTCCTCTCTCTCTCTCTCTCTTCTTCTGTGTCCCTGCCTCCCACATCTGCTGCTATCATAATAACAAGCAATAACCCTCTTTCAACAATAACCAAGACTTTTTTTTTACGCCCATAATGTGGCTTCAATAAATGATGTCATGTTTACCAAGGGGCCATATTTTACAGCAATTTAGTTCACAGCTCTCCCCTCTTTTTTTGCCTCCTCACTCTGGAGTACAGTACATTATGTGGCGCATTATGCACACAAGTGCCAGCACGCATTAACACATTATCAAATGTTCGGCTGCAGACAATAGCAACGGGCCATCGTGCATAATCACGGGACGCATTAGGAATACGCTTGGAAAAAAAAATCCGCTGTCTGGCTGTGAGGGGCCGCTCGACGTGCATGTTGGATATCAGCGTGTGTGTGCTGGTGGTAGAGGTGGAGCTTTTCTCCGGGCCCCGGTGAAAGCTGCAGCTGCAGCAGCAGCGGCAGCAGCACGAGCATGGGGGCGCGTTTCATTAGTCTGTCAAACTCAATGATATTTAGAGCTGCACACCCTCGGCCAGGACTGGAAAACTCAATCAGCGCTCTGATTTCATAACCCTGCTTGGTGACAGGGCTTATTTTATCGCCCCGCTGATTCATTCTAATAAACGCCGGCTGCCCAACGCACCACAGCTGAAATACAACCACCACCACCTGCAGCACCAGCCACCCCCCCTTCCCTTCTCTGTCCTCCATGGGTCGACCCGAAAAACAGGAGGGGAGGGTTAGAGGATAAATCAGAATTGTGGGGAACTGGCGGCTGGAGATAATCCATCGCTGGTTCCGGCTGTAGCTATAGCACACACATATACGTACACACCCTTTAGCACAAATCAGGAGCTGGGACTGTGTTGATCTGCGAGGGCTTGGTGGGGCCATTGATTGTGGACGACGGAGGAGGAGAGAGGCGATAAATAATGGGAGGCAGACTGCGGAGGGTGAAGGAAAACAATTATCTGCGGAGGTGGAAAGCACATAAAGTGAAGAATGATAAACACTGTGAAATATGATTGACTCCAAGTGATATATGGAAGCTGAAGGACAGGCGGAGAAGTCTGTGTGTGCAGAGATATCCTTGAATGGAAATGGCTGTGTGCAAGCTGAGGAGTTCTCTGTACCACCCCGGGCCCTAACCACGTTTTTCCTGTATGTGTGCGTGTGTTTCCGTGCGTCTTTCTCCGCAGACGACAGATGACATTGTTTCGTCGGCAGAGTGCTCCAGCGACGACGAGGACCTGGAAGAGTGCGACTCCGGACATGCAGGTGGGATGGGTGTGTCGAGTTGTGCTTGCTCTGAACCTGGTCTATTTCTCCTTATCTTTCTTTGATTTGCTACCGAGGAGCCTCTCCTCCGAGCATCATGTCCCATGGGAGCTTCAAGTGTAACTTCAAAAAAAAAAAAAAAAAAAGCCCTCGGAAAAGTAGCCACTGTGAGTAACACACACTAGTCGTGAAGGGTTTCTCAGTGTACATCTAAAAAAAAAGTTCAAAGAATCTCTTTGGAGATGGACGAAAGAAGTAAGAATTTTTTCCTACATCCTTAGCATGCTCTCTGCAGGAAGTATCCGACTTCAGCTGTGAATCCGTAAACGCACACGTCACATATTCAGCCACTGTAGTTGAAGCTCATACCTTTCACCTCCAAAAACAAGTTACACTTAGCTATGGGGCCACTGGTTGCAGACATGACGAAGCGTTGATACTAATTTTGTTCTCTCAGCATTCGGTCGAGAGCAAAACTTTACTCCACAAAGTACGAAATTAGTATCAAGCCCCATGTCGCCCGCACTGATGCTTCAAAATGTATCTGTCCTGTACATGGTTGATTTCCTCTTGCTGTGCGTGTGTGTGCGTCTCTCTTGACAGAGGATACATTTTGAGATTCTTTCGAGAACAAAGATGCTTTCAGCATAGATACTGTGATATGTAGCAGACTAACTGCAACAGAGCCTCTTCCTCCCTTCTCCTTCTTCTTCTCTTGTTTGTACCTCTGTTTCCTTCGTCGGAGGCTTGCCTTACCTGAAACATTCTAATAGAGAACAGATATCCTCGAATTTCTGTGCGCATCGTCTCTCTTCCCTCCTCCCTTTACACATACACACACACACACACATTGACAAACACACACACTCTCATATCACTTTGTGATTAGATCAAAGTGATACGACATTCACTCAGTGGAAGTTTGAGAATCAGAACAGAGCTGGGAATAAAACTGCAGATTTAAAAGGAGTGTTTTTTTTTTTTTTGAGGCAACTTGGGTTTGGATGACTTTTGAACAAGCGGCTGTAAATCGCACTTCTGCCCAGGAGCAGTTGGCACAAGTCCTAATACTATGGAGTAAAGCAGGAGAGCGTGAGCTTTGCTGAAACGGGCTCAGTATGTGAGAAGCGTCTCCCCCTAGGCGCCCCGGAAATCATTAACGGCTCAGGCTATTTGATTGCTTCACTGTCCTTCAAAACGCCATCATACAGACTAATTGATGCTGTGTTATTCTGGCTAAATAGGGCTCAGCGTAGCACCAAGCATATGTCCACTTTTCACAGCTAATAATAAGCCCAAGTTGGAACAATGCATTGCCCTTTCACTTACGCACGATCCCAGAACATAACAGATAATCGAGCGTTTATTTATTTCTCTGGGAAATGAGGTCTTTCCGTGTAATTTAGCAGATATTCTTCTAGTCATTTTACCATTTTCCTCCAATCTGTGAAAAGGAACTCGTTTACTTTGAAGCCTTATCAGACTGTAATAGCGTTTGTTTCCTTGAAATTATGACCACATTTAGGTCCTCGTGCTTATGGCTTTTTGATGTGAAGAGAAAGCCATTTTCTCCGTGCCTTCATGCAGCATTTAGGTGCTTTATCTAGAAGCACGGGTTGCTTTCTTAAATCAGAGATTATTGAAATTGAATGGGCAAATTTTTTACGGCTCATGTGCTTCGTTTTATGTGTCCCCGGCTGTTAAAAAAAACCTCAAACCCAAGTATTCTCAAAAAAAGTGGAAGTGTAGAGTAAGAAGTTTCTACTCAGAGAACATGGTACCCTCCCCTCATATAGTGGCAACATATGTAGTCATACACACTCATACATACTGTACATTTCACCATGTTGACACAGAAATTCATATCCTCATTCCTTGCCCCGCTTCCAGTCGTATGAACAGTTGCATGACATGATGTTGATTTCTTTTCCGTTGCATTTTGTTTGTTCTTTTTTTCTCCTGTGATGCACATATGAACATCTCTTTTCTGTATCGATTTGGACCCAGCTGCTGGGTTGCTTAAGATTTGAGCTTTTTTTTTCTTTTCTTTTCCGTTTGCTTTTGTTTGGTTTTTGTTGTGTTACTTTGGGGCCGGGGCGGGTTGAGTGGGGGTGATTTGATTTTCTTGTTTGGTTGTGGTTGTTTTTTTTTTATTATTATTTAATTTCTTTGGTGTCCTCCTCATCATCCGTCGTCCATCCTCCAAGCAAGGATAGAGCCGCTCCTCCCGTTTTTGCCTCATCTTGTGCCGCATGAACTTTTGGTGGTTGGAAAATTTTCAAAGTTCTCCTCCTCATCAAGTTTTGTGTTTTTATTTTTTTATTTTTTTTTATTTTTGTGCCATATGGCTTCTAAAGAAACATCCTCCCCCCATTTTCGATACAACATAGGGAAATGAACGGCAACAAAATCTTTTCTTGCCATCATCCTTTTTTTGGCCTTGTGCAGGCAACCCCATTCTGTCTCAAGAAAGTTGTGTGTGAAAGAATGACTCCCTGTCTACCCTCCCGAGCGTTAACCCCCCCCACCCCGACCCCCCAACCCCCACCTCCCCTCCTCCATCCCGACTCACCCACCTTTTTTCTTTTAGCCTTTCTGCATATACATGTCTGTTTGAATGCAGATGGCATAAAAAGACTTTTATTGCCACAAAGTATATCTGTTTTTCTATTCTATCTGTTGCTCCAAGTAGAAGGCATTTGTGGCATGCACACTGTACTGGACTGTACCGCAGCTCTCTAGACTAACTGATAATCCTCTCCCCCCCACCCCCCCTGCTTCTGCATGAATATGATTGGCATCCATTTTGTGTGCTGCTTCTTCTCCACCCATAAGTCTCAGGCTATAACCCCCAGCTGGCTTCTACACTACATGTGTGCGTGTGTTGGGGGGCTACAGCGGCGGGCCTGCACCGCCGCTGTTCCCCGCCGCAGCTCCTCCCTCAAGAGGCGTCTTGTGTTCGTGCTTGTGCCTGCTGTCTCTGTCTGCGCTCCGTCTGTGTGTGTCTGCCAAACAGCCTGTCTTGTCTGCTGTACGTGGTCGTCTCGTGGTTGTGTTGTCTTGTGTGTTTAATGAAAGTGTTAAACCTTACCTTTTACCCCCCTGATCCCATGTGAGTTCCACAAGAGAGCAAAGAAAGAGTGTGCACTGATTTGACCCTTCCTCTGAATAATAGTTAAATGCAGAGATGCACTTGCTCATCAAATTAAGAGTACCTGATGAAACAGAAGAGATGCTCAGTTTAGAGAACAGCAAATACCAAGTCAATTTCTGATTTAATTTCACAGCGATTAACACTGCCGCAGCTTGTCATTACCATGTAATCAGAGCAATTTTGTGATTAATATGTAATTATATTGTAGTAATTGATGCAAATGATTTTCACAAATCCACAAGTACAAGTCAGAATGTTTGATTTGTACATACAGTACCTAGGACGTGTTAAAATCCTATAAGACATAAACACTTAGAGCCCATGAAAATAATTAGTTTCAAATTTAAAAAAAAACTTTATTAGGATAAAATGCATACAGATGCAGAATGCAAGATCTTTGTCGCAGCAGATCTAACCAGGAAAAGCAGGGCAGTTACTAATGACATTAATGTTGGTTTTGTCCCATTTACTCTTTTGGTGCCTGAAAACCGTGGCAGAGACAGCGTGTACAATCCCTTGGATATAAAAGACATCATTATTATTACACCTGAGTTATTTCCCACTGCAGCGGTACAATATGTCTGCCTTGAGAAAGGTACATTGCAGGAATTCCAGTGCAAACTAAAGAGTACACAGTATGAAATGAAAATGTGCAATACAAAGGCTAAATGTCATCATATTCAGTCTAGGTCTCTAGGTAAAATTATCCATAAGAACAATTTCTACCCTGCCTCCTCTGTGTCTGGGGCTTCAGTTTAGTTATAACTGAAGCTGCTATTTAGAGCATCAGTCGCTGATGTTTTTATTTTAACAATCAATCAAGTGACAGCGTTTCAGAAGAAAGCTGTTGCTAATGGTGACGGACCAAAGAGAATTATCCTCCTACTCTGCAGTCCAGCGTTTGGCTCTTTTTATCACAGCCTCGTCTCCAGGTGCAGATGTTCTCAGGTGAACCAGGTTTGGTGGAGACCAGAGTAGAGCTAAAAGGAGAGTGAGTGTTGTCAGGTGGCCGGACAATGAATGACAATGTTCCATAAGATGTAGGTAGCAGCGAAGACAGCAACTGTGAGATGATAACACGTCAGTGTCGTGTTTACAGCTTGTTTTGATGCCCTCAAGTGGCCAGAAGGTCAGGTTGGGAGATAGAGGAAGATTGTTGTCGGAACGTTGGCTGTTGGTAGGAGAAGGTACAGGAACCGTGGTTTATAGGTGTCTGATTGGTGCACCCATCCACCAGCTGTCCATCACCCTTACTTTTTCCTATGGCGTTAAAACATCAGACTATTTCTTGCGTTACAGCTTAGCATAAACGCACAGGTAGGTTGCTGCAAGAGAAGACAGCCCTCCTCCTACAAGTCTCTGAACTGTTGCACCAGTCGTGGCACTCAAACAGATTGTAAAACGATTGTGTATTTAATAATAGGGCCATAAATGGTCCTGCATGCGCCATTACCTTGTCAGATCAAACAGATGTAACATATTTATAGGTGTCTCTTCATCTCATTGGCCTTGGATGGGTAAGGTTGAGGGTCAGAGGATGTTAACGCCGTGCGGTTTTCTTCATGGCTGTACAGGAATGGCCATGCGCCGAATGAAGTACGATAGGAATGGATCACCGAGTTTTCTTGTGGCTTCTGTCGAGCCCCACCGGGGCCTGGCTGTCACTTCAATACAGGCCTCAGATCAGTTTAAAGGTTATTCAGCTGACACATGTCTGCCGAATGCAGAGGTGCGGCCTAATGGCTGTACAGCAAATCGACCGGCTGACAGGGGCGAGTCGCCACGCCTGCTGGAGATGCCAATTTAATACGCCAGGCTGCTCCCAGTCGCATGATGATGTATTAAGAGCTATCTGCCATGCGTCATGGCGTCAGGAGAAGAGGACTCTTCCTCCAGCCAGAGGTGGAGTTTTAAATGGAGCATCCTTTAACTTTTTAGGGATGGAAACGATGGAATGAGTCGCATGGGTGTGCACAGGGAAGATAAGATAATTTAATGGCAGAGTGAAGTGTTTGGCTTTTTTTTTGTAAGGCGTATGTTTGTAGAGTGTGCAGCCGTGGCACAGCGCACCAGTGTAATCCCCGGCATGTCCCTTTAAAGTGTGTCCACGCTGAGAATCTGTGTGTTGCTGGCGTTCTTAGTAATCAGCTCTCTACCTGTAGTGGTTAGAGGTGAATGAATCTGCTACAGCAAGGTCTCCAGGTACAATACACGCAGCTACAATGGGATTTCAGGGCCCCCAAACCACTGACTCACCCACAATTTGCAGCGTTGAAATCCCATTGCCTCAGTTCATCCGTGGTCGGCGCTGGTGCGACCGGCTTTCCGCTTTTATGGTGTACCGTCGTGAAATCCCTGACACACCGTTGGGATTCATCTCCATTCGGAAGCCTCAGCAAATGGTGGATGGACACGGGGATCAGGACCAGGAGAGAGAAGACAGGGAGTGAAAGAGAAAGTGCTGCTCCGAGATTTCTGCATCTGTACCGTTGGAAGCTGCTGAGGTAGTTTAGTCAATCAGCCATTTAGTAGTTACTATATTTACTTTAATTCATCTTCAAAGGCTAGCACAGGCATTCAGCCGATAGTGTCGTTTTTTACATAGCTGGATGAAAAAAGGGGAATGGCTTTAAAATCCACTTTCTTTCATGCCCTCGATTTTGTACAGATCAGTTTTCCCTATTGAAGCAAAGGCTAGTCAGTAGGCACAAAGAAACGTTTATTAATCTCACGTCCTGGCTCCCTTTTGCCTTGAAAGAAAGAAAACAGTGTGACTAGCTGCAGGTCTATCAGAGTGGAGAATTATTTGCCAGCGAGGTAGAGGCTTAGAACAAAATCCCCATCCATCTTGACGATGGCGGAAAACAAATGCAATCTGGTTAAGCAAACCCATTAGAAAAGCGCTGGTGTTTGTCTGCTCCGGAAAACGCAGCAAGATGTGCAACGCTTGTGGAAGAGCTTACATAGGATTAAAGTGTTTACTAAAACATCAAGGTCCTCTGCACTGGCTTTACTGGAGACCCTTAACTGCACCGGTTCCCCTCCCCATCCAAGTGTGTTGTTGATATAGCGCTAAGCTAACAGTCACCAGAAGCTATTAAGCAAGACCGGAGTGAGCGGAGGCAAACAAGGCCAAGACAACAAGGGCAGAGTCGGGTAAATAAAGCCTCTGCGAAATCACTTTCAGCGCCGCTGTTGTTTGATGAACAAGTCAAGGAGTTTGGTTCTGTTGTTGGAATATTATCACGGCCACGCAACGTGAGCATTAGATGTTTGTAAAGGAGGAGCTCACGCTCTGTTTATACAGAAAAGGGAAAAAAGAAAAGAAAGGCGCTCCGTATCGTGTCAAGTCGTCGCTGCATCCTCTGGTGCACGGTTGGACAGTCAGGGAATTCACATTTAAGATGTCAGTGTTGATAATACGCAGTCAGTGCAGTGTGGCAGATGCCATGTTTCCTCAATAGAGCTTAACTCATAGACCCGGCTTTGCTAAACGAATGAGTTTTCTGTAAGCATTCTGCAGAGGAGCAACCTAAAACCCGATATCTGAAGACTAATGCGCCTCTCACATCTCCTTAGACTCAATGGAGGCACAAAATGAAACACGCCGCCCCGTGCCCTCTTGTGGAACTCCTTCCCAAACACAGTGTTTTCCTGTCAAACGAAGGCTGTTGGTTATGCACATAACACAAAGCATCTAAACATTTAATAAGAAGCAGCTCATTAATTACCAGTCCACTCACCCTCTTGATTAATTAGCGTATGCAGTGGGCCTAAATGCCACATAATGCTGGTTATATATCACCCCTGGTGCACCTTCTCCCTCCCATTAACTGCTGATGAATGGTTTCTTTGCCTGAGAGAATATCCTACAGCCCTTTGGTGGCAGTGACCTTTTACTGACCTTTGACCCCCAACTCCTCTTAAACCCCTTCCCCTACCTGACCCCTGGCTTGCTGTATTGTTACTGTATATTACTCTCCCTAAATGCAACTTACTTAAGCATGCATTAACCCAACTTCTTATAGTGGAACTAAAATCCAAAATAAAACCATGTCTGATTTTACCTCTCTTTCTCTGACGTACATCCAGATTGCACGCCCTGTCCTGTGTTTTAAAAATACTAACAAGAGAAATGTATTGAAGTAACTAATAATAAAGAGTTTATTATTAGTTAAACGAAGGTGGTGACACTTTGCCTATAAACTGTCCCCCTCTCTTTGTCTGCCTCAGTGTGTGCTTTCTGGTTGTTCATCTTTTATAGTGTGAGAAATTTAATGCCTTACTTTCTTGCTTGCTAATCTGTTTGATTTCTGTCTTTTTGTACATATATGTTAATACACATATATGTGTATCTCTCTTTCTTTTCTGAAAATGTTCAAATTTTACCTTATCTGCTAATTTGCTAAGAATCACTACTGCCAATGTTTTGATGATTTTTCCCCCCCAATTAGAATAAAACTTCCTCTTTTCTCTATGAATTGAATGCTTTTTATTGAGCAGTATGAGGTCTTTTACAGATTGGGTTCTCAAAACACTGTAGCTGTATTGGAGTTTCAAATTTATGTCCTCATAGAGAAAAAAGAGAAGCTACCTACAAAGTAGACCCTCACCACTTTATGTGAAAACTGTTCCAAGCTGTTTCTATGCTGATCTCTAATATTCTCCTGTTATTTAATAGCTATCTCTGATTGAAATTTGGATTTAAATCAATGAATGAGTCGATTAATTTTTGTGCATGGCAAAGAAGTTGCAGCTTAGGGTTTGTAAAACTGTCAGTGTTGAGAGTGCTGTTCTCTTTTGTAGATGGGCATGTATATGCTCATTGTTTGTATATCCCCATCCCTTCCTTACAGCCAAAAGCTCTAATGCCGCCCGACCGCTTCGTGCCGCCTTTACATGGACATGGCAACTGATGTACACGTTCACCCCCATCTATGTCATTTCCTTCCTAGTATGTTCATAGGTCCCACCCCGTCTCACATTCCCTGCTCCCAAACCCTTTACGTAGAGATTCTAAGATATGTACAGTCATCCATTTGTTCATTACTGATGAACATGTTAAAGTCGAGCAAAAAAAAAGAAAAAAGAAAAAAAAAAGTCATCTAATCAGGCTGTAGATATTTATGAAGATAACTTATCTATCAAAGCAAGAATTATAGATATACAGTTTTCTTTTTTATACAAAACTAAATGAGTATTAAAAGAACAAAAAAAAAAGATATCCTGAACAGAATGGTGAAGATTATTTTTCATGTCATGATGTGTGGATGTATGTGTTGTTGCCTCCCTGTACCATCCTGTCTAAAAAGAGAAATATATACTAATTAATCAGAAATTGTTAAAACAAAACTAACCTAACTTGTCCAAAGGCATTCTTACACAACTTTCTTTTGTAAATTTTTTTTTTCTTCCTGCCAAAATCATGCGGGCAATTTGTTGATGTAAGTTGACAAAACTGATGGTATGCTTTCTTCCTTTGAAAACTGTTTTTTGTAGGCTTTTATGATTTTCCGAGCTGACTTTGTTACCTGTTTTTTTACCTGTTTTTTCTACTTACTTCTTACTAATCCCTTTCTTGATAGCTCTATCTGTGGCTTTACTTTGTGAATGTTTTTTTTACGATGTTTGCTCTAACTCTGGACTCTTTTTGCAATGCCTTTAGTTATCGTTTTGGTTTCCTTCGTTTTTTCGTTGTGTTCTTTTTTTTCTTTATTGTTCCAAAAGGTTTGCATCTCTTTATAGTGCCCTGTTTGTGAGCCTTTGCAATGTACAAACCGGCCACTTTGGCAAGAGGATAAGCAGCTTCAGTAGACATCTGAATGTTTCAAACTCTTTGTAGTAGTCAAACAAAACAAGTTTGGCCAATAACTTCAAATTTATTTCTTATAAATGAGTGAATGTGGTAATATGTTCTGTCCTCAATTCTAAACACTAATGAGTCATATTGTAATTTTCACTCTCCAAAATGAAGGAGTCATTAAGAGTCTTACAGACGGCAAACATTCAGGTGTCGTTGAACTGCCTGGTGACTTTGTGCCATTGTGGTAACTGTAGGGGTCAAAAGGCAAGAGGCTAGGGCAAATAGGGGAGCCTACTAGTGCTGAGAGAGAACAGTGCCCTCAGTTCTTTTAGGACAACTTGTGAGCAGTGACAGTTTTGTCTTTTAGATCAGTGTGCGACCCTCTGTTAGACCTACAGTAAAGAACCAGTCAGGTTTTTAAGAGGCTCAGAAGAATGCTTTTGGACCTTGGAGCACTTCCAGTCCAGAAACATTACCTCCCCCTTATTAGTTTTCTGTCGTTTCTCAGCTTTATGACGCCGCTATCAGCGTTAGTGTTTTGTCCACTCATGTAGGTCAGCAGGGTTTCCAAAAAAAAAAAAGTGCAACTCTCCTAACGGCTGTGTGAAAACAACTTTACAAACAAGTTTCTCATTTCAGACTTAGTTAACTTTCTTTCAGGCCCACTGACTTGCACTTGAATTGCAAACAAATGCTAATACCCTCGGCTTCTCCTTACCCACAGAGCGCATGTTTTAGTACTCAGGGTTTTTGAATGCACTAAAAAGCATTTACACTTGATATGATAAATGAAACAAGCCTCTTAAAAGCCTTAGTGTATGTGGAGGAATATGCAGCATCATCAGATAGAGTATAGGGCCAAAACTGTGTAGTGCATGCACATACAGTAATTCACGCTAATCAGTTCTGAATTAACATGCAGCACATAGAACATATAATAACCTATAGTGCAGTGTGCATGTAGCTCTGATAAAGCCTACTGCTAAATGAGAAGACTTAGGATATGTAAGAGGAGTCAGTTTATTGTGGCTCACCCTTGTGCATCCCTCAAAGCCTTTTGATGCAATGTATACTTCATTTATGGCTGTTGTTTTCTTTCAGTTTGGGTCTTGTTTGGTTCTGAGTTTCATTGTTTTTGCACTGGTGCAGTATTTTCTGTTCTTTCTTTTCTTTGTTTCTCTTCAGTTCATTTCCTCCCTATGTTGAGCTTTGCTTTTTACGTTTTTCGGTTAGCGTTTCTTTTGGTGTTTGCTTCTTTTTTGCTTTGCTGACGAAACTCTTTCTGCGCTCTGACTCCGTCTGTCTCTCTGCTTCACTTTCCAGGAGGGGAGCTAGTCATCCCCGTGCTAGTCGAGGACCCCATAGACATCCCTTCTGTATCCACCCGTTCTCCCTTCATCCCCCTCCCCCCAACCCTCCGTCCCGTCCTCACCATTATTGAGACCACCAAAGAATCCTTGGCCATGGCCACTGAGGCGGGGGTACCTTGCTTGTCGGACCGAGGCAGCGATGATTGTGATGATGGTGATGGTGGTGATGATGGTGATGATGATGATGATGATGGCATGGTGATTTCGGGGTTTGGCTCTGGCGAAGCTTTCGACTCTAGCCTGCCCCCGACTGACGATGAAGATTTTTACACGACCTTCTCCCTGGTAACAGATAAGATCTTGACCACATCGGCCTATGAAGGTGGCTACAAAGCCCTCGCACCCAAGTGGGAGGCCAAGGACTTGAGGCCTAGCAAAGCCTCTGAGGCAGGTAGGACTACACCCACCTCGCCTCTACCCGACCTCCGGGGCACGCCACCGGCGGCAGTCCCCTCAGACACGCCACCCAAGCTGCCCGCCGGGAAAATGAACAACCGCGAGGTAAAACCCCCGCAGCCGGACATAGTCCTGCTCCCCCTGCCCACGTCCTTCGATCTGGACGGCACCAAGCCACGGGTCCCCTTCATCACCTCGCCCATGCTGCGCACGGTGCCTGCGGCCTTGCCCACAGTGCCCGGCGTGGTGCGGCGGGTGCCCCCCGGGGCATCGGAGGTGATCCGAGAATCCAGCAGTACAACGGGCATGGTGGTGGGCATTGTCTCAGCCGCTGCCCTCTGCATCCTCATCCTCCTCTACGCCATGTACAAGTACAGGAACAGGGACGAGGGTTCCTACCAGGTGGACGAGACGCGCAACTACATCAGCAACTCGGCGCAAACCAATGGCGCTGTGGTGAAGGATAAAGCACCCAGCGGCAGCGCCAAAGGTAGCGCCAGTAGCAAGAGACCGAAAGACAAGGACAAGGAATATTATGTATAGAAATCAAGTCATTTCCCAACACATAAAAAATAAACTGTTTGGAACAAAGTTATAAACATTTTGACAGTACCATATTGGCAACTGTGATTTAAAAAGGATAAAACCTCCTGCGAACTCAAGACTTGCTGAGTCACTGAGACATTTACAAAAGAACCTTGGCTTATGGAAGCACACTTACTATTGTAAGCATTACAGAGAGACAATGCAGTACAACTTCACCGGGACTCAACGTGGACGTTTTTAAGGAGTCCCTGCTGGAGACATTTGGCAGTGTGAATAACATCGCTCTAACATCCACACGACCCCAAGTGACTGTCAAGAGGTGTGTGATCCTTGGAGTTCTAATGACCTTGTCCATTGTAACCCTGTAAAATACGATCACTGTCATTTCAGCCATTCTGAGCATGCATGTGAGGTGTATGTGACGTGGTGCTGGCATCTGTGTAAGTGAGGGACCTCAAGAAACAATGATTGTCGGGAAAGTTGGAAGTCAAAACATGATTTTGCATTACAAACGGTTTCATTCAATGTAGCTTTCATGGATGCGATGTGAGGTAAAGTATATGTAAACTTAAATCTGTCTTTTTATTTCTTTTCTTTATTTCTTTGTTAGGTTTTTTTATTTATTCATTTACTAATTTGGATCTTTTATTTTCATGAAGGATGATGTCCTAGGGTTGACTAGGCAGTGCTCAGTGACCGCTCAGCAGGATGTGATACAGCAATGTATCTCAATATTTCTCCCACTCGCCCTCACGTCTCCGCTAAGGATTGGACTTGCTCTGCATGGCATCCAAATTCTAGATGGTGTTCAAGCGTGCAAAAGTGGATCCAAAAGGCAAATTGCACAACACATTGTTGTTTCTCTGAATTTTAAAATCTCTGATAGCATTTTCCTTTTCTTTCATTTCATTTTTTTTTCCTGTTCAGTTTCCATTTACATTTCCTGAGATGCTGTGGCAAAATGCATTATCATCAATTTGTGTCTGGCGGAGATTTAATTGTTGCAATCTTAAAAAAGAAAAAAATCCAGGCTAAAGACTTACTCCAGTGTGAACAAGTGTGATTCTATCTGTTGTCACAGACGACTGTGTCAAAAACAACAAATATGTTTACATATTTTATTACATCATAGCCGTTGTGCTTTGCAGGTCAATATTGTACAGAAAATTCAAGTTTCTGTTCAGTTTTTTTAAACCCTCTTCTTGTATAGACGGACCATTTGATTTGATTTTTCTGCTGTAGCAACATGACAAAAAAAAAATCATTTTTATTCTTTTGCCAGGAACGCCTGGAGATAAAAAAAAAAGATGTGCACAGGAACATTTGTTTAGGCAGGAGCAAATGTTGTTAGATTAGAAATCTAGTCTCTCTGGATGGTGTTTCTCTTCAGTCGCATGAATATTTGACCATTGGAAGCTGTCAAGTCGAATAGTAAACACCTCCCTCAGATCTTGTACTAGGGACTCCTCCCTATTATGAAATTACTTTCATCATGTTATTTATTTTTTTATTGGAAATTTAAAAAAACAGAACAAGAGAATAAAGACAGATTATGATGGATTTGGAGATTTACTGCTAGCACCTTACTGACGTACAGGTGTTTCTTTTTTGTTTCTCTCTTTTATTTTCTTTTTTAACGTGGCGTCAGTGTTCTCGTCTGCTCAGCTCGTCTTTTTGCATTTGATTTTTTTTCTGTTATTGTGTAGCTTAATTTTATGTCTCATTTTTATGACATTATCTTCCGGCAATATGTTGTTTTTTTATGTCATTATTAATTGCTGAAGTTATTTGTTCTCATTCATTTTCATGCAAAATCAGTCAGTGTGTCTGTTCACTTTGATTTTTTGTGTTGGTACTTGGCTTTTTAAACCAGTTAATTATTATTGTCTTATGCTCCTTTGACTCCAAACAATTCCCAGAAATAAAAAAAAAATGTTGTTCCCAAACTTTCTGGATGTCACGACTGCGGGTGGCTGTCACTCATCATGTTGTGGTGTGAGAGCAGGAGAAGACGCTGGGAGGAGATGGAGATACAGAACCATCTACACAGAAGACTATTCAGCGAAACCTGAATTTCTCATCCATTCGCTATCACTTCAGTGATTTCCTTTTATACCAAAAAATGGTATCATTTCTATTCAAATGAAGTCCAGAGCAGAGTAGCTCAACACTATCATTTACCTTTAGATGATTATGCAAATTCATACACTGTTCATTGATGCAACAAGAGAAAAAAGAAATGAGGGGAGAAAACGTTTATTGGAGGGTCCAGAGTCTTCACAACAACAGAGGACTGGCTCTGGGTTTCTTTAGAGTCAGGTCTTTCACAGAGTGCGCAGTCAAATGAGATTCTCCACAACCATATGGCCAGGTTATGAGCTACTCAATGGCAGCAGCACCTGCTTTCCAAGCTCGTTTTTACACTGTCCATATTTCGTGCAAATGGGCCTTCACAGACCTGGTCATTAACTTGCAATAGCCCATTGATGTAGGATATCAGAGCAGCGTGTGTGAGTATATCCAGCTTGCACAATGACTACATATTAACTCATTCATCCTGCCACAGGCAATGGGAACAAGGAGGCCAGTAGGGATTCGTTCCACTGTGGGACTGTTTTTTTTTTTTTTTTTTTACATTCTCAGACAGGCCCACATTTCAATATTTTTTTGTGTGCCTTCACCAAATATGTGGAAATTTGTTCTGCATAAGTCAACATACTAAAAAATTAATGTGTAAGGAAACAACATTCATTTTAGCAAGCAATGACATTCAATCTCACTGCGGTGGCAGCCTGGGGGCAGACAGCAGTAACTGCACAGCAGTGGAATTCAGCAAAAATGGTTGAAAGCAGCTATAATCAATATATTTATATTAACAATGGTTCACATCACTACTTGACCCTGTAGTACCCTTGAGCTATGCAGAGTAATGTGGTGTACCAACAAAATGTTTTCCCTGAGCTTTCTTGTTCATTTTCATTTGTTTGGTTAGAAAATTACCTTTATTTTCAACTCATGTAGGAATTAAAATAATGTTAATTTTGTCTCTCGAGTTAGGTGCCCTTTGTTAATTCATTTTCATACTGGAGTCAACATTGACACCTACAGTACAATTTGCTGAATATAAACCAGTTAATTATTATTGGTATCTGCTTTGTCAAGAAAAGGTACAGGCAATATCCGCTTTCTGGTAACGACAGACTGTGACCCAACAAACTAAATTGGATTCTTTTCCCGGAACGCTCTCATTCCGATTACACCTGGCACATCTCGTATTCAAATTATATCCAGATTCCATCTAGATTGTACAATTTGGCTCATCACATATGTGTGCGGGTAAGTTAAAAAAGAGAATAAACAGTAGAATAAAAAGAAGAAGCTATTGTACACACCTTTTTTGGCTTTTTGAAGTGGTAGAACAAGTCGTCTTGTAAACGGGCTGTCTGATACAAACACTGAATTTAATTTGTATTTCAAAGTACAATATCAACAGCCAAGGATGACGTCTTCACCAAGTCAGGACAAAACATTTCTGTCCCATTTCCCTCTCGTGTTTCAGAATTATTTCTATAGCCTAGAACTAAAGTTAATAATTGGCTAGCAAGAGTGTAGCTTGGAGTCAAGGAATGTTGCCAGCGGGAGTTTAGTGAGCAAGATTTTAACTAGCAGGAACAGTTTTATTCCACCATAAATTCACAAATAAATTCAAATTCCATGGTTGGGTTTATATGAACTGCCTCATTCAGATGCATGGACTTCCTCAAAGGATAGCCAGGTGTGTTCAGCAAAAATCACAAAGTAAAGTAAGGCTAGCCTAGCTCCACCAGTTTGGCTGAAAGTTCAGCTCTGATTTGTTCTCCCAGCAAATGTAATAGGCTGTTTAACTAGAATTCTGTGTTAAAATGGGTGTAGGCTATGTCAGAGTCAGATGCAGCTTAACATGATTTTGAGCAAATATGTAGCCTAGCTGCTGCGTTTGTAGGACTGAATACTAATGTCACATATTCTCATTTTAAGGTATTTCAGAGCTTAAGGAATGTGAAGCTGTGAGGCTGTTTGCTATCTCTGATTAGTTCTTTTCTAAGCTGACTGCCCTTTTTGAAATCACTCAATATTTATCTGGTCTTCTGTAAATTGAGCCTGGAGCCGCAGCACACTGTGCACCGGGGTAGAACTTCTCTGCCTTTATCTCTCAGCTGTCAGAGCTGATTTGCGATCAGGAGAATCTGTCAGCGACACTTAGCTTCATTCACAACATTACATTGGAATATGAATCTCAGTCTAATTGTACATAAAGAAGGCATGGTCTCATGACATCCTACTAGGAACTTAGGCAATTGGCCTTTTCCGCTGTGCAGAGGGCAGAGATTAAAATAAAAAGGCAAATCCTATAAAGCACTTACCACGGCAGTAGGTAGGGAAGGTGACTGCAGCAGAAAGCATTGATAGAACACGTAGCCTATATTTTTCCAAACAAGGTAGTTTGCAATTATTATTATATTCACAATTAATTCAAAAGCTGCTATGCTGAAACAGGGGATCTCTACACTGAGCTCCTAGTACATCCTCCTTGTACAAATCCTTGAAACAGTGAGGTATTGCTGCATTTGTAACCATTAGTCACTTTCAAATTTACACCAGCAGGGTGTCAGCGGAGGAAACGTACCCATTTGATATTCACAAGCCATTTGCTTACACAGTTGTTGGCTGACAAAGTTTATTGATTAGATTTTATGTGTAGCAACTACTTTTCCTTTTAGTCAAATTAGTAGAAGTAGATTACATCAATCCCACTGATGTTGGCTGGATAATTCATATCTTAATTGACAGAAAAACAATTTACATTTGCTAATGGCTTTTCCAAATGGATTTCTGTGTGCGTTTGACTGCATTAGCTCTGCCTTCGCCCCGTATAAGGTCTCTGGAACGCCAACAAGGGAGCAACTCGGCTCCCATTCACACATTTAACAGCTGACAGCTGACCCGTCATGAAATTTTACTTCAACTAATGAACTGGTTAATTCCACTCAAACGATTTATAGCATGTTTTTCCTTTCAAAAATACAGTGGCTATATAAGAGCAATACATCAGCTCTGTCACTGATTACTGATGAGATCTGATGTTATTGTTGCTGTAAAAAAAAAAAAAAAACAAGCTGGGAGTGTCTGCAGCTGGCTGTCCTGTAGCTTTTTCTCCAGTAAAGGTTCAGGAGAGATGCGACATCCTCCGGGGACCGAAGCAAAGCAGCTGTGAAGGCGATGGTGATCTGTCCTGACAGGTAAAATATGAGCCCACTGACCTTAACTCCAGCATTATGAAGGGCACACACATACACACGTTTGCAAACCTATAAAAAAAAAAGTCTGTGTGAGTGTGTGTTTCTGTTTTGATGTGTGTGCATTAGACACGCCACATCAAAGTTCACAGAAAAAAAAAGGTGGTTGCATATGTGTGGGTTAAGCATTCATATTCATACATCTCAGTGGGTGCACACAGTGATGCATTAGCGGAACAGTCAGGTGTATATATGTGCACTTAATTCACTTTTGTGTCTCTCTGCGAGGAGCACACCACCTCTTCTGCTCCATCACTCACCAGCCAAAGCTTTCAGTTAGCTCCTCAGCCCTAATTAACTGCCAAGATATGAATGCGCTAATCTGGGCTCTAAATCTTCAGTTCCACTGACAAAAGCTTTTACAGGCTGTCACAGCTGCATGATAAACAGCAGGGCTGCTCTCTCCTCTAGTGGACACAGTGCCATCTAGGGACCAGGTCTGGCAGCTCACGAGGTTTAGACTACAGGGTTTTTATTGTCATACATAATGCATGTAAAAGTCTGTTTTTTTTTGTTTTGTTTTTAAAAAGCAACTACAGCCACCAAAATCTGCTATAATTTTCAGTAATTTTAGTAAAGTGAATCTACTAGGCATTTTAATTTTACTGACGTTAGAGTAATATTACCATATGTTTGAATAGGTTAGCACTGAAATGGAACAGAAAATAAGGCAGATGAGGCTGGGCTGCAGAATTCAAGAGCGAGCCTTGCCTGCACACTAAAACTCTGATTCACTGTTATTCTGCAGTCAAGAGCATCAACAGGCTGTGTATGATGCGAGTGGAGGGCGCATGAGTACGTGGGTGCACATTTATACTGAATGTGTCTGTCTCCATCTGTATGTGTCAGAGAGTGATGTTCAAAACTCTGTTTGAGCGAGTGTGTGTGTGTGTTTGTGCTGTATCAACTACCAGACAGACAGGCCTCCTATCCAAGCTTGACAGTGTGATTGAATCCAGGGAGAATCCCAATGAAGCAATGAGTATCTCACCGGCAGCTCTGTTCCCTCGGGGGCCCCCACGCAGCCCACAGGACGGCCCCAGCCCTGCCTGTTTGGACCAGATGGAGAGTTGAGGCAAGATGGGACCTACGTAGGAAAGGGAGGGAGAAAAAAAGGCAAGTGAACTTCAAACTGCTTCGACTGCTGTGAAGGTGACTGCGGCAAAAGCAGCGGTAAATATGATCTGATTGTAAGTGATGGTGGCAGATAATTGTTGAGGCTGTCTGATGGGGGTTCTGTGTGCAGCTCACATCAGATGTGCTGTGTTCGGATTTATAACTTCACACCATGGATTTTAAATGTTTTGGACACATTCGTGATAATGATTGACAAAAAAAAAGTCAAGTGTTGTTATAGGCAGTAAGGACGAGGGCTGATTGACATACAATGCACATCTCCCCACAGAAATTCCTCAGCCCAGAAATTTAACATGTTGCTGTGAGGTGACCGACTGACCATGCTTCATATAGGCCTACTGAATTCATTTTAAAAACGTAATGAAATCTGATTGAGAAGAGCTGTGACAAGCAGGGGAGAGGGATGGTTACAGGATCACTTTCACCAATAAAGGATAACATGAGTAATGTGATCATAGGTACACTGACTTCCTGACCTTGCCCCTTCGCCGCCGTCATCAGCGGCTGCGGGGGGCCCCCATTACATCCATGGAGGCCCCCCACGGTTAAGTTACGGCGCTGGTGTTCACAGGGAAATGAAAGGAGAGAATCGCGTACACAAGCGCGAGATTAGACGCGACGTCACACGTGCGATCAGGACGCCGTTTGTTGCCAGAAGAGACTGGTGTGAAGCAGTCAAGCAGACATAACAGAAGGGACAACACAGCTGAGTTTATGGAGTTTGAGAATAACACCAACTGGTTTCATTTCGATGGGCGCCACTATCAGGTTGAGATCGAGTTTACTGAAGACAAGCTGAAGGAAACGGAGGAGAGAAGTGAAAGAGGGACAGTTGCGGTGGAGTCTACATCCTGGAAATGCAGGCTAAAAGTGACAGAGGGATAGAGCCGGTGGAGGATCTGTCCTGGACCTGGGGGGAATCAAGTGGTCAGGTGGTCACTGTCTGTCGGTGGCTCTCAAACCAGATGTTTGTGCAACCAGTCGGCCAGTCGGTGTGTTGTCAGTGCCTTGACACGGAAAGTTGCTGCATAGCGGAGGAGAGTGGGTGAGTTGTTTTCGTCTCTTTTCAATAGAAACCAGGCTAAGCTAACAGATGTTTGATGCCTCCTATTATGTGCTGGGACCCCGTTTGTAGCTACTGTTGATGTTTGGTGATAAGTGGCTTTTTGATCGGTTGATAGTGGATCTGTATACTGCGCTGTTTGTTATGATGCGGTCATTGCTAAAGTTGCTACAACTAAAGAAGCTAGCTGTTAGCTAGGTAGGGGATGGGGGGTCGGTGATGCGTTGGACCATGGGTCAAATTTACAAAGCAATCAACTAGCCTATATCAAAAGGCAGTCTGTAACAAAGTGAACTGAAATGACAGTGTAGGTAGATGCCCTTATGTATGTCAGTCATTTCTACTCTAAGTGTAGGTATTAACTTTTTCTATAAATGCTGGTACAGCTAATGCTACATATACCGAGGAATTACAGGAATTACAGGCACTGCGTGCAGGTGGTGATCCCATAGCTACCACCATAAAACATTCATGTCAACTCGCAACTTGAATCTACATCCAACATTTACCTTCCCATCAATTACCGACCCAGACTAATTGAGATTTGGAGGTTTTTGGCTCTACCTTCACAATGCTGAACTCTACTGTTTTTACCATAATTTTCTCACAGCTGTTCATACCATGTCTGGGCCAGCCAAATCCCTGTTGATTTCACTTGGTCACAGACAATGCAACAGCTGGACAAAACAGGTTTCATTTCAGTTGTTTGGTAAATTTCATCCAAACAGTTTCAAAACCAGCTCAGTGTGAAGCAAAAGTATAACAAGTTGATTAGAAATATATACACAGGAGGATTATGAAGAAATATTGAGTAGCTGGCCTGAGTCGGTTCCCTTATCCCCCTCTGCAGGCTAATCACAAATTCATATTGTAGTTGAGTGATAGCCTAATTGATAAACTAACAATGATAGAATCTGTGACTGTTTTAGCCACATCATTTAAGTCAATTCACACCTGGGTTTTAACCTGTACACCTGTACATCTGGGGGCCCTAAGCAGGATAAAATTGGGGGCCCTGTCTCACAGTGTTTGTACCGTCAAATATTTATAAAATATTTTATTGTACCTCCATCAACATGATGGTGAGCAGATACAGTATTTTATTACTAATTAAACAGTATTGCTCCACCTGAGACAGTAAAAATTATTTTACAATTATTGTTTACAGAAAATAGTGCTTGAGTGCTATGAATGCTTAACCCACACATATGCAATAGTTCTATATAAATTAATGTAGGTCCAGGGGGATAGATTGTACTACTATTTACATATAAATTACACTCTTTACTGCTGAGTGTTTTTTTTAACACTTAGATACAGTTGATATTCTGACCCTGGCCTGCACAGTATGGAGCTGACCCTTTATATTACTGCCTAGACTGAAATTTGAACCATAAATGTATTTTTGCATGATCCAAAGATATCTAATCAGCCATTAATAAATGGGTGATTCCTTTATCTCCTCACAGGCAAACAGCTGTTATCAACCACTCTGCCTAGACTTCTCAAATCTGGACTATATTATCCTACAGAGGCTAAACTTCATTGTAACACAGTTTATGATGTGTGAAACCTTTATTCTATTCTATTTGTGAAAATGCTATACTTTACCGTTTTCTCATCAACAGACCACATTAGATCTGGTCCAGAGAAGTCTAGGCATGGTGGTTTTTGACCTGGATCAGGTCTAATGCGGTCTATATGATGAGAAAACGGTGAAATCTGCTTTTATTGCATTTTCACAAATAGAATAAAGGTTCCACAGATCAGAAACTGTGTTATAATGAATTATTATTTTTTGTTTTTTGGGGGGCATTTTTGCCTTTATGGATAGTGCAATTGAGACAGACAGGAAACGGGGAGGCAAAGAGAGGGGGAATGACAATAATGAACTGGCATAATGAATGTTTAGCCTCTGTAGGATAATCTAGGCCAGATCTGAGAAGTCTTTTTGACCTGGACCAGGTCTAATGTGGTCTATATGATGAGAAAATGGTGAAATCTGCCTTTATTGCATTTTCAAAAATAAATGTTTCACAGATCAGAAACTGTGTCTAAATGAATCTTCAGGGCCTGTAGATTAATCTAGGCCAGATTTTGAAGTCTAGGCATAGCCTAGTGGTTTTTGATCTGGACCTGGTCTAATGAGGTCTGCAGGTATAAAACAAAAACTTTGAAATCTCACCTTTAGCATTTTCACAAATAAAATAAACATTTCACATTGTGACGTGTAGTTTACAGCAAGTATATCACGGGCCGACTGTTCATCTGGTAAACATAACTAGCCTTACCTTGTCCTTGTTTTTCATCGTCCTCAACCTTTTTCTTTTTTTCTCTTTTCTGCACCCGAGGGGTATATCCTTTTGGACATCGTCGCCGCTCTCTAAAGGCTAATTTCCCCTCCTCGCAAATTGCGACCTCAGTGAGGGGGGGGGGGGGTGGGGGGGGTTGGTGCGCGCTCGTCGGGCTTGCGTTTACGTATGCGCGTGTCACGGTCATTGTTGCCAGTGGGCCAAGGGTTACAGGTTGCCAGGTCAGAGCAAAGAGTTTGGGGGGCCCCTAGTGGCTGCGGGGCCCTAAGCAGCTGCTTAGTTCGCTTATAGGGAGGGCCGGCTCTGGTTTTAACTGTCACCATCTGGTTGCCGTGAGGATAGGTCCTGCCGCTCCATGCAATTTAGCACAGGTCCTCACTAGTGATGACACTCGAGCGTGGCGTAAAGGGTGTGAAGAGGCTCCCGCTCACAGTGCCAGGAGAGGTCATTCTGGCAGCGCGATTGGACTGAATGGCTGCTCCTCCGCACCTGTCTGCCATCAAACATGGAAATCACCCTACTCACCCGTGACTGTTGCATATTCCATGAGAAAACACCGTGTGCAGCACTTTATCTTCTTTCAAAGTGGGATATAAATACAAATTGTTGCACAACAATTGCATAAAAAACATGTTTTATTTTATTTTATTTTTTCCTTCTAAGCCCAGAGGAAAATGAGCTTGATACGGAGACTCAGCTGCAATAACCCATTCACTTATTGAACGACAGCGGCTGGATACACTCTCAGCCTCCGGGCTTAAACGAAAAAGCAGAGCATGGTTGCTTGATTGAATGGGTTTGTAATGCAAGCCAAATAGGTTTGTTCTAATGGGAATCAGCCTCAGTGACGGCTGCGGAGGCTTATGCCAGCACTATAACAGCAGTAAGCAGCGGTGGCAAACACCCCATCGCTGTTTGATTGGCTATGAGAGGCAGAAGCAACACTAAGGGGTTGCTGTGTTTACTAATAGCCATTTTAGTGGGGTAATATTAAATGAGCCTTAACTTCAGGAATCACTGGATATCTGAGGGAGATATTTGCACACAGGCTGTGCTTGCTCAGGTGCTTCTACTGTGACGGGGTTTTACAGCTAAACATCCTACATTGACCCATTTTATGAATTCCCTGTGGAGTTGTCTACAAGATTGCCTATAGTTAAATGATCTGTATTATATTTCTTTAATTCTGCCACATAAAAAAAAAAACACATGAACTTCACATGTGAAACATTTTGCACATGGGAATCATGTTGTTTGCACATGGTTTTGTCACAAATTTGAACCCATTTTCCACATGTGTAAGATGTTCTGTGCATATGGAAAATGGGATCTCATCGGAATTCACCTGTGATTCACATAAAATTGGGCCAAAGCCACATTCCCACGTGCAAATAACACGATTCACCTGTGCAAAAATGTGAAGTTCATGTGGATTTTCTGTAAGGGCAGTTTCATTTGTCCATGTTTGTGAAATTTCTCCTGCAATGAAAACGAATCAAATTTCATTCTTGCTACTCTGAGGTTTGAAAAATTATATTTTGGTAAAAGCAACGTGTCAAAAATAATAAGCCTATCCCAAGTTCTAAAAGAAATTCTCCACACAAGGACGACTGGCTTGGTATTTCCAAAGTTTTCATTCACATTTCATGGCTTCTCTCCCAGCGGTCGGAGTTGTCATGGAGATGGTCACAGTATCGACAAAGGAGGGGGTCAAAGTCATCAAGCAGGAGTCGGTGCGGGGTCAGCGAAAGATCAAGGAGGCCATTCACATTCAGCACCACAGACTGTCCTTGAACAGAGACGGCGGTCACAGTCTCTCCACAGTGCTTATGACTACCTCCTGTCACGTGACCCACATTTCAACTATAGGTCACTGGATGACAACTAGACCGTCTTCATGACAACTGCTGGAAAAAAGGCGATGAGATGTTACTGAAAGCCGCAGAAGCATCAAGGAAATGTTGAGAATTTTTAGTTTTTTCTTCTAAACCGGTGTTTCCAAGGTGAATGCTTAAAGTGAGACTTATGCTGAATAATCCACTGTCAAAACTTTTCACTGGACCTACTTCTACTGAAGTAATATGCACGGGCCGAGTACGTGGGTGAACATTTATCTGATGTGACTGTTTAAAAAAAAAAAAGCAATTTCTCAGCGCTGTGAACACCACATGCTGAGTCCTGTTAGCTTCCATTGTGGTGAGGCGGAGGCAGAAACAAGCGAGCTGCAATTAGCCACTGATGTGACACGGCAGGTATATAAAGGTGGAGCGGAGAGACTCTGAGGGCGCTCAGCTGAGGAGAGGCAGCACATGTTACTCTTCTTATGTCGCTCACGTAACATTAGGCTGCATGTGGTGCAGTTCAGAGAGGATGTTGGACCGTCAGCCCCTCATGCATCACCCTGCTAATGCTGTAATTTATTTTTGACAATCTCAGACAGACTGTTAAATTTCTCATGCTTGTGAAAATGTAGGCCTAGATTACAGATTTTTTTTTATTCCTGTCCTTTACGTTGGGGCTGTGTTCTCCTTCTCCTGCTGGAAAATACAAACGTGAACCAGTGGAAAGCTCTGAATTTATTCATTACCATCTTTCAACCTGACAAAGTGGGGTAAAGCTGGACTAATGATGGGACAGAATGTAAATGGGGAAACTAGTCTGCAGGGAGCAGCAGGGCTGATCTATGAGTTTGCATGTGTTTTGCAACCTAATATAGCTTAGATAAGCAGACACTTTCCTATAGGGACGCGTTTACAGTATAAAGAAAGAGCATTAGGGAGCAGCCTTGTTTGCGACTGCGTGTGTGCGCGTGTAACTGACAGAGGCTGCCAAATATGATTTATTTAAACAAAATGTGAATATATGAAAATCTATGATGAATGAGAGGGAGGAGGCAAAACTTTGACTGCTCATGATCTTCAAATTTAAATCCGAGCATAAGTTTAATCCCTCCAGGGAACAAATGTTATTGCTGAGACTGAGACTCTGCTCTCATCTGATAGGAGTATAAGGCAAAAAACAAAACAATTTCAGCTCCAATAGACTTCAGTTAATCTGTACTTTCTGGACTGGTTGGGACCTCGACATCCCTATCCAGCTGCCGTAAGTCAACAGATGAATGTAAAATCTAAAGTATTAAAGTTTAAGAAGTCATAAAACAAGTACGTTCAGTCAGTGTCGCGATGCAGTTAGTGTTTATTTCTCTGGACCTCGGCTTTGGAGATGTACTTAGAACCAGTACTTACAGGAGGAACAGGGATTGAGTGAAGGCTTAGCACGGCTTCACAGCTCATTTTTGCTCTAAGCTTGGTTGAGCTTTGCTTTCCTCTGGATGCTGCTTCATAAAAACATAGACATTTTGTCAGACTGGACCTGTAATCGCCTGGACCGCGTGGAACATTGTTTTCTACCTTCATTAAGTCCAACAAAAACTTCTCCTCTTTTAAAAAGAGAGTGTTTTTGAAAATGATGGTACAGAGATAACAAAGCTGCTTCTTCAGAGGATGTGAAGGCAGATTAGTACTGAAGTATACTCAAAAATGCCAAAACTCTACTAAGCTTTCATATTTATGAGGGAGGAAGACTACTTAGCTGTCGATTTAAGTTTTTTTTTTTTACCCTTTTCTTTGATTATTACAGACTGCTGTACAAAAGACACCTGCAGAAGCTTTTAAAGAAGAGGATTTGTGTTGTACAGTTGGCACACACAAAGCTCCAAAACCCCATAAGCTTGGATTTAGGAAAGGGTGCATTAAGCATATTTATTTTGAGAAGTTTAGCTTGATAAATTTCTGTGTTTATCTACAGGTTTAAAAGCTAAAACGCTACTTGAGAAAAGGTGATTGTACGGAGTAAACATTAAATTAAAATCAAGTGAGAGTCATCAACCACTAGAGCTCAAAAACAAAAGCACTGTTTAAATTTTAAAAAAATGTAACACTTTATTTGATGCGTTATAATATTTATGAGTTATAATGCAGTTATAGCATTGTATAACTATAGTTATAAACACTCATAAATGCTTTATAACAATAATCATAACACACTATAAAGCATTTATCATGACTTATAAGGTCAGGTATACAGTGGGTACTAGTTTCATTTGGACGTTTGCCTCACGCAAAGCGTGATTCACGCAGTGCGTGAAACTGCAGGTCACATTGTAGCCACTAGGTGGAAGCATCGTACTGAGAAGATTTTTAATTCCGCGTTTGACCACAACGTAGCTGCAATGAGAGAGTGGCGCTATTCACAGACCATGGCTACTTCAGCTGCAGCTATGGTCGAGAGAGCAAGAGAGTGAATGGACAGAGGGACCGCAACGCCGCTCAGTCACATCATGGTGATTTTATTTACTGTATCACAGTGGTTACGTTCAACAGGATCAGTGGTTCTCTATTATATATCTATCTATTTTCTGCAAGTTCTTGTGAACAACCACCTCATAGCCGACGATCGCTCGTTTAAAGAGTTTCTAAACTGCTTCGTCCGTGCCAGCAGCCTGGACCCGATGCGACTGGACTCACGAGCGGAGCATTAATACACATCTGTCAGCAGCTGCTACACACACAATTTGAATGGACAGATTAGATGTTGATTTTGTTAACAGTGGCTTTGTTTCAGCCAATAGCAGCAGGTTGTTTTAATGGAAAGTAGCCTAGCGGCCGATACAAAGTCGATTGGTTTAATTCATCCATGTTAACATCAAAGGAGGCGTGTGTTTTATTGAAAGCGAGGCTGGGTGTGTGATTTCACTGTATCCACCTACATTATGAAAACACATGAGTCTATATATATTTTCCAGATCAAATCCGTTGTATGGGACAGGCTTTCCTAATTCAGAACAAACCTTATGCTCAGCAAAAATGGAAAATATAGGTCTAATGCAATGGTTCTGTTCTCTCTTCTTCCTCACAGGAGAAGGGAGAGATGCGAGCATCTCCCACCCAGATTGACCGATTGCCCACCCACCCAAAAATAAAAAATAAAATGAATAAATTGGTGGATTCAGCTGTCTCACAGATCATTTGGGTTTACAGTACATTAAAACTAGGCTACAGGCAGGGTCGGCCCTGTCCATCTGGGGGCCCTAAGCAGGATCAAACTGGGGGCCCTGCCTCACAGTGTATAGGATGTGTAGGAGGATTCTGTTGTACCTTTGAGCAGATATTTTATTACTAATTAAACAGTATTGCTCCACCTGAGACAGTTGATCGTCAGGACGGGAGTGCAGACACCTGTGCTCGGCCAATGGAGAAGCAGCTCCGCCTTCAAGGGGGACGACGTCATCTCCTCAGCTTCCAGCACAACTGATCTGATCCACGGGTCAACCTGAGAGGCTCACCTGGGAATGTTGTCACTGTTGTTGCTCTGTCTGTGTGTGTGTGTGCAGGACAGACCATCCGGGACAAGTTCAGAGCATGCACCGTGCTCACCATCGCTCACCATCGTTCACCGCCTCAACACCATCATCGAAACCGACCGCGTCCTCCTGAGTCTTCCAGTCCTCCAGCGTCCTGTGACGACGACTGATGTCAAACTTTGTATTTGTCCGTTCTCCCTCTGCTCCCTCTTTGCCTCGGCTTCTTCTTTACTTTCTGTCTTTATTTATTACTTAATTACTATCTTTATTCATTTTCTTTCCACACCTCCAAACCTTCCTCAGTCCAGTTCTCAGCTGGTGACGATGCTCTGCTTCTAGCTGTCATGTTCTGCCATGTTTTTTTTGTTAAGTTGATGATAGTATTTGTTGAGTTAGAAGACACAGATGGACTGAAGCACATTTCATTGGTTTATGAATAAAAGTTTTACATTTTGATTGTGTGTCTTGTTTTTTGGGGACATGTTTGACTCCATTAGAGGACAGTGAAGACAAGACACTGTTGTGTGCTGACTAGAAGCAGCAGCTGTCCTCATGTCCTCCAGTCTCAGGAGCATCTTGTTAACACTTTGTTCATCAACATACGTGCGCTGCGTATTTTTCCTTAACTCGCTCTGAGCTCAATCTTTCACACTTGCATGACGCCATGGAGTTAAATAGTTCATTAATGTGCATCGTCCTCCTCGGCAAATAAACAAGAAACGAAATGAATTGAGAAGACTGGCTCATGAGATGAAGAAGTGACCACTTAGGACAATCACGCTGTACTAAGAGTTGGTTTGGTTGGAGTCAGAGTTGAACCTCCGACCTCTGAGTCCAAAGACAGGAACTTCTCCACTTGACCACCGTCCAACCTGAGAGGCTCACCTGGGAATTTCTGTTTGTCACCTTTGCTGTGTTTGCTTTCTGCTGCTGTGCTGAGGCCGTAGCAGTCACTACAAGTCCCTCATCACCATATACAGATGCAAAATGACCACAAACAGACGCAACATGACCACAAATGAATACTAAATGAGCACAAATGGATGCAAAATGACCACATCGGGACATGAAATGACCAAGCTGACATGACAACTGTAAAAAGACACTAAATACACCCAAATGCACAAGACACTTGTGCTTAGCTGCTTTATCGATGCAGGGGTGGTGGTGGTGATGTCTTTTGGTTGCTACCATGGGGTTACAAAATTAGGCCTATCTATTGTTATTAGTTCTCAATTAAAAATGTGATTTATTAATAAAAAAAAATATTTTGTGTCCCTATCTGAATTCCCAAGTCCAACACTTGATTCAAAGAGTTAAAGCTCCTCTTGACAGTGGAGTGTGTGCCATAGTAGGCTATGTGTTTCTGTTTCAGTTGCTGTCTTTCTTCACATGAATGGTCCTGATCCACACAGCTGTGATGAGCTCTCCCTCCTCCTCACTGCTAGGCGGCGCTATAGGATCTGCAGCCACCGAGTTCAGCCGCTTCTTCACTTCCTGATCCACCTGCATGTGCGCGAGGTAAACAGCCAACCTGACGTGAACTTTGCTCAAAGTCACCGTAAGTGCGATCAAACTTGAGTTTGTATGAACTGGGAAAAGTTGTTGAAGCTGTGGAGACGTGATGACGGAGAAAGAGACGTTTGAATCTGCTCCGTGTGTCCACGATCACAGCTGACAGCAGCTAGCTCAGCGGCCAACAGCTAAACAGGAAGTGTGTTACTAATCTATACTGAATCATGACTTTGGGTCTTGTCTTGCAAACTTCACTTGGTGTTTCCATGTCAAGAATATGATTTTATTGACTTTTTAAACTTAAAGTTATTGATTTCATTTTGTAACATGTGGCAATGCACTGAGAACTAACCAGGTAGTGATTTAGCTTCATCAATGACAATTAAAAACAACAAAACAAACAAACATAACAGTCGTGCTGCTAGAATCAAAAATCTTTGTTGTCAATTTTCTACACCCAGATCAAAAAGTTGTTTCTGTCTCACCTAAAATAAATATTATTAAAGTTAAATGCTCCAGAAAATAATATAGCCACTGTATATGCATATGTTGACATTTTCTATATGTTTTATTGTCAATTCTCTATATCCAGGACAGATTAAAATGTCATTTATTTCACCTAAAATGAATATTATAGATATAAAACTGACTAGAAAAATTCACAGTGCCCTTGCCACTCAAAAAAGACAAGTGTAAAGTTTGTAAATGTTTATTTGTGATAAATACTCAAAACAAGCAGGACGGTAATGAAAGACAGGCAGAGATTCATGTTAATGATGTCTCTGTCTCCTCTGACACAGGCAGTCGCGGTGAGGACGAGTGGATCTGATGGAGTCTTCAGGACCTGGATGGAGCTCCTGGGAAAAGAGGAGGTGAGGACCAAACTGTACTAGAAACATCATCATGTTCATCATAAGTGACTATTATTTACATGAGCTTGCAGCAGTACGATAGAGAACAAACACTAAATCATGGCTCACTTCCATGCTCCGCTGCCCCCCACATCTGGAACTCTGTCCCTGACAGCCCCAGGCTGTGGTCACCTTTAAAAAAGGGCTTAGCTCTTTTTTGTTCAGACAGGATTTCCTAGGTCGCCCCTAGATGTTTTTATTCTCTCTCTGCACTTTAATCTCCTCCTTAATCTGTTTTATCTACTGCTGATTTTAACGTGTCTGATTTTTCTCTTAGTCTTTTGTTTATTTTGTTTCTGGTTTCTGTAGCACTTTGAGATTACTTTATGAAAAGTGGTTTACAAATTAAATGTATCATTGTTATGATGTGTGACCAAAAGTACTATACTCAAGCATGGTATGCTAGCTAAATGATACAGAATTAAGGGGGCAAATGTGTGGGCACCCTAAATCTCTCTGTGCTAAGTTATTGTTGTTCTTCAGGCTTTCTCTCATCAACCATGGTTCTTTGCTGCTGAAGGAGAACTTTTTGTTTGATGCCCAAGTGAATGAAGTTCACAGAACAATCAGGTAAGATGTGTTCCAATCTTCAGTTATTCAGCTAAAATGATTAACAGTTTAGTTACTTATATGCAGCCATGTGTAGCTACATTTGGTAGGTTTGACCAGCTAATTGTAACAGTAATACTATAACACTATGGTCAATGTATTGTAGGTATGCATATATCTGATATTTATGTGTGAAGCAGATGCTGCTTTTGTTTCAGATTTTTCTTTACTACCACAACTTGTGTCTGTCTATTAATTGCATCTATGAATGTCACATGGACTAATTTACTCCAATTTGGTCCTTAACAAGGTGCCACCCTCCAGGAAGGCAGAGCTGCTTCTCCATTGGCCAAACACAGGTGTCTGCACTCCCACCCTGATTGCCAACCACAGGACAGTGTCCTACAAATAGCCATTCAGCTCTTGGAGCAGCAGCGACAAGCAGCAGCGACGAGGAGGTGCGGCGAGGAGATGCGACTTAGCCAACGCGACTTCGCCAAACGTGACGGCGCCAAGGCGCAAAACTCAGATCTTTGACTTCAGCAGGTTTGGTTTTATTTTGGTTTTATTTTACTTTATTTCATTTTCAAACAACTTTACACCGTTTAACCTTGATCCATTTCTGGTTTGTGTTGCAATGTAGTCTGCCATGTGCTTCACTGAGCAAGTCAGCCATTTTGACACATGGCCAAACAGAAAGCCAAAATTCTTTAATTGCCTCACTGGATTGGCAAAAGAAACACAGACTGGTTTTGACTACGACTACGTCTGACACACTGATGAAGACATAGTCGAAACCGGTCTGTGTTTCTTTTGCCAATCCAGTGAGGCAATTAAAGAATTTTTTGAACTCACCTGAGTGCCGGCTTTCTGTTTGGCCATGTGTCAAAATGGCTGACTTGCTCAGTGAAGCACATGGCAGACTACATTGCAACACAAACCAGAAATGGATCAAGACTGACAGACATTTCCACATGATTAACATTGTTGAGTCTTCATTGTTGAGTCTTCAATGTCTTTCTCTTGTCGTCTTTGAACCAGGTGGTGAAGTTCTTCTGGAATCAATGTGGACAGCAGCTCCTGAAAGAAAGAACATGGACAAGCAGTGTTAGACAGGACTACCTGCAATGATGCAAGATGGAGGCAACTGTGTGTCAATGGTGGCCTACACTACAAGATGGCTGACTTGACCAGTGAAGCACATGGCAGACTACATTGCAACACAAAAGAGAAATGGATCAAAGTTAAACGGTGTAAAGTTGTTTGAAAATGAAATAAAGTAAAATAAATAATAAAACCAAACCTGCTGAAGTCAAAGATCTGAGTTTTGCGCCTTGGCGCCGTCACGTTTGGCAAAGTCGCGTTGGCTAAGTCGCATCTCCTTGCCGCACCTCCTCGTCGCTGCTGCTTGTCGCTGCTGCTCCAAGAGCTGAATGGCTATTTGTAGGACACTGTCCTGTGGTTGGCAATCAGGGTGGGAGTGCAGACACCTGTGTTTGGCCAATGGAGAAGCAGCTCTGCCTTCCTGGAGGGCGGCACCTTGTTAAGGACCAAATTGGAGTAAATTAGTCCATGTGACATTCATAGATGCAATTAATAGACAGACACAAGTTGTGGTAGTAAAGAAAAATCTGAAACAAAAGCAGCATCTGCTTCACACATAAATATCAGATATATGCATACCTACTACACCAATACATTGACCATAGCTTTATAGTATGTACAGTTACAATTAGCTGGTCATATATAAACCTACCAAACGTACACATGGATACACATCAACAAGGTCTCAAAGGGAACCCCAGAAAAGCAAATTACCATTAATGACAAAGAAAGAAATCCTCTTACTGCTGTACAGACGGATAGCTCCTCTTCATCTTCGTCAGTGTGATGTTAAGAAACATTGAGGTGGGTCACTCCTGGCTCCAGCTGCTGGTGATTGGGCAGCATCTGGTCATCTAAACACATAATTACATTAGGTTAGTTTTAAATGACAGAAAATGAATAAAGTTAATAATACAGATTAATCACATTAATATTAATAAACAACAATAAAGTTGATAAACAATCATTTCATTTAGCACCATTTTTTGGGCTTACCGATACGGAGCGGATAAAAGTGTAAAATTTTGCACGAGGCTAGGCCAGTACCTACTACACCGTTTTAGCCTCGGAGCCCACCGGAATTTTGTTGAAATATCCATATAAATAACCATATTCTCTTGATCAAATTATATGATGAAAAATGTAGTAATTTGATTATCTGTTACTAGAATGGGCAATCCTCTGTTTTATGATTTCAAAGATCTTGTAATTCTTGACAGTAACAACTGCACAGATGCGTCTGCAGTAAATACAGACATAATTATAGCAAGACACAGATCTGGACAAGGCTACAAAAGAAGACCTGCTGCACTTATTGTTTCTAAGAGCACAGTGGCCTCCATCAAAGGTTTGGGTCAACCAGGACTCTTCGTAGAGTTGGCCATCCAGCCAAACTGAACCGTTGGTGGAGTTGGTGAGAGCTGGTTAGAAAGGTAACAAAGAACCCCAAAAACAAAAAAAGCTGAGCTCCAGATCCTTTTGGGAGAAGGAAGAAAGTAACAGAAGCCTCCACCAATCAGGGCTATACAGCAGAGTGGACCCATGAAAGCTCACATGAAAGGCTGAGTAGAGTTACTCACAACCTTTAGGTGGTTGTTTGCAAATTCAAACCTTTCATATGTCATTCACTGACCACCGCTTATCCTGCACTAGGGTCACGGGTGAGCTGGAGCCTCTCGCTTCACTGAGGAGAGGAGGGCCTCAGTCAGTGGGTTCGAACCCAGAACCCCCTTGCTGTGAGGCGACAGTGCTAACCACTGCACCACCATACCACCCATAATTAGCAGCCTGAAAATTGAAGGATTATCACATTTCTTTTTGTAGCCTTGTCCAGATCTATGTCTTGCTACATTTGAGCTCTTGGGGCAGTTCCTTTGACCTCATGGATCTCACTTTGCTCAGATATGCAAATGAGCTGTATTAACTGTATCTTATTGAGGTGTGTCTTTCAAATCATGTCCAAACTATTTAATTTTATTTATTTATCAAATACAATTAGTTGACAGCTCCTGAATGGCATACATTGGCATACATGAGCATTGCAGCAAAGCCTCTGAATGTTTAAATATGTAGCCTCATTTTTTCTATTTTTATTAATTGCAAACATTTCTAAAATTCTGGGTTTGTGCTGTCATTAAGGGGGGCTGGGTGTAGATTGATGAGGGGAAAAAAAGATTTTTTTATTCTTTCTCACTTTTAATATAAAGCTAAAACTATGCAATATGTACATTATGTAATATACACACATATAGTATATAATAAACACACATATGCAGCGCACACACACGTATGTACTGTACCCACATTTTGTGTGAGTATTCTTATATTTTTTTAAAATCATTTTATGATGCTTAGAGGCTTCAAAATAGCAGATATTTTGGAAATATTTCATTGATAATGATGATTTTGTAATATGATATTTTACAGTTAATTTTTCAGGGCTCCTAGGCTAAAATTATTTGTTAGACCATAAAGAAACATCATACAAATTTTGACACTTTTATCCGCTGCGTAACGGTAATTCTGCTAAGCCCCCTAGCTATAACATACATGTCCACATACTGTTAGAGCATAAAGTCTGGTCCGGTCCTCACCTCTCTTTCCCCTGCAGCTCCGTCCAGGTCCTGAAGACTCCATCTGATCCTCTTTTCTTCACGGGGACTGTCTGTGTCAGAAGAGACAGAGATGATGAACATGGAGGCTGCTGCTGCGACTCTGTCTGTCTTTATTAAGTGTTCCATGTTTCTAGGAATATGTATACCTAGAATATCAATAGTAATATCCAATATTTTGGAAATATTTCATTGATAATGATGATTTTGTAATATGATATTTTACAGTTAATTTTTCAGGGCTCCTAGGCTAAAATTATTTGTTAGACCATAAAGAAACATCATACAGATTTTGACACTTTTATCCGCTCCGTAACGGTAATTCTGCTAAGCCCCCTAGCTATAATAACATACATGTCCACATACTGTTAGAGCAGAAAGTCTGGTCCGGTCCTCACCTCTCTTTCCCCTGCAGCTCCGTCCAGGTCCTGAAGACTCCATCGGATCCTCTTGTCCTCACAGGGACTGTCTGTGTCAGAAGAGACAGAGATGATGAACATGGAGGCTGCTGCTGCTGTGTCTCTGTCTGTCTTCTTACTCTCCTGCTTCTTTTCTACATTTTTGTCAAATAAACCTTTGCAAACTTTTGTCAGTGACCTGGACTCTGTGGTGGACTATTGTGGGTTTCTTAGGGACAAACGCGACTTAAGCTTCATAACATCATCACACATACCTGTATCTATACGTTCATTTACATGTATGCATACTGTACATGAATGAATATCCAGACCTGTGTTTTGTTTCCATACATGACATGTTTCTAATAAAGTCAACTATTTCTCATTGGACACTGATCTAAAAAGTTTATAAATAAAAGCATATTCTTCACATGAAAACTGAGCCTTTTTGTATCACACACACACTTCCTGTTTCACCTGCCCTTCTTAGCTGCTGAGCTAGCTGCCGTCTTTACCAGCAGACACACACAGAGCAGATTCAAACGTCTCTTTCTACGTCATCACGTCTCTGTAGCTGCAACAACTTGTTCATAAACTTAACACTGGTAAAGGTTTTATCACTTACAGTGACTTCTTGCAGTCAAGTTCTTGCAGACTCCAACGATCTTCAGGTTAGCTGTTTACGCAGGTGAATCCGGAAGTAGAGAGGTCAGAAAGCGGGTGCATCTTTAACAGCGCCACCTGGCGGCGAGGAGGCGCGGGAGCTTGCACCTGCTGTTCGGATCAGGAGCAGAAAGAAAACAGGGAAGAGAAACAGAAACTGACTGAAACAAATATTATGATACTGTGGCACATAGACACACTCAACTGTTGTTTGAAAGAGCTTTTCACTCTTCACTCTGGGTGTTATCTTTTACTGAAATGGCTTAGTATTATAATACTTCATGATTGGTCCCTTGCTAACCGTTTTTTGTTGCAAGGATCAAAGTGTATTATAATTATCATAGTTATAATACATTAACTCTTTATAGTGTATGTTGGAGTGCTGTATGTGATTGTAAATAGTTTAATATATTAAACTAAATATTTATGTTGATGTACTACATCATATGGATGATTGACGTTGTGAGTAAAAAGTTAGTTCAGCAGGGTTGTTGAGATACCTTGAGTTGTTTATGGTGGACTTGCACTTTGCACCTTTCTAGTCACTTGGACCGCTCAAAGCGCTTTAGATTAGGGTTAGCCATAAAAAGTGATATTGGGCATTTGGATGACATTTAACAACACTTAAAATGCACTTTAAGCTTAGGTTAACTTAAATCTCTAACTTGTTGTGAGTATAGGTGTTTGTCAGTCTTTGGTTGCATTTTTGTATCTAACCTGACTAAACCGTCTATTCAGGCATTTTGTCAGTTCCCCAGCTCTCTATCTGCCAGCATGTTCATTGATGTCAGGAGCTCTAAAAGCATACAACCTTACCTTTCTGAAGCACGGCACAAAGTCTCGAAACATATGGCTCAAACAAGATTATGTACAACTTTAAGAAATGTTTACACAGCAGGTAGCGTGTTTACGCCTTTGAAGTGAAGCAGTAAATTAAAAGGGGACATTTTTCTTTTGTGTGTCTTTAGGTTGTTCTCTCCGATGAGGGATTTTAGCAAAATGCAAAAGATATACTAGTGGGAGTCTCTCGGCTGCTACAAAGCAAACACTTCACTCTGGAATGACAGAGACATCAAGTGTGCTTATACTGTAAAAACAGACATTTAGCTGCATTGGGATTTATTCTTTGTGCATATACTCAAGCATTTCATAAAAAATATACATTCATCTGTGCCCATTGTCTCTTTTTACAAATATATACTGCATAGAATAAAAACAAGTCATAAAGTTTGTCAAATGCATAAAAGGAGGTGGTAAAATAGAGAAAAACAACAAATTCATCACATCTTCATGATAGAGACAGTACATCATGTTGGTTCAAAAGACAAACAAAACGGCATATTGTTCAAGAGGCACCATAGTTGTAAATGAGACTAAGTACATTTAGCACAAACACAATGGCATGATAATAATAGTACAGATTGGTCATAGGATAAACAGTGTTTAAATAGCTGGTGAGGAGTCAAAGTGGTAAAACATGTAACAGTGAATCTATTTTGGTTTAAATACAGTCAATTCAGGCTCTTATAAATAACATTTAAACCATGGACGGCATATCTTCCTTCACAGTGTACAAACAGGTCAGCTCCTACAAAGTATCTCTGTGAAATCTCAGCGTTTCACCTCCCGCTGTCGAGCACCTTCAGTGATTGCCTGCTTGAGGTAGTCGAGGAGGATTAGTGTTGAGTGCAAGGCCTCCTAGGATAGTCAAGTTGTTCTTTGTTCTGGATGAGCACCAGGCAGGTAGAGTCAGCTGTAAGCACCGTGTGTTCGGGTTTGTAGAGATACAGATAAAAGGTTCACTTGAGATTGAAGCTAATCTGTGAGGGGTCCGGCCCTGTGGACGGTGGAGTCGTCCAAGTCCGAACAGGCCAGGCGTTTGCTCGGAGCTGCAGCGGAGAGATTGAGGGATGATGGAAGGAAGGCAAAAGAAAAAAAAACAAACAACAGATGTCATTCATCACAATCCAAAACATCAAAGCAAGTTATTTATTTCTAGTGTTACATGAATGCATTCCTAATGGAAAGTAAAACCTGAACGATTACCGCTACCTGTTAGTGCCAGCAGAGCCATGAGTGTGTGTGATAATTGTATTGTGAATTAACACTGGTGTTCAACAGCCATAAATATGTTTTGGACACTAGAATTCTTGGAGGTAAAACAGACACAAAGCCACAGTAAAGTACGCTCCGCTCGCACGCTGCCAAATATCTGTAAGCAGCTTAGCAAAGTGCTACAATTGATTCTGGCTGTGAGTCACTGGCACTGATACAGACAGACACACATCCAGAGCAGCCACGGAAAGTTCAATCAAGTTGAGCTCTGGGTGTCGCGGTGAAATTCATCACGTATTATTATGTCAGCAGCTAGAACTATCCTTCAAATACCTGCTTTGATTGAACATGATCAAAAGTTGATGAGAAAAGAAAAGTTTTGTTGTTGTTTTTTAAAAATTATACAGTGATGACGATAACTGATAAGTGTATTTTTAGATTGCTAATACTGATCATGGTCATTAAATACTCACACAGTGTGTCGGACCTCAGCGAGCTGCTGAGGAATGTGCTGGGGTCTTTGATGGAGGAAGAAAGAGCAGCCAGTCTCAGGCTCCTGGACGTGGTGTCCATCTTCTCGTCCTGGAGGACAAGTGGATACAGTGACAAGAATAGATAGTATGTATGAGACTGTGATACATACTACACACCAGGAGAAAAAACTTGAGAGCAAACATTTCAATGTACAGTATCTGAGCAGTGGTCTAGCCTAAGGAAGGCTCTATAGCTTTACTCGCTGCCACTCATCGACTTGAGTTGAGATGACATTCATGACGTGCATAATGTGATGATGAAACGATTCAACAAATTGAATGAACATACATCCGTGACAGATGGACCCAACGCTTGAGCCAAAACCTAATAACTATCCACCCAGTAACTGGTGACAGCCGATGACTTCTCTTGCATGGCTCAATTTCACGTTTAAGAATTTCCTGTGCTCTCTATCTGTAAGTGTCAGAGACTCTGTGTGAGTATGATACTATATTTTATATGTTGTTGAGCAACAAATTTACTGCACCATTAATTTAGAGCTGTGGGCTAAAGCTGGTCGTCCCCAAAATGCTTGTTTGGACGTCCCGACAGTTCCATGGAAAAATGAAACATTCTGTTTGGGAGGTGAGTGATTTGTGGACGGCAGTGCACCTGTGTATGATACAAGCCTCTTTTAGAGACATTTATTTGCTCGTAAACACGCAGGCAAAAGGGTCTTTACTGTAGCCTGAGCAGATGCCTCTAAATATTTTGTGATTCTGTTTTCAAGGTCCACCAAGTCACTGCCGTCTCTTGAAGTTGAACTCTTGTGACAGATGTCCTGTAATGTCCAGGACATGCACGGACCCAAAAGTAATCTTGTCTGAACAGAGCTTTTGCAGACCGGTGTTTCAGGCAGAGGCTGTTTGTTGCCGGCGCTGACGACTCTGATCAAGATGGAAGTCTGGTAAAGACATTTCCATCCATCGCTTTTCCTTAAACAAACCCCAAGTGGACTGCAGCTATTAAGATAATGCCACAGCCACTTATCTCTCAACATGGGAGTCGTTTGGCAGACTGAGGGGGTAATCTGGCAGATTAAAACTATTTGAACAGACTGTATGGCTGTTTTGGGGAGGCTGCATACTGCTAATGGCAATCAGCTGTCAGCGATGATGTCTTGATGGCTCCCTTGACTGCTGTGTAGCTCTGAAGATGACTGGCAATTAACAGTTCAATTCAGCTTTCCTTTGAGTCTACTATATTTGTGCCACTGCTCGAGTTTGCCCACTCTGTGCATCCACCATGCATTACCAGCATGTGAAACTATTCATTTATTCATACAAGTTGCAAATTAGCTGCAGTGCACGCATTGGCACCAGTGTGGGCGAGCTAGACTCATAAATGGCTCTCAAAGTCAGGCTATCCTTATCCAAACGGCTGCTGTTTGAACAAAGCAGTGCAATTAGTGACTGAAATAGAAAAAGTGTGGGTTGTTGTTTGAGAGTACAAGCTCTTGAAGGCATTAGAAAGCTCATTTTTTTATAGCGTAGAGCTGCAACTGTCTGCGTGTCAGTGTGTGTCATACCCTGTACTCTTGGATTCTGCGTTTGGATTCGTCCAGCTGGTGCTGCAGGTCCCAGACGATCTCTTTGTATTTGGTGTAACGCTGCTCCACCATCTCCCTCTGCCGCTGTGACTCCTGGAGGAGCAAAATAGAGACTGTGACATTATACACGACAAAACACAAGACACAACAGTCTGTAACCAAGGAAAAGGACAAAAGGCAGAGCACAGTGATGGTCCTAGGTCTGCTGTCAGAGTAGAGGTCCACAGTGACTGTTTTGGGGAGGCTGCATACCATGAAAAGTTTTAGGATGTGTCTAGCAAAATGTCAAATGTGACATTGTTGTTTATTGTTGGCAGAGTGTTGCTACAGAGACAACTTTTTTCAGTGACAACATAAGATGCAAAAATAATTGCCACATCATTTTATTTTTTCAGCAAATCATTAGCCCTTGATGTGTGTGAATGTTTTTCGTGATTAATTGGACCTGAATAAAGTTGATTAATATACATTTCAAACAAAGAAATAAGAAGAATCCAGCTGAGACTCCAGTGAACTCACCTCTAAATCCTTGAAGTTCTCCATCAGACACTGTTTTTCAGGAATTGACTCCAAGTGGTCCAGAGCTACTCTTGTGTTCTGGAGAAGACACACATGGAAAATCTGATCATAAACAACAATATTAGGTCTTGGTTTGACTCCTTTGTGCTTAACACAATAAGTAGCCTTATAATAAAAAATGCACTGGAATTAAAAGGAGAAGCAGGTGCAGGAAGCTGCAGCTCATAGATTCTGTTTTAGTGTAATACTCTTCATTAGAAATGTCCTCTATTATCATTTAACCCTCACAAAATGATTAATTACCATGAAGGTAAACAGGAGGCTATACACACTACAACACAAGAAGGGCTACATGGAGAATTAAACATGGGTAAATATTTTTGTGCATCATCCCAATTCCCTTAATTGCCTGTTTTCATCACGATTCTTTTCCTCGATCTTCCTCTCACTTGAAAATGCAGAGAGGATGAAAGAGCAAAGAGAGGTGTGGAAAGCATGGAGGGAATAATCAATGAAACAAAACATTGAGTGGAAATGAAATGTTGTTCCCAGTCAAGGGTCATGTGAGGCAATGATTACTGATGATGGCTGCACAGCTGCACAGGCTGTCTGTGAGCTTCAGCTGCTCTGGATGCCTTTGTATTTGCACAGATAATGGGATGTACTGCCCAAATAACAAGGCTACACAGCTGACACTGTGTTATTTATGTCTTCCCACATGGCAATAAGGGACATGAGTCATTGGGCTGTATATAAAATATGTTACGTATTTTAAAATGAACTAAAAGAGAACCACTGATAGATCCACTGCAGATTTACAGACCAGAAATGTGAAGTTTTTCGTTTTTGTCTGGATGGAGCCAACTTTATCCTCTGTAGCTAGGGTAACCAAGGTCTTATATTTCGAGAACATGCACTAAACAGATCAAGTCAACTCACATGTAACAGTCAGGTAAGAACACGTGACGATGACCAGGCTCCAGTGACCAGGCTCCAGTGACCAGTAGAGTCTACATGCAGAGTTTTAGACTATACACTGTAGTTTAACCTTATTTTGGTGAAATGCAAGATGATTCACAACATTTGCAATCAAATGAATTAACCACAGAGTAAGATGATGAAGAGGAATGGGAGGCACCTGAGCCACATTCCAAGTGTCTTAGCAAAAGGTCTGAATACTGATGTCTTATCCCCAATGTGAGATTTCAGCTTTTGCTTTTTCATACATTTGCCAAAAATTCTGCTTTCACTTTGTCATTATGGGAATTGAGTGCTGATGGATAAATTTAAATGATTTTAGCATAAGTCTGGAACATGACAAAATAAGGAGAGATGGTCTGAATACTGATCTGAGCTTAATGACAGACTGGCCAGACTGGAGCTTCACCTCACTGAAAGACGAATGAGAGAAATACGTATGTTTTTTTATATATACGGTGACATTCCAGCTGTTGGTTGAGGTGATTGTCACGAGACAACCATGTTTGCATAAACAATTAGCTTAGACAGTTAGAGCTGATAATTATTTAACAGATAACATGGGCAACATGTGAGGGGGTTTGGTTTTACTGGGAACAATCCAGGATCGGGATAATTTCTAGTCAAATATGGATTGTATGACATCACCGGCTGCTGCTGTATGAATGTGCTCCATTAACCATCATCGATGTCACACTGTGTGGTCAATTCAAAGGCTAATTGAGGACTTTGTTACAACACACTTGACACATTCTTTGATTAAGAAACTACTCCAGCTGCACTCCACTCTATTCATTCCTCCACTGTACGTTTCAATAGCCTTCCCATTCCCATTCAGGTGAAGCATTTAAGCATCAAAAGAACTGGTTGTTACGAGGCGACACGCTGATTGCTACACTGAATGGCGCGCTGGCATACAAGTTAGACTGGTTGGATGATCCCCCACCACCCGGGATGTGTGGATGATGGGTCGATGCACCCTGGGGATGCTGTGCTGTTGACTTGATGGTGGTCCGAGGTATTTCCTCTTCTTTCTCACAATGGTTAATTAAAGGTTGAAGTGGTCAAGCATGCCGTATAAGTGATGGATGGACAGTGTGTGTTCGACAGCTTCATTTATTTATTTATTTTCCGGAGTAAAAAAGGACCTTGGGTCAATATAACCTTTCAGCAGTGCTAAGTAATTTCAGGCCTGACATCGTATGGCTGATTAAGGATGTTTGTGGTGGACGCTCATGGTTTGGATGGTGGTGGGGTCAATAATGTATTGTCAGTACAGCTCTTTTCTTAACCCTGTCATTAAGATGTATGATTACTAACACAGTCATCCACTGTCTTAAAGGGATAGTTCAACATTTTCGCAAATTGGCCCTTTGCCATAATCCCTAGTCCCAGGAGTAGGTTCGTTTACCTTTGATTGTCAGTGCAAGCTATTTTTAGAATGGCGGAGCAGAGCCGCAAGCTGCTCAGAGCTACTCTACGGAGGCTAATGGGATTTCTTGGTTTCCCTCATCAAACTCATCAAATCCAACAACTCCAAAACGCTCTGGTGGACAAGTTGTGACCTGCACATTCACCACCACCATCAGTATTCTAAAAATAGCTTGCACCGGCAATTAAAGGTAACAAACCTACTCCTAAAACTATAGGGATTATGCCATGGCAAAATGTTGAACTGTCCCTTTCACCACAGTTGTAATTTCTAACCCTGTGTTTTGCGAGACCATGTTTGTTTGCATGATAAACCAACATGACAGACACTTCCAATCTAAACCAGAATATACACAGTATATGCAATTTTCTTATCTATAGCCATTTCTTTGAATAAAGCAAACAAACCCTACCATCTCTAGATCCAAAACACGATCCTGCAAACACACACAAACACAACATTACTTCATATGCATATAAAAGTGACAACCAATACTGAAGTAAGATTCAAACTACAAAAATGAGCCAGAAAATGATGCGAGGCGGCGAGGCCAGCTAGCCGTTCAAAACGGTGGATTAGCAGGGAGAAACTCTGAACATGTGTGTGGGAGAAACGTGACAGAAGAAGAGGAATAGAGTGTTCCAACAAATGGGTAACAGGGGAAGGAAATGCAGAGGCTAGGGGAAAGAGTCTGTAGCGCACAACAGCCTTCTTATCACACACACTGACACACACGCACACACAAAGACAAACCGCTCCCGCCGCTCATCCAGCTCCTGACTGATGTTCCCTCTCTAACGATGCATAAGTGATGCTATGCCTCTTATCTGCCACTCAAACGCACACCTGCTCCCCCCTCCACCACCCCTCCCTCCCTCCACCACCACACCACCGGCTGCCTCCCTTTCTGCCTGTAATGTGTTGATGGTTTGTAACAAGGGTACTTTCTTTTCATCAGCCCTCCCACTAACTTCTTCTCCTTTTTCCTTTTTTCCTTCTTAAACTCGCCCGCATCCCTCAGTCTATCTGTCTTTCCTCACTACATCTCTCTCTCCTCATCCTTCATAATTAAAAGCTCGGCTGGGTCTGAGAGGGCTGATTAATTGCACACGAGCTCTGGCAGGTGCCATCACGCAGCCACAGATGGAAACCCTGCTATCGAACACACACGTACACACACTCACACAGGGACAGACACACATTTGGAAAACGATTGCTTAGCTGACATTTTAGCGTGCGCGTGTGTGTGTGTGTCAGACGTTGTTTAATGGTGAGTAAAGGGCCGGTGGGGCGCTGGGGGCCGGTCCACCACAGACTAGGTGAGCTGGTGGCCTGCCAAGTGTAGATGCTGCAGCACTGAAAGACACAGACGAGGCCTCGGGTGGCTTTTAAACTCCAAGGCCTTGTGTCTGCAGTAATTAGCTACTTGTTCAAGCAAGGCTGCGAGGAGTCTGTCAGACCCACGGCTGTGTACTAATGTTTGTAGCTTTGCATCACAGGACTCAGATGACTGAAGCCCAGCAGTTGCTCAAAATCAACTCGAGTGATATGCAAAAAGAAAAAGAAGAAGAGAAGGAATCCGAAGCCAAAATGGTGCATAAACAAAAACAGCACAAGCTGTCTCTTTTTGGCAATGTACAGCTGAAACCGGGCCAGCTAGATAATAAAATCTCATAGCTAGAGCGCAGGTTAATGGATGCAAACAGATAAGGATTAATAAAGACATTATGCCGACCTGAAGGCTCCTCATTTCTTCCTCCTTCCTGCGACTCCTCTCCAACAGCTCTGAAATGAGCAAAGTGTGTTAGACAAGAATTTGCTGTTGATGAATTGAGTTGAGAAGCATCAGAGACTTCTAATCCCAGTCTGAAAGTAATGATAGCCGGGTAAGAATATGCATAATGTTAAATGGTCAGTACCAAATTATACATTTTGATCCTCGATTTACATTTTGACAAAATGCTCACTTACATAACTTATATAACGCCTGTAGAAGCTACGAGCCTCATCATCAGTTAAGATTTTTCTGACAAGCATTTATACTAAATATGATGAATATAAATATCGTACCATCAACAGCTGTGTTTTTTCAAGAGTGCATTTTACTCAACCTGTCATTCAAAATAAATGAAAATATTATGAAGGATTTACATTTCCTTTTTCAGGCAGAGCTATGCAATTACAGCACCCCTGACATCTGAAACTATTAGTACACTAAACTAAACAGCACAACAACAACAATTAGTTTTTCATCAATAACTTGTGGAAAGGTAGGGCACAGACATTTAACCTGCCTGCACACCAGCTAAGATTATTCTTTTATAGTCGTTTAAATGTGTTTTGGTCATATGATAAATGCTGCACATCTCAATGTTTGACCCGTCAGCACAGTTTTCCGCCCGTGGATTAGTTTGAACCCAGACAGACAGGTGGAGGAAAGTCCATTTGGTGACTGCAGCAACAAATTGTTTTTAATTACAATTATTGGTTGTTTGTTTAATGAGATGTTGTTTTAGGGCAATAACTCTGAATTCATTTAGCAAAAGAGTTTAATTAAGCAAATGCCACAATATTTACCCAATTTTCCTCAGCTTGGAATAAAACTGAGCAGTTTTTATACCAAGTGCAACTGTTTTAATGGAATGGTAGCAGCACACTATTGGACAATTGAACAATGACAATATTCAATATCTTTTTATCTCAATTAATTTGAGTGAAATATCTTAATGAAGTACTTTCTCTGATGAAGAACAACTTCATAATTGTGCAGCCTGTGTGTTTGGGATTTAGTCTCTTGTTTTAATTGGCTTCAGGCCAACGAGTTTAACATCAAACATATCACAATATGAGACACTCTCTGCTGACACATGACATGATCTCATTTTCAGAAAGCATCACAGTCCACCAGTAGAGTACCTCTAAGAGTGTAGTCACTTTAAACACTGGTACATTTGCCTTGCCCTCTGTCATTAAAATCCAGTCACCTGTGGATACCTGACTTTCCTCCTCCTACACCTGACGTGTAAACAAATATCTTACAACAAAGGTCAACCCCACATGACAGAAACACTTGAAAAAAGCAAAACACAATTTCTGTCTATGGGGTAAAGCCCCAGTGTCTGTCTCAAAGCTCTGCTTGTAGCTCGCCTGTTAACAGGTACCTTGAAGTCAGCAGAGGAGACGGTAGCGTTAGTCTGCTGCTGCCAATCTGCCGCTGCTCTGACTCACCAAATCACATCACACCTACTGTGGTAGGTCTTGTAATACTAGAACTTATTATCGGCACATGCAGTGTAGACTTGTCTGAAGGAGAAAGGCCCATGGAGAGCACTGCACAAGTCAAGTAGACAACCTGCACTTTAATCTGACACCAGTATTCACTGAGACAATTTCAGCGGGTCACGCAGGGTTCTGCAAACTGCAGGCATTAACAGCGAATCTACTGAGATAAGGACAAAAGTCTGTGAGAAAAATACATCTCGTAAGAATATAATTCCCAGTTTGATCATATAATACAACAGAACTGAGTAAACAGCTGTGATAAGGAAGGGTGAACTTATTTGCTACACTGCATTGCTGAGTGGATTTGTTCAAAGTGCATCGTGTCATCACCGCTCATGGAAGTGCATGTGCTCATGCATGGCAGGGATTTGTAAGTGTTGTGTTGCTCTGCAGTAACACAACAACAGAATCACTGAGCAGCCACTTTACTGAGGAGCCATATTCAAAACACAGGCGATAAAATCTTAATTCCTGCACCTTCAACACAAACAAGCAGATCTGGGAGATGTCATGGCACGCAGCTTATTCTTAGGTCTAATTACTGAGGAGACCATATCAGTGTGTCTGCCTGCAGAGAAGACAGGCAATGCTGTCAAATGGCTGATTGAGTCAAAAGACGGAGTGAACTGTGTTTCAGAAAGAGGGTCTGGGGGTGAGGCTGTGTCATCAGATTGCTTATCTTTACGGTGTGATGTCTCACTTCTATAGCAAAACACAGTCATATAAATGGAGAATTGTTTGTCTCTCTCTCTCTATTCTCAGACTATGACAACCTCTATGGTCTCAGTGTGTCTTTTAACTCTCTTTCTCTGCCTTAATGGAACACAAATTAGACCCATTTCCTTGTATTGTTCAGCCCAAGAGCCGAAAACAAGTTGTTCTTCCTCCGGCTTACGGCTCATTAAAAGAAATTCAGTCAGAAATGCGACTTTGGACAAGAAAAATAAGCCAATTTTCCACAGAAGTCTCAAAGTTCACACACATTAAGATGCTTTTTCGAACATTTGTAATCATAAACAGACCGACCCGTCTCTATGTACAGACACAGACGGCCATTTTCAGCAGCATCCAAAAAAAGAATAGTAATAAAAACACTTCTGTCATATAAAGCCATTGAATTAGTAACTGCTCTTAATGAAGGTGTGATTAAATGGAAATTAGGAGGAAGAAAACAGGAATTCAGCATATGACTCTGCTGTGTTCATGAAAAGAAATGGTCAAAGAACGACTGCATTTCCATTAAGAGCTTGCGTAAATATTCATAAATTCAAATGTGAACAACCAAAGGGTTTCTTGTCCAGTGCTTTTCTGGTGCCGTATTAGCTGCCTAATAAAGAACACAGAGCCAGATTAGTCTCACACTGACGCTGTTCTGTGACAAATTTTATATAGCTTGGTGGCGTGACTCACTGGCATTCTTTGATGACGACAGTAAGACGGTTTGAGCCATGAAAAATACGAAAATAAAAACACCACGCACTGCATTCTCACATGCCTCCTAATTGCGTGCGAAATGGAAATGAATTGTTTTCTAATTAAATTCGGTTTGTGTGTACTGTGTACCTTTCTTTTCAGTGCTGAGGGAGTGCAGCAGCTTCTCCTGCTGGTCCAGGCGCTGCAGCAGAGCGGCCTGCTCAGAGTCGCGGCTCTGCCTGAGGGCCCTCAGCTGATCCCGGGTTTGCTGATGCTGCTTCCTCAGGCGCTGTTCTCTTGTGTCGCGCTCCCGCACCTCCTCACACAGCCAGCGCACCTTCGTCTGGTTGGTTTCATACATATACAGGTGCATTTCAATAAATGAGAATATCATGGAAAAGTTCATTCATTTCAATAGTTAAATTCAAAAAGTGAAACTAATACATGATATAGATCCTTTACATACACTGATGTATTCTATGTCTTCTTTTAATTGTAATTATTTTGGCTTACATTTAATGAAAACCCCAAATTCAGTATGTCAAAAAATTTGAATATTATATCAGACTTATTTAAAAAATGATTGTTAATACAGAATTGCTGGTCTTCTGGAAAGTATGTCCATTTATATTTATATGCACTCAATAGGGAAACAGCCTGTGGCACTGCTGAGGTGTTATGGAAGCCCAGGTTGCTTTGATAGTAGCCTCCAGCTCGTCTAGTGATTCTCATCTTCCTCCTCACAATACCCCATAGATTCTCTATGGGCTTGAGGTGTGTATATCGTCAGCCCAGGATGTATTTTTTTACAGAGGTGGAGTTGGATGGGTTCTTATATTCAAAGGCTTCAATAGAGACATTAAGAGATGTAGCACATTGGGAGGGGAAGTGGCTGATTTAAGTCCACCTCAGGGCCCGCATCCCAGTCCCATCTGATAATAAAATGATTTTCCTCCTATATAGTGCTCCCATTGGTTTTCTCAAGCAGAAGACTGCACACTAATCAATGCAAAAGACTTCACATAGGAACTTAATTAAGTCCCCTGTCAGATATAAGCGTATCACAAGGGAATGCTGTTTTCCCTTTAAAGTAAAATCTCATAAAAAAAATTAATTCCTTGCCTATTTAAAAGGCTTCAGAGCTACTAGTTCTGGACTGTCTTGAAAATTGAAATCCCTGCTTAAATATCCGCACGACACAAAGTCAATTGGTATTCTGTCTTTCTGATGTTGACCGTAGAATTAACCTCAAGTTCGGACAAGAGGCTGCACAAAATGAGTGTGATAGATGCTGAGAGGAAACACACACAGTGGCCCAGAAAGACAAATTAATATGAAACACACTGTCAATACAACAGGGGGTGTAAATCAATTTACAATGTTTCATATAACAGATTGTTTCAGCCAAGGAAAATTATTGGTTAAATGGCTTTTTCTAACTGTGCTCTGTACGCCTGTAAATCATGCCTTGATTTTACTACCATAAAAACTCCTAACAAGGGAGCTAATTATCGCTCTTGTTCTCCAGTGTTTGAGTTTTGTAAATGCTCAGTACTCTGAAAGCATTTCTGACAGGAGATATACATTACAGTGATAAACACTATGAATTGTGCAAACAAGTTTTAACTGAGTGTCATGCATCACTGCTACGGCTGTAATTACATGTAACAGTGTAACACCGCGCTCAGCAAATGGGGGACGGCTCTCTCTCTCAGAGCCAGGTGCTATAACCTCTTATGATTACCATGGAAAGACATTTCTGTCAAAAATCACAGTTTCATTGTGATCACTGCTGACTCTCATCACACATCAGAGTGCTCAAAGTGGTTTCCTCGACAACGAGTTAGAAAAATCCGACTCGTTACAGCGTGAACGATTAATTAAAGTTCACAAAAACCAAATCATTGATTATATACTCTATGCTGCTTTCTTTCATTCGATAATCTGCTATACGGCTCGAATGAGCATGGCGGTCATGGTAAAACAGTTTCAACAATTGATTATGTGGAGAGATCTCTCGTACAGAAGGCAGCGTTTTATTGCATGTGATGATCATACCTTTGTCTCGGCGAGCCAGCGATGAGGGTCTTTTACTAATCCTGGTTTCTGTGAGATCGCCTGTTAAAACAGAACAGAGAGAGTTGAATGCAAATGTGAGCTTTCCTGCATTTGAAGCATGCTATGCAAATTCTAGCACTTCAAATGGTTTGCACTGCAGAGGAGAGAAGTTGTAATTATTATTATTTTTTGGACGTGAGCTGTCTAAACAGACACAAAAGTATTATGAGACATTGTGAGAGAAGAAGCAAAAATAGAACAAAAAAAAAGGTGGATGGACAAACAACTAGATAACAATCAAAAGAACAGGTTGCTGTTAAACCCTGAACTTTTGTGAAGAAACTCTTCTGCCGATTTAAATTGGCATGCGTATGTGTTAAACTATACGCACACTGGTGCACATAGACACACGCACCTGCGCACAGAGGTTGTGTGTGTGTCATAAAAATGAGCTCAGGGAGTAGGTTCCATCCATCCCAGACAAGCTTGTCAGCATCAACAATGCAGACTGACTGTCTTCTAACGCCTAATGACTGCTGACACACACACACACACACACACACCCTACGAAAAAAGACACTGGCAGATAAACAGTCACACAACTAGATGACACTCAGTGGAGGGCAGTACACATCCCTGACAAAGCAGCTACACAGTTGTGATGTTCAAGAGCCACATGTGGAGCTTTCACCGAAGGGTTAACAACCTCTGAGCAAATCCATCCAAGTTACAGTGAGCCGAGCCAAGAAGACACGTAATTTAACACGTAATTTGAAATAAAATAATCTACTTCATGAAGCTCATGGAGCACGCATTCTTTAATATGTTGTGTTGTTTACACAGCATTAACAATTTTACAATTCATGGAGGCAAATAATTGTTTGTGTGCTTAATGTTTCCTTCTGCACTGTTTAGCCTAATATTCTTATAATAATATTTAAATATTTACTAATTGAGCATTGCACAATTTTTTGTACCTTTGTACTTTGTACTATATTTTACATACTTACTAAATAGTTTTATATCCACAGAGTTTCACACTGGCCTCTTTCTGTGGCCATTAGAGCTGGACTTTAACCAGTCCACTGCACCAAGTTTTGAAATAAATGGAAATCCAGGTTATCTTTTTTCTCCCAATTAGAGCAGACAGTGATAGTGCTGAGATAAAGTGAGCGCATGGAGAAATACGTGACATGCAACAAAGGATATTGTGGTTGTACATTATGCATCTTAACCATGGGCCTCCACCACACCATGAAGTCACTCTTTTATCAGGACAAAGCTCTCCCGCATCTCTCTGTTGTCTGATTCTGCCAATTATGGAGGTTTGTCTTTGTTCTCAAACAGAACTAGACTTTGTATACACAATCAGTCCAAAAACTGCACTGTGTTATAACAATGACAAGGGCTGTGTTGCGGCTATGTTGCTGCAGGTAGTAGTACCACTAACTTGTAATCGGACGCAGGAGGTTAAGTTTATAGAGAAACTACGCAAATCTGAACCTCTGTTTTGCTAACGCCCAGCCTGGCCATGTGCATTTGTTTACAATGAAGCCAACAAAAAATCAATACATGGACCAGTGGATAACGTTAGACCGAATCGCCTTGTTGTTTACATTCTACTTCCGGGTAGAAAACCAGCACGTAATTTAGCTTCGTCTGGAGTTTAGCTATATAAATCATATTTTTCACACCCTATCACCATTTAGACAAATCTGAAATCATTGAAGAAACATTACTATTTCTGTGTGTGTGTGTGTTTCGTGTTGCTATGTGTTGTATTTATTCAGTTTGGGGGAATCACATTGTCTATAAAGCATCAGTGGCTGCAGCTGACAGGGACAGCTAACAGCGGCAGCTAAGCTAACGGCAGTAGCTAAGCTAACATCAGGACGTCAGCTGTTAAAACCCTCCTGTTGTAGGACACGACGTGAAACTACTCCAGTTAGCTCAGTCATGTTGTAACTCAGATATCCGCTGGAGAATTTTTTTTCATGGACCGTTTATTGAGTCACTGAGTTATTAAAGTTAAACAGGTAACCGCTAGCCTGGCTAATCTATGATAACCATGACTAATTACAAAAATGTGCACACGTTATGTTTGTCCAATCATTGGTTTCATAGGCTTTACAAATATCAGATTACTCTAAACTGCGATATATTCACATGAAAAAATAGCGAAACTCTCGTCTGTCACTATTGTTCGAATGTTGGTTTTCTACCCAGAAGTAGTTGTAAACAACAAGGCGATTCGTAACATAAACAATGTTACGACATGTATGTCTATGTAGTCTTAACTGTCATAAACAAACAATTTCGAGTTACGGAGTGTCGCGGTGCTGCAGAGACTAGGTGCAAGGTTGGTTTTCAGCTATGAGACACCAGGTTCTCACTGTAACAAGACACAAGTCATGTAGTTAACTATTACTATTACTCCAGGGGTTTTTAATTAAGGTAAAAATGTAGCATAGCCATGGGAGAAATCCTGTTTAGTTTGGATCCAGGAATTTAGGGATGGAATAAAACATTTATCAGTTTGTAATCCTTAAAAATAATTTTACAAATGAAGAAAGTTGTCATGGCATTTTAAGAATTATTTTATCTTTCACAGCAACAGCCAGGTAAACACTGGAAATACTCCACACTTGTTACAAAGCTATCAAACTGAAATATGCATTTCCACAAATTAGGTAAGAATTTAGGCCTGATGGTGAGAAAGAGATCACCCAATTATAATTCATGTAAATATGAATGCCTTTGCAAAATTTCATTGCAATCCATCCAATAACCATCAAGACATTTCACGCAAAATTACAAATGTCAACCTCATTATGGCAACAGAGGCCAAACTAGGGGACCATTAAAAATCGTTAGGATTCATCATCTGGGAATGTTTACAAAATGTTGGACCAATCCATCAAGTAGATGTTGAGATGTTTTCACGGAGACAACGAAAGCTCTGCCCTGCTGGTGGCATTGGTAGAAGTCAGGGGATCACTGGAAATGACAGAAAAATACTTCCACAGAGGGGAGTCATTGTCTGGGCACAACAGATATTTGCACCAATTTTCATGACAACCCATCAAATAGATTGAGATATGTCAGTCCGAACCAAAGAGGTGGAACAACTAACTGACACTGTCATCCCCAGAGCCACGCCACCAGCATGGTAAAACATTTTTCAAATGTTGACATGAATCTCTTTTGACATTTACATACCTATTAAAAAGAAGTACTACACATTGACTCTTTGCTCTGTGATCGACCTTTTCAGAAGGATTTTGTGCAAGTCTTTTCATAAGGAAACTGCATGACACAGCCAGAGAAAAAACATACCTCCCTTCCTGCTACACTGGTAAAAAGACATGACATATTCACACACGGCCACGAACAAAGACAACAAAACAGTAGGTTTGGCAAGGTTTTTGTTTTTTTTATGCATAATCAATTCAGATGGGAAGGCAGGCACAGGCAGGATTTTCTTTTGACCCTTTCTGTCCCATGCCACAGCAGACAACACCGTCAAGGCACACAGCACTTTTCAACCTGTCACTCAAATCCAGATCCAAGCAAAACAAATTTCCCAAGTTGTTGCCACTGCAGCTCAAAGTACGGCGAACGGAGCGCTGCTGTGCAGAGGTCCTCGTCTCTGGGAGTGTACAACCGCATGGCAGAGTGTGTGACTGCGTGGGAGGATGAAACGCGCCTGTATGCTTCTCGCTCTTCTCCCTCTTTACTCTTTCCTGAACCATCAAAGGCAGGGTTGGCGTGCTGGCAGACAAAAAGGAGGTGAAACTGCTGAAAAACTGAACAAGTAGGCTGGGAGTTGAAAGAGTTGTCTGTGGGGCTGAAGTGAAAGAAAATGCCACTATTTTGTCAGCAGCGCCGCCGTGGAATCCAAGTGTCTGCCACTGCTAATTTAAATGTGGGACTGCGTGGTGTGTATGTCTCTTTCGGAATGCGAGTAAATCTGTGACTGCACGTCTTCGGTTACAGTTTGTTTGTTTCACCCCCCCGCTGAGAGAATGAAGTAAAGATAGCAAAGTTTAGAGAAAGGAAGAAAAGCAGAGATGTTATATCTAACCGCAAGTGGAAAGGACACGGGAGGATGTTTTTATAGATATCTCCACTGGGACATTTCTCTTCATCAAACGGTTTAAAGTGAAAGGAGGCAGGAAAGTCGGTGGAGAAACAACATTAAATGACAAATGTCCCAGTCTGGGCTGAAACACAGAGCTCTGCTGCTACATAGTGTGCACTCACTTGAGTAAACTGTGCTCAGAAGAGGAAAAAGATACTGGGTGACAAAACTATCTCGATTCAGGATTGCGATCAATTTTTGATTGATTTCGATAATTCCTTATGGTCATATTTCTTCGATATCACATGGCAGTAAAAAGCAGCCTGTCACCTCCTCCTGTGTAGTCCTCCGTGTATAGTTTGTTTAAGCTGCAGCAGCTGAAGCTAAAGGAAAGCAAGGTAAAGTGAAAGTTATAAAAGAGGGAGGAAATGAGTGGAAGTGGAGCCGATGGCAACTTAAGCGATGGTGACGTGTGGAGCGGTCAGTTCTCCTGTCTTGGGTCGCTCGGGTGTAAAGAAGCCTGGCAGTGTGGAGTCTGAGCGACCTGACAGTAAGAAAGTGGAGAAAAGTCCGAGTGTGAAAACACTGAGCTGCTCCTGATGTTTATTCTGCAGTAACACGGCATGAAGAATGCTCAGGCTACGAACCGTTCCACCCTTCATGAACATTACAGTGAACTCATGTCGTCCTCCCACACTGAACACTTTTCTCTGGTTTCTTTAGGATTTGGTCAGGATGCTCCTTAAACTGGCAGCATCAGCAAAAAATACATATTGTAACGAAATATCGAATATCAATCAATATGGAAAAATATATCATGACAAAATGTTTTTCAATATCGCCCGCACAGGAAGTATGTCACAGGTGAGAGTCCCATCAGGTCAAGGGGTTATGTTGACAACTCACTGAAAAGCTGATAAGTCCATTGGTTACTACCAAAACATTAGCAACAAGATAAAGTTATGTCTGACAGTGTACTACTGTTCTTTTCCTCATTAACTTTCAATCGCCACGACACTGTCCTACAATGTCTTGCATTATTGCTTCTAAAGAGAAGTAAGGAATGAGAGTATCACAAGGTAACTGAAACCTAATACACCCCTTAACTGTTAATGATTCCCCTCATTAGGCCAATCACTAGTGAGTTTGACTTCTTCTCAACATGACAGATTACAGATGAGGAGAGGCGTTGGCTCGCATGTCTGGCTGTTGCACTGCTGGAGCCGACTGGGAAATCTATAAGAGCAGATAAGAGCTGCCGGGGTTCATTAGCCTAGAGCAGCAGAGGAGAAGCAGCTTGGAGCAAGTTGCGGAGGGTGGATGACGACGTTGTGTACAATGTGTTTATTAGTGTATGAACATGTGGCTATTTCCAATAGGTAACATGCTTCAAACTGTCAAGTAGCCTCTGTAGAAGCTTTATTGTGCAGAACAGGAATTTTAATCAGGTAGACTTAATGAGATTGAGAGCTGTTTCTCAGACGGCCACACCAACAGGCAGCATACAAAAATACTGCAAAAATCAGGGCTACAATTATGTTGAGTGAACTTTGTTTAAAAGGATTTACATTTACAGGTGGCTTAACAACTCCGCATAGCGTTACATTTCTCATAACAGCACCTGTACAACTTAACAGTAATTCTGCCTGTTTATGCAAACAGAAACAAAAAAAAACATGTTTTTCATGAACATAACGTTCATAATGTTCTTTTTAAAAATGTGTCTCTGCAGTAAGAAATGATTGTATCCATCTGATTTTCCCCTCTTCAGCAATTTAATCTTCACTCTATTAGAAGAACAAAGAACCTAACCCTCTGAAGACAAAAATAATATTTTTAATCAATAGAAGCCTCCAGCTGATGCAGCCTTCATCCTGGCACACAGTGCCATATGTATGTGTAAGATAAGCGTTGCTTGATGAGAGTGAAAGCATGTGTGTGTGCACTGATCAATGCTGTATAGACTGTGTGCGTAGACTTAAACTCTTAACGTTCTTTAGCCAAGACCGACTGGTTAAGCTCAGAATGAACCAACATAAAGCTCAAATTATCACAATACTACAGTACGAAGCTGACCTTTCTGACCTGAACTAAAGATGAAGATGAAGATGTAGTTAGTTTTAAGGCATTGGTAAACCACTACAATTAAACAGCAAGTTAATATTGAAGCAGTATCTGACAACTCTAGTCAATGCTTATGTTTGCTGTGCCTACTGGTGGTGTAAAGAGGCAACTGTTTGCTAACATGTCCATTAACAAGTCAGTGGTATTACCAGGACTCTGAGCTTGTTTTGCAGCTTTTCTGCCCTATAGAGGTTAAACACTGTTAAATACAGCTTTAAAACAAAAAAAGGATGGACAAAATATAATGTAAGTTAAATACCTGCAGTTTGTCTTCACCATTCCTCGCCAGGCTGCGGCAGGCGGCGTCTAGCTCCTCACCCATGGAGCTAAGGATCGCCTCTTGCTCTGCTTCCATCCGCAACACTCTCTCCTCCAGCTCTGACTCCAAAGCATGTCTCCGATCGCCTGACCTGACCTGAGAGCAGAAGACAGCTGAGTGGGGTATAGAGGATGCAAATAAGCTACTGCTTTCTAGTTTTTTTTCTCCATCATTTGAATTGTATAAAGCAGTATGAAAAAACTGATATTTTCAAATTCATAGACAATTTTCTGTGGATAACCACATTAAAACAAAAGAGCCAATTCAGCAGCTCCTCACACAAACAGATGTAGGTGAGTTTCATTCTCTGGGCAGCATTGTCAACAGTTTGGGATCTCTACCAGGACACAGTCGATCGATATGTCCGCGGCAGAGGAACCAACTGATCAGCGGTGCCCAGAGACCGCGAGTCATTATCCTGTCCCTGGGACAATAAACCACCCATGTTACATTAATAAGTGCCCCTTTTTTTCCTCCATTCACCTGATTTCAAATCAATACATGGATTCCCCCAAAGAGCCCCACAAAACATATCAGGAGGCTGTCAGAGAGGTGAATAGAGATTCAATACTTCATCTGCCGCTGTTAAACACCCAAGGACGTATTGATAAAGGCCCTTTAAAAATAGTGCTGACTTGGCACCACTTACCCTTTCGAACCACACTTAGGTTTATATGATCACGTGACCTTATCAGATATTCTACATCATAATGTAAGGGTGGGAGCAATGTCCTGGTAATGTCATCGGATACTCCATATTTATTGCAATCATTTTCATGTAATTTGATATTATAGTCACTAGGTTTCCAAAGCAAAGCAAAGGAAGCAGGACTTACTTTGTCATCCAGTTCCTGTTTGAGTAGATGGTTCTTTCTCTGGAGAAGAGCATGTGCATTTTCTTTGGTGCTCAGCTGCGCTGCCAGCTTATCACACTCATCCTTCATCCTGTCCAACTTGATGCGCAGCACCCCACACAGCTCTTTGTCTGACACTGCATCTGCCTAGTAGAGAGCGGATATGTTAAAGGCCATGATAGACAGGCAATAACTCAAAAAATATCAACTTGTAGCAGGTTGCAGTTGTTTTTTTTATGAGATTTCCTTGATCAAGCACAAAAATATGGTGAGAATAGGAGAAATACGTTTTCAGAGTTGTGTTTTGCGGATGGCACAGATGGTACGCCTAATTTGCCAATGGACCCTAACACCTTGTAAAAGAACTTGTCAGGTCTGTTGGGTACAGGGTGCGTTCACAGTATGGCCTGACTTGACATTCTGCAGCTTTACACAGAGGACATCATGTAATGGGTCAGGAGGAGGATGGGTAAATAACCACTGCCGAGTCTCTGAAATCATTGTCAGTGTCCTTGATGCATGTCTCAGCCTCGCAAAGGAAAAATCCAGCTCAGACATTAAAGCTTTCTATCTGCACTGATCACATTATCACCCAGCTCAAGATACAGTAAAGTGGAATGAACAACAATGACTGAGTACTAGCAGTGTCGGGAGTGACACAAACAAAGACAAAAAATGGAAAAACAGAGCTGCTTGGAGTGAGGAGAGAGAAAAAACTGAGGGAAAATGCAAAATTAGAACTGGAGGGAGGCAGTAAGAGAGGGATTAAGACAGAGAGAGATGGTGGGAGGGGAGATAGAGTGACGGAGAAATGAAGAGTGAGAGGACAAGGACAAGGAAATAAGAATATTTTAAGGTTTCCCTGACAGTTGACTGTATCAAAATTGTAATATAGGCTTCTGGCTATGCTCTATGAATATTGGGTGGGCTTCTTAGGGACATCTGCAGCACCCCAAGGCTAGTACTTAAAAACACTCTAGCAAACGCCCTTGTCCTGACTGCACTTGGAAATGACACCATTACAATGAGCTATGTCAGATATTAATACCATTCAGCGCAGCTAATGGGCTAAACTCAGCCATATCAGAGAAGACCATGCCCCTTAAGAAACAATGTACCCACGAGGACTCATCACGGGGGTGGGGTGATGCTAGAGTAAATCAAGGAGTCCCCTATCTCTCTAACACTGCCTTGATGAGACTTCTGAGGTCTGATATCAGGGTTTTTAAATATTCACGCTCGGAGCTGTGGGATGGCCGTGAGGATCCACGGGGCACCACACTCCATTAGGAGCTCAGCTATCCTCGCTTCACCCACACTCAGAGGACAGAGCCCTGGCCAATGAGGAGAATTACTCTAAATGAGATTTTTGTCTGTGTCTCGTTGAGTCGGAAATTTGCCAGATGTTTAGTGGCTGAGGCATGTTACCCTGTTGCTGAATTTGTAGTGCGTGCCAATGAGACTAAATGTCAATTAGAGTGTGGCACTCTGTGATCCATGCCTAGGTGTGCAGAAAAGAAATCTCTTCGGTCGGCTCATGACCTTGACATCTCAAAAGACAAATTAAGAGTGTGTGGAACACGTTATCTGATAGGCTACATTATGCATAGCTCTGCACTGCTTTTTAAGAGGGGCCTTTAGGTGAGTTTAAAACATTTTAGAGATACTCTTACTCACTTTCTTGCCAAAGGTTAGATGTAAATATTGATACTGGTGCTATGTTTGAATGCTAAATATGTAGCTAAAGCCAGCAGCTAGTATTCTTTGCTCGACAAAAAGACCGCAGTCAGCTCTCAGCCTGGCTCTGGTCCCACTTAACAGCACCGTTAAAACTCACTAATTAACCAGTTATATCTGACTTATTGTACAACCAAACTGAGTAAATACAGCAATTTGTCTTTTCTGGTCCAGCTTCCAGGCAACCGGTAGCCTCATGGAAAACACTGCTACCACATTTTGTTGGCTTGTTGCAGTCCCAGTCTAGCTGTTCCCAGTCTTTATGCTAAGCTAAGATAACTGGATGCTGGCTCTAGCTGCACAATTAGAAGAAAATGAGCTGACTTTTTTTTTTAAACATTCCTTTGTACATTTATTTGAATGAAAAGACATTTGTGAATGTGTTAAAAAAAAACAGGACCTACATTAACCTCCTTCAGAAGTGCCTGCAAATCATCTCGCTCCTTACGGTAGAGCTGAAGTGTTTCCTGCACTTCGCGCTCCTTCTTTATCCTGCTGTCCTCCATTGTTGCCTTCATGTTGTCCAGTTCCTTCTGATGTACCTCTCTCTCCAGCTTCAGCTGTTGCCCCAGCGCCGTCCGCTCCTCCTGCACCACTGTCAGCTTAGCCTGCAGGTCTGAGGCACCCCTCTGAAGCTCCTTCCTGGAGCTCTCCTCCTCAGCTAACTGCTGAGCTAGCTGGGCACGGGCTGAGGTCATCTGCTTCAGGGCAGCCTGGAGCTCAGCCTGTGCGTCCTGGTCTCTGTGACAACGGCGGGCTTGGCTGTCGGCTCGTTCCTCCAGCCTCTGGTTCTCTTCCCTTAGTCTTGCTTGGATGGCAGCCTGACGCTGAATCTCCCCCTCCAGGGCCGCCGAGGCCTCTCTTACCTGGGGTAAAGAACGCTATTAGGATCATATCAAAGCTCTTTAATGACTCTTGAGCTAAGTTTGTGTTGCACAGTAATTTTAAAAAATATATATAATTTAATAGCAGCTCACTCTGAGCAAGACAAATTAATCTATGAATTTCAGCCATGCCTGTGGTTAGGCTGGGAACGTGCTTGGAACCAACAAGCACTTTAAAAAGCAGATTTGATATATGTCCTGGCTAAACAGCACAACTTCAGTGCGTGTGCTACTTTCAAACAAATGTCATCATTACATAACATCCAAACAGCAAAACTATTTGATTCAACCTGCCACACACAAAGTATCATTATTATTAACCTCTACAGTAATTGATGTCATGTATGTAGTGTTGTTGTTATTGTTGTCTTATTATTGTAATGGTATTCACCCTTATTTTTAATCATGTGAAACTGCATTGCTATATTTCCAGTGTTTTTAAATGTTGTGAAATCTTAGTTGAAATCGTTGTTGTCATTGAAGATGTAGTTTTGTGTTTGTCTTAATCAATATGTTCTCTGTTTCCTGCCCAGGGACCACAGATGAAATTTGGTGTAAGCTAATTGTGGTACGGCTGAGAGCCATGCGCTGTCGCTGTTTAAATAAACAAATGAATAAATAAACATAAATAATTCTAAAGAGCTGAGTTAAACTGGTTTTGAATGAATGAACTGGAAAAAATACATTAAAATTAAGGTCTTTAAAAATCACTGGAAACACATTGTTCAGTAAAAACCTGACCCACAGTCTGTGGTCCTGGAGATGAAAAAGATTTCTTGCTTTTTTTTGCATCCCTAGTGATCTGAAAGAGAGATTCTATTTCTAGATGTTCAACCCCACACCTCCCGGATTTCCTGCTCCAGTGACAACTGGCGCTGGCGGGTCTCGGACAGCTCCACGTCCTTGCGGTGCAGCTCTTCCTCGCGCTGGGCCAAACGACCTAGGATTTCGGCGAGCTCCCTGCGGGCTGCCTCAGTCTGCTGGCTCAGCGCCTTCAACTGGGCCTGAGAGCTCTCCTTTTCTCTGGCTGCCTGGAGGGAGAAACAGAGAGCACAAGAGTAGGGAGGGGGGGGGTGAAGGGGGTGGGAGCGGGAGAGAGGAGAAGGGAAATGAAGAATGACAAATGAAGAGGAGGAGGAAGATGGTGTACAAAGAGGAGCTCTAACAATAATGATGAGAGCAAGAGAAAGAGTGACAGAGAAACAGAGGGAGGGGATACATATGCAGTACCAGCTCCTGCAGTGATAGGAAAACGCTTGCACTCAGCTCCCCGATAAGGCACAATGGTCAGGTCTGCTCAAAGCAGATTGCTTCTAATACTCTGGCTTTGACAGGAATTTGCAAAGTCTTTGCTGTAGCTCAGAACCTAATCATTTAATTGAGCACTTGATTCTCTCCCCTAATTCATTAAGGGGGCAGAAATGATTTTGTAATTAATTCGCGTCACGTCGAGTATGCCAGGTGGGAGTCTGTATGTCTGTCTCTCTGTGAGGCTGCTGACTGTGAGTTTGGAGGTGACTTACTCCGTTCAAATGGGAGGAAAATCAGTGGGAGGTGACTTTCAAGCTAACAGTAATAGTCAACTCAACCAAGCACAACCGCTGTTACCATGCAAAAGGTACTTAGACCAATTATGTTTTTTATCAAGTTAATCCAAAGTACATGATATAATGTTTAATGACTTTGATGCTGAGTGCTCTATACCAGTGGTTCTCAACCCTTTTTACATCAAGGACCCCTAAACTGACCATGGACCCCCGCAATGGACAAAACTTTGAAAAACCAGTAATACACAAATATTTGTTCTGAGACAGAATAACATTACTTTTTTAAGTCAATATATGTTCAAATTACTGCCAGTGGCATGAATTTTAGCAAAAATGTCAAGCAATTTCTGAAAAAAAAAGTGGTAAAATTTGGAGAAAAAGTAGAGGACCCCTTTGAACCCTCTCAAGGACCTTTGGGGGTCCCCGGACCCCACTTTGAGAACCACTGCTCTATATACAATAAAAGAAAAAACAAAAAAGTATGAATTAGAATGAACAGAAAAAGTTAATTATGTGGGGAGGTATGGGTAATAACAACACTACCAACCTCCATTAGAATTCTCACTTGTTCTGCAGTGTTTTAAAGGGAATTTCCACAAAGCTTTTACTTTCATCATTCCCTTTAAAGGTGAGACCAGTGTCCTTCTCCTCATCACATGTCATAATATGTGGACTACAGAGAGCATATATATTTATAATCGCCCCATCCCGTCATTATACCTAAAGGTACAGAAGGTGCAGGTTTAGCTGATTTTCCAACCAATTTCACCTACAACTCGATAATAGAGGCCAATGACCTGAAAAAATATTTCAATTTCTATATGTCCCTGGTGATGAAAGGGTATTAATTTATTTCTCTGAAATAATAGACTGAATGAATAGAGGTCTGAACCTGAGTAATATGGACACATTGTAAATGAAACAAAGGTGGTTAGAAACACAGAGCTACTCGATGCATTTGCCTTACGACATAGCAGCGACAGAGTGGACGTTTCTGTGGTTGTAGAAATCTTCCACTGTCCACTAATGCATTCTGACATCAGTGGGTTGCACAACTACAGCGAGAGCTTCACTGAGAAAAGTTTTGTTTTCTGCTCACTGCCTGGGGTAGCACCAGAAATCACTCTACTACTGGACTCCAGAAATGCATTTCAGTACAGACATTATTGATTACTTTAATTTTTTAGAACACGCTGTCAAAGTCAAAGCGGTTTAGCATAAGCTTGACTGCTCGTATCGCTGTGGAAATGCAACAAACAAGAGTCAGTGGCTTGGTTGTAGTTAACAGTGCAGCCAGATGCCTCTCGGTCAGTTCAGCCAGCAGCAGCAAAAGTAGCAGCCGCATCAGAGCTACCTGAAGCCAATAAGTGGGGTTGACTCATATTTATGTCAGTCTCCACCTTTTGCTGGATTCTGTATGAAGTGCACACAAATTGAGAGCTTACACAGTGTTAGTTTGACGCCAGCTAATGTACAACAACAATCACAGTTCTGCCTGTCTGTTATCAAATACATATTTGTTGATCGTGTACTGTTACTGTGTGCACATAGCACTTGCATTGAGTTTGTACATTTTTCCCACAGGCTGTTCAGAGACTTTAACATCGAGTAGCTCATACAAAATGCATATTGATATTTTCCATACAGACAAATGGCAATGTCTTTGTCAATAGGAGTGGTGCTAAAGTGGATTTTGTTTTGTTGTAATAGCCCACTCCTACCATAAATACAGACTGGACAGTCTTATACATAAATGCAAAATGTTACTTTAATGAGGCAATCTGTGACATAGTACTACACTTTAAAACAAAAATCAATAATGCCTAAAGCAGCAAAGAAAGAGACATCCACACTTTTAGTCTCTTGAATGGGTTAAGCTCCAAAAACACTAGATCCTACATTCCCCACTTTGCAATTACTCATTCATTACATCCCTACTGCCTCCTCCAGGATGATTTCTTTAACACAAACTATTTTCACAAACTAAGTAAGAGAGCAAGAAATTCACTTTTAAAAATCGGTTGAGTGCGTGTTTAAAGCAAACTGATGAGATGATTTTGCTCATTTCCTAGTTTTACACTTCATTCCTCTGATTAGTAAGATTTTGAAAATACAGAAAATAAGACAGATGAAACCACTAGACTCCTACTGAGATGTTTAGATGGATTTTTTTTTCAATGTGCAATGGAAACCAACATTATAAAGATGAGCAGTTACTTTGGTGAAGCTGTGACTGTAGGTAGGTGTTGGTGTAATGAATGTATCTGCCTCAACTGACCTGTGAAGCCTTGTCGGTATGGAACTGAGCCTGGGCCCTGGTCTCCTCCAGCTCCTTCTGCAGTCTTTTGCACTTTGCCCTCCACTGGCGCACAGCCTCCTGAGCCCTGTTCTTCAATTCATCTCTGCTCCTCGTGCTCTCCTGGAGTAACGCCTCCGTCTCCCTCCTCTCTGCCTGCCCTCGGCTCTGAAAGGATAACAGAATTTATGAATAAAGTGTAGAGTCACTTTATAATCTGAATCTAGAGGTGCTTTTTAAGCATGTGGTGGATCCAAAAATGTCTCATAGCTCAGACTCTGAACAATCTCATTATCTCAACTTTTAGTTTCAAGCTCTTTACACTTTTATTTTGTGAAGTTTGGTCACTTATATCACAATATATTTCTAATTCTAAAGAAAAGAAAGTGACTTTTTGCTCCAGATTTTGAGTGCACTGATAAACTGCAGCATGACACAGTAACCCAGTGGTTACCAACCTCTTTTGGCTTGGGACTCCATTAAACATCACACATTTCTGGTGACCCTGCAATCATGTGCGGTTATGTGAATGCGGCCGTCAATCAAAATGCGCCAGCTCCGATATTTTTATATGCTGTATTTTATTTGAACTTGATTCATATTTGAGGAAGTGAAAAATACAAGCATTTAAGATTGTGTTTGGTGTTTTTAATTATAATTTAAAAAAGAATAATATTGTTTTTTATCAATTACTAGACATTTCAGATGAAAAACACTGCAGTAACTATTCAAAATACCTGGATCTCCCTCAACTGTTCCAGCATGCGTTGTTGCTGTTGCTCCCGCCGCGCCAGGTCTGATGACAATTCCTGGTATATAGAAAAGGGAAAAGGTCAAGGATGTGAGTGTACTTGTGCGAGCACTACTGCTAATGGAGGGAAAAAGACAGAACAGCGAGGGGCTCTTTGAAAGAATGTTTTCAGGACAATGGGAGCTAGGGAAAGGCAGAAAAAGACAGTGATGATGATGTGAAAAGGGGAAGTGAGAGAAGAGAAAAGGTATGCTAGATCATACGAAAAGATAAACAGCAAAGGGCAGCCATGGTGAGCAAAGAAGAGGACAGCAGACAAAGACATAAAGGTCAAAGAAGACTGAACTCAGGTTAGTAAATGCTGTTAACAATCAGATTATCTGACATGTTGGTCTGAAAAGTAGTCAGAGAGGAGCGCAACACTGGATTTAAGAAAATCACATTCACTTTGAAGTTTCAAGTTTGACTGAAGTCTGAAGTGAGGGCAGGTGAGGACACCCTGGTGCCATTTAGGTATTTATACTGAATCAGTTAGGAGTAATTAGTCATAGCCCGATTAGTCATAGACCTATTAGACTGTATATAAATTCAGCGACTGAAAAATTGAATCTTCCACACCATTCTCCTCATCGTACTTCATTTTTGCTCATTTACCGTTAAAAAATGAAACATTTCAGACGTCTATTTTGATCTAGACATAAAAACCATAAGAGACGCCCCAGGTGATACATGCAAACACCCAATTCATCTTTAAAACGCCTCTTCAGCAATAGGGAAAGCGTGGCAGTTTAAACGCATTTTCAGTGAAAGAAACATCAGAGATTAGAGGAATGTGCCAGAGCTTAAAGTGCAGCAATTCCTGCTAACATTTTATTGATATCCACCATAGCCTTGACTAGCCCCACTTAGCATGGGGATGTGTTTCTCCAGAGTTTTTTTTTTCTTCTTATGTCTTGTTACAGTGATGGAAGTGACACATTGCACCAGTTTGAGAAGGATAAATGACTGCTGGTTGACTTCTGATCTCCTATTCCAACTGTCACTTCATCTGACGATCTTAAGAGGATCAAGTGGCATGGAGTTGGCGGAGGATGCGACCACGGATGAGAGGCACCCTACAAACTGAAATAACCCTGCTCGACATGGGCAAAGTCAAAGTCATGCTTGTGTTGTGCTCATTTGCACTCCAGCTGAGAGCTCCTCAGCGTTTCCCATTAATTCTTTAGAGCCCACTGCAAAGACAGCCAAATGGATGGCTAAGAACGACGCGCAACGCAACCGCTGCTGTTACAAGCTCACATTGTTTTACTGTGAGACCCAGTGGGACACGGTTTCTCTGACACACACACACCTCCACCTGTACGCTGAGTTGGACCCTCTCCTTCTCCTTACGCTCCAGAACCCTCTTCAGTTCTTCGACCTCACCGAGGACAGAGGCCTTGCAGAGCTGGACCCGCAGCTCCGCCACTTCTTTTTCCAGGTCTGAACGATCTATACATTAACACACAAATAAATAAACTGCTGATTACAGTGGGTGGAAACATGAAAAATAAAACACAGCAACAAGGAAACTGATGGATCAGGGGACGAGAGGAATACATTCATCAAAGTTTGGTTAAAACTTTTCAGTAAAAAAAAAATTTAAATATCATTTTGATTTATTTTCTAACTTTATCCAGAATTCTTTTCACCTTTTTACTTATTATGCATGGTTCTCTGTCAATCACTTTGCTTGGTCACTTGGTACAGAACAAGACTTGCTCAACATGAACAGAATATAAATGAAGTAATAGAGTTGAACGATGCAGAACTCTCCATGTGTGATATCAATAATAAATATGCTGATGCAAAGTATTCATGGGGAATCAATCAAGTAATTATGGCATCATGAACCATCCATTTATCGAATCTATAATCTAAAAGCACAACGATCCTGATTGCATATTGAAATACTGTATAACTTGAGATACGCTTAAGATAATCTGTCACTTTCAAACTCTCCCTGCCATGTAAAGCCTACTGATGCCCCAAAATCAATACCATTACAAAAGTAAAGCAAGGCACAGAAAGGTAAGATTTTCTATACTTTTCTCTAATCTACCCTCAATTTTCTCCCCTTTGCTGGTAGTAACTTTGACATTATTTTTCTCTTTCTCTTTTCGTACCGTAGTGCAATCAATTTTCTGTCCTCTGACCAACACTCTACCTTAACCCTTGCTGGCCCTGTACCTGATCTCAGGCTGCTCCATTCTCTCTGCCCAATTCTCACACTCCTAAAGGGTATTTTCATCCAGCTTTTGGCACTACAGATGTACTGACTGAAGTTATTCTTCAAGGAGAAACTGATAGAAATAATAATAATGTATGTACGGGCTTGGCATAATGATCTTTAACCTGTCCCTTTCACCTCCATCACAGTCCTGTTTATGTCACTTTCCCTCATCTCCTGAGTCCAGACCTAAATTCAGTACCTGGCTCTCGCAGTCCACCTCTTCCCTGCTCCCTGTCAGCATAGCTGCCATGTGGCCGACCAGTGGACTGAGAAGTCTCCAGCCGGGCCCTCTGAAGCTCGGTGTTCTCCTTCCTCGTCCTCAGCAGCTCGCCACGCATGTCCTCCACCTGGGAATCATGTGAGCAGAGACAAAGAGAAAGACATCTGGCTGAAAATACTGACAACGGGAAAAAAACAACAACACAGAAGGTTTCTGAAAAAGTTTCTCTACAGCGTTTTGTTTTGTCTCACAAGGGTTTTACATCTGCATACACAAACAGGCACAGTACCTATGAACGAACCTGCTGAACAAGTGACTCTCTGCTCTCCTCTGCCTGTTCTAGTAGTCTTCTGGCTCTCTCCAGATCCTGCTCCACCTGAGGAGAGCATAATAACAAGGCTGTCAGGGAAATACAAAATAATCAAGTGTTAAATTAATGTAGAGCCAGCAGGAGGTGTGACTCACTTGGAGGCTTCAAGATGATCTCCTACAGCATATCATTCAGTATGCAGCATATACCATTCACAAGTACACAACGTACACAAACTGAGTTAAGGCACAATTATGAAATGATTTAATTATCAACTTTAATTTAATTTTCAGCTAAAAAGTGTTGATATATTAGTTGCCATGGTAAAACCTTGAATGCCAACAACCTATACAGCCAATTTTAGTACAATGAATGATGCTGGGAAAAAAACAAGGTAGGAATTTTTGTAAAGAAAACTCTTGTGACTACTCTCTCATCTACTTTGATACAAAAACTGACTGAATTTGTTCACCTTGGACTTTTCTTTCTCTGCTTTCAACAATCTGGATGTCGTGGCCTCCTCTCTCTCATTGAATTGAACTTGGCGTCCCCCTAAGATCTACAAAACACAAGCAAAAACACAAACATGGCATTATAAGAGCACACACATATGAATACTGTACAAAGGCAACATCGGAGATACCATTGCATCACGCTATACCCCCATCCTGTCTTCTTGGAACAAGATACTGGCATCATGGTGGATTTGTACAAGAGCTTAGATCCCACTCAATCCCACTCATTCTGAGCAGGCTGTGGTGATGAATTACTGGCTGCTAGCAATAACAGCTACCCAAGTGACTCATCATCTATTTGATTCACATCACAGCGGGCCCATCGGTGGGGAATAAATGTGCCCTCTGCTCTCCCTCCTCTCCTGCTCTTTAGTAGTAAAAGAGATTATTTTCCTCTTCATTTCCTCAAGCTTGTTTATTTACCCTTAATTTTTGGACAAATGCATTATTTCCCATCGCCCCGGGCCCTGCTGGTGTCCCATTAGGGCACTACAGAGGAGAGGGATGCAAATGAATTGGTAGCTACTATCATTACACAGTATGTGGAAAGGTCTAGCTCAGGCAGGTTATCAGGCTGGATGCAGCTACACAGTGACCCTCTGTGGTCTAATCACAAACTGCAGCGGGCAGGGGCGATTAAAACAGAGAGATGCCTGGACACTGATGATCTGTCCTCTATACCTGTAACCAAGAAGCAAATGTACAAGTATATCAAATATGAGCTAACATTATGCTGATGATGTATAATATAACTTAAGTGTATGGCTAAATAGAGAGCAGCAATGTAAGAGAGCAATAGTACAAGGTAATGTATTCTTTACTGTGACTGTGGGCATATACTGAGTGCATCTAGCTATGAGGCTACATCACTAAAGTGCACCTAATGACAGAGCTCTCTCAGCTATTAATGCTTTTAGACAAATGCATGCCTGATATTAAATAAATAAGTAGTACGCACACATGACTGGCTTGAAATACAGAAAAGTTGTAATTGCTACATTTGCAGCGCATCAAAGTAATTGCCTAGGTGTGTTTTATAGTCTCGTAAAGCAGAGCAAGGGGGCTAGGTGACACGGCGGGAGCGCTGCTTTAGCAAAACAACAGAAGAAGGTGGTACATTAGAGACAGAACCTTTCAGCTAAACACAGCCACCCAGCAAGTACGGAGAAATTTCATTTTCTTTTTTTCTGTTATATACGACTATAATTTCATGAACAATACTTGTCACCAGAGTAATAAATCACTGCCATTTAATTGGGAGGAAGACTACGAATCACAACTATTATAATTAGAGGTTTTGGTTTACATTTTTTGCAGACTTCTATTTTTAAAAGGTGAGGAATAACAACTCAAAAGCGAGCATTAGTAAAACTTTGCAGCACTTGGATGTTAAGCTTTTTGGAAGCTGGCAGTAGGAACAGCTTATGATTTTTTGGTGGTCTTGTTATACAAGAATAACAAACAGGCATTTATTCCCCATGATATTCTGACAGAGTTCTTATTGGTCTTGCTGCTTTCATTTTCAGTGATTTTTTTTTTTTTTGAGAAGCTTCCCAAGAATCATGTGGTGGGAATTCTCCAACTAATTTGAGAAACATAACAATCCATGATACTAGAAAGTTATTAGACAGTTGAAAACTTATACACAATAGCACCGCTCTGTCAGTCAGTATCTTCTTAATGAACGTGAAGTCTACATAGCATGTGTAATGTCTCACACAGACTGCTTTGTCTTTTTATGTGTACGCATGTATGCATTGCATGTCCTTACAGGGTTCCTACACATTACAAATTTAGAAACAATTACAACATTACAAATTTCCAGACCCTAATTTCTAGACTTCTCTGTAAAAAAGTTGTGACATTTGAGTAAATAGATGTGAATCATGTAAATAAATTATGCAATTAATCATTTGTTTTCATTATTTGGAATTTGTATGCTATTATGTCACCAAATTATTTCCAGGAGATAGTGGGTACAATAGCGCATACAATATAATTAACCCAGATAATTTCAGATAAGACCAAATCCAGATAAGAAATATATTTCCATACAATAGTTTCCATTTTCCATACTAGCCAGACCTGGAAATGTATAAAATCAAATTCTATACTTTTCCACACTTTTGATACTAGCATAGGAATCCTGTCTTCCTTAGTACTTGCTTGTAAAATCATATTATAAGATTTTCCAATTATTTTGTGATTTTTAGCCTAATTTGTTCATTTAAAATCCTGACTGTCCTATATGTGTCTTCTATTAAAACGTGTTGTCCTTCAGAAAGACATGAGTAAAGTTTTATATAGTTTTTTTTCATCCTGTGCTGTCACCACTTTATGAATTATGCGCATGCAATTAGCCTCTGGATTTTCATGGCTCTCTTTTTACAGAGAGAGAGAACATGAGAGTGTCGGCAGTGGAGATGCGGCAGATGAGTGGTGGGGAGGGGTGTCACCTCCTGCAGCTCATCAGACATGGCCACCCGCTGCTCGGGCCTTCTCTCTCTCTGCACGCTCCTCTCGTCAGCGTGAATCTCTCTCTGCAGCTCCAGCAGACGCCGCTCCACGCGAGACGACACCTGCAGACAGTCAGAGGGAGGACGCTTCAGGTCACGTAAACATCACCGGTAGAGGAATGGCAGCAGGATATGATAAATGAGACAACAGGAAATTAAAAGGCTGGATGACAAAAATATCTTTTAGAGCTGACTGGATGTATTACATTTGTGATGCAAGAATTCGCTGTCTAATCAGGAAGCATCACATCCACCTGGATGAGACAGTTAATACCTTTATCTTGTCACATCCACAGGCACGACAAGATAAAGAATATTAAATAAGTTGGCTGTCATTTGATGCAGCGTATTCGTCACGGTAGTGATGGTGCAGTGTGGGGCCATGTGCTTGGAAAGTATACAGCTCTTTCTAAAGTTACAGTTTCATGAAGTTACAGTTGAAGTTACACAAAGCCATTTCTCTGATTAGTTGCTGATAAGGAAACAAAAATATCTGCACATTCCAAGCTTTGTACAGTAATTTCATCCATCAAATGTACATGATGTGATGTCCTTGAATTCAAGATGTACCATGAGAAAGTGCACTATACTGTAAGTATTGAAAGTGAAATACACAGCCCCAACTCACTGGGTCTTGTCTCAGAGAACTTGTCACGTGCCCTGTGAGGCTCTCCATCGCCCGCCTTGTGTCAATTTCAGACCTGTAAAAACAAACAAATCCAGCAGATTGAAGATACAGCAGAGATCTTGGCCGTTCTGAAAGATTCCATTCCAGAACATCAATGATTGATTTGAACGCATGATGTGATTGCAGGAAGATTAACTTATGCAGCTTAGGGGTGTTGAAATATGGTGATGGATCAATTTGGGTTGGTCAACGGGCCCAGGAAGGAGAGATGTTCTAATAACTTCAAAATGTCAAATTTTAATGCATGTTGGGAGACAGAGCTGCTGCCTTTTGGCTTTGCAGTTGCATCTCCTTAAGTTTCCCATGACACTTTTACCACTTTCTCAAGGATATTAAGGAGATTTCAAAGACCGGAACCCATGCCTTTATTTTCAAAGCTCAAGCAAAAACTTTTTATGTACAGTGGTTATGAAAAGTATAAGATCAATATCCTGCACTGAGGCAAATCCTCATTTAATGTAGAAAATCTTTAGGCAGATGTAGGAAGTGTGCTCTAAATTAATAAAGCCATATCCAAATACCCAGACTAGTCCTAAAGCCAAAAATGTATCTAGAGTTATTTAAAAGGCATGCAAACTTAGGAGAGAAAGATTATTTAGTATTTCATGAAATAAACTATGACAGATAAGCAGCCTTTTAGCTGATTAATGCTTCCCATGCACAATAAATAAAGAGCCTGTTTAATAAGATTTCATTCTGGAAGGAACTACACATTATCTGAACACCTTTTACTTTGAATTATCACGATTTCAGATGTCTGTGTTATAGCTTTTTAAATCTGGCAGTGACAATCTGGCAAAAATATATTAAGCTGCCAGCCACTCTGCTATGTGGATACAAACAGGTGTACTGTTTGTATTGTTCAGCTTTAGTGTCTGTCCTCTCAGTTACCTGTTCCTCCTGAGGATTTCTCTATCCAGGTCAACAGACAGTCTCTGCTGGTCACTGCGCAGATCCCTCAAGGATTGGTGTACAGAATGAATCTGGGTGAGACAGCCACAAACACATACTGAGTATACAATTAAGTCTCAAGCAAAGCAAAGCAAAGCTAGCCATGATTACACTTATAGCAACTACTTTAGTAAACATTTGTTGAAACTACATTTAGACTACATTTGTAAAAGAAAATGTCAACATAAACAGTGTAGGGTTTTACTTCAGTTTTGTTATGTTATTTTTCCCCCACAGAATTAGCATGAAAAATGTAATATTCATGTTATTCACTCGGTGTAGCTTCTTTTCTGAAACTACATTAAATAACAAGTTGCACAGGTCTGTTGGCTTTGCTTACATCCTCTTCTCTTGGGCTAGAATCCTTGAAGCGAACGCCAGCAGAATGAGACCTTCTCCTCCTTGCTTGAGTGCCTCTGTAGTCCCTCAGTGGAGAGGTCGGGTAGAAACGCTGCCCTTCTGAAATCACAGATGCACATATGCTATAACGTGTTTGTTTTTGGAAACAATATTATGAATCAGAAGTCAGAGCTTTTGTAACCTTTGAAAAATTATAACAACTCCACGAATTCGCCAACGGTAAAAATATAAATAATTAAAATGGCCAGTGGCTTTCACCTCTGTATTGTACCCTGGTTCTCTGAATACATCTGTCAGCAAGAGCATTTCTGTTTCTCCATACCTGATCCTGAGTCAGGCTCCAGGTCACTAGTATGCAAGGTGGAGGCCGAGGCTGAAGCACTCCGAGCCCCATTGGACCTGCTCAGCCTCTGTGTCTGCAGCTGACTGATTGATTCCTCCAGGTTTTCCCTGAGCTGGTGCAAAAATAAAGTAAACAGGGCTGACTCGCTGAGAAAATGGTAAATAACACACATTATAATAAACAACAATAATATTACTAGGCATTCAGATTGCTATGTTATTGTCCTTGAGGTGTTTCGTTATGCACCAAGGATGTGGATATATGATGGGGCAGTGCCCCTGACACTGCCCCATCCACTTATTCTTCAGTGTTATTGACAAAACACTCTGGTAGATGTTGAAATTGAAAGTTTCCTTAGGCTTTGGTGATTTTATTGAAAAAAGCCCAAATGAGTATGAGGTCAGTATTCAGTATTCAGTTCAGTATAGTAACAACATGTATCTGGAACAAACCAGACATCACAATATGACCAGACGTGCAACTGTGTGCATCTTTGGGGTGTAAATAAAAAATGCATCAATGAATAGAACATACCAGTGCCATGGCTTCAGCCTGGTCATCTGTATGATCCCTGTACTGCCCCAGCATCCGGTCTACTTTGGTCAAGTTTCTGCTGGTGTCCTGGCAGAGACAAATATGCTATTAGCTGATAGTTATTAAAAGGGATCAACAATTTTTTAAAATACAGAAGCCGATGTGCTGCACGGACAGAAAACGTCATACTACTGAAATATTTGTGGCTGAATGAAATGTGAGCATGCACCATGCATCGATCTCACGAGGCACAGTGGAGTACCTGCAGAGTGTTTGCCAGGGTGCTGATCTTCTTGGAAATGTCTGCTGTCCGTTCATCACCCCCACTCCCACTGCCTCTGTTCCCGTTCCGTCCGGGTCTCCGGTGGGCTTCACGCCCCCGAGCCCTGCGTCCGGCCGGCGTCCTGTCGAAAGAATCCGTCTCGCTGGATGTGTCCATGGTTTGGGGCACAAATCTGCAGGAGGGGGCGACGGAAAACGGCTGACCAGGCGAACATGACGATTAGTGACCAGCACTAGCTAACAGTTAACTGCAACGTTAATCAGATTAACGACCAAAGTGGGGCGGTTTAGGACTTTCTTCACAATGGGTATTTTTGTCATAGCACAACATGAAAGCTTGGTCAACGTTACCTTAACAACCGACGATGAAAAAGAAACTATCTGAGCAGCGACACAGTGCAGTTGACACGGTCCACTCCCAGATCAATCACAGCCCTGCACATTGTTGTGGGTGATGCTCCTCCTGACTAGCAACAAGTGGCAACTGTTGTGAACGTTAGCTAGCTAACCCAACGCTAGCCAACTAACTAAGCTGTGATACAACACCACAAAACTGCAAAACACTGCATAAGTCCAGAGGAAACAGAAGAAATACACACAACCGTACTAAAAACGTCACAACCGAGCCGTTAGTATTTCGCTGTACGGGCGGTAGCTAAGTGAAGAGCAGCCCTGAGTTTCACTGTGCTATGGCAACTTGAACTAGCCGCGTCTGAACAGGAAAACAACGGACCACGGCTGCTCCAAGGCATGCCGGGAACTGTAGGATTCTCACAATGGAGCGGTGTGGGAATGTATTATTTGTGAACTACATTGTCCAAAGTTTAATGCGTTAGCGCCAGCAGTGCCGCTCAGAAGTTAGAAAAGGGAGGAAAAAAAAGAAAAGAAGATTGTGGCATCGCACAAGACAGTCTTTTATTCAGGAAAAATGAAAATAATAGAAAAGAGAAGTCATTAAAACAATGAAATATCATAACAGACGAAGTTTTAATAGAATATGACAAACGACAGTGTTGTGTAGCCTATAACAATTTATGGCTCAATAATTTTAAGAAGAAATGAAACAGATAATAATGCAAAACACTTGCAGTAGTTCGTCTGCATATTTTGCATAAAATAATAAAGCTTATGAATATTAAAAACAATGCTCAAGTGTTGGCAAAACGAGGGGGAAAAAAACTATTCTCAAGTCTAACACAAGAGTGCCTCAGAAGTCCACCCTCCCCTCAAGCTGAAGACCACCTCCAAACCCACCACCGAGCTGCAGCTGTCCGTCCTCCAGCATCTGCACCTTCACAGCCTCACACTAAACTCCTGGGGCCCTGTAAAGAAAGCTCAACATCACAACTCCAGTGTAGTTCCACTGTCTCTACCAAGGGGATTACAACCTATAGCCTACGCCAGAAACAAACATCACAGTCTGACAACTTTATAGGCTACTACTTCCACTTGTGATCAGTTGTTGTGGTGGACATCAAGAGGACCATCAGGTGGAGACAAACAAGTCAGTAGCCTATGTGTGTGGGATCTTTGGACAGCGACTGGCTCTCCAGCTCCAGCATGCAGGTGATACGATGCGCGTTGTTTGTGCTCGTCACTGTCCCTGTCAGCTCGGTGTCGGTGGCTGACTCCTGCCCTGCGGTCTGCGAGTGCTCTGAGTGGAGGGCTCACACCATCTCCTGCTTTGACATTGATATTCTCCCCAGGTTTCCTGCAAGCACGGAGACACTGTAAGTAGGCGTTAAGACGCATCTGTAAAAGTCATTCTACTGTCTTTTTCCCCCTTGCATTTTCAAAGTAAAGTGCTCTTAACCCCGAGGTAAAATCATTATAACACGAATATTCCTTCAAAGTGTTCCCACGGGGATTTCGAGGTTGCCTGTGATGTTAAGCACTTATTCCATTTTAAGGTATTATTTTTTTGTGTCTATTATAAGATTGCTAACAAGCTATGCTCCCAAGTTGTCAGTGGGGCTTTTATTGTTGATTTAGTGTGAAATACAGGCAATCTGAAACTGCCTTAAAAGGATACTGAACTTATTACAATTCTTTTCATGAAGATTAACTTTCAAGTGCTTTAATATTAGGATAATAGCCTGCAATGGCTGCAATAAATAATTCATTCAAGCATGTTATTAAAAAGATCCATTAGTCCACCTTTATAACCTGAAGTAATATAGTGAAGTGATGATGTGACTGACTGTAGGCTGTAGTTGATTTTATTAATAGGCTAGCCTACTCATTGTTTGCCCTTATGGTCACAGGTCTATCATAATTATTGTTTAATCATCTATAATTTACACCACAACAACATCACCTAGCACTTCAAACACCTATTATCACACACTTTGTCCCTTGAGTCTGTGCTGCTGTTAATTTACTGTATGAGTAACAGGGATGGGTGGAGGAAGATACAGAGACAGAGAAAAAGACAAAGACGAAAGGAAGAGACTTGTCCGGTCCGGATCTGTGTGTCCATGCTGCAGACATGTGCCATACACAAGTTTGGAAAATTGGGATACACTTTATTACTGAATGTAATGGCCCCACCTTATGGTCCCGCATATAGGAAAGAATAATGAAAACCATCCATCCTATTGAGTTACCATGTGTAGGCTAATGAACTAAATACTATCGATACACTTCTGCTATCTTGTTATCTGAGACCCTTAAGAATCTGACAAGGATCCTGGGAGCCGACGTGATGTAATGGGTCAGGGTCACCTCTGAAAAATGTGGCAGGGCTTTTACACTTCCTAAATTGCTTAAGTACAGGGCAGAAAATTACGCAACAGAGCGCGACCAGTTTGCAGTGGCCTTGAGTGATGGAAACACATGCCCTTCAGGGACTCTGTGGCAGATGTGGAAACACAGAGCTGGAAGAGCGAGAACGGATATTTCCATTTAAATCAGTATTCTTGAATGATAAATCAGACAGTAGCTGCTACGCTCTACACACTCATGTGCTGTTGTGGAAGTCGGTACATTTCCTAATACTCCAAAGGCTATTTTAAACATATGTGATGAGTTTAAATTGCCAAACTAATAACAGGGGTGGATGCACCTGCACTTTATCATTCTTATTGAGAGTATATTTTACTTGTTACTCTTACTCCAAATTCCTCCGAAGCCCTGATGTAGGGCTCAGAGGGCTCTGTGTTGTGTTATGATAATCTTCATTCCTCTCTTACAGTTTATTGGAACATGCCCCCACCCTTCAATTCCAAACACCACCGTGCATCGCCTCCAACAGCACCCATCACATGAAATTATCTCCCGATCACTGCCCCAATTCACGAGTGCACGTGCCCACGATGGTCCTCTACGATTTCCTCACATTCCTGCCCAAAGTTTACCCAGAGTCCTCCAGAAGGATAGAAAGACATGAAAGCTTGGCACCAAACGCCATGCCATGTCGCCACCCTGATAAAAATATCTGCCAAATAATCCCAAAATAGACTGCGTATTCGGGGGGATGTTCTAGCAGATGAGGCGTAAGGAAGTTTGGTTTTGTTGTACACACAGCGAGGAATGAATGACCTTGCTGCCCTGGTCAGGCCAGTGGGGTCCGGCTCCTCTGACTCAGGCTTTCACTTCATTTCTGTTATTGCCATTCGTCTTGCGGCTTCGAGCCTCCATTTGGTCCATGAGTTTGTCTGTGAGAGAAGAATCTCCAAATCTTCATGGCAAGTTCCACAAAATGGACAAATTAGAAATCATTTTCCCAAGCATTTTTATAGCGGTAAAGACTTGGTATGTGAGAATACATAGAGTTAATAAAGACTGGCATGTGGCTATAGACTGGAAGCAGGGTCGCACAGTTGAGTAGCCTACATATCTTTATGTAATATGGTGACTTTTTTTCTACAAAAATGAACAGAGACAGTTGATTTCTGCTCATTTAATCTTAATAGAACTGAGTTTGGCTTCAGCATAATTATTATACAGCTATGAGGGTGGTGTCAGTCTTTTGTTAAACCATAAAAGGAGAAGAACAAGTATAAATCCTGAGCTTTTTTCAACACTGATGGAGGTTTATGCTCTCAAATCCCTTCAATTTCCCTATTATGGACAAAACTTTAAAACTTTTATTCCTTGTTCTTTTAACATCTTCGGTGGAACAAAATGTGTAAATGTAGTATTCGCAAAACAAAATGTGAACGCAAAGCAGACGTCTGTGAGCGAGCTGTGTGCACATGTGGATACTCAGAGTTTGGAGTCCTTTGTGTGTGTGTGTGTGTGTGTGTGTGCTTGTGGAGGTTGCTCCATGCGCCACTGGGAGTCAGAGAGGTGGAAAGGAAAGCACAGACATGCTTAAAAGCCTGTGTAGCGTGACTCCCGGCAGCGTCTGGACGATGCATTCAAATACAATATTTACTTTTTACAGCACATTTCTCAAACACCCAGAGAGTTCCATTTGAGAATAATTAAGAGAGAGAAAAAAAAAGACTTCAAGGGAAACGGAGGAAAAAAAACACAGCAGTCCCAGTCTTTTCAAAAGCCTCTGAATTTTTTGGATGGGAGTTAAAACGTGATAACTTGTGATATTCGTTGTCCCTCGACCTCTCGTCTAATAAAACTGAGTGAAGAGTGAGATTCTAATGCTGATTCCTGAACGGTAACAGATGAGCACTGGGATTAATTGTAAAATAAGTGGGACTTTGAACATGATGAGCTGTAGCTGAGATTACTGGAAATACTGACAGTTTCCCAGCTAAGAATTTGTACCGATGGATCATGTAATGGAAATTGTTACTATTACTTTTCATTTTACAAGGGTCGCCTCCAGCATATAAGAAAACAAACAGTAATGTTATATTTTTTAAACTTTTAAATAAAAATGATTAGTTGTCCTCCTAAATACCGGTGTTTTCTCTCTTAACTTGTAGTGCGTGCTCAAGCATTCGGACTGAACACCGACAAAGGATTTTTCTAGCGACAGCATTTCTACATGAGAGGAGATTTGCAGTGGAGAAAGTGCAGGTTGGATATGTAGCTGACCCTCTCCACCAGTCACCACAGACCATTACACATCAGAATGAGACAGAGCCCATAGTAAACACAGCTTTGTTGTCAATCCAATGTTGACACTATTATGAATTATGTGGCTTCTCCCCACTTCAAACTCAATTCCCAACCTGTTTGTTTTCTTGGGTTTCTACCCAAAATTACAAAGTGAGGGAGTCATTTTCTCCTTAAGCCTAAGAGATCGGCTCACTGGGCTTCTCTCTCTCCTCGCGTCCGCTCTTTAGGGAAAGTGCATGCTGGTTATTTGGGTTTGGAGCGCGACGGCAGCGGTGAAACAGCGGTGCTTCTTACAGGGGTGTTTGGTGTCAGGGGCCTGCTCTGTGTCCCTCTGTTTGTTTGAGTTTGTCAAAGCATGTACAGGGTGCCGTGCTCCGTGCTCTACTTAGTGGCCCAAACCCTGCGTCCCCCCACAGGAGCGTGATTCAGACCCCTGGGCCAGATCTGCAACCTCTGAATTAGTCTATTGTTCCTCTGATGAAGCAAAGGGGCTTGAAGATGGTGGGCTTTGGCTGAGTCACATTTTTTTATACCTGTTTCCAAATGGACGCACATACTGTTGCTAGTTGACACAGGATGTGGTGGAACAAAGTGTGTCCAGGAATACAACGTGACATCACAACACATGTGGATACCATCTTAATCTCTTTCTTCTATTACTATGTTGTGATTCCTAAATCTACCACAACAAAGTCTGCGGCAAGATCACAGGATAGAAGACACACATTTTCACCAGCAATGTCCAGATAAAGGTGCCTAACATGTATACCCTTGGAAAAAGCTCAATATTCTGGGAGAAACTGGTAAAGATTAAAAGTTAAGTGGGAAGATCAACATCTGCAGGCCTACTGTGTGCTGAAACTAGCCTACCACTAACATCAGGTTAGCTCTACTAGCAAAGACTGGAAACAGGGAGTAGCCTGTACTATCCAAAGGCAGCAAATCCCACCTAATAGTACATGTAAAGCTCACAAATTAACACATTATATCTTGGTAAATCTATACACGAACCTCAGCGTAAAATCGACAATTTGCTCTTGCCAGACAGTCAGCAGAGACTCCAGGAATTTACAGCTCCGTGCCAGGAAATAGTTTGGCACCTGACCTTCCTACCTAACTCCAAAATGTCAGGATCTGTAAAGAATTGACAAAAGAGATATAACATGTACATTTATCAGCTTTATGGTGAAGAAGAAGTTATTTTACCCTTGGACACAGCCAGCCAAGCTGTTTATTTTGCCTTCTTTTAGCTTATTTACAGTTCTAAGCTTTTTCATAGTAATTGATCTTTTCATCTGAACAAAGCAAGAAAGCAAATATTTTCCAATGCAAAAATACAATTTAGTACATCTTCCTCTCCTTTCATGCACGATAGCAGGTTTGACTTATTGTGGAGGTGTGTATTGCATACTTAGGCTTTAACCTTACTTTCTGAAACATTGTCCTAAACAGACCCAGACATTGTTTGATTTGGCTGCCAGATCAGGTCCTTTCAGTTCCAAGTCTTTGTTTCTTCCCTTGTTCCCTGAATGGGGGGGATCTGTTTAACCATTAACTTCAAAGAAACCTTTCATCTAACAATGAAATTCATCAATGTTGGGCCTTTATCTATGACTCACTGTTTTTTCCTTATCTTGTCCCTTTCTTCTCCCAGTTTGACCTCTTTGATGGGGACTATTGGACACAACATAAAGATAAAAACAATATTTTTTAAAATTCAATGACATAATACAATAATAAAAAAAAAAAAAACTTGGTTCCGTAGCGTAGAGAAAAACACCTTGCCAATGAAACTGAATGTCAGCTGTTATTCAGAGTAAAATCTATTTGTGACAATTAAAATGTCCATATTTATTTTTCTACCCAGGTGGCTTTTTGAGACCCGTCTGCCAGCTGTTCCAGCAGATGTCTTCGCCAACATGGTCAACATCTCAAGGATGTGAGTGTCCATTTATGAAAATTTGTTCCGTCCACAGACCCTTTAAAGTTCATCCTCATACACCTGTTGTCTTTCGGCTCCTTTCCCCCAAAAATGGGAATCTATCCCATTTCCAAAATGCCCACCCCTTTCCCTTTTTGTCTCCCACCCAAGCAGATGATATGCTCTCTGTTTAGTATCACTACTGGCTCCTAATCACAACTGGAAGCACTAATGCGTTCCTTCATCAGGAATGTTGGTCCTTCGACCGCAGCGGGGCTTGGACATTGGCACTAGGTATTTCAGAGCAGCTTTTTTGGATGTGTGGTTCTTGTATAGACTCCCCGTGGAGGTGGAGTCTCTGCGCTGAGGTAAAATATACACTTGAGCCTTGATCCTCGGCCGCTGATTCTGACGTCTGCATCCAAGCCATGCATGAAGGGAGACGGCGGATGAGAGGTTTTGTGTAATCCTCAAACAACCACAAGTGTTCACACTCTTCGCTCCCTATCCAGAGTGGTCGATAGAAAAGGCATAGAATATCAGCAGATTCACAAACACAAGCTTCTTTTAGCTTGTCAAAACTGAGGTATCCTTTATTAAATGCAGCACTGGTCTAGTATCAACTATAAGTAAACAGAATATATGTTTTTCCTAGTAAGTAAGTCATTTTTGAAGTTAATCCAGCGGTAAGTTCATGGTTTATTTTAAGAGCATCTCAAGTAATAACAAGTGAGAGCAGAGTGACTGATGAGTAGGTAATGTATATGTGAGGTGCATACCTTTAAAATTGCCCATGGGGGGGGGGGGGGGGGGGGGGGGGGGGTTTTGGAGACAATTTGGGTTGATAAATTCAGGAAGGAGTTGCAGACTGGGATCATTTTTAGAGCCACACACTTACAGCTATTTATAAAAACCCGTCTTATATTCACTTTCACGCATGAACAATACTTTTTTTTCCCCTTAAAACTCAGACAAGCGTTTAAGAAAACTCATTATTTTCAGCATTGCTAAGATGATTTGTGCATTAGATTTGGTGTAAGTTTGTTTGTATCTTTTAGATATATGTCGGTGGACATGAAGCTGCAGAGACTGGAGAGACACTCTTTCTACAACCTGAAGAAAATCACCCACATGTGAGTACCTAAAAGAAAAAGGGCACGCTACTTATTGATCTTTATTGATTAAGCTGTTCCATTTGCTCCTTGGAGAGAGGAAAAGGTTTCATTTTGAACCGTGCCAGCAGCAAATGGAAATGCGGAAGAAACACATTAGAAGCTTATTTCTCTCCTGCACATCACTTAATTCTCCTCATCAGAGCAGCACGGGGCAGATTTGCCCGTTCATGAGGTTAAAAAAGAAAAAAACCCTGTTATGCAATTACGAAAGATTAGATAAGGAACTATTCAATTTGATAAAAGTACTCGTTATCTAGATGTACAGTGTTTGCTGCAGTATTCCGGTGCCCGGGCTAATGAGTATGTTCGAGCAGAGAGGCTCAACGGCAGCCAGCGTTTGGCTTTTCTCCTCGTCCTCTTCATGCACCAGCTCTTGTTGAGGCAGCTCAGGGGAAAAAGTGTAGCAAGGTGCACTCTATTCTCAATTATGGGATAGAGATTTATGGCTGAGACTCCGGGTGGACCACACACTTTCCAGCAGAACACCTAGCACTTCATATATTACTGTGAGACTTCCTGCCTATGTGAATGATTTGTTCCAAGTTACAGCATCTTGTAACACAGCAGTTTGTGTGTACGCAATTTGTTTCCACTCTTCAATTACTGTATAAAATGTGGGCATGGTGCAGCGGTTTGAGACAGTAACTATGATTTACAGCCGTAGACGTTAATTTGACATGACTTGATGCATATGTGCATATCATTTGGCTGTCATTTTTTATCTTAATTATCCTTCCCTTTAGTCTTTCTTTATTTGCTTCCTAATTTCAGATATCAAAACGCAGACAGAAACGATAATTCAAACCGCCAGCTGAGGGTTATATCTGTGTTCTGGGGTGTATTTTGGATCTCTGGGGCCTATTTGCCACTGATTGGTGGGGTGTAGTGCCATACATCAGAAAATGGCATCTCTCTCAGGTTTCCTTCAGGGTCAGACACAAATTAATGCTCTGCTTCCTGTTGGCTGCTTGAGGCCGACAGCAGCTGCGGACGGAGGAGTGCGGAGCGAAGAGCTGGAAATTCAGATAAGCCTGGTAAAGTTTGTGATGAAACCCCCACTTTCCAGAGATTTATACAGAAGTAAAGATGGACATGTTTTAATACAGTGTAATGTAGATAAATCTCTGCCATAATGATCCAGCCAACACAGTTATTAAAAAAGTCAATTTGTAGGGAAAAATCTACACTAAGGAATATGTATGTTTTATCTTTACAGCAGCAGTGTGTTTGAATCATGTGCAGGAGATAAATTAGGTTTAAGCTGCATAACAACTGAGTAATGTGAGAAGTATTGTGATGTGGTGACAAACCCAATGACAATCAGCTCTTGATTCTGCAATTTCTGCAGTTTACCATACTTCCCTGCAGTGTTTTAATATCTCCCAGACCGCTGCTGTGGTTCAATCTTATCAACCCGATTTCAAGCCACTGAACACAATCGTGATAAACTAAACTGTGCACAGAGATAGTCACTGGCTAATGAATGTAGTGGAGCATTTAGCAGCTAAACAGCAGCTAAGAAACTTCAATTCATAAGCGGTTACATCTCACCATTCTGACATCCCACCACTCCCACATACCACTATTCCAACATACCACCATACCGCTCTTCCAACATCCTATCATCACCATTCCGACAAGGCTTTCAATATAAGGAATTGTGCATTACTCAACAGGTGACTCCCTCTTATCTCTGACTTATCTGGACTCTCTTTCTCTCTATCTGGCCTGTCTAGCCTCTAACTGGTCTTTTTACTAAACTTAACCAACTCCTTTCATTGCCTAAGCCAAACCAGTGCAAAAATCTTTTGGGGAAAAAATACGCTACTGTATTAAAGGAATTGTCAGAAAGGCAGGATGTTTAAAAAAAAAGAAAAGAAAACATCATTCCAACCAATAGGAGGCAATAATTGTTGGAATGATGGGACATTTGATAGAAAATTAAGTGTTGCCATTTAGACAATTAACTGGTGGGATGTCGGAATGGTGGTCCCCCCCCCCCAAAAGAAGCAGTAAACATATTCACATATGGACAGTCATCGTGCATCTTTCATCTTTTGTTTGTCCATATGGTGTTTTGGATATAATACAAAATACATGAGTGGGATGCAGTCAGCACCTGTAGCTGCAGTGAACCGCCACTCACAGTCTCATAAAGGCAGATCCAGCCAGCCAGAGTTTCATAGGTCACAAATCCCATCAACTTGCTGCATGGAACAGAGGAACATGGAACGCTTAAAATAAAAAAAACAATAATCCAAGAGTTAAAGTTAGCACAGTCACGTACACTGTATCAGCACTGCCAATTAGAGCTGCCAAGCTAAGAAACAACATGAACAAAGAAAAGATGTGTCTGCTAGTTTCTGATTTGGGGATAACTACTCTACTCTTTCACATGTCAAATGAGCCAAAGCAGGCGACAGGCCACAATCAGGCCTGGATCAGATTTCTCAATAAGGAAGTAGATATAGACCAGCTTCCAGCTCAATTTCTCCATTTTCTCTCTTTTTATATGGGAAAACCACATTAAACAAAACATCAATCATAGCAGAGTATTTCTATTAAGACATGTCTGGAAAGAGACTACTAAGCAAAGAGGACCACACACAGAAACCACAGATTCTATCAAGAAGAAAATCCCCTCTGACAGCGCTTGATTGAATTTTGGTTTGAACCCTAGTTTTTACACCGAGGCACCGGGAAGGTGAACTTCACCACTGACCTGACCTGACCACGTCTGTCTCCTGGGTTCAGTGTGGTTTGCCAGGTGTGTGAAGAAGGTGCCAGAGCACACGCTGGAGGTCACGTGGCTTCAGACAGCTGAGAGAGGTGTTGAGTCCAGCCCAGCACAGGGTGGACCAGAGAAAACACACTAATGAAACACTAATTGGACTTCACTTCCGGCCCTGGCTGTCTGCGCTGAGTTTCCCTTTTCTTGCATAAAGGCAACTGGCCTCCACCTTGCTATGTTCTGTCAGCAGGTTTTAAGACTGTGTGCACTGTGTGTTCCTGCAAATAATTCTGTTGTGGCTACAATATTTCTGTCCTCTACTTAATTATGTTTACGAAAAAAATGTCATTGCATCCCTCTGTTGTTTGTTTGTTGTCCAGAGAGATACGTAATGCAAAGATCCTGACCTACATCGACCCAGAAGCCTTTAAGAATCTCCCAAACCTGAAATACCTGTGAGTACTTTTCATTGTTTGCTCTTTTATTTAAAACTCATACCATTACCGGCACTGAATTCCACATACTGACAACATTATGGCGGCCCAAAAAAGATGAAGTTGTAGATTTAAAAGGCTTTTGGTCTGGTAATAATTTAGACATTGTGATCTATTCATAGAATTCTGTGTGTCAGACTGGGCAAGACTGAGTCATGCTTCATTTGAATTTAATGCAGTGGTACGGGCTGAGTTTAGAAAAGTCACTGCGACACAGATTAAATCCAACATATTTGGCATTAGAATGAAAGACGTCAATCTCATGTGAATTCTTGACTGGGGCTGACAAGTATAAGCTGTTGTTTCCTTCCAGAGGGCCAGAGATCACTGAGTGATGCCACCATTACTTAAGCTCTTCTTAAGAAGCCCTGTCTTATAAAAAAAACAGAATCCAACAGTTGCCTGTTAAATCAATTCTCAAATGATGCAGTCTACTCTGAACAATAGTGTATTTAGATCTTGGGTCTGTATTCCTGCAGAGAATGCTCACTTACTTACATACTTTTGCATTACTGTTGTTGTGTGATATAGTTCTACAGAGGAGAGCAATTATATGAATGCCATGCCATCTTTGCAAAACCCTGTAATCTCTGTGACAAATATCCTGACTGTTTTTTATCTCTGCTGTGCTGTTCAGGGGGATTTTCAACACCGGACTTACTTTCTTCCCCGACTTGAGCAACATCCACTCTAATGACATGAATTTCATTCTGTAAGTTACTGCAACCTTACAAGTTTCAAACAGAGTACATTCAACAGTTCTGTTGCTAAAACTGCTATGTCCAACATGTTACAATACATCATTTCTTTTTTGTCCAGTCCTCAGTCTTCCTATCTCATGGTAAAAAGTAGCATTCAGGTACACTGTGTCACCCATCTCACCCATGTAATCACTTTGGAGGAAGGGAAGTCAGAGTTGTACAATAAGCACTAAGGGCACGGCAAATTTACCTGTTGAGCTACATGTTGAGAATCCTAACTCCAAGAAAAGTCATGAAGGCTGGAGATGGAGGCAACGGTTTCTTCCATTACACAACAGCCCTCTCCTGTAATATTCGTTAGGCAACACTTTTTAAGGCATAGGAAGATTTAGCTAACAGAAATTAAATTAAAAATGGATTTTACATGTTTATTTACCTATTTATTCATTGTAGAAAGATGGACGAATAGCATTTGTGTGTGATTTGATTGATTGATTGATTGATTGATTGATTGATTGATTGATTGATTGATTGATTGATTGATTGATTGATTGATTGATTGATTGATTGATTGATTGATTGATTGATTGATTTAGCACAAGTTAAAATAAATAAATAAATAAAAACAGTGCAAGAAGGGAACAAAGCCTGGAAGGCTTGTACAAAGTTCCACTCCCATCATCTAAGATTGACATGAAACTCAAGATAACCAATTAGAAATACAACATAGAAAATTTCAAGAAAAACAATAGAATGTACAGTGCAACATATAAAACATAAACAACAAAAGAAAGAAAGATGGATGCATAATTAACAAAATGACGAATAGCATTTGTGTGTGCGTGCATGTGTGTGAGAGAGAGCGTGTGACACAACGCAATGCAGGAATTATAGGATTTGTGGTTTCAATTTTGAAAAATGGTACTACCAACATCACTTCATGTATTTGTGTTATAGAAAATGCTACATAAGCAGTTTTCTCTCTATGTCTGTGTCTGTAAGTGTGTGTGTGTGTGTGTGTGTGTGTGTGTGTGCCTTGTCTGCTTCTCCATGTCCCTAGAAAATGAGCTGCAGCTACAGTCACATCTCTGTCATCACCTCCTCAGACAGCCGCTCTATCTAATTCAATTTTCCTACCCAGCCATAATACTTGAGCATACATTCATCAGCGCTGCATTCCACCCTCTGCCATTTTCCAGCGAAAGGTATTTACTTACAACACCACTTAATTTCCTCTCTGTTCGCTGCCTTCATTTGCAGGGAAATTGTTGATCATCCCTTCATCACTGAGATCCCTGCCAACTCTTTCCGTGGTATCACCAACGATGTGCTGACAGTGTAAGATATCACACTCACTACTGTTTGTAAATGTGCAAAAATTAAACTGCAGCTCATCTCAACTAAAGCACAAAGTGTAGTAAATGCAAAACATAGCCTGTACATCATCTAGACTGTAGTGAAATGTGTGCTGTAAGCCTGGTATTGTTCTTTATCCCTAAATCCAACCAAAACCTTAAAATAGCCCTTTAGAAGAAGCTGGGATTGGCCAAAATGACCTCACTTTAAAAACATGTCCTTAGTCTGAACTAAGTTGAATCTCCTTCAGATAACAAAAACAAGTACACGGACACTCACACAGAACAGGCAATCTCTACGTGCGGTTAGGTTTGGGAGTGAAAGTAGAGGCACTGCAATTTTAATACACAGAGCAGCATGTTACAGAAAATGGCTGGACCGAAAACCGCAAAACCTCACCATAAAATGTAAAATAAGATCCCACTTATCGCTGTCACTGCTGTATGGAAATAGATGACACATCAGCACATAGGGGAATCATTTTCACTCAGTAGATTGGCTACTAGACCTAAAAGGGAAAATAAATTACTTGTTTAAACTTATTAGCCTATCTTGTTTCAGGATGCTGTATGGAAACGGCTTCAGAGAGATCCAGCATCACGCCTTTAATGGGACCAAGTTGGACCAAGTGTAAGTTCATGTTGTGTGAAAGATTTTATTCTTTGATATTTTGTTAAATGTTGTTTTCCTACAGAGAGGACGAGGACATTGTCTCATCATGTCTGGATGAAAAATATGAAGCTAGCCAGCCAGCAGCTTTTTGATTGAATTTAAAACAAATAAAAATTCAATTAACCTGTTTTTTTTCGTTAATATAATAATATTCTAAACACTTCAAGATCATTTATTTATGAAATAGCAATAGTTTTTCAAGTTACCCTGTAATAACATACCAATTCCCGTGTCTTAAAAACAATGGCTCAGTTCAACATCCTCAGCATTGAGGAAGTGACATCACAAAGTCTTTACTGTAAAGAGAAGAAAGAGTTAACTTCTTTTAGTTTTAATTGTGAGATCGACATTGTCAAGTTCAACCTTTCAACTCCATTAGCTATATAAATAAATGATAGTTTGTTTTTGAAAAAACTAACTAACTAATCATGTTAAAAATATTAGCCTATAATTTCATGTTTTCCTAAAGTCATGTGATGCTACATACCTCGGCTAATAAGGATTTTTGGCTACTTTCAGCCAAAATCTTTGACCCTGTAACAAAAAACACTGTTAGGGATTGAGTCATTGTTACAGGGTTGAAAGTTTATTTCAGACAACCCAAAGTGCACCGAATTCAGAGAATGACCCACCAACCAGCTCCTCTAAAGGTCCTAAACACGTCACAGCTTGTTTATTTAATCTACAGGGGAAAAAAATGAAGTGGTGGTTGTTTTATAAAGGGTTTGTTCCAGACTATTTCTTAACTGTTCCCACCTGTTTCCAGTCTAGCTAGGCTAAGCTAACTGGCTGCTGTCTGGCTGCATTTACCGTGCACACATGGGAGTGGTAGCAATCTTGTAATTCTCTGCATGATAACAAATAATAGCATTTCCCAAAATGAAAAATCATTCCTTAAACAGTTTTACGCACATCAGCTGATCTTTACATCTAAACATAATTTCATAGAAAAAAATCTAACTCTGGAGACACAATTTTACTTCATTTCATGAGGTAGGCCTATTTGTCGATTTGGAAGCTTTACATTTCTTCAGAAATTAGGTTGCTCAGTGTTTTGCCTGTATTAAACAATTTCTAACATCTGGCATGTGTATTTCCTTACCCAAAATTACACTACAAAAGCAGCAGGATCACAGCTGGGTCTCTATGGGCATTCTCACATGCACTGCAAAGGGCTTAAGCCCAGCTCTTGATTAGTGAGCTGGAGTTCTCATGGGAAACTGTGTTTCCAAAAGTGGGTATCAGGAAGTCTGCATTAAGAGTCCCCCCCTCCCGTACACTCAGTGACACCGGACCCTCGATTTGTGTCATACTTGTAGAAAACAATTTCACACTTGTATATTCAATAGCCTCACTCAGATGAGGACAGAATAGGTAAGAACTCCTTCCTTTTTCTCTTTTTAGTTTTCTTCCCTACTTGTCCTGCATATTCAGGATATGAGGTATTAATGATATTAATTTAAAGCCCCTCTCTTCTTTTACAACACCTACACACAACCCAGGCCCTTATAAGAGCCTAATTAAGCCATTGGTCTGTGACTAGTGAGTCTTACCACATGGGTGTTTGTGTTGGCACCTGATCTGCTCTGAGGGGAGAACTGATCCCAGCGCAGCCTGACCAAGACAAACACATCCCTCACAAGTCTATTATCCTTATTAGATTTACGGGATTCAGGGAGATGTGTAGTGAGGGTGCAGTATGTTTAAGATTTACAGTACCATTGCATTTTATACTATCAAAATTTGAATCAACAACTTGATCTTGATTGAGAGCTTTTTCTGTCTGTCGTGTTTCACTCCTGAAATGAGAGAAAATAAACACAGAAATGTGCCTTGGGAAAATATTATGCCATGACTCGCCTCTGTCAGTCTGATTGAAACGTGGAGGATAACTTTTCTCTTAATAAACTTAAATTTGTGCTTTCCTGTCCCAGCGACCTTCACAGGAATAGGTATTTGACCAAGATGGATGAAAGGGCTTTTGCGGGCGCCGTCAGCGGCCCCATACTTCTGTAAGTACCTGAACCACCTGAGTGCTCTGATCCTCTCTTATTGACTGCTCATAATTACACACAATACAAAAAGGGGAGTTACATCAATTCACGTTTTGACCTGAAAGTAGTATTGATCCTCTCATCTTACTCCCTCTAAACTACTAATTCAGTCATATGTTTCAGATCAGCCAGTCAATTTGGAAGTGTGTATATAAATAAGTAATAATAGGCTGAGTTTGGAGATGACATTACTTAGACCAAGTCAAATTTAATGTCAACAGTGTCCTCATTCATTGTGTGCAGACTGGATGAGACATGTCTGCGACATTGGATAGTGTATCATCAAAGTGTAAAAATCCACAGCTCCACAGCTGGAGCAAGAAATCCGACACGCACTGTGTGCAAGCATGTGAGAGAGAAACTTCCGACGTTTGTCCGATACTGTTGTCTTTTTGCTGTTCTCAAGGTTTGAAAGCCGGGTTGCTCCATTTTTAAAGGCGCTCAATGCCAAACCCCTTTACCACGGCTATCTAGTTGCTGTTGTGGCTCCACTCGAGACGCCCGGTGTCTGGTTAGGTAAAACGGGGTTTGTGTGCAGGTCCTTTCTTTTTCTGTTCCACTGAGTAACATGTCCTGAGTGAGGTCACCTCTTTGAGGTCATGAGCTAAACATCTGGGAATGACAAAATCAGGCTGACACTCATAGGGTCTGTGCGGCTTTTTTTTTTTTTTTTTTTTGCACAGCCTTACACAATGTTCCCCATGAGAGGAAGAGAGCGGAGGACAGAGAAGTGGGGAGAGCAAATGGGACTAAAAAAGAACAATTGAGCTCTTAGCAAATATGGAATTATTTGGGTTGTGTTTGTTTTATTTAATAGAATTAATCACTGACTTCGAGGTGTAATGGGTTAGGAAACTAAAGAAAGCACAAGAGAACTTGGCCTCTCCTTGGCCCCTTGTGTCGGCGCTGTACAGCTGAATGTCTCGATAAGAGGAATGTCCTGATAATGGGATCGCACAGGATGTTGGTGAGATTGTCAATCCCCCTGCACGTCTTTGTCCCGATGAGGTTGAGCTGGCTTTGGCATGACAGGCGAGCACAAGAAATACCACATGTAATTGCTTAAAGATGATGGAGTGAGGACCTCGCTCTAGGAAACAGATGGAGGATGTTGTTTAATCCATCTGTGAGCTCTCTAGTCTCATCAGATCTTTGTAGATCTGTGAAAACTAGGTGCTAGGTGGCGGCTGTGTGTCGTTATTTCACTTAGATGAAAGTGTAGTGTTATTCATTGGAATACGGTGTGTAATATAGTGGGATGGAGGTGAGCAGAAAATTGCATGTTATCAACCAGACATAGCTTAGAGCTGATGACATAGCCTTCCTCTCATAATCCTTGAAGGAGAATTCAGAGCGTTATTTTTGTGATCTAGCAGCAGCTTGTATTGTGATCAGTCCATCTCTTTTCCAGACACAAAGACAAGTGTTTAAATCTTTATTTCACAAACTTAATTTTTGGTCCATTAAAGGAAGAAAAGAGGCAGAGTGAAGCAGATTGTTGAAAGCATTGGTGAAAAAATGATGTCATGACTTTGCCTTCAGCATTTCCGTATCTTACCTGCCATGACCAACTCTTGGCGTAACCTACAAAGGTCTGATGTCAGATTTGGGTTTGGACTAGGGATGTCACAATTACTTGTTTTCGTAATCGTGGTATTCACAATTAATTAATTAATTAATTCATTAATTAATTGTAAAAATTCCTAAATACTATCACTTACCAAAAAAGATCATGTCGGAACCGTACAGGTAGATGTGCACCCAAGTAACTTTTATTTGAATTTAAACACTAGAGTGTCATTTGTTATTTTTTTATTATAATAAAAAAAGATTAAAATTAACATAAACATTTGGTATGACAATTAATGACTTGAATATTGCAAACACTTCCCCTGGGGGATTAATAATTGGTCACATTTTAATAGATACTTTAAATATTTTGTGTAAATAATTAGTATTGTAATTGATTTTGTTGTGAGATTAATTAATGTATAATAATCATGATAATCATAATACCATGATTATTTCTCTGACAATAATTGTACCAAGAAAATCTATAACCGTGACATCCCTAGTTTGGACATAGACAAGAATTATTGGGTGACTTCAGGTCCACCATAATTCACCTCCCATCACCATTCTGCTGCTGTGAAGAGCAGAAACAAAACTATACTATTACTGTTACTATACAAATGTATCTTCTTTAATCGTTTCACTCTCTTTCTGTCCCCAAAGAGACGTGTCTGAGACAGGGATCAGCTCCCTGCCGACCACAGGTATGGACTCTCTACGGGAGCTGAAGGCGCGCAATACCTGGGCTCTCAAGAAACTGCCACCTATCAAGACCTTCAAGCACCTCACCGTCGCCAACCTCACCTACCCCAGTCACTGCTGCGGCTTCAAAAACCTCAAAAAGAAACGAGGGTGAGCCTTCATCGCAGTGCGTCTTTCTCCCTCCCCCTTTATTTTGTTTTCATCTAATGGGCTTTGGATAGTCAGAAAAGTGAAGCCGAGGCATCACAGGAAGTGTTTCCAGAGTGCATAACAAATAGGTAGTCTGTATGTAATGTATTTGGATGATCCACCACGGTGAGTGGGGCAGCTGCACTTGTATGGTGTGGATCTTGGCCGAGACTGAATCAACTCTCTGATGTGTTTACCTATAACTTCATGCAGCGCTGCCATAATTAGTGTCACTCATTGCTGTTATTATAGGAAGAAGGTTGAGTCAGACTCATAATGACTCTCAAAACAGGAATCCCTTTTCTTCAATTGGATGTATAAATGATTTTATAAGACTCTTAGTACCGCAGCCAGGTCTGATATTTTTTATGGACTTTCTCTTGTGTTTATTTCTGTGCATTGTTTTCCAGCTTTTTGGAGTACTTCTTCTGTAACCTGACTGCTTTCAACGACCAGCATCACAAACGCTCTGTCGGTCCCCTCCGCATGCCGTCCCTCCAAGGGGACAGCGTGGCGGAGACGGCCCCGGACCAGGAGCCAAGCGACGGAGGTCACCGCGAGTCCCAGCAAGAATGGAGGAAAGGCGACTTCCACGGCAGCCTCCACTACCATGCCTACTTTGGAGGTCAGCCAGATGAGGATGTGGGTTTTGGAGAGACCCTCAAGAACCCCCAAGAGGACACCAGCCAAGACTTTGACAGCCGTTACGATTATGTGGTGTGCGAGGACGGAGAGGAGGTGGTGTGCGCGCCGGTGCCCGATGAGTTCAACCCTTGTGAGGACATAATGGGTTTTGGCTTCCTGCGAGTGTCTGTGTGGTTTGTTAGTCTGCTGGCCATTCTGGGTAACGTAGTAGTGCTCCTGGTTTTGCTCACCAGCCACTACAAGCTCTCAGTCTCCCGCTTCCTCATGTGCCACCTGGCCTTTGCAGATCTGTGCATGGGGATTTATTTGCTGCTTATTGCCTCTGTGGACCTGCACACCCGGGCCGAGTACTTCAACCATGCCATCGACTGGCAGACCGGTCCCGGCTGCGGACTCGCTGGTTTCTTCACGGTCTTCGCCAGCGAGCTGTCCGTCTACACCCTGACCGTGATCACCCTGGAGAGGTGGTACGCCATCACTTTCGCCATGAGGCTGGACCGTAAGCTGCGGCTGCACCACGCGGCGATCGTGATGCTGGGAGGCTGGATCTTCTGCCTCGTCCTGGCGCTGCTTCCGCTGTTCGGGGTGAGCAGTTATCAGAAGGTCAGCATCTGTCTCCCGATGGACACCCAGTCCACGGTGGCTCAAGTCTACATCTTGTCAGTGCTGGTCCTCAACATTCTGGCCTTTCTTGTTATCTGCGCCTGCTACTTTAAGATCTACTGCGCAGTTCACAACCCCCACTACCACTCTGGATCCAAAGATACCAACATCGCCAAGCGCATGGCTGTGCTCATTTTTACCGACTTCCTGTGCATGGCGCCCATTTCGTTTTACGCCATGTCAGCCGTGCTGGATCAGCCGCTCATCACCGTCTCCAACTCAAAGATTTTACTGGTACTCTTCTACCCGCTCAACTCCTGCGCCAACCCGTTCCTCTACGCCATCTTCACCAAAGCTTTCAGGGGGGATGTGTTCATCCTCCTCAGTAAGGTGGGGCTCTGCCAGCAGCAGGCGCAGCTGTTCAGAGGCCAGACGGTCTCATCAAAAGGAAGCAGCGGGACATCTCAGGTCCGTCGAGACAAGGACAAGGTTAGGAAAGGAGGGAGCGGAGGCCAGGAGGAGGTGCCCATTCACCTGAAGCAATGCTCCGGACATGCCTACCATCAAGCAGGCAGCCAGCAGACAAGCCCTGAAGAGAGCCAGAGCCTGAACACGTGAGCCAAAAAACCAGCTTGAAGTGGTAAAAAAAAGGAAGACAAGTTCAGGTGGTAGAGGATAGAAGAGGCCTTGAAGTGTTTGTGGACAGATCTGTTTGGATATTTAACAGAAAGCTCCAGTATTCTGTATCTGCTTCAACTTTCAGGCCAAGTTCAGCTGTTTTCACAATTTGGGCTGTGATGATTTTATGGTTCCAGTTGTTGGAGAATATCAAGTGTCGCTGAAATATGAGCTCAACTTCATCTCACTTGTAGCCCCTTTTTTTATTCTGATGGACTGGCTTGAACTGAGAAGAGATTATTGTATGGAAAGCATAAAGATAATACTCAAACATACACATATAATAACTATGAATAAACTCTATTTTTCAGTATGTTAAATTATATGTGGAGTTGAATTCAAATTAACTGCACAGTACGGCATTGAGATACAAGGAATTATGGCATTATCACGCACTCCATTTTCACAAGATAAGATAAGACCTTTCTGCAGAAAAACTATTTATACTTGGCTATTGTGTTCAAGGACAGCCTGCTGGCTCAGCGCCGTTCAGTTTATGTAAATATAAAAATACTGCACTTCTCATCATCTTATCAATACCTCCGTATATAATGCAAGTACATGCATTTGGTTTATTGAATTACTAATGAAAGCAGGACACATTGTCTGTGATTTCTTTAAATGCATTTTTTAAGTGTGATTACCTGAAACTGAAAAGTATAATTCGTGATGTTTCTATATTGAAAGTAGATTCTCAACAGTTTTCTCTGCTTTATTGCAGCTTATACCTGCACCAAATCAATATATTGCTGTCTTTTAATAAAAACATGTGCCTACTTTTGTTCTTCATGCCATTGTTATTATTTTTTTCATAATATCAGATATTGTTACTTTTATTTGCACTGGTATTGCTTTGTGTCCCAAGAGCATGTGATCCAATTACAAAAGTAAACACGAGACATATTTTGATTATTAGCCATTTTCTGCAAATTACTGGGAGGTATGATAATCACAAATATATACTGTTGAGGCTCTGTCTCTCCTTTGGAATGTCATGGTTGTTTTTCTAGCATGATCGTGATATTTTTCCATCCTCTTACGGAAACAAGTGACTTATACAATCAGTGGAGATAGCTTTGCCTTCGCCGGGAGAGCTTAAAGCAAATACAGCTGAGACGTGTGAGCTGCAGAGCGCCGTAGCTTGTGCGATATTGAGCTATTATGAGTTAAAGGACACCCTCTGCCAATGGCAGCTTAACATCTGGTTAGCATTTCATCTGCTGGGTGACATTTTTTAGAGGAAATATACAGATGAACGGGGGGAACTTTCCAGGAAAAAGGGATCATTTCAGACCTTTTTTTTTTTTCTTAATTTTTGCTCACAAAGTTGTCTTGAAGATATTTGACCAGACTGCTGGACAGTTTGTTTCGCTATGGAAAATATAGTACAGTGCTCCCAAATCTATATAACCCCACTGCAATCTAAAAACATCAGTTTGAATGGGTTGAAACCTCAAAACTGGAAGGTTTTGCTCCTTCTAAAGTTGAAAAAATTAAGAGTGGCATCTGTTCACTCTGTTCCAGACTGAACTCGCACTGTAAATTCCTAACAGACTAACAGGACATCATTTTCACTTGAATGTTTTCCACAGCGTTGTGTCCATCTCTTCCAGTCACCCATTAACAGCAATCCAGTGTGGACCCTTCAAACGCTAAGCGCTCAGAGCCGGAGCGTGATGTGCCTGGCTGCCTTTGTGAGGGCCTCCTCCCTTCCACTGCCAGTTAATGTTAACTCACAGTTCATACTTGTTTCACGAGTGTGTGCACGTCTAGGTTGATCCAAATCAAAGTCACTGCGCAAATCGTGTGGGTGTTTGGGTGAACACAAAGAGACCGGGGGTGGTTACTTGTATCTGTCGAAGTCTCTGAATCTGCACCTCTACTTTTCAACCAGTTGTGAAGCGTTTTCTCAAAGCCATCAGGATCATCGTACAGAATTTCACAGAGATTTGTGGGTATAGGTGCACAGCCCGACCAAGAGACAGAGGAGGTCGAACGAACCGATCGAGACTTGGACTGGATTTATTTTGACATTCTTCTGCTAGCTGGTTCTCAGGCCTGCCTGATTATTCCTCTCCCGGTATTTCAAATAAACCCATCTCTCTCCCGAGCAGGGCAGGGCCTGGGCGATGCACCTCTCTGACACCAGATTAGGTTGCTAAACTCAAGTACAGTGGGAAAAGAATCACGAGAAGAAGGGAGAAAAGAAAGTGGGTTCTGTCAGCTTCGGCCGCTTGGACGGGGTCAGAGTATCTATCCAGCTCTTGTTCCCGAGAACATGAAATCCCTGCATTTATGATGTCATTCCTCATGTTACTCCACAAGCCACTAGACAAGGACGATGATCTTGAAGAGTCAAGTTCCCCTCACACACAGAAAAACTCTCGAACAACTACTGGAGTGAGCCATGGAGTCGTCACCCATGTTGTTTTGCAAGTACTTCCACTCACTACACACACAAACACAGAGTTTCATTATATTAGATGTTTTTGCTTTTGGATCTACTTAATTCAATAGTGGACATTGGTTGCAGATGTCTTACTTTGGCAGCAACTTAAACAAGTGAGTTAAATTAACACACATTATTCATAGGCTATTTAATGAACCTGTTGATACAATATGATTGAAACATGTTTTGATAAAGCTCTTGGAACACAACTTTATCACTTTATTCCAACACGATTCAATTACTTATGTTATATTAGTATTATATTATCCATTTTTACCTCAATTAATAATAAAAATGGTTGCATGTCAAAACCTTTATCCAAGAGCCACAGGATAAACAGCAATACAGTGAGTGTCAAAAGTTCCAACGCCTTATCGTGACATCTTTAGAAGTATTCAAAGTTCTCCAACTGAGTTAAACTCTACATCCCGTTATAACTATATTTCACGATGTCATAGGTGAAATGTGCATCCATTTAGAAAATTGTTCTCTACTTTGGATTCATTGGATTGGAGCAAACATATTTTAACATAAGAGTCTGGGCAGGGTGGTGAAATACAACATTTAAAGTTTTCCCCACCTGCCAGATGATTGGTGGCATCTAAATTGCTGTGACCTATACCAGCAGTGGTATGTAGCGGCTCTTATCACACTGAGTATTTTGTCTGGTCTGGTGTGCCCTCAGATCACATCTAAAGGGAGAAAGTGTTTACAGCTGTAATGAATGACCGTGTTTGAAGAGAGTGAAAACCTGCTTCTCACCTCAACTGGCCTGGTCAGCCACTCAGAGGGTAGAACCCACTGTTGATTTTTTGGGAAATTACAGAAAATACTGAATCTTGTTCAGACGCTATTTGACCACCCCACCTTCACTATGGTCAAAGTGAGTCTGAGTTAAATTGCACCTTGATTTTATATAGCGTCTAACTTTGCTTCAACTTTCTTCTTCATAACTTAAAATGACCAACGATAAAAAAATGACAGACAATCAGACAGCAGACAGCAAATTAGCTCAGGTACATAATCCATTCAGCAGTCTGTAGGCTCTTTCAAAGCAGACATTTCTACTGGTTGCAGATAACATTAAGGATACCATAAAATTAAATTAGCGTGTAAATTTACTCAAAGGAACTAATGCTAATGCTGAGCGGACAGAAAATTAATAACTTTGGAACTGAAAAATATAAAGTACAGAGAGTTAACTCGAGACTTCATAGCTGAGACTTTTACCTTTCTCTGTGTAGTGGACACAGTAGATCCACTGTGGGACACTATAAGGCATGAGACAATGGAGAAAAAACAGCAAAGGAGGAATCTCCATTAGAAATGGATAGAGGCTCTTTGTCCCAAAGAGCTTAACATTTTCTGAGGTTGTGGTAAACTCAGCATGCCACGGCCAACATGCCTGGCTACTACACTGCACTGAAGCCAACAAACTCTATTTCGCCATGCCACTGATTGGCAGTCATCATCAGTTAGCTGGTAAGCAGAGAAAGCTATAGAGTCTAAGCTAGACATCTCCAGGGCCTCATTATGTGTCTCATTTGCCAGCAGCTCAGACTCTTATGTCTGAGTGCCCAGGAGTAGCATGAGGGCCCACTTCATCAAGAGCAGCCAGGGATACATTCTTCCTCCACTAGGTCTGTTCAGGGCTGAATACGTCTTTGTGAAGTGTGATATATTGTAGAAGTGACAGCCTACCTCAAATCCATTTACAATCAAGGGCAAAAATCTCCATGTAGTTTCTGATTCGGACGTAATCCCAGACAGCACCACACCTTTATCTCATAATTACCCACAAGGAAATACACAGGGATTGTATCAGTGGGAATTAGGGGAAAGGCAGGGAGAACGCCCAAGCTGTGCAAACTCTAACAGCCACCCAGACACCAGATTATAGAGCGAGAGAAGTGGAATTGAAGACAGCCTGGACCACATTCTGGGTCTTACACGAATGTAGGATCAAATGTTGTGAAGATGTGATATCATTCACCCCACCTGCAGCCTAGGGGGTTCCCCTGCAGCTGCCATGGGATAGGTGAAAAGACTGGTAGCACATCTCAAAAGAACAATATTAAATTTGAGTTTATTATAGGCTATAGTCATATTGAACAAGCTGCAGGATCTGCATGAAAGCTAGAAAGAGAGCAAATCTAATCTAAGGTCTTAGATTAATGGTTTGAATAAATAGATAAAATACTAATTGGATATGGGCTACGGTTGATACAATGAGCTAAAAGTAACAAATAAATAGTCAAGACATGCAGTTAACAAAGTCATGCATCTTGCGTTAATATTAATGCATATCCAACAGTTAGTCAAACGTAACTGATGAGTCTTTAGAAAACTATTAAAGACTAGTTAGAGATAAGAGCAGTCATGTTAATGCATTGGAGCTGAAGATAATAGTTATTTACCTTAAAGTGATAGCTACTGTAAAAGTTGATGCATTGGAAATCTGCTGAAGATAAATAAAAGTTAAACATTTACTTTTAGGAAACTATTTAAAGTTGATAAAAGCTACAATGCACTGAAAAGCATTAAAATAGTTTATTTGTTTAAATATAAAGTGATAGAGAAAAGGTAGATGTAGAAAGTGCTGGTAAATTGCTAACATTTGCTAAATGTCATGGATAAAGCCTACAGTTGAAATTGTTTTCCAGTAACAAGATGACAGCCTTCCCTTCTATCAGGAAAAAATATTCAAGAATAATTACGTATGAGTATTTGACAAGATCGAGTAAATGTTCATTAGCTACTCACTGATCTTACAAATTAGTTACTATCATTTTGCCTGATCATGTTAACCATTGAGATATGTTGATGGAGGTTAATTGCGAATAACTTGACAAACCTCTGATGAAGGCAGGCACAAATGCTTCTGATGGGGAAAATGTAATATATCTTAGTGAGCGATGAGAGAGGCCTGTACGGATGTATGTGTTGTCCTTTTTATCTACTCTGCTATAACACCTTAGAGATGATTAATTGTTAACAAACTAATCAATAAAGTTGTTATAAACCATTCATATATCCTTTATAATGGGATAGATTTAACTGATTTTAACATTTCGTTGTGTTAACACTCCCATTTAGTCCAAAGGGTCCAACAAAAAGGGAAGACCAACCAATACACAAAGGTAAGTGAAGCTCATTGGACTAACTGAAAAAAAGGTTGATACTTTATCCTCTTGTTTTAAGTGGATGAGTTAAAAATAGAGATACTTTGTTTTGAAAAGTAAAATAAATGCATTCAAAGCACAACAAATTTCCCAAAGTTTATTTAATTAAAAAAAAAAAAAGTCAATGAAAGAAAAACATGAACAGCATGACAACATCATATGATCTAGTTTGATTGTCTCTATTATTAACCACAGGGAACTAGTGAATGCTGTGCTCTGAAAGCCCAGCGTCTCTTGTTAGTGATATTTTCCATGAAAGTGCTCTATTTGAAGTGTGCTGAAAGCCTCTTCCTAAGCACTTACACTTGTTATTTGCAGATGGTAATGGTCAATGGTCATACACTTTCCATTTAAAATTGCTGTTTGTTTTTCTTAATAGGGACCTCATTATCACCATCTTGAAAATAAAGTAGATGCAATTCTTGGGAAAAATGCATGAAAATCTGTCATCAGTGAACGTAGTACCTTGGTGTTTGTGATTTCTTTCTACTCTACGGAGCCGGCCAACAACCAAATCAACGCAATAGTCAAAAAACACATACTTTATTTCAAATTGCTGCAACAGGGGCACTAAAAACAAACTGCAGAGAAACACACGGGCCCCCCACCCCCGAGTTAAACTCACTTTGATAGAAAATATTCTCATTTTAAAAATCATGAATAAAACGAAAGCACAGGAGAACATAATGGTGGACGAAATGATTTGGAACACAGCGTTATGTAGCCTTGTCCAGCCAACAGAAAAAAAGGAACACTTATTAGATTATAAGAGCACATTTTGGTGCGGCTTTCCAACCTTTTCAAAAAACTAGAACATTTCATGAACTTTCAGGAATAAATATAAAAGAAAAAAAAAAACACAGGACACCGCCCTGCCCCACCAAAAAAAAGAAGAAGAAAAAGAAAATTAAAATCTATTTTACTGTTTTAGCTGTAATATCTTAAGATTATGGGGTGTGCAAGAAAAATCAACTAACAAATTTCCAAAGAAAAAGCAGTGACAACACACACACAAATCATCAAACACACGTGCCCACTCACCACATGCCTCTCACACACTCACACACAACTTGACAGAACAAAGCACGCTGTAGTTACTGATTAACTTGACTGATTTCACTACACATTGATAAACTGACAGTGCAAATTTTCAGACGGCTGCAGAGAACTAAAATAAGAGCAAAGAAGAAACACCAACAGGACAAACTTTCAGACATTTTGTACAATTCTTAAATGAACTCAGCGTTGGATCTGTTCTTCCTTTTTTGTCTTTTTTGTTTTGCTTTCTGATTAAGATGGAATGAAACTCCAGAGAAGCGGATGAGGAAAATAACGTTTTTTTTGGATTCAGCACTGCCTAAGATTTTTTTTTTTTAAATGCCTTATGCAACTATTGGTTATTTTGAGATTAATGTAATTTTGCCTTCTTTGTCCTTATCCTTCATTGAACATATCTTTAAAAAATGTTTAAAACAATAACAGGTTGTTACCTACATAAAACACTCTGGAGCACCATTTTCATAAACATCGATTGAGACAGAATTACGATCCAAGAACAAAAATTCAAAGCCAAAAATGTTGATTCTGGCCGTTCTAAAGGCAGCGATCTCGACTGGTGGCACTAAGTTTGGACTTAAAATGTAGACATGAGTCAATCCAGTCAACCGACTACAGTGCATTATGATGGTGTTTTCTCATCTACGGGGTTATAATGAATGACCTCTGACCTCCTGTGACAGGGCAGGTCGCGTCACCCTGGTCCACTACACCTGTACGATGTGAAATGCTTACTTTCAGATTGTGTGAATTCTCTCAGGAAAAAAGGTAGAGAAGCCTGGAAGAGGAAGAAGAAAAAAAGAGAAACAATGCACTGATCACACAGGCTTTCCCCTCTCCTGCAAGTTTCTCATCTCGCAAGGCTAGTCGAGTATTTTTGACGACACCCAGGTTTTACAGTACCCTCAGTCCTTTGGGTTTGTCAGAGTTCTCAAAGACTCAGAAGAAGTTTCCTGAAATGAATCCAGTCACAGGATATGGAAGGATATTGAAGTGTCTGTTAACTGGATAGAAGGAGTTACAGAGTTCCTGCTCCTGTTTTTCGTTTTTTTTTTTCTTCTGCTTCACCATTCGGCATCCCCAATGGCTTTGGAGAAGACATAGTCTCTCCCATTCAGATTCATGATCCCGTCCTTCAGGTGGAATTTCCATTTGTTCTTACTTCTGTGAATCTGGGGAGGAGGGGGAAAGAAATGAACGTTGTGGGCGTGAAGGACAGATGGACACTGTTTCAACTCACTGTGGACACACAGCGTCTAATGTCTTTAGCTCCTGTAGGACACGTATACCGACATTAATCGGTGTTGACTTTTGATCGCTTTTTTTCCTTTTTTGTAAACAGCACTGGGCGAAAACGTACATTAATAGACGGCTGACACAAAGCAGCATGAAAGTCTACTGTTTAATTCAAAGTTAAAAAGATTAACAATTTGAAGCATTTAGTCCATGCTCATCCCTTAGTATGAGTTTAAATTTGAGATGAACTGAATTGTTTTTGTTAAGCTAAAATTACATTTATGTATTAATCATGTCTGTTTATGTAGTAAAACCGATGTGGTTATCAACACAAATATTATTGCCCCACTGTGTATAATACTCGAGTTATGGAAGTTAAAATCCAGCATATTTTAGTATAAATTATATTAAATTATATAACGCATTAGAAGATAATTTCACATACTGTATGTCACATCTATATTTACACACAAGTTAACTGTTGGATTTCTTACCTTGTCATACTGGCACACCACTACATTCTCTGTATCAAACAGCTCCTGATCTTCCTCATCACTGACATCATCCCCACTGTTCAGCGGCTCCTGACAAAGACACAAAACCCACACAACAATAATGTTTCATGAGGCGTAAAAGACTTTAAAAATGAGAGCTGTTGCAAAGAACATTAAAACACATCTCTGGAAACAACTCATCCTACAGCTTCTGAAGGGAGAGATGCTAGTAAGTGACACATATTTACTATCGGACAATAAGACAATATCATTGAATGACATAACTTTAACATCAAACACGATTATACCATTGATAATCAGTTACCATAACATTCCGTGCTGTTGCAGGGATTAGGCGACTTTTATTTTTGTCTATTTATTTGTAAAATTTCTGACAGGATCAAAAAAAAATCAAATGAAAATGGATGTCAATCAAATAAGAATGAATCTGCAGAAATGATATGATAATACAAAATGATCTTGCTAATGTTAGCCATAAAAAGCATTGTGCTAACGTTCAAACCAATTCACAAGGAGACCAGCTGCATGTTAAATGAACCAGCAACAGCAGGTCAGATGAGCTAACCAATTAACTAACCTAGCAGCCAACACTCAGTTAAATTGCCAAAACAACCGTAATGACTGACACATTGTAGAACAATGAACAATTGCTTGTTTGCAGAGCGAACAATGTTGTACAGACAACAGATCTAATCACGTTAATACACAGCCCCCTGGTTCCTCGGACACAGGCTGCAACAGCTGATCTCACCTCAGTATCCGTCACTCCTCACTAAGCTAAACACTCACAACAGACAGCTGTCTACATACTAGAGTCTCTTTGGATAAGTTACCACATCACAGATGTAAACTGAGATGTGTAAAATCAGCCTTGTGCACGACACAGAATTGCCGTTTCAAGGATACAAGGGAAGATTTTCTTTTTTCATAATTCCCATTCATTCAGCTCGGACGCTGGAGCGATGCTCCTGATTCTCAGAATAGCCTACCTCCTCCACCTGCCCATCCTCTCCCCCATCCTTGTCCTTCTCCTCCTCGTCATCTTCATCGTACTCCTCTTCTTCGTCCTCGTCCTCCTCTGAAGAGGTGTCTCCGGCTCCGTCCACCTGCAGCATCATGGGAGGCTGCTGTGCCTGAGGCTGCGGCTGACCCTGGGGCTGGTCCTGCTGCTGGACCTGAGGCTGTGGTTGGGCCTGTGGCGCAGCTGCGCCCTGGGCCTGCTGGATCTGGCGCACCAGAGCAGCTGTTGTTGCCTGACCGGGCTGCGGTGCCATTGCTGCTGCCTGCATCACCTAATGAGGAAAGGGACACAGCAAGCAAACAACATCAGTATGATGCTGGTTTAATTGTGATGTATAATTGTTCTTAGCTTTATTACCATTAAATTAATGTAAATAAAAGTTAAACTAATATATGCCCTGTAGGTTTACCCCCAGGCTTTTGTCCATGGTCATTACAGAACAGTAATTCTAAGATATCCAACTAGAAAACATATATCCACCTATAATATGACCAGAGAAATAAGATAAGGACACAGCACAGTATATATGGGAGAAAAAAAAAACTCAACTGCATTGTAAACTTTCAGATAAGAACAATGCAATCAGTCATGAACAAAGTGGAGAAGTGCTGACCTGTGTATTGCCTTGGACTTTGTTTGAAGCTAAAACAATCTGCTGTGGCTGGATGATGACTCCTGTTTGCTGGGGGCCTCCCTGCAGAGGAGTCAGGACCTAGACACAAAGTAAACACATTTTATAGAAGCTTTCCGATTAACAGTAAGAAAACAAGTCTTGTTTTTGGATGTATTCCTGAAAACATCATAAGCACGGTTCAGACTCAATCGAAGCATCTTTTCAAGCAGTCGTAAACTGAAGGTTGAAAGGCAGGGTAGTAATCAATATTTTCATTGAACTGTTCCTGCTTCATTAGAAGTGATGGATAGCATGGTCATGGATAATATTTCTTCAGGGGAAAGGGGTGAGTAGACCGTCCTCCTGATTTCCCTGAATCGTTTTATGTTTTTCATGGCATTTCTTTTCCCATATTTCCGAGAGTTGGTTCTTCCACTGCTTCGATGCCAGAGGACCCACAGCTATGCAGCTCCACTGCTTCATTTAACCTTACACGGGCGCATTTACGGACCAATTAGATAAAGAATGACAATTTTCTAATAAAAGTTGTTGATTACCAGTCTGTGAAGCAATTTGAGTTCAGCCTAATTTTTAGTTTTCAATGGTTTCTCTCCTTTAACCAAAGCTCCTCATTGTATGACTGGGGATACTGTACCTGTTGGATCACCGGTGCCTGCACACCCCCAGGCTGCATCTGCTGCTGCAAGAGGATCTGCTGCTGGGGCTGGATGATGTACTGAGCCCCATTAGGAGCACGGACCACTTGCAGGATCTGACCTGAGGGACCAAGAAACAGAAGAGGGATGAGTGCGTGGGTATCAGGCAGCAGGCATGGGCCACTGGAATAAGCCCAATCCCATTAAAAACAGGTTTGAGTAAATGGTATGACTGATCTAACTTCATATGACTATTTAGGAGCGTTCTGTCACACTGACAGCCTGACACGGTAAGTGATGTGCAGAGATGCTGGTGCGAGTGTTTTACCCTGGCTGGTGATGAGCTGTTGGTACGGGGTGACTCCTGTGGGCAAAGCCAGTGTTGCTGCGGTAGCTGCTGCACTCTAGAGGTGAGAAGGAGAACACACACATGCAAGAGTGATCAAAATGAGGCAGGTGGAAAAACTCATTTACACACACAGCATTCGGTCCTGAGGCTAAATAATATATCTACCAGTGGCCTGAAGGATTACATTCATAAACGAGAAAATCAATGGTTGTCACGGTGGAAATGCTCTACAGAGGTAAGAAAAATACACCCAGGTACACACAGCTATTTATGGCTTTGGTGTAAAAGTACTTTTCTCTGGAGAATTATTCATATTTATAAAAACACTGCACAACCTCTCAACAATTAAAGCGCTAATAATCATATTCCCCTGGCTGATGTGATAAAAGCAGCATTTGCATATTTTCATTTATTAGGATTTATCTAAGGTTGTAGGATTATGAAGGAAAAACATGGCGCTACTACAGCGGCACACATGCAAGCCTCAACGCTGACAGATGGCTCGCTGAACAAAACTGTAGTAGGGAAGGGGGCCAGTCCAAAAAGGAAGGCGAGCGTCCACTGTGTGAAATTAAAACTGAAAAGGAAAAAAAGGTGTGTTTGTCAGTGTGCATGAGACAACACCAGAGGCGTGTAATGGGATGCATCATTCCTGGCTATAACTGTAATCCAATCACTCTGTGAAAGTCATTCTCTTTCATGTCCTGTCTCATATTGGACCAGTTACCCTGGTTTGAGGGAAAGGTCTGCAGGCTCCCATTAAGATCCTTCGTCTCCTATTTTTTGGCAGACTACTCAGTGTATCAGAGGAAAAAACTTATTTTTAACTTGTGTTTCTCAAAAAACAACCAAAAAAAAGTATTTGAAATTGAGTGTTTGAGACAAGCTCAACTGCAGAAAAATAAAACTGGCCGACTCTGAATTTGGCATCACTGAACAGGCAAAAGGAAGCAGTGTGCTCAGCTTTAATCGCCTTAGTGTGTGTACGTAGACCAGCTGAACTTACTGTACTTCCTATAATTTTTGAACACTGCCAATCACAAACTGTGACAAGGTCATATAACTGCTTGTAAATTATAGTCTTTGGCATAACAGGTTTTGCTCTGCTCTGTTTGAGGGTTTCATAATTGCTCCTGCTGTTTTTCCTTATGCAAGCTGTAATATACACACAGTACTATTACATTCAGTTTATATGCACATAATCTACCTACCATCCCCGTTGCACTCATATGCTGAAGAATCTTGGAATCCTGAACAATGACTTGCTGCTGGGGAGCTGTGGAGAGACACATGTTGAAGTCATGTCACCATATGCACCAAAACAACCAACAGTATCATTTAAAAAGTAGCACAAAAAAAAAACTCAATACAGTTGGTAACACTTGTAAATTGGTTGGGTCACTTCATAGCCTATGTTATATACCAGTATTTTTCAACTTCGGGGTCGGGGCCCATGTGGGGTCACCTGGAATTCACATGGGGTCGCCTGAAATGTCTAGTAATTGATAAAAAATAACTGATAATTTTTTTTAACCAATTATTCTTTTTAAAACTATAATTAAAAACACCACAGACAATCTTAAACAACTGTATTCTATAGCAGCATATAAAAATATCTCAGCTGGTGCATCTTGATTGACTGGGTTTGTGATGTCAAAATGGAGTCATGAGCCAAAAAAGGTTGTGAACCACTGTTGTATACTATTCATTCGTTGAATTTAGCCAAATCCTTTGAACAAATCACTTCATAGAGGGATATTCTTGTCTAGGTTGGATAAATAACTTATAGCTTTAAGGGACTTTCCAATCAACATGTTTGCAATGTGTATAGAAGACATTCACTGAAGTTACAGACATCTGACTCCAGTTATTTTAACAAGTGTGCCAGTGCCAGTGCAGGCTAACCTTGCTGCTGCTGGGGGGGCAGGATGACTTGCTGAGTCTGTGCTGGCTGGGTCACGGGCTGGACTTGTTGGACTTGTTGAACCTGCTGCTGTTGCTGCTGTTGTTGCTGCTGCTGAGCAGCCTGCAGGGCGGCCTGCTCCTCGGTATGGAAGCCATCAACCGCCTTGGACTGCAACAGTTTGCTCTCCCATAGCTGAAGTAACCAGGCAGAAGAAATACGACAGAAGGGAATCATTTGTCAGTATGCCGTCTGGGACTCAAAGTGTTGCAAAACCAAGATTATAAATCATTGAGCATAAACTTGTTAGAACATATATTCTTTTTGGAAATGGTTCAAGACCATTGTCCAAACCAAGGCTTTAAATAATTCTGTGGTGCCACACTTGAAATAAATAAAATAAATCCATCCAAGGTATTCATCAACAGGCCTTCTAACTGTTCAGTTCTTATTGATATCCCGGAGGGAAATTGGATTTGCAGCGGCATCACAGACACAACAGACAGAAGACAACACCAAAACATCAACAAATGTATGGGATATGTTCCTACACTGATCCGGAGCAGAAGATTAAGCACAGCTCACAACACATCTTGGAAGTAATATTTCTTCTGTGGTGGTTGTACAGAGAAACAATAATACTAAGGACAGTTACCGTTTTCAGCTCCAGAAGCACTTGCTCATCCACTCCTTCGTCCAGGAACAGCTCTCGCACCTCATTGATCACATCCTCAATCACAGACTTATATAGTTTAGGCTATGTGGAACAGGAGAGAGAGAAAACACTTTTATGCATTTCTTTCTTTAAAAATAGAAAGAAGAAGAAAACTGGTGTGATGCATGTTTACATAGGAATTATGGTGACTTGTTTTCACATAAACTTGATAGAAACACCTTCACTTCACAATGACACCACGAAATCATGCAAAACAGCCCATAATAGGTGTATAGTTTGCCTATTCAAGTTAGAATGGGTATAATATGGTATTATCTGGTGTATAGCCCAACTCTAAAACTGGTATAATAATCCCAGGGATTTAGCTATACCGTATACTCAGCACTGCGTGGCTTCTAATGCTAATCCACATAAACCAGGTTTACATTGTCTGTGTCTCACGGCATTAACAGTATAGCTACTCCCCCTCGGGATACCGTCACATACATGACGCAGACAACAACACTACATACATGCGGTTTAAAGGTCTACAACAACACAACGGTGCCATTTCTTCATCGGGGGGAAAGCGATACAACGTGAGCTAAAAAGTGACCGACACGCGGGGACACCGCACCGCTTTGTCCCCGGTGTCCGCAGCTCGGCCCTCGGTCTCTCCTTCCCTCCCCCTCGGCCTGTCTGCTCTCCACTATTTAAAGCACAGTCTGGTGTTTATATGTAGAGCCGGTGACGTAGCGTCGAGTAGCACCTTCCCATCCCGGGCAGTCTATATTAGAGAGCCAATATGGCTGTATAAAACCAGGCAGCGGAAAGGAGGAGGGCCAGAACCGGAGAGAGGGGAGACGTGGTGGAAGCCATTTTACAGAGCGGGCAACTGCGCGCTCGACAACCCCCGTACTTTTGACCATGATGTGGCGGAATGTTAAGGATATTTTTCGGTGTATTATCTTATGAGTGCTCAGCTCTAAGCAAGCAGTATGGCCTTGTCGGCAGGGAGAAGGACAAATTTGACATGAAATGGGTAGAAGTGGTGGTTTGGGACGGCTATCCTTCCTCCTGGGCGTGGAATGGTGGACAATGATGAGGAGCGTTTGACTGCACGGTGACGACTTTAAAGGACACTTTAATTTGTCAAACCAAAAGCTCAATTCAGTCGCAGTGGATGATGGCAATGTGCTTTGCGTACATTTGTATTTCATAAATAATAATAATTTTAAAATAAACTATTTAGCTTAAATTAACCACTGGCCCATTTATCTCCTATTCAAAAGCCACAAGCAATGATTTGAGCCATAACTAAAGTAAAAGCACCAACATTAGAACCGACCAATTCATATTTAGCCTTAAACGTTACAGTTTCAAAAGGCTTTGACACGAACCAACTAACGGTAAACTCATGAAACCTTCAGCCTTACAAAAAGTCCATGACTTACAACTCAAAACTGCATTTTCACTTCTCAACCTGAACTTCTTTGCCATTTTAACTTATTTTCTTATATTTAACCAGATAACATGTTATAGCTCCTTCATCCGTCAGCCAGTGCTCCGACCAGATGGTAATATCTGAAAAAATCTAGTTTCAAAAAACTGATTAAAATGGCCGATTGACTGAACTTAAGTCTTCGCTTTATTAGACCAAGCAGTGAAGTGTTTGTTAAAACAGATTCATTGTTACTGCAATAAATAAAACCAGCTCGTCGACAGCTTTCCATTAACTTTACCCCCATTTTCCCCCGCTGACAATCCTTAGAGATTGATCCTTACCACTGGGTTCGAGTTTGCCGAGCTCGCCATTATACGCGTAGTGTAAAAACCACACGGAAATAGGCGAGAAATAGAGCCAAAAATTACGAAAAACGACTTAAAACAACTGGGAACGATATTCTAAAACAGCCGGCATCACTTTTGTAAATAAAACACAGTTTTAACGGTCTTATTTACAATCCCGGGCTGCGACTCCCCAGCCGTCCTCCTTCCGTCGTTGTCCTGCTTTATATACTGAGCGAAGGAGCTGCGAGTGCGCGAGACATAGGGCAGGGTCAAGCTACAGATACCGCGAGATTTCGTGCGTAGTATGATGACCAATCAATGCAGCTGATGCTGGGATATGTAGTTTAAACAGAGAATTTCTAACATTGACGTAGACTGGCTCTGGTTACGGGCATAGATGGTTAGTATCTGGCCTGGATCTATTAATGTCTTAGGCTATATTATTTATATAGCCAATTATTATATTCATATACAAGCTCAGTAATTTTGGATAATAGATAGATAGATAGATAGATAGATAGATAGATAGATAGATAGATAGATAGATAGATAGATAGATAGATAGATAGATAGATAGATAGATAGATAGATAGATAGATAGATAGATAGATAGATAGATAGATAGATAGATAGATAGATAGATAGATATTATTAGCCTTTATTTAGGACTCAGAAGTGGTCCATATAAAAAAAAAAAGACATGATATAGCCTAGCCTAGGTAAAAGCCATGTTTGGGTCAATAATAAATAACACAATCACACATTTACATAAGACGCCAATGGTTCCAATTCTGATTTTGAGATTATTCTAGCTGAGTCAGATAGCCTACGGTAAACATGAGGTTCCTGAGGACAGCGGGGCAGGTTGATATTCCAACTCCAACAAACATTTCAGCACTGCTCCAATAGATACCTACATACATAGTGAGTCCTTTGATGAGCCCCTTCTTTTGTCTGAGGTGTTGTGCAGTCTGATGGCATTGAAGACAAACATCTCCCCAGTCCTGCTGTGCAGTGAAATGAGATGTTACTGCTGCTGTGGCTGCTTCTCTGACATGCCACAGAGAGGGTGGTGTTGGTGTCAATGTTCTGCATTACATTGCACGTGTCTCTCATCAGCAGTCCCGACTCGAGTGAGCCCAGAGTCCTGCCACTGATAGTCCCAGCTTTTTTCACCAGCTTGCCGAGTCTCCTTGTGTTTAGGTAAGGCATGGTGTTGCCCCAGAAAACTGCAGCATAAAATAAGACAAGGGCACCATAATGGATAAAACATCAGCGGCATTTCACTGCAGACATCAAAGTACCTAGCCTCCTGAGGAAAAAGAGCCAGCTCTACCTCTTCTGGTAGGCCTATGGCATTCATGTTCCACCAGTCCAGTTTACTCTCCTGGTGCACATCTGGGTCTTTGTGCAAGTGTGGCTGTGAACTCTACATCTCCAGAAGTCATAGACCATCTCCTTGGCTTTGAGTTGTGAAGGAGCCAGTTCTTGTTCCATTCACTGAAGGCCATCTTCACATCACCATATTCCCCCTCCTGCTCGTTCCAAATGTCTGGGTGTGGAGAGACTTACAGTTTGCAGTACACAAATTAAAGTCAAATCCAAATTGTTTTATTTCATGTGTTTATGGTTAATCCATCAGTGGATTAGGAAAACATATGATAGTTTTTTATTGTCTAATAACTTCAAATCAAAGAGAAGACTCTGATTCTTTATTGTGTAATCTTAAGCACCACCATAATCATGTTTTCTGCAGCTCAGGCAGCTGGTGGAGGATGTCTTCTTGTTACACTTGGTGCTCCTTAATAGCCTACCAATCGACCAGGCTTTGAATGCCACAGCCTGTCTGGGTATTGCTGTTGACCATGTTAATTCATTTATGGTCACATTTGACCTTCTTTTTTATGGCTACTTCCTGCTCCATGCTCAAAAAGCCAAATTGTCTAAAACTGCCTTTCATGAACATGACCGAGTTCAGTGAACTTCAGTAGCCTCTCTCTGGTGACTGGATCTGAATCCAGTAGAACAGGAGATTGGCAGCATGCGTGAGCAGCTGACAAATCAGCAGGGATGAAATGATGTGATGATGTCAACACCATGAATCTCAGAGGAAACTTTCCAACATCTTGCTGAACCCATGCCACAAAGAGCTGAAAGTGTCTGGAGAAGAAAGGGAGGAACTCCTGTGTCTTACTAAGATGTCCTAATAGGCCTAATTTATTATAATTCTTGATTGCAGCCATGTGTCAATAACCTTTCTTGACTTTCACCCAAGTAGGATTTTGATGCAGAACTTTTATTTGTGATACAGTATTTTTTTTACCCTGGTTATAGTTTAAAGGGTTTGATTCTTTGATACGACATGGAGGATGTTTTGAGCAACTTAATTTACAACAGTTTTACATTAATTGGCTTGATGATGGCAGTAATTCAATGTGTAATTTCAAAACAAGAGACTGCAACAGCTTGGGGGGTCAGAGAAGAACCCGTGTAGGTGTCTGCTTCAGGCAGTAGTTGTCATGGAGACTTGATTATTTTTATGCCAATGGTTTTAGCCCTGCTCATAATATATTTCAACACTGTTAACAGGGGCCTTTGTCTATGAGCCAAGAGCATTTTTCCTGTAGTACCATCAGTCTGCCACTAGAGTGTGATCACACCACATCCCCGCGCTCCACAAACCACGCTCTGCTCTTCCAATCCAATGACACACACATAGTCTACACACACACACAAAATCCATTCAGTTTGTGCAGCGTGCAACTATTTTACATGTAATTCTATAAAGGTGGATTTAAGTGATTTTTTGGATGAGCCGTGTCTGTAGGTCTCATCTGCTTAATCAGTAACACACCTGGCTTGACTAGCAGGGGAAAATTTCCAAAAAACAATAAAGCTTTGCAATAAATGAGAACTGACAAGAGAACGTTACCTCCACTTCTGTCTCCATGGAAACTTGCCTCGCTGGTCATTCTGTGGATATGGATGATATAGACCGGGGAACACACAGCTCTCTGTGCATCAATCCACTTAGCACTTCAGTGTGCCTCCTTCATGCTGCAATCTCACAACAACCCATTTCATTAGATTTATTTCCTTGAGATGGTATTAAAGGTCCACCTGGTACTGATGAGGATATGCTTTTGTTTTCACTTGTAATGCATTTCTTGAAAAGAAAGAAAGAAAAGTGTTGCGTTCAAGACAAACGGAGACGTGTGTCTCCAACTATAAGGTGCACTGAGACATAAAGCCGTGTTATTCATCGCATGTTGTCTCCACCTTTGAGTCTCTCTCTCTGTTACTGAGTAGTGTGATGCCCTCTAAAGATCTAGAGAAGGCACACTTTTTCTCCCCCCCCCCCTTTTCTTTGCTGTAGTTGCATAGCAACAGAGGAGCTGCTATAGCTCCAGTTGTGTTGGTGGTGGGAGCGTGCTGCACAGGGAGGCACTGGCTCGAGATTAAGCCTGTCTCGGCTTCAATTATGAATGGGCTTCCACTGCCACACGGCTCCAAAATGGCACCACTCAGATTGATAAGACATTGAGGAATTCTTTGGCTCACTTAACTCTTTTACTTCTCTCCCTAAAGGGGGAGCGGAGTTTGACTTTAATCAGAAGTATTGAACTTAAATGATTAGAGGAAGTAAATGAATAATTAACTGGCAGAAGAGGCATGGTTATGATAAGACCCTTGTTGATAGGAATATGCGAGGTTAATTATTGGGGTCAGACTTGAGAGCAAATCAAAAAGTCCCCCCCTCTCACAGCCAGCAGACGGAAGCCGGTGTGGTGAAGTGGTGAAAACGAGAGGGAGGAGGAAGAGTGATGCTTTCCTATAAGGTGGGGCTAAAGGAATATAGTTAAATTGGAGGAAACCACGCACACCGCTAATACAATCTGGTCAATTCCAGCTGGTCAGAACAGAACAGCCAGCACTAATCTTCTGCAACTTGTATTTTTTATTATTGCAACCAACTGGAAGACAATACATCACATAAACATCATTGTAGTTTTTCAGAAAATGGAAAACAAAATAAAACAACATTTATATATTTTTTGCCACGGTATTGGACAACGTTGATATTTACATGTAGTGATGAAATAGGTCTTGAAATCATTCTTTGGCAAAATGATTGCACAATAAGAAGAGAATTGAACATTTACTGAAAAAACCAACACCTGGGCGTACTCTGCATCACATCTCACAGATCAATAACAGTTTTGCATTTTGACATCTCTAACCTATGGCTTTCCAATATTCAGCTCAGTCACCGGAAAATAATGGCAGTATTGTAGATAATTTTTGTCAGAGAGAAAACAAAACAGAAAATGAAAATGCGCATAAAAACATCAACAAAAAAAAAAAAAAAAGTAACTACATATTTTAGCATTTCACTGTATGTTTGGCAGGTTTTAAAGAAACACTTATTTTAGGGGCTTTTTCAGGCAGTGAAGTATGTTTCCTTTGCTTTAAAATGTCCCAGGTACTGTATATTTTGTGTTGCTCTTGTTTTTCCAGGACGCGTAGGTCAGGAGTTCATCTTTCCTGCATGTCACTGAGTGAGTCAGAGGAAAAAACGGTGGTTGCTAAAGCAACACATACTCCCCTTGACATGCCTCTTGCCAACTGAACACGTTATTAGTCACCACAACAGTGGATTGTTACTGCAAATACAGCAGAGTGCTTGACCTGGGCTGCGGGAGCACTCAGACAGATATCAGACAAGAGATGGATGGCACACAACAAGAACACTGACAGTGTCTCCTTTTAGCCTTTTTTTGTTTTTTTTATATGTCGGCATGGATACCATACAAAATGCAAAGCCAGTGATGCATGCTACAGGTGGCAAAAGACTGTACCAGTGGATGGGACATGCATTTGTTTTCCAGCTTGGCTCGCTGACAATCACTCAGTGTCTATTCAGCTTCAACGAAAACTGTGCGACTCTGCTGCTACGACCAAAACCCAGCTGACGTTTTCTCCTACAAAGCTGCTTTTTTTTTTTTTTTTTTTTTAAATACACGCTGCATCTCTGCAGGTGAGGGGAAAAAAATAACACTTTAATGCATCGCTGTTTAGGCAAAAGCATGCTGAATGATGGCAGTATCTATTTCACTTCTCACTACTGCCATTGCCAATTTCAATCAAGTCAATGTCAGTGTTAAGTGTGATACACATACACATTGCAGAGTGGCAAAATATCAAAAAAAAAAGAAAAAAAAAGTAACCTCTGATCTTCAATTGGCCTCTTGAGATAAATACGTGACAGACTGTATGCAAGCTTGACATCCACAATGGCAAATAGTACCTTTACTCAAAGGGTTAACAATACTGTATGTAAATTAGAAAACAAACTTTTTTTTGTGTTTACATTCCTCTTTCTTTTCAATTCAACTCCCAAGTAGCCTTTTTGGAGATATGAGGTTCTTTCAGGACACCTACGAAGTTTTCCATGCCCATCGGATCCGTACATTTACACTGAACAATGTTGATGGAAAATAAGGACACATGTACATATACACACAGGAGAGAAATAAAAACAACACTGTTATAAATAAAGACAGGTAACGTTCTGTCAAAAACATGTCAGAGACATGACAACAGAGGTACTGAGGGCAGGCAGGCAGGCAGGCACAATGTTAAAGGGTGTGTGTTCCTGGGCACACAAACTCACACACTCTACAGACGTGTTCTGAAATAACATGGGGGGATAACACTGAACACCTAAAAAACCACTGTACAGGCAGAAGAAGACGGAAGCCCACCCCTAAGAGGTGATTCAGCTGGCCTACATAGCCTGAACCCGAAGCCCAGAGGTGGCACCCTTGGGCCTCTAATTGCAGAGTGATCTCCCACGTTCCTCCCTGAAGACGTGTCTTTGAAAGCCCGCTCAGAAAAAAACAGAACCCAAAAGATTCAAAAGGAAATAAAACAACAACAAAAAAACAGAAAAAAAAGAAAGAAACAAAACAAAAACAGAACTCCAATATAATCACGGGTATAAGAATTGGCGGCAAAACTTTTTTTCTTTCCTCTAGGATCAAGGTTTATATGAAAATAAGTCATGCTTCATGCTAAATACATTGTTTATCTTACATGATCTTTGAATAAAAAAGATTTGCTTTTTATCTTATTTACAAGCACCCATGCAATATAACTGAGAAAGTCCTGCAGGTCAAATTGCTTCAATTAAGAAAGGAAAAAAATAAAATATTTTCTAACCTTTTTACAGAGTTGTCCACACGGGACAAATTGCTTATATCTTTATGAGGGTAGAGTGAGGGTAAACAGACACAAACAGAAATCTAAACCCACAGTTTATGTATATAGTTCTTTGACATTGTCAAATGAATAGGAAGGTGTGGTAGCTACTGGTAGCTACGATATCTATACCAGGTGTCTACGTCTATGGACAGAAGTACTGGGGGAGGTTTTAGGGACGTTTACATTATGCAACAACAACAACAAAATGAAGGAGATATTGCCTCAGACCCGGCACACTATCCATCTCTATGGTGATAAACATGACCTTTTTTTTTTTTTTTTTTAAATTTTAATATATCTATTCTTAAATACTATGAGTGCTCTTGAAATAAACCATGTCTTTACCCATGATGCTTTTATTATAAGTGGCGTAAAATAATCTGAAGTGCATGAATATATATCACATTGGGTTTTACAATTATTTTGACACTTAAGGTCATTCTCTCTAGCTCTTCTTTTCTACTATGCCGTCTTTCTGCCTTTCTTTTTTTTTTGTCAGCTGTCATATCGGCTACATGAAGCAACCTGGTCGCTTATCTTTGGCACAGTCTCACATTTGTGCTCGTGGATGTAGGAGAGTGATGCCAGCGGGCGGCCGCGAGCGGCTCTAAGTCTTGTTAAATAGGCTTGTCTCGTCGGCTCTGCCGTCTCTGCTGGCATCACTGCAAGATTGCTACAGATTCACATAGAAACAAACAGGTAAGACAAACAGCCATCTTCTGTTCATGTACTGTACGCTCCTCAATGTGATTCAGTTTAGTCGTGTTCGACTTGTCCAAATTAGTGACAAAACATGCTTTTTTTTATGGCTTTCATCCCCTTTTAAACAACAAAAACAACAAAGACACATGAGAAATACCCATTGATGTTAGTGTTGCTGAACATGTAGGAAAACATAGATTTTTGATATTGCCACAAATAAGTAGGATTCACCTAATGCCCTGCAGATAGATAGAGGGAGATGAGAATTGTCCGTTGAGACTAATGCTGTTGTAACATTACCTGTTGACCTATTCGTGTGTTGTATATGTGTCTGTGTGTTAATGTGTGTGTGCGTGCTTGGAGCTGTATACCGTCTTGTGTGTGTGTTTTGCATGACTATGTACTTGTTCTATGTGTGTGTCTTAGTTTCTCAGGGCCTCTTTCTGCTCCTTCTGGCCCTTGGCGGTGCGGTTTGTGATGTTGTTGAGGCAGGCTCTGACCCCCGCCAGGTGGAGCAGCGACCCCGCCGCCTCCTTCATCTCCTCGTCGTCGCTCTCCGGCGGCTTCTCCACCGCCGCCGCGCGCCGCTTCTTCAGCGGCAGTGTGTCGCTAATGCCCCTCGCTCGGTTTTTGGTCCAGGGCAAACTGCTTCCTGCCAGAGTCCCAGCTCCTGCCCCCGAGCTACGTCTCTGTCCGCGCAGGGGCTGCTGGGAAATGTAGGTAGCAGCGGCAGTGGTGACATGAGAATCCAGTGGGATCTCCCGGGGCTCGGGTTTGACGTCTGATTGGATCTCCACGGCGATGATGTCGTCGTCGTCCAGGGGGGCGCCGATCTGGGAGGGGCACAGCCTGCTGGGGGATTTGGCGGTGCTGTAAGTGTGGTCATCCTGGAGGTCCTCGCCGCAGGGCGGAGGAGAGTAGCGGGATGGGCTGTCCTGTCCTCGGCTTAGATAATCTCCTAGGGATGATCTGTATGAAGCGAGGACACAGAGCGGGAGAGAATATTGTTACTCCTGCTGTCACACGGCCAGCCAGGTGGCTGCTGCCTCCACGCTGCTCGCTGCACTCACACTCACACGGCTCTGCATCTGGCTGCAAAGCAGAAAAAGTTCATCTGATAATCTATCACTCAAAAAATAGCCCCCTCGGGCCTAATGTGCATATTTCCCAGGTCAGATTCGAATCTTGTATCTCCAAAATAAGTCGGCCTCTCCCTTAGAAAGGAGGAGGACTAATTTTCAGATGGCCACCTATGCGTTTTTTTCAAATCGTGGTGTATTCTGAGCAGCTCCGGCGCTCCCTAAGGTGCTGGAACTGGCTCAGCACATAAAGGACCGCGCAAGCTCTGAAGTCACATCACCACGGAGCGACGACTCTGCAGCGACGCCACTTAACCAACCGTCCACTCTACATCAGCTTATACATTATATTGCAACACATATTTTACTCTATTAGTCGGTCGACACATCTCTCTGTAAGGCATTAAAGGACAGGGGAGTATTCAGACAACCAATAAATCAAAAGGAGCTCCAGCGGCGTGGCCTGTCCCCTGGACATTTTCTCTCTCTCAGAATGAGAGGGTTAGCATATTAATATCTTATAAGAAAAACATGCACCCTTACAGTGATCAAATATTCACTGCATACCTTTAGTGAGCCTTTGGATATGTTTAATTCATTATGCAGTGGAGACCATCATACTCTTATGCTCCTTTGATGGATGTGCATGTCCATGCATGCTCCGAATGTTTTTTGAATCATGAGGCCTCTCCCACTAATAAACCTGTTTGTGTGTGTGCATGTGAGGGACCATTATATAAACACACCTGGATGAAACGCTCTGCGCTGTGGGGAGTGTGTGAATGCCTCTGACTTCTCAACACAATAAAGATGTAATTATGTAAACTATCAGTGGAAAGTTTCAGTCTGGTTTGTGTTGGTATGAGTTTTTTTTTCTTCTTTTTTTCATGTGTTTGTTTGGAGGCTACTGAGAGTGCGTATGTGGGTGAGGGTGTGTCTGTCTGCATCTGTGTGGGAATGCGTTGGAGCAGGGAAAGCCTTGGCTGGCATTAATAACATGGCCGAGGAGGGCGACGGCAGCAAAGTTTACCCACCTTATGGCCGAGGTTCTGCTCCCCACGGGGCTTACGGGTAGGGGTCTGATCACAGGAAACAGAGCCTGGCTCCGGACGCGGGCGCCATTTTGGATCACGCCACGAGGAACTGAAAAAGAGAGGAGCAAGGAGATACAGGGACTTAAAAACACAGATCCACAGCACATTGTTTCAAAGTTAATCCAGAGCATTGAAGGAAAACACACAGGGAGCTTCTTCCAAAAAAAAAAAAAACGTGTTTGGACCCCGATAAGACCCGGGAGCAGCTCGATGAGCATTCACCGACCGTCTGAGGAGGCCAACAGGGCAATATTGATGAGCAAGGCAAGGTTAAATTGAGCGGGAAAGCGTCATAAATGAGTTAAGGCCGCTGCGAGTCATTCAATTACCAACGACCGCTGGGCTCAGCTAAATCCAGCCTGTCTGATGCTGTGGGCTGAACAGCAGGCGGCTGGAACCTAAAGAAGGATAACACAGACTTTCAAATTTAAGAGTATTGACACATTTGCTGTTGGACCAAGAGCCCTTAACCTAAAAATATTCAGCTGAATAACACAGACAACTGAGAAAACCAAATGACATTCAAACCAGAGAGACTGCGACTGGATAATCTTTAGCTTTTTGCTCAAATAATTACACATGAACATTTAATCAATTGCAACAAAAGTTGCCCACTATCAATTTCTGTCAACTAATTGTCTTAGGTTTACGTCGATGAGTCTTTTCAAGGTCAACTGTCCTCATCGTTTGTGTGAACAAAAAGAAATGTTCAAAGAATCAAACTTTCCAAGAACACAGAGAGCCCATCATTAAGGCTCTGGTCAACAGGAACCAGACAGGACGGGCTTTGGTCAGGGAGGAGTCCATGACGGACCAAGTCTCAGAGAAGCAGGAGAACCTGCCAGAAGGACAACCGTCTCCATCTAAATGCCATTTTACTCCTCAGAATAAACATATGGCAAACCCAGCTGGAGTTTACTTTTTGTTTTCTCTGCTCTAATGAGACAAAAAACTGTATCCTCAGGCCTGAAAGCCAGGCGTTTCAAAACCTGGCAAAAAGCAGATGCTGATGATCACCTGGCCATCAGCTGGTGTCACCACACTGCAGCACGATGTTGGCACCATTTGCACAAATGGAGCCAAGCACAGACGAGGTCCTGGAGGAAAACACTAGAGAATGGGGCAAAGATTCACCTTCCAGCAACACAACACCCTGATCCACACTTCCAGGATAATAGACAGGCTTTGGAGCAAATCCCTGAACGTCCTCGAGTGGCCCACCCAAAGCCTGCTCTTGAAGCCATTTGAAAATCTATGGGGAGAACTGAAAATCACAGGTTGCTAACGCTCCTGATCCAGTCTGACAGCTGGTAGACGCAAGGCTTAAAGCTGCCATTGCTGTCAGAGCAGGTTCAACATATTGCTGTGATACTCAGTGTTTGATTTCTAATACTTCAGCGGTTAAGTAATTTTAAACATTTTAGGAAATACGCTTATGAGAATTACACCTGATGAGAAGACTGATACCACTCGGCGTGTGAGCTAAATATGGAGAAGAGCTAGGCGCCAGCAAGATTAGCTTAGCATAAAGACAGGAAACAGCAGCACCACATGGTTTAACATTTGGTTTTTTGTACAGATCAAACAAAACACATATTCAAATCATGTTAGTGAACTTCATGGGGGCTGACAAGTGTTTTCCTCCATTTCCAGCCATTATGCTAAGCTAAACTAGCCAGGTACTTGCCGTTTCCTCTATTTACTGTAGGCTACAGACAAGTGAGGTATCAATCTGCTCATCTACTTCTCAGCAAGTGAATAAGCACATTTCCCAAAATATCAAACTTGTCAGTGTATATCTTAGAATCAATAATAGATTTTCTTTCTCTCATCACAATGAGTAAAAAAAGAGTTAAAGTTTGTTTCCATCAAGATGTAAAATTAACCTACTTTACAGGAAGATTTCAGTTCAGTTTCCAGTGTGTCCACCGAGACACTGGAACAGTTTCTGGTTCAGAACCAACAGTGTCTCGGGATAAAAAAAACTTCAGAATGAAAACAAACATTCAGACAAAAAAAAACAACAACTGTTTCTTACACAGCTTCAGAGTTTCCATCAAGGTCAAACTCTTGCCTCTGGTTTCCTACTTGTGAAAAAGGCCTGACCTGAAAAGACCATTTTCACAAATACAGAACCGACTGTGACAGGCCAGAAGGCAGAGTACACGTACACGCTTTCAACACTCTGTGAATTTACATCCAGAGAAGAGAAGAGAAGAGAAGAGAAGGAGTGTGTGCATACATGTTGGCCAACAGCTCTCATTACTCAGGGCTGGCTGCTCACCACAGCCATCTCTGTTCACTAAAACAGCTGTCATTTTCATCTCTGGGGTCAGTTTGCATTTCACAAATGATGACCTGCTGTTTGCTTTGTCTGCTGCAGAGGCATTATTTAAGGTGTAAAAGCTTTTAATGTTTTGCCACAGCAAGCCCCCCCTCCCTTCCACCTCACTTCCTCTACTTTTAATTATAAATCTTATAGGCCAATACTGTAAAGTTGTGATTGATGCTATGACGAGAGATTTAATTCGCCCCAGGAACCGCAGGCTTATTAAAAACATACAAATTGTAATGACGGGGGCCCCCACAAGAAACGTGCTTTTGATTCATGCTGCGACACACACATAGATGAATTATGATAGATCTGTTTGTCGTTTGTCATCGATGGTGTGTTTGTGTAGCCTTTTCCCCGGCCAGCTGTGTAGTAATCTTATTGACTCCGGTTAGTGTGGCTCTGCCCTGATATCTCCAGCTCTGCTCTCCATAACCTTATAAGTAAGTCCCTGCACACAGTCTCTTTTGTAATCTTGATCACTCGCTGCATGGTTGTGCATGTGTGTCTGTGTGTGTGTGTGTGGGCAGTGCATTAGGTCTCCCCGGGTTGACATGCGCGCCCCTCCCCTCCCTCCTTCCCCACCTCTCGCTCAAGTCAGGCTTTGGGTTGCCATAGCAACGACTCCCCTTCCACATGCCACAGAGTGGTAGATCATGCATCAGCAGAGAAAGTGATAGAGAGGGAGAAGGGGGGAAAAGGAAATACCAAGCTCTGTTTGACATGGCCTCAACCATAGCTCAACCACACACTCCTCCTGACCACCGGTGTTTACCCTAGACATACACACACACACATACACCTCACACACACCTTCCCCAGCACGAGACGACCACGCTCTGCGTCCTCGCCTCCCCGCTTTGCTTTGCCTTGCTGTTTGAATTTCTCAGCAAAGCGCTCTCTCCTCTCTTTGTCTTTCTAATTCTGGCCCCTCTTGTTGATTTCTTTCTCTCTCTATCAGTCTCGCTGCCTGCCTGCCCGCCGCTCTACGTATAGCGGGTGACTCATATCTCCGACTGAGCGTGCATGCTGTCTCTGCAGGTAAAAAAGCCTGGGACATATGCTGAGGAGATGAGGTGACAAAACTAAGCTGGGAAAAGAGCAGGCAAGCGCTCCCGAAAGCACCGTCCTCACTCACTGAAGATTGAGACGGAGGAATACATTTTACAAGCTCAAAGCTATAAAAAAAACACAACACACACACATACACACACACACACAGATGCTCGACTTGGTAGCAGAAAGAAGGACGTGCTGAGGGAAGAAAAAAAATGTAAATACAGAAGAGAAGAGGTGTTTGTCTGCATCTGCCTTTTTTCCTGGAGAGAAAATATCCTCTAGTCTGTCTTTTTTCCTACGTCTGGTCAGTTGCTCTGCCTTTTCTGTCTGCTTCCTACATCTTCGCCCGCCGCCTGTCTCCCTCCCTCCCTCCCCACCCGCCCGCCCGCCCGACTGCCTGTTTTCCAGGGCGAGTGAAGCCCTCAGCTTCCCTCCCCGTCTCGGCTCTCATGTGCCGTATACGCGCTGAGCCTCCTCTGCTCTCCTGTTAAATGAGTTCCACATGGCGCTGCAGGCTGCAGTCTGCACCCGGCCGGCAGAGCAGCGCCGCAGACGCTACACACAAACACATGCTCGCTGAACTCACACGCGCGGTCCAAAGGTTCAAAGGTCACTTCCAGCAGACCTTGAGAACGCAACCGTTTGAAAGTGGTCTCCTGCTCAGTCAAAACACCCCCCTTCACCCCTCCTCCTCCTCTGCTCCCCCTCCTGTGTATGGGCCTGCTTTGGCTGCCGTGTGTTAAAGTGAGGACTGAGTCTGAGGGCAGGATGCATACTAATGTTGTCTGACTGACTGACTGACTGACTGGATTGCTGGTGGGCTGATGTTGCTGGCAGTTTAACTGGATGGCTAACTGCCTTGTCTGTCTGACACTCCAGCTGAGTGTTTAAGTGGTTGGCTGAGTGACATGTGCTATGACTTCCAGGGGTGAGACAAAATAAAAGCAACACTTAATTACAGTAACTTAATAAGCGTTTTAAACACGGCTACAAACATGGATATCATGAATACCAGACGGGATGCTCAGTGGCAGAGCTTTTCTCGTATAAATTACCTCCTCGCTTGGTGGGATTGAACTTTCACATCGCTCTTCTTTGATGTAATTTGCCTGAATATTGGCACATTTGCTAAGATCTTCAAGTCCATTCCCATAAGCACATTGAAAAAAAATAAATCAAACTCTGCTATTTGGGCAAAGATGATCTGGCTGAGAGGTTCATGTTTGCTTTGGGGGCAATTCATCGATATCACACAAGAAAGTCGGTTTATTCATCACGAGGCGTTCAAGATCAGCGTGTTAAAACAGCTGTCAAATGTCAAATGCACAAATTCGTAATACAAAGCCTGCGTAACAACGTGTGTAAAGATTGACAGACGTCTCTCAGACGAGGAGAAACTAATGAAATGCACAAACCAGTGTTTTGTGCTTTAAAGTGCTGATTTGTCAGACGTCTGTGCAGTATTTTCATCGCTGACAAAGTTTCCACTAGTTTCCCCTGTAGAGTAATAATAGTCATATCCTTTCCATTAGTAAAGGAGCAGTGGTGACAGGTAACAAGGTCCATTTACTCGTGTTCTGCAATACAGTGGATGCAAGTTTCAAGCACAAGCGGAAAAATAAAATAAAATATGAATAATATAATAGCATGATATAAAAGGATCTTTCAAGACTGAGCTGCAGAATTCAACTTAACTTCACCTTGACCAGCTACAATATTCAACTGTTTGGTAATAACACTATGATAATCTACGAACACACTCTGAAAGGAGCACAATGCCACAAAAAGAACTTTTAATGGAATGAATGAAATGAAATGAAATGTGCATTTTGCTGTTGATACTTGAACTTTTAATAAAATAAGCACATTTTTTAATTCAGGGGTATATTTATATTATTGTTGCGGTTATTCTAATTTAATTTCCTCACTGTAGCAAAGTATCAGAGCAGTCCTCCCACCATCACCGCTAATATAAAGTTACATTTTATCAGACATGCACTGAATGGATTCTGTCAGTGTTTCATATTTAATGTTGGACACTTATTACTGATGTATGAACATATAAGCAGCATTTTAACATTGCTGCTGGTGGAGGTGGAGCTAATACTAACGACTTTATAGACTGTTGGCTGGTTTCATTTACTGTATAACAATGCATCATGTTTTACTGGCTGATTATAGCTGCGGTACAGTCTAACCCCTGGATATGTAATCGGCACAGGTACAAGGAGTAGAATAAAATGAAAAGCTCAAAGTTGATTCTGCTGCTTTCTAGCTGTCTGTAACTGCAATAAAACAAAACATCCTCTAAAACAAATACACTGCAATTAAACATTTAAGAGCTGGTCAATGTTTTTGTTGGCTTGGACTCACACTTTGATTGCAGCTGACAGGTTAATAAAGCCTTCAAACTGGCTCCAAATGAATCCCAGTGAAAATCACAGCAGGTCACATTACAACTTAAGTAAAATAGGAACACTTTGGCCAAAGCTCTCCTCTGAAATGTAGAGCCATCCGCGCTGATCTTTGGGGGTGGTGGGTTGGGTTGAGGACACGGCTGCCAGCCATTGTCCTTGTGTTCATCCTGAGCCGGTGCTGGGCCGCAGGGAGAGGCAGATTTCAGCCCACATCAGCTCAGAGCCGAGCAGCTCTGAAAGCTCTGGGAATGGGAGATGGAAGTAATAACACAGGGCACTGCCGGCCCCCAACTCACTCTCACTGGCAGCACCCTCCCCTCCTCCCCACCTCCCCACACCCTCAACTCTTTTTTTTTTTTCTTCTTGTCTTTGCCTCTGGCGCTCTGCCACAACTTTCCTTCTCCCTGATGCCGCCTCCAAAATATCACGCCCGGGCCATTCTGCACCCTCTCTCCCTTCAAAAACACATTACACATTTAAAAAGTTTTCTCTTTTGCCCCGTCACATGTGCAGCTCGGAGCTCCCGGCTGTCTCTCCCTCCCTCCCTGTCCGTCTATCTTTCCGTCCAGCTGCTCAGACACATCACTCTCAGACTCTGTGTGTGTCTAGGGGGAGACCAGGTTTTCAGCCGCTCTCTCCAACCCCGGCTCCTTGACCATTACTACTCCATTATCAGCGGCATTGGAGGGCGCGCCGCAGACGCCTAATGTATCCATTTCCCCCTCCATTTAGGACTCGGCAGCCCAGCGAGCTCCCGGAGTGCTCCCTGATTGGGATTGAATGTCCATTTAAACTGTCGTCCAGCCACCAGGGAGGAGGAGGAGGAGGAGGAGGAGGAGGAGGAGGAGGAGGGGGTAGGTGCGTGTGGGCAGGAGATGGAGGAATAATGGGAAATACAGGGAAAAGGTGTATGAGTAGAAGACTGAGACTGTATGCTGTGTTGAATGAGGGAAGGAGGCAGGCGGGGTGGGATCGCTCCCCAGCTTCTGATTTGAAGATGGGATTTTCGTTCTCTCTTTACCTCTCTCTCACTTACTTTGTCTCCATCACTCCCTCTTTTTTTTTTTTTTTTACCCTTCAAATACGCCTCCGTAGAAAAAACATTCCTCCTCTGGCGCCGAGCCAAGTGTCAGAACTCAGCTCTCGGTATTCTCAAGGTGCGCCTCTAAAAAGAGGGATTTGGAATTGAGATGATTGGAGTCGGCACATCCATAGAGGGTGGCGGAGGGCGGAGGGGGGCTCGGGGTTGCAAGGAAGAGGGTGAGGGTGAGAGATAGAGAGAAGGAGAAGGAGAAAGAGAAGGAGCACACAAAAAGACTTGCAGAGGTGAAACGGTACCTTGTAGGAGGACTCCTCCGTTCTTTCTGAAGAGGGGACTCCCCGACCACAATGGAGGACTAGAGAGAGGAAGAAGGGATGGAGAGAGGTGGGGAGAGGGGGTGAGGGAGAGAAAGAGAAAACTGGTCAATCATTTGATCATGTTGCAGCAGCAGCAGCAGCAGCAGCAGCAGCAGCCGACCAGCCCGGCAGGCTTCATCGCCAGGCAGATAGCAAAGCAGGAATTTGAGCCCATAAGCCAGTGGTTCTGATTATAGTGATTAGATTCCCGGGTGTCCCACTGTTGCCATTATTCCCTGTGATTACCTCAGAGAATTACAGCCTCGCTGCTGTAGTCCATGGGGGTAATTTCTCATGACAACCCCCTACCGCCCGCCACTGGTCCATTCACACACATTCAAGGAAAAAAAATAAATAAATAAAAATCTCATCAGCGCACACGCACGTTTAACTCACTCTCGTGTCGTCAAGACGGACGTGCGTGCATTAAAACACACACGCACACACACACACAGGAGAAGAACACACAAAGCCGGGGATTCAGTTTACGTGATCATTGCACCACTAATGAGGGAGGTAATGACGGCATTTCTCACATAGACGGAGACATCTTCACTCACACACACACACACACACACACATGAAGACAAGAGATACAGTTCTGCTGGTGAATCCATAATTCTAAGACAGAGGGAGAAAGATGGAGGGATGAAGCCGGAGAGAAAGAGAGGATGTAGGAGCTTTCCCAGGTTGAGTGGTCTTTAGTTCCCCATTAGGCAACACGTCTGACTGCTCCTTTCTCTCTCTGCCTCTGTGCTCAGACAGGCAGTGTGTGGCTGACAAACATACGTCTTGGTCATATTGTACACAACACACACACACGCACGCGCAGATGCGTGAACGCACAAACAGGGAGAGAAAACACCTGGGGACGCTGTGAACTCTGAAGAAGCATCCCACTCGTCTCCACTCATCAGGAGAGTTTCCTTTGTAACGTGAGTCCTGTTTTATGTTCTGCTAAGCTGCTGAATGAGAGGATTTGGACGTGGGCTCTCACCTCGCCAGATGCAGGGAGAAGATGGACTCACACACACATACGCGCACACACATATACACGTGCAAGGCTGGATGCAGACGCATACACTTACTGTACGCGCACGCAGCAGCACGCGCACAAACACACGGAGCAACACACACAAAAAAAAAGCAAAAGCAGAACGCAAATTTCAGCCCTGAGCCACCTGCTGTTGCCATGGAGAGTTGCCACATTGCGTTGCCACGGCGATAACATATTTTTCCTGCGCTAACAGCCTGTCTGTTTTCCCTACCACCCCACCCCCGCCCATCTCACCCCCCCCCCCCCTCCTCCTCGCTCAACCCCGCTCCCTCTCCTCCCCTCTCCTCACTCTTTCTTTCTGTCTCTCTTCCCTCCTCTCTCTCTCTCTCTCTCTCTCTCAACAAATGGCTTCACAGTGCGACAGCACCTGCCTTATACTACATGTGTTGCCATGGCGGCGTTCCCGTTGCCAAGGCGACCCTGTACATTTAATGTAGCAGGCGAGGGACTAAACTCATGGCAGACGCTCACCCCCACCACCTCCACCTCCCCTCCTCTTTTCTCTCCGAGGGAGGGGTGAGGAGAAAGAGAGATGGAGGGAGAGAGGGAGGGAGCTCCTCCCCAGCCCCACTGAGACACCCGTCTCTCCTTCCATCCATTCTCCCCTCCCCTCCTCCTCCCATCCAGATGCTGATGGGGTGTGAAGGAATGCACCACGGAGCTGACCTCCTCCAAGCAGGCTCTCTCTCCCTCTCTCTCTCTCTCTCCCTGCAACACACACACACACACACACACACACACACATCCATTTAGAAATATACGGCACGCGTACGATATATACATCCACACACACACACACAAAGTTAGGCTGAAACACCTGACTGCATTAAGTCACACACACACATGCAGATAAAGACGCACACACAGACACGCGCGCTGCCTGGAGAAAACTGCAGGTGGGGGTCGACTGGTGCGGCGTGAGTTATTATGGTCCATGAAAAACCAAGAGGTGTAAAGCTACAAAGACTAGAGGACAAAGAAGCGTCATTGCTCTCTCCTCCTCCTCCTCCTCCTCCTCCTCCTCCTCCCTCCATCTCAGCCTCTTTCTCTTCCCGCTGCTCTCCACCTCTCCATCCTGCCACTTCCTGCCTCTCTATCTTCTCATTCTCTGCGTTCATGGTCCACTTCTGGGTTGTGTAGAACTGCTTGAGACAGTCCTTGACCTTAACATAATAGACACGCTGTGCTACCATTCACAGTCATTACACTTCATAACATAATATTCTTGAGAGTGAGTGCTCTTGACAGAGATATTGTGTTATATTGATTGGGTCGACTGAGTTCCAAGATACATATAGAGGAAACTCTTAATATCTCATTCCATATTCTAACACAGACTGCGTGTTGGTTCACTCGTTTCAATGTGGACCATCGTCTGATGAGATCTATTCCCTGAGTTAAAGGTCCCACATTAAATGAAACAGATTTCCTTCTTTTTTTTATTATAAAGCAGGTGTAGGTTCTACATTAACACTGCAAAAGTATTAAAACCTCAATCCACAGAGAAACACACACAGCTTGTATTCAGAAACCGAGCCTTCAAACCAGCTGCCAGGACTTTGTGATGTCACAGCAAGACAGTCATCAAGCAATGGCCACCTGGACCCACCATCCAACACTTGAAGGATTTGGTTTCTCCGGATGTTTTCCCTGAAATCACTCAAAAACAGTCAGCGAATGAGAAGACTCTCTCCTCTCTTCTGATTGGCTGATACCGACCTATTGTAACTAGATCTCCAGAGACAGAATTGATGTAGAACTATTGAGATGGCTTTTGGTGCTTTAAACCACAAACACTCCTCCTTATGGATCAACACTTCAAATAATATACTGGAAAAGTGAAAATATGGAACCTTTAAGGCTCACATCCTCATGTCTGACTTTGTACACCTTCAAAAAAATAATCTTGACCTTGAACCTTTGTAAGAAGATGTTTTTGACTAAATGTTGAGTTAAAATGTTAGGTGTTTAAATATTTTAAGCTCCTCACAAATAATTTATTTTTACAGAATGTTGCACAATTGAAAGTGAGGTTTTTTTTTAATTAACAGGAAAAAAAGACTCTGAAGCTTTCAACCGCATCATCTCATCTTCATCAGAGTATTACTGAATGAAGACGATGCAATACTGTCCAAAAATAGTAAAAAAAAAAAAACAAAAACAAAAAAAAGCATGATGGTGAAGTGAACATTGAACCTGATGACCTATTGTGCTATTTGCAACTAAATCATGCTGATTTGGAACCAGGAAGGTTGGTTATTGTCTAATATAATAAAAAGACTATAGTTGACCATGTACAGTAACATTTATTACTTCTTGAATCCAATCTTCCTATCAAATTCAACACTAAGTGCCTTTAAAGTTGGAGAATACATTCCTTCCCAACAGCAGGACACTATCACATATCTAGTCTGTATCTGCTTGATCCAACACAAATGTATTTTTTATTGCTCCACTATTGGATCAAAAGGAAACAGCGGTTATCTTGTGGATAATCGTCATTGTGCTTTGCTTATTGAGACGGACATGTTTGTTGGCTTTGGAAATTTTGGGACCCGGCAGCATTATGGTATAATGGACCAAAAGCGAAGAGGTTAAAGAACCATACAAGTGGTTTTCATGTTGTACAGTAGCTACAAATTGTGCATACTGTACATGCTGTGTGTGTACTTTACATTGCACCGGCCTGCTTCTTAAACACACCATAAATTCTTACATTGATTTTCTACCTGCCACGCAGCTGCTGGTTTCCATTAATTTAAGGAAGATATAAAAAAGTCAACTCCTGCAAGACTTGAAAGATGCTTGCTATTTAATCACATGTAACATTTGGAAGCCTTTATTTATCTTATAGCTAGCAGTTGTAGTACAGCAGTGACCTTTTTTGAAGCTTTCCTTTTCAAGGATTCAGAGATGCTCTAATATCCGAGAGTCAAAGAGCAGTTCTTTCACCTGGACAAAAAGACAAAACGAAGGTTATAAAAGGACTAACACTAACAATAAGATGTATTTCTTGCATTGAGGTCTCAAGGGTTTGATACTGAAGTGCACTTAAACACACTAAATCCCTACTTGTAACTACAAATAACTGGCATGCAATGTAAGTGCAGAGCGACAGTCTCTGCAAGTCTGTTGATTTTCATATTGTGAAGAATTGCTGCTTCAATTAGTCAATTAATTTATCAAGTTAATCTTTGATAACAATCAATTTCATTCATTTTTTAAGTAAACATGGCCAACAATTTCTACTTGAAACTTCTTTTTCTAACATAATTTGCTTCTATTCTCTGTTTTAAGTCACTCAAACTAGTTGAAGATGTCACCTTGGACAATATTCACAATTTTATGACAAAACAATTAATCACTGAACCACAGAAGGAATGATCGGATCAACTGATGATGAAAATAATTTAGTTCCAGTTATGATGGAACCACGTTTGTACAGCTATCTTGGTGGGGATCCATCACTGACACGGTGCACTTTAGAGGTCGACTGACTAATCGGTTTGGCTGATTAATCTGTGCTGATAGGAAATTCTATAAACTATCATTATCGGCAGAAGTATCAGCTCTGATAGTGGCTGATAGCTGAGCAACCTCCACAGGTCTCACAGTCAGGCCACATCGTCTTATTGCACCAGATCTCCACACAGAAGGTATAACACCATTCAGGCTTCCCACTCTTTTCTTAAAATCATTTTCCAGGACATTTCCAGCTGCTCCAGTCTGACAGACATGTTATCACACCAAACACATCCCCTGTCCCAGTCATGCTTTGGAGAAGTTGAGCCTTATTTTGTACATGTTTGTTTCTTCCTCTCTCAGCCCCAGAAGTCTGATTTAAAGATGTGCAGTCTGTGGCCCTTTAACTTATCTATGAAATAATCTCTCACACGTTTAGAAATTATGACAAATTTATCTTATTATTATTATTTAGTTTAAACCAGGCCACTCCAGCTCTGAGCTGCTCCTGTTTCTGTTACTCAGCAGAGAAAGACCCTCATGCTCGTGGTCCAACACTGGAAACATTCATCATCATCATTAATTTTCTTTAGGAAAGAAATCCTTAGGGATCTGAAAAAGTCAAACAGAGCTCTGGGAGCTGATGTCACAATGTGATACATAATTTTCCAGGACATTTCACTTTTTTTCCTCATTTTCAATGTGTTTTCCATGACTGGAAAATTTATCAAACACTTTCCAGGTTTTCCAGGACACATGGGAACCCTGACCATTGTGTACCTGAGATAATCTACATAAAAAATAAACTGCCTGCTATGAACATGAATCTAATTCTTTTTTTTATTTTTTTATTTTTATTTTTTTTGGCTTTTCATGCCTTTATTGATAGTATAGTAGAGATGAGACAGGAAATGGGAGGCAGAGATGGGGGGGATTGACATGCAGAGCTTTCTCAACATATGAACATGAATCTAATGAATCTAATTCTAACCTTCAGACAAACCTTCATGTTGTGGGGTCCTGCATTTTGGTCCCCATGAATAGTTGTAGACCCCACAAACACAGCAAAACAAGAACACTCACACACACACACACACAAAATGCATGCTCCTCAGGTGCTGCATCACGAGGGACCTCATACTCCAACCAAGAAATGGACTCCCCTCACTCTCTCTCTCTCAGTTCCCACTGCGTGTCACAATGCAAATGAACAACCTCCCTTCTCTCCCTGCCACCCCGCTCCCCCTCACTACACCCTGCCCCCGCTCTCCCCCCATATCCCCCCAATTTGTTCCACTTCCCCATACCTCATTGTTCAAAATGACACTTTTACATTTTATGGTGAACCAATTATTCTGTCTTACACAGTCCGCTGGCTCTGCAAGCCAACCTGCCCGGATCAACTGGGGAGCGGGGGTGGAGGGGATGCGGTGGTGGTTGTGGGGGTATTCATTGAAGAGAGGGAAAAAGAGAATGAGAGAAACAGAGAGAGAGCGGGAAGGGAGAACAAGCGAAGAAAGTGAAAAAGACGACTGATACAGGCTCTCGCTGACATATCCAGAGGGTTGGGCAAAAGAGTCGGAAACCAAGAAGTTGGCAAGGAAGGAGGATGGAGGTGGAGGAGAGGTCAGCTGAGGGAGGTGGAGGGAAACAACGCAGGTGGATGCAGCTATGGAGAGGCATGTGCTCGATAGGGGGTGAGGGGTCTGTGAAGAGCTGGAGAATGAAGTGAATGCAGACAAAAGAGGATTTAATTGAATGATAAAGTGGTGGAGAGAGAGTGAGAAAAGCAGAAACGGGGATAAATCACAGCAGGGATAAATAAAGAAGCCGGAGCACTAGTTGTAATGTATGCCTGAGGATGAGCGGGAGGGTGTACGAGATATTAAAAGAGGAGACAAGACAGGGAGAGGAGCAGAATGAAGGCGTGTGAGGAGCTGGAGGAGAGGTAAAACAGGAGGATGGACCGGATCAACTGGGGAGAAGGTAAGGCAGTGAACAAGGGAACATGTGGAGAGAAGAAAAAGCAACCACTGCCTTTACCTGTGATGTGCCTGAGGGAGAGGGAGATAGGAGGAGGGAGGGGAGAGGGGAGAGGTGCATGAAAAAAGAAAGAAGAAGAAAAAAAATGAAAGGATGGGGCGGGTCAGCTATATGATGCCAGCGGCAGGTGAGTGGAGATAATAAAGGAGGTGGAGGAGTGTATATGTTTTATGTTTATGTACCGCAGGGCTTCCAACTAACACACCTTTTTTTCCCTTTTATCCACTGATCTTTTTTTTTGATTCAATGTAATAGAAAAATATTAGAAAAATACAAATTTCCAAAACCAATAACGAGAACCTTGAATCGCTTTTTCTAAAATCCAAAATTATACAGCTCATAAAATTCACTTTTAAAGGTCTATTATTTTATTCTTTCTTGTTTTAATTAAAGCGCTGACACACAAAAAGAAACATCTGTGGTTTTAAGAACCATAAACTATCTCAGTGTAGTTATACATCTCCTCTTTCAGCTTCTCTGTGGAGCTCTGGTAATGACAGGTCAGTGTCAGCCAATCAGAAGAGAGGAGGCTCTGAGCCTCTATTCTGATTGGCTGACTTTTTTCTGACTAATCCAATAAAAATACAGCAGATTTAAGGTGAAACACTCAGAGAAATATCATTCTTTTTTAGTTTTTGTATTGTGGCCCAGGTGGGCAGACTTGGTGACTGCTTTTTAATAACATCACAAAGTTACAGGAGCCCTCACAGCTGGTTTTAAGGCTCAGTTCTGAATACTGGCTGTGTGCATTTCTCTGTGGACTGAGGCCTTGATACATCCACAGTATTAATATACTATATAAATATAACCTGGAGCTGACTTATAATCAAAGGAGACATGGAAATCTACCTCTACTTAATGGGGCCTTTAATTAGTCCTGATATCATATGTTTTGATTTGAATCTTTTAGATGCACTAACATCAAATAAACACCAACACTGCATAAATGCATTGAAGTGCTCCTAAGAATTTATCCTGGGAACTTGATTTTCTTTTTATTTCCCGCCTGAGCAACAATCATGAACCCATTTCCATGCTACAAAAGTTCCTACAGAATTGGAGAGTAAAAGAGGCAACAGAGTACATAATCTTGCTCCTTCATACTTCACTAAACTCCTTGAAACAACCCCCCCTCCCAGACCCCGTACACTCAGGACCTCCTCTCCACCCCTCCTGCCCATCTATCCGCCATGGGACTTAGATCTTTTAGCCACTCTGCCCCCCGGCTCTGGAACACACTCTCACAGGACACACAGACGTTTCCATCACTACCCACCTTCACATCAGCTTTTAAAACACACCTGTTCAGACTGGCTTACCCCTCATAATATATCTCATTCTGGTTTCACTGTATTTGAACTGCCTTTTTAAAAAAAAAAATTATTCTTTTTGTGTTGTTTTTCATGTAAAGTGACCTTGAGAGCCTTGAAAAGCACCTATAAATAACATCTATTATTTTATTTATTAAGATTCAAAGACCAATTTTATTTACAGTACTTATTATCCGACCCTTAAAAGAATAGTTCACCCAAAATTCAAATTTCACTCATTATCACTTCACTGACGCTGACGCCGAGATTTGGACGGACCAGGAAGAGCAGTGCTGGGAGCTTCCGCTACAAACAAGCTTAAAATACAGACTTATTAAATCTTTTTCTGAACAATTTCTCATTTCGGGGCTGCAATACAAAAGGGACATTACAGACGAGCAGTATGTATTTGGATGTTTTTTGGTGAGTTTTTTTTTGATGAAGAAAAGTGAGCACCGTTCCCTATTGTCATATGGACATGCAGTGCTGCACGGAGCCCCCCTGTAACTCAGAGAAGACATGGAGGACTCTGAAAGTTCTCCCAACCCTTAGTCAACATGAGGATGAGTAGATAATGAATGAAATTTGAATTTTGGGTGAACTATTCCTTTAAAATGAAAATTGTAAACAATCAGAAAATCAATTCATTTTCTTCAAACAGAAGAAAAAATGCATAAAATCCTTCAGAATGTTTGTTCATCAATCATCTGAGTTGTTACCCATTCATCTTATTCTAACTTACTAATTGATTACTCATACAAATGGGCCTTTACTTTACTTTCTTCTATGAGATTTGTTTTCTTCTGTCAGTGCTCAAAGTTGGACCCCTCAAACGCTCTACTGCACTAACATGATAAGAAGAACCATTCATATCAACCTGCCCCCTGTCCATCAGGTGGTGAGTGCTTCTGAGATTTAATCATTAAAATAATCAATATAACTGCCATATGGATCTGTTGATAGGGACTCTTGCATGAGGCCAGTGAGGAGCCAGCAGCGTATTGTAGATACATGTGTTTATCAATTAACCAAGCTGAATAATCCAATCACATTCAGCAAAGTGATTAAGCAATTAATTAAGGGAAATCAGATATGTCATATAAACGTATCAATGAATCAATCAGCCAGTCAATCAGCTAATCCTTCTTACCTGTGGTGAAATGTCTGAGGCAGGGTGGGTGGAGAGGTGGAGGGGGTGGCCAGGCCGGGCGAGTAGGGATGGTACGGCGTCTTCTTCAGCGCCTGGATCAGGTTGTGCCTGTACTCGGGATCTATGGACCACAGGGAGCCTTTGCCTATGCTCTGAGAGAAAGAAAGAGGGAGAGAGAAAAAGATGAGAGAGATGTTATTGGAAGTGCTATCAGGCCCCTCAAAGCACATCACAAACACATCACAGCGCACTGACCTGAGCCAACAAGTCCAAAGCCCAAACACAAGCTCAAAGTCCAGACCTTGTGCTGGATTCTTATTTACCAAACCACCTGTACACACAGCAACGCCGCATTCCCACCGAGATAAAGACCTCGAGAAAAACAACAGCATCTACTGGCTCACACAGATAGATTACTGCCTCCCTCCCCCCACTTTCAAAAAACAAAACAAAGCTAAACAACACACACACACACTTCAGCCACACAAACATTCCCATATTCCCAAGGAAGATAGATAACACTTGCAGGAATGAGAATTCATGCATCCTCTGTGCCACCTCGTCCTCGCTCAATATTTTTTCAATCCTCCGCCTCTCCCCAGAATAAAAAATGAAAATTAAAGAAATTATAATTTTTTCTGATTAAGACACAGGGAAACTCTTTAACTTTTTCCACTCCAGAGGCGATGATGGTGCGTATTTTTAGATCAAAGCAGCTTCCCTCTCACCTAATGAAGCTGTCGGCTCCCAGTCTGAGTGAAAAGCAGCCTATAGATTATAGAAAGGGGGAGGGATCTCAGATGGGCCTCCATGAAGAAACACTCCCTGTCTCGATCCCTCACAGCACTTCAGCGGGCTTTCATCTGCCTTGTCATCTGAATGTTGCAAATTTATGGCAGTTTGTGTACAGCGGAGAGACTGAGAATGGCAGAGGAAGAGGGAGAGCAGGGGAGAAGAGAAGTAAATATAAAATTAAAGCCGTCCTGCCTCGTGTTCAGCTCACTTTGTAGTGCTCTGTGATATGTTACAGGTACAGGCTACAGGGCGGGGAGACGACATGACTGCAGGCTTCTGATTTCTGCAAATACTGCAAGGAATCTATTAAGAGGGAAATGTCAGATGTGCCAGAGACGTGCATGTGAGCGGTGGAGACAAATTCTAAAACCTGAGGAGCATTTTGTGTTGAAGTGGATGAGAAAAAAAAACACCCCTTGAATGTTTCCACTACATCAGTGGCTCCTAGTATTTTTGGCTTGTGGCCACTTAAAGGGTCAGATCACCCAGATGATCACAACAAACCCAGTTTCTGCTACTCATGCAGATAGCTTTAGTTTTAGTTTCACACTCTGTCCGACATCGGATACGACATTTGGAACTACTTTCTTTCAAAAACACAGTCCCTGAGAAACAGAAAAGACCTCACTCAACAGTTATTCTGCCACAGCTGGGAGTCCCAGATCTGGATTCAACAAACATCAACAAGCAAGAAATACACTTCTAAATGTGTAAGAGACAATTAAGGAGCGTATGAGGTCATTACTTATTTAAAAACACATTTATCAAAGAACTTAAAACCACTTAAGTAAGATGTAAGAGCAACATGCTCTACGGTATCTGATGAGAGACAACACCAGCCGAGGTGAAACGTCAACATGTTGACGCTCTCACTCATGTATTCAGTAGACGATGAGGCTGGTTTTGTTTTTATCTCGTGTGTGTGTGCGTGTCATCATGAATAAATGTAGTGGGAACTTCCACAGAGGTGCTTTTGAGTCTGGGACATGTGTTCACATGTCAGTCCATCCACTGACAGATAATATCACAGCAATATTGTCACAAATATGTACGATAAAGTTATGAAACACCACCGATGTGGATACGAGATCAGAATCAGTGTTGAGTTTGAACATGGCTGCAGTCTGAACCATGAGAACCAAGCTGGTGGCTACTTGTTTCTATCTCTCACTGAAGTTCATTAAAGGGATAGTTCAACATTTCTGCAAATTAGCCCATTGCCATAATCGCTATAGTCATAGCAGTAGGTTTATTACCTTGTGGGTGCAAGCTATTTTTAGAATGGCGGAGCAGAGCCGTGAGCTGCTCAGAGCTACGCTACGGAGACTAATGGGATTTCTTGGTTTCCCTCAACAAACTCATCAAATACACAATCCAACAACTCCACAACGCTCCGGTAGACAAGTTGTGACCTGCACATTTGGTCATCTGTGTAAGGAACAGGGGCCAGAGTTTGTCCTACCAATCACATCAGTCTCAGACAACTTTGATTGGATGGCCCGTCTGTCAGTCAAACTGCCAAATCATGCAACCACCAGTTTCCAGTAGCGGTGGGAGAGCCTCCACTCTCCCTGTATAAGTTACAAGTCATTTCTCTAACATCACAATTAGTCCAAAGCTGTTTAATGACGGTAAAAATGAAACATTGGTAAAAATCCTGCATAGTTCTTCTTCTCTGTTTTACTCATAGCAATGGTCTCGTGATTCCTGATTGGACGGAGGGGGTGGGTGCTTATCAGTTGTTGTAAGTCCAGCCGTCTGGGATGGTAACTTTAAAGTTAGAGCAGTTCTGAACCACACTGTACGATGTGTCGATAAGCTCCAGAGGAGTTGTTTGATGTCTTGCATGGACTGGAGCAAGAGCTGTGTCTGGATTATGTTGCAGAAGTAAATGTAGGAGTCTCACACACCAACAAGAGTTACAAATTAGAATCACCTGAAATGTTTTTTTCTATTTATTACTGTCGGTACAAAGACTAGAATGTTAAAAAGTATTAGCTTCTGATCTGCTGTAAGACATTATCCTGCTGCAGGCTTTAAAAAACCTGGATTAAATTAACCTCCACATTCATGTCTAACACCTGATTTTTCCTGTTTTACAGGTAAAATAAAAGAGAATTCAGTTGGTATAATTTCTCATGAAGCATTACCATCCAGAGCCAGTGAACGCTGCTCCTGCTCCGTCTCTCTCCATCTCTCCTGATTCAACAGTGTCCAGTGAATGAGTCAAAAAACTGTGCCACTGCTCACCTCATCATCCGACCTTGTGAGAATCCAAGACGCTAAAAGCATGTGTGTGCACTGTTGATTTGTGCCCCCCCCCTGTCTGGATCTTTGCATTAGTATGTCATTCATGTTGAACACAGGCCATATGTGCCGTGTTGGACTCCCTGTGTGTGTGTGTGCCAGTGAGTGAGTGTGTGTATGGCAAGTTCCCTAGGGAGTGTGATATTACCCAGCGTGGTCTGCTCCTGGGAGTGCTTCTATTACTGCCAGCAACGCCTCTCCTGGAGAGCATGATATTACACACACATACAATCGCTCCCACAGAGGTGACCCCCACTGGGCCAAATTTCCCCTTGCACCTCCAGCCCGCCAGCCGTTTGTATAAGTGTGTGCGTGCATGTGCGTCTTGGTGTGTGTGAGCGTTTGTGCGCGTGCACCGACTGTCTGCCCGCTTGCCAGCCGATTAAATCAATGCTCTCTACAGAATCTCTGTCTGCCGAGGCCCCTGCCTCTGCCAACCAGTCCGGCCAATCAAAAGGCTCAATCTGCAGACACCCCCCCACCACCCCCCCTCTGGGTCGACAGGCCAATCACAGGGCGCAGCTCACAGGAAGGGTCTGTCACCTGGGTTATAGCAGTCGCCTTGGCAACAGGCATCATCTGGGCTTGGAAGCAAGAGGAGGTGAAATGGACTTTTCATTTCCTGATGAAGTTGAGGGGGAAAAAAGAAGGAAAAAAAAGCAGCAGCAGCAGCGTGTCTCCAAATCAAATTATCACAAAAAATATTTGAGGTCAGGGATGGGGATTTAAGATTTCTGACTCTGATACAGCATGACACAGATTTTAAAAATAGAACAACATCCACAATGGTGGATCTTACAGCAGCGGAGCAGGTGATGGAGGACATTCACCTGAAACTACTCCATTTATATCTCCTCCTCCCGCTCCTCTCGCCGTGCCTCCATCTGGTTTTACTCTACTGAGATCAGCGCGGTTCCCTGGATGATGTGTTTACTCGCGTTGCATCTATGCGATATAAAATAGTCACATCACATCACGGTGGTGTTTGCAGCTAAAGAGGCAGATTACACAACAAATAATCCACGACTCGAAACATTAACCCCTCCTCCCAGAGACGTATCACACAGTGTGAAACCAACACTGACTTGGCACTGCCTTCCACTTTAAATTGCAAGTTTAAGCGATATTAAAAGGAATGGATTTAATTATATGTATCTGTGTCAGTACACTAGTTTGTAGTGGTTTTAATTACAAAAGCAGCTCCAGTGTTCCAGTGCTGCGCAACAGTGAGCAATCTGCAGGTATCTTCGTCACGGAGAAGACGAATACACTTTGAACATGTCAGGGGGTGAGTAAAGGACAAAAGGGGAAGAAAGAGGACACAGAGGAAGAGAGAGAGAGTGAGACTGAGAGAAAAGGAGAGAGGGAGAGATGATTGTGTGTTGCCAACATCTGTTTCCTGTGTTATATAAGCCGTGGGGGCTGGTCTCCCTTGGAAATGGGAGATATTAAAAGTCGTGCTGCCGCTGACCCGGCTATAGTAGCACTACATTACCGCCACTGCGTTCCTGACTGTAGTGTTATCTTTTCATATACAGTAAGCATCACTATGGAAACGACACCTCCATACCCTACAAAACATCAGCTGAATTAAAAATATGCACAGAAATACAGAAAGTTTACATTGTTAATACTGATTACACTGAATTTTTACATGTGACTTTAAATAATAAGGGTGGACATATTCCTTTTTTTTTTCATACTGTTACCTTTTCTTGTTAAAACTAATAATATCATATAATATAATTGTTATAGAGGTGTAACAAAATACCAAAACAACAAAAAACAAACAAACAGTTAACCTACATGGTCGTGGTGGCATTTGAGGGAATGTCAGTGCATCATCAAAGTGAGTAGGATTCATCCTCTGGGAAGCATGAATGTCTTTACCAGAATTTCCAAATTTCATGTCAATCTGACAGCTGACATATTTGGGTCTAGCCCAGAGTCCCTATTATCCCCGGTGCCTGTGACAGCGAGAGAAATCATCCTTTCCTCTATTGTAACAGCTACATCTGTGTCCAGCAGCGAATCTACAGCTTTAAACCATTTAATTATCTTTAACAATGGCATATACAGCAGAGACATATTGTCTATTATGAGAGGAGAGAGTAAATTTTGTTTTCTACTCAGTAATCGGATGAGATTAAAGAAGACGTATGATGCCTCTCTCCCTGCAGAGAAAGCATCAGTGTAAGAGGCTTTGCTGTCCTCTATATTTTCATGTGCAATGTGACTTAACCTATACAACCAATGTAAAGTATTGTGATTTCCTTACAGTTCAGCGCACAGAGAGGCAAGTGGAGGGGTAAAGAGAGAGAGGAGGGTTAAGTTGTTTGATACCTGCCAGCTCTGTTCTAGCTGAAGGCCGTTTGACAACAGGCAGGCTCAAGGACAAAGGCGGCTTGTTGGGTGTAAAAGTTACATGTTGCTTGGACAGCGGGCTATTTTTTGTCAGAGCACAGAAAAAGTATGTGGAATTTTTTTTTTCTACAGGTGTTATGAATTGAGTTTTCTTCCACAAACCTGTTTTCCATGTGGTTGTAATTTAGTTTGCCCCAGTTTGTGCTTCTCATGCAGACATCATTTTCACATTTCACTTTCTCTTTTTTTTTCACTGAGATTACAGATAAGGGTGTTTTCCTCAAGATTAATACAAAACAAACTTTTAAAAACTTGGCTGGGTATTTTCACTTACTGCTGAAAAATAGCCCATCTGCTATAAAGTTAACTTTCAACCCATTTCAAAATGTGCAAGTCTATTCCTTTAAACAAGCAGTCGCTCCCATCTGTGGTTTGAAAGCAAAAGTCTGAAAATGTAAAATCACTAAGAGGCACAAAGTGGGCCCAGTCCAATGTAAGCTGCTCCCAAAGCAACTATGATACCCTGTCACTTAGCAATTAATTTCAGTGAGGTCATTTGGGTTTTGTGGCATCATTTCTACACTGGATGTTCTCCAAGAGCGCTACTAAGGCTTTGGCTGCATATGTTATACGTACAAGGCTTGTTGTCATACTCGCTTGTTGCTAGTGCTCTCATAGACAGAAACATAAATGTCACAGACAAGTTTTAAAGGGTCTAATAGTAAGTTATGTGGTGGTGACTGTTGTTTCACAAGACCTTCCACCATTGCTGCATTTACAATACAGAGGCCAGGACTGGACACGGACTGGAACTAACTGGTTTAGCTGGTTAGCATGCTAACATTAGAAGAAGAGACGTGGCAGGGTCAGGCTGGGGTCAGGGTGTTGGTGGGTAAATGAATGAAGGCTGATGCTGAGCTCAAAGTGTTTCTTCTAGACGTAGACATTGCTATGTTAATGTAGCATTTGCAAAATTCACAAGTACATCCTTTAAACAAGATCAGATATGAGAGCAATCCTAGCCAGGTGATTTTTATGGAGCCACTGTGGACACATTCAAGCTGGAAGTTTGAACATAGCTACATGAGACATTTATTTGGAGTTTCCCTCCTTTTAGCTCTGTTTTGGTCGCTGTCAAATCCTGTGGGGAATATTATTAGTACTCATCAGCTTCTGAATGCTCTACTTTGTTCACAGAGATTGGTTTAGCAGACAGTGAGTCTATTGTATCCATTCCTCTAAAAAATGAAAAATCATCCACCCGCAGCCAAACATTTGGATGACAAGTGGTGGAAAGCTTGGATCACAAATCTGAAGCAGCCCCCTGGATAGAAAATCAACAACCCCAGAGGTAGTTCTACTCATGTGGAGCAGGTTTTGCATACTGACATGACCACGTCTTATTAACTCCTGAAAGATCTCGCTTGACTTTTGTCTTAATGAGGTCAACGTGCACTATCTGTCCCTCTGTGACTCTAAGGCGCCTCGGTTTTCCCTCTAATGTTTACACCTACCAACCCTTGCCATCGATAAGGGGCTCTGCTGTAACCTTGGTTACTATGGTTACCGCTGATGGGAGTGGAGCAGCTGCGCACTCACTAGGCTAAGAGAGATAAACAATGAACTACGGTGACCTGTGACTGACCTTGTGTATAGACACTGGATGAAAGAATGAAGACTAACTAAGAAAGAACAGACATAAGGGAAGAAATCCATCCCACAATGAGAGCGGTCAGACGGAAGCAAGTGAGTGAAGCAGCAGACCATAAAACCCAAACATTTGGCTTCAAGAGGCTACAACCTGACCCATTTTATTGTCAAAATGCATCTATGTACATATTGGAGCAGCTTAAACAACTTTACAGGAGAACTAAAATGCTTATTGTTTCTCTTTTATACGCTATTGCCCATAAAGTTGGAGTAATTTTGATTTTCAGACACATTTCTCTTTTTATTCCTATTTATACACATGAGTAATCATTTTTGACCAGAGGCAGAGACTACATACTGAGTCCCAGTTACAAGTTTTACGATGATGTCCACTTCATCTGTTCATTTCATTAGAACAGGTAAAAAATAAATAAATAAATAAAAATCCAACTTTATGGGCAACAGTGTATAATTTTCCAGTGTCAGAAAAGTGATAAAAACTTCAATTAATAATACCGGAAAGACAACAGCTCAGGTGTCCGTGCTTTAACGCAATATTTCCAATGGATCGTTTTAGTTCCGTAATGAGCTGGCGTCACCTCGTCATGGATTATATTACACATCATCTGCTCCAGGCACAGCTGGCTCTCTGAAGACGGTCTACTTGACTAGTATTAAAGGCATTTAATGTACTCCAGCATGCAAACGTTTCAGGTTTATTATAGAGTGGTCTGGCAACGGCGCATGTTAACGTTTGTATTTCCTGACGACAGATGTTTTCCTCTTCAGACCAACACATATGGGCCTTTATAAAAGATCTTTTATTTACATTGCAATTGTGATTAGAAGACCCAACCCACCAAAGTCCAGTGTGACACAATCGCCAGATGGGCATTAACATTAACTAGAAACAGGCGTCCTGCTCACAAGTGTTGGGTTTGATGCCCTGCGGCAGACTTCCGGAGGCTCAGCCAATCAGATGAAAGGAGGTTTTTAAGGAGGTCTTTTAAGGAGTCCTACTGAGTTTGCGGAAAATAAGGTGTTTACGTTAACTATGAATTCATGTAAAGCTACTCTGGTGGTGTCCTACAAGAAAAGTCCAGATCTGTAAATGAACATAATGACCTCACTTCTATCACTCTGTTGAACACAATCATCCATAATTAAAGGGATAGTTGGACATTTTGGCAAATTGGCCCATTGCCATAATCCCTATAGTTTTAGGAGTAGGTTTGTTACCTTTAATTGTCGGTGCAAGCTATTTTTAACTGCGGAGCAGAGCCGCGAGCTGCTGAGAGCTACGCTACGGAGGCTCATGGGATTTCTTTCCCTCATCAAACTCATCAAATAAACAATGCAACAACTCCACAACACTCTCGTGGACAAGTTGTGACCTGTACATGCACCACGATATGAGATAATAACAGAACGTTACGAGACAGAGTTGTTTTCAAGGCAAAGTGCAGGTCACAACTTGTCCACCAGAGCGTTGTGGAGTTGTTGGATTGTGTATTTGATGAGTTTGATGAGGGAAACCAAGAAATCCCATGAGCCTCCGTAGCATAGCTCTGAGCAGCTCACGGCTCTGCTCCACCGTTCTAAAAATAGCTTGCACCGACAATTAAAGGTAACGAACCTTTTCCTAAAACTATACGGATTATGGCAATGGGCCAACTTGCCAAAATGTTCAACTATCCCTTTAACAACAAAAAATCTCTGCAGAACGAAACAATAAACTTGAAGAAAGAATATTCATTTGTTTGTAGTTTTAAAAAATCATATCCGTTGCTTTCAAACAGCGGCTTTCAAACAACTTTGTGCCGCAAATAAACACTGCTGAATGAATGAAACTAGCGTAAGCAGACAACCTGAGCTCACCCCAGACGTATAACTGGCTCAAAATGGTCCGGGTTGCAAGGTAAGAGAATCAAGGAGCCTCTCATCTGAACAGGACAAGGTTAAGTTAGAGGTGACACACTTAAGTGCAACACAGAGAGACTTCATAGGGAGTCTTGGATTACAAAACTGCCTGTTCTCTCTGCTGTGATTTCATAAGAGGCTTTGAGAGATATATCACCGCTTGTGTGTGTGTGTGTGTGTGTCCGCTTGTGTGTGTGTGTGTGCTGCGCTGTTACTGATCTTCAGCGCTGATCCAGAAGTCTGAGGGCAACAACACTTGTCATTAAGGCATGTCATTCAGCGCAGTCAAGAATCCTGTTTGTAAACAAAGCCATGGCAACCGTGGGACTCACACTCTCTCTCTCACGCTCTCTCTCTCGCAAGTTTGCACTCCCACACGCAAGACTGACACGCGTGCACACACACACACATACATAGAGCACCAAGCTTTATTCTAAACTAATCTCCCATCTTGTCATCTGCCTGGATATGACCCAGAAATACAGTCACTGGAACAAATAGGCCACTGTCATATTAATCTCCACCTCTGTAAATTGATGGAAATATGATTTGGTGCGTTCACAGTAAGCCATGTCTCTCTGCTTCTCTCCCTCCGTGTCCCCTCCGTCTCTCCCGTCTATCCCCTCGTAACGATAACTTGACCTCCTCCTTAACCAAACCCCCTGCTCTTTTCTTCTCTTCCCGCGGCAAACAATAAGTGAAATATAAAAGCAGCATAAAGGAAGAAATATCTGAGACCCTGTAATTGCGTGGCTCGATTCAAAGAGATGTAAACAGGTGAGGAAAAAAAGCAAAGCAGGGGAGGAAAAAGGAGTATTCACATGCAGATATTCTCAGTGAAAAGCTTTGAATGGCAGAGTCTGACTAAAATTACAGAGATTCTGTAATTGCAGCTTCAGATAAAGCACAGCACTTGGCAGGTAGAGTAGGAGTCTGCAGAGATGTGCCCTCATTTCTACACCGACACGGCGCTCGTGTGCGTGCGCGTCTCCTTTAAAGCAGTCATGCGTGCTCGCGAGTGCGTGTGCGCTTATTTGTTTGTGTGTCAGACATGCCCTGTGTGTGTTAGGAGGCGTTTGTGTGCGTGTGTGTGGGAAAGAGACGGAGACAGAGGGGAATAGGTTTGAAGGGTTAATTAGCGTGCTGTCTTAAACGGTGTGCAGTGACAGGAAGACAAGACAGGCTGTCCTTGCCAAAATCACCTCTACACATGCTGCTCAACGCGCACGCGCACACATGCACCGGCACATATGTGCATATAACACAATATAAGGACATACACTCATTCTCCCCCACTCAGCACCTCAGTGCCCATCTGAAGCTCTGACACACACACATACACACACACACCTAAGTCAGTGGAGCCAAATCAGTTTTCCCGTTGCTACAGCAACAGCATACTTTTATGTCAACTGCAACCTAGTTACTATGGAGATATGTATACAAGAGAAACTCTGCGCCGTTGTAGTCATGGGCCAGATGACAGCATAGCGTGAGGGTGTGTGTCTGCACACATACACACACACACACACCATGTCCTCTTCATCCTTCATCCATTTTGTTCTTACACACACACATGCACACGCACACACAGCTCAGTCAAAAGGAAGAGTTCAGGTTCACACGCTGGTCAAGGGAAGCATAAAGAGCTCCCATATCCTCTAATACAATCTCAATCAGCTAAACACGCAAAGCTAGCATTGATCCTCGCTGTTTGTCCCCCACCCCCAACACCCTCGGGCAAGATGAAATCTAAAGTCTGCTGGCATCTGTGTTATTAAATCCTCCAGTATTAATTTAGCACTAATTGAGTGAGGGATTCATTCCCCGTTTACCCCGAGTCTTTAATGGAGTCAAATCTGGATGGGAAAGCCAGTATAAAAGACTGTATCAAGACTTAAATCAAAAGCGAAATGCTGTTCCCACTGGGGAAGCACAGAACGTCAGAGTGAAAGAGAACTATGAAAGCAGAGATCATCAACTATTGATAAGGCCGAATCTGGTACAGCTGTAGACAAAATACGGAATATATTTGACTTCAAGTTGGATATGCCTGCAAACCGCTGATAACTGTCTGGCTGTGAAATAAGTTATAACCACACATGATAGAGTGAATAATGGGCCTGTATTTACCATGTGGAGGTGGAGTGACTTTACCTTGAAGAACTCTGAATGTGATTAATGAAGACTGATTAAAAAAAATCTCTGCATTAGTTTAAATTAGAGCTGGGAGTCGCTTGGAATTTTGTTTGAAAGCCGCGGCAGGATTGTCTGTTTGCTCATTTTATTTCATGTAATCTCCACTCTGACTCCTAAATTAAAAATAATCTGATGCAAGGAGCGGCTGCTCGGCTTCCTGGATATGCTACAGTAAGAGACGTGTTTATAACGGAGGGATTCGAACCTCGGTTTCCGGTCTCGGATTGCTAATCTGCAGGCATGGATTGCAAAACTGTTGGTACAGATTATAAATCTAAGAGCATGGTTTATAAACCATGTGCATGGATTTGTAAACTGAGAGTACAGATTTATACATGGCTCTGTTTTTCTCAGATGACCTGCAAGGTGTGTGTGTGGAGGGGAGGTCACACAGTTAGCTACAGCTTCATGGTTCCTCTATAGATAGACTTCCCACTCTGTTGGTCCTTTTTTTAGTGACAAAAAAGGCAAAAACCTGCTTCTTATCACTGCTTTCTCTTAACACAGTCCATCTCTGAGCAGCATACAGGACAACTGAGCAAGATACCATATTCTACTCTTTTTACTCAATTTCACTCAGACGTCCAACTAAACTGTATTGTAAATGTATTGCCCCAAAATGATCCGTGGTCCTGAATGTGGGCTGTCTAAAAGTGGCTCAAATGAGCTCTTCTGAGAACCAGCTGTTTCTCTGCAATGCACCTTTAAGTAACATGGTTACTTTACATGGCAAAGATTATTACCACAACTTAAAATTGGTCGGTATTTCATCAATTTAGCTCATGAGTTTGTTGCTGGTCACTGCAGCCATAGAAATAGATAGGGGTTTTATGGCGCTGAGGGGCCGGACTCACTCCCGTTATGACATCACAACAGGAGCTGAGTCTGAACAGCCTGTATGAGCAGCGTTTTACCAGTCGGTTGGCTGCAGAGTCCATGCAGGACCTGTTTGCTTTCCTCATTATAGGAGTTGGTAGGCTCAGGGAGGATCAGTTTATGTATGTAGATAAAAAAACTGTTTTTCATAATATGGGACACTTTAAAGTATATTTTTGGGGCTTTTTGCCTTTAGTTGGGACAGACAGGAAATGGGATGAATGACATACAGCAAAGGTCAGGAGTCAATACAGGGTCTGGCTGTGGCCTCTGTATATGGGGCACCTGCTCTACCAACTGAGCTTAACGCTGCCCCATTCACGGGGTTTTAAGGTGGTGATTGGTGGGCTCTGGGTCAAAACCTGCTGATACTGAAGTGATACATTTTTTGCCTTCCTTAAAAGTTAACTTTTTCTGTTTAGCATAAAAGGGTAGAGATCTAAACACATTAGTGTTTGAGGTCTTAACAAGAGCAGATATTCAAGATGTTTCCCCATTAGAGGTAGACATGTTATAGGACATTTCTACTATCGTTATCAGCAGCATTATTGGCTCTGATAGTAGATGATGGCTGCGCTGGTCACACAGTCAGGCTACATCATCTCACCGCACCAGATCTCCGCGCAGACGGTGAGGGTGACACCACCTGAGATTATTTATATTTAAACAAGGATCAACTTTAACACATGCCTGCTAAACTAAATACAAAACAAACTGCCCACTATAGAAGATGAGCTTTCTGCAGCTGAGCTGCCTGCGTTGTCATGGTCATGGGAGTTGGCGAGGGACATTAGTGTGATTAAAATGAGTTGTTTTTGACTGATTGCATTGACTCTGAAAGAGTTTGTCGACTCATTTTGTTCAGTCTGTTAATTGGCTGTCACCTTTTTCCAGCTCCAAACTATAAGTCTTTGTCCATTGGTCGACTTCAAATGAAAAACACCAACAGTCAAAAGTTAGAACAACCACATTTTCCCAGTTTCCAATTTTCCAGGTGAGTAATCACTGACTAATCATGTGAATGTAACAGAAAGCAGGTTTGTTGCATTGATTAAGAAACTGGTTAACTTCAAGCTTTCTTGCACCAATGGAAGTACCACTTAATAAAAGTGAATGAAAACAATTCCCGCAGGTTGAAGACTCTGTACAAAGGCACTGGTGGAGCTAACCCTGTTACAGCTAGGACGGTCCTGCAGGAAGCTGTTCTGTACGTTGCTAGAATGGTGAGAAAGAGGAACACTGACTGGTCACAGGTTCATCTAACAGCAAGATAATGATCCAGATGATAAGAGAACTAGACGGTGGCTTAAAACCAGCACCGTCTCCACAAATCAGAAGGTGAAAGCAAAGCGTCCTGCGAGTGAAACTGTCAATTACATCAGTTTAAATAACAGCTGGAAAACCCGAGGTGTTCTAACATGTCTGACAGGTAGCTCAGAGAACATGTGATCAAAGTAGCGACCCGAGTAAGGGGAACTGGGCCGTGTTCTGATACTAAGGACAGATGTTGTTTGTTACTGAAGCACTGAGGACTGATCCGCAGCCCTAAGCCTCGAGGAGAAACAACTAAATCCAACCCCTTCTCCGCACAACTGCAGGTGTCTTTACCTGGCTCCGGTCTTTATCCACCTTCTTGAAGCACTTGTTGAGTGACAGATTGTGGCGCACTGAGTTCTTCCAGCCTGTGGGGGCATTTGCAAAGTACGGGAAGTGCTCCAGGATCCAGCCGTAGATATCCTTAACGGGCAGCCGTTTGTTCGGCGCGTCCTCGATGGCCATGAAGATCAGGCAGCTGAAGGAGTACGGCGGTTTCCTGTTCGCCCCCGCCGCCAGGTCGTACGCCGAGTGCGCGTCGCCGAGCAGGGGGTCGTCCGGGGAAGGGGACGAGGACGACGGCGAGCGGGGGTGCTGGCCGTCGGGGTCCTGCAGGGGGGAGACGCTGCGCAGCCCCGAGTGGCTGAAGCTGTTGAGGAGGTCCGTGCTCTCGTGGAGCCAGGAGAGGCTGGTCAGCTCCTCGTCCTCGGCCTTGGAGAAGGAGGCGGACAGGGACAGGGAGAGGTCGGCCGCCTCCGCCTCGGACGCTGCCGTGGCGGCGTCGCCCTGCCGGTACGGCGGGCTCATGCCCTGCGAGGCACTGGCTCCACTGCTGGGGCTCTGGGCCTTCTTACTGGGGGGCATGGTGGGTCCCATCCAGCCCAGGGCTCACTCCTGCAGAGGGAAGCAGAGAGAGGAGAGAAGAGAAACAAGGTCAGCTTATGAAATTCACTTGGCTTCTCTCATAAAGCCTTCATTTTTTGCTAAAGGCCAAAGGGAGGCACCACATTCCAAATTAGGCTGTGTTAGATCTGAGGGGAAAAGTATACATCATCATTTCTCTCCGGGCGCTCGCCAGTCCAGTTCTGACTGGGACGGCAAATTTAGTGCTTCATTGGTTGAGGAAATCTTTGCCTTGTACAACTACCCTCTAATTACCGGCGTAGCAGCAAAGTATTGACATTACACGGCGGCTGCTGTCATAACATATGAATGCTGCTAAAGGTCTAATAGTCGCAGGGTCACAGGAGCGATCCCGGTGCTTGTCAAGGTTGGAGCTGCGAATGAGCGCAAATTGCAAAAAAATAAACTTAAAACTGCCGGGCTTAGTTCCACAGCTGGGTATCTGTGACCAGAGATGATCATGATCAGGAGATTTGCCAGGAAAGAAACAAATTAAGAGTGCGAGTTCAAATCCATCCCTAGTCTAATCAGACCATTATTCTCCCAACATAAGAGCAATGCTGTGCTCGTTAGATGCAGGCAGAGTGTGGTAATTGAAGGGGAATGGCCCTGAGTATCACGCCACAATCAGAAGGCTCACAACCGGTCCTTTGATTGTCCTCTAGCACAGACAGCTGTGGGAAGGAAGGACCCAGGCAGCAGATACAGCTAAATGTAATCCGCTCCTCTCGCCCTGTGAACAGAGTCTGGACACACACACACACACACACACACACACAAACACACACCTCCCCTCTCCGTGGGATGCACACGTGCTCACACACACACACTGACACGGACGCATGCAAATGAAGACGCAAACCTACATTTGCATGCACACACAAATTCTGGCAGAGAAATAATAAAATAAAAAAGCAGAGATACACAAACATGAACAGACAGGGGTACAAAAAGGATGCGCACACACACACACACACGCAGACACACACTCACGTTCAGGCGGCAGAGCAGCAGCATTAGGACATGAGTGGAGTCCAGATACGTTCTGTCTGGAACCCGTGTGGCGCGATTGTTCTCTAATCCAAGGTGATCATCTGCCGATCTGTCCCCTCACTCTGCGTGATTGACTGACAGCTGTCACCCATGGCAACCCGCTGTGCCGTGACAACTGTCAGTTCGCTACAGCTCTGGCCGCCGTGTCACCATGGCAACAGAGCAAAACAACTCAGCTCCTCTCTCGTCCTAATGCTTTTTTTTTCTCTCTCTCCTTTTCTCCCCCTCTCTGTGTCTGTCGCTCTTCCACCTATCTCCTCTTTTCTTCCTTCACTTTTCCTACCAGCGCAGATAAACTCTGCTTAACAGTGTTGATAGGCTGTAGTGGAAGGACTGGGCTAAATATAGAATGGTGATGTATAGCTGCCGCTGTTGCTTCCGCATATAGCGGGCCAGCCTATAGTCACCCCGCTGCTCCATCCCACTCCCTCCACGGCGCTGGGAAACGCTCGGCGGAGCTCATCGTCTTTGATCTCCTTTCTCCCACTTCTTCTTCTTCCTCTTCCTCCTCTCCTCTCTTTTCACTCCTCACACTTCCTGACAGCACGCGCGCTCATTCAACAAGCTGTACCTGTCTGAGGTACAGCGTCGTTGCACCAATATTGACATTGAGCGTAATGAATTCAAATTGCCCCGGCGACGGCAGAACGCTGGAGCTGAAAATAGTGAACGCGCAATCAAAGAGATGGGCGAGGTGGAAAGGGTGTTTGACAAGCTTTTCAAGGTGTGTGTGTGTGTGTGTTTATGCATGCATTTGACAGGCTTGTCACGGTGTGTGTGTGTGTGTGTGTGTTGGGGCATGGTGGTGACATTGTTCTTGGTGGGAGTCTACTGGAATGCAGAGATGGCTCTGATGCTCTCTTTCTCTCAATCTCCTCTTCCTTCCTCCTTGTTATGTTGCCATAGCGGCAAGGGGGCCATGAAACATTACGGCTGACAGTAAAGTCATCTCATTTTACTGTTGCTATGACAACAAACTCCTCACTGTTGGTTGGGGCCAGTGCGAGCTGCCGCCCAAGCCTCGTGCCTGAGTGTGTGTGTGTATGAGCGGATGAATGTTTGTGTGTAGCCTACATGTGTATGTGTGTGTGTGTGTGTGTGTGTGCCACCATGTCTCCCATGGGTTCTCATAAAGCTTAACACACTCGCTCAGCTCTAAACAAACTTTCATGCAACTTCTACAGCGGCCCCCCAGGACCAACTGCTAAAGGACAAAGGCAGATATCGCTCAAGTTCAGACTAAATGATGCCTGCTGTGAGTGTGTATATTTGTGTGTGTGTTTGTGTGTGTGAGAAAAGCATCCTCACATTTGTTTGACAGATGGGACTGTGCTATTCTCTCTGTCTTCTTCATTCTCTGGATCTCGTTTGTGTTTGCATGCTTTGTTTTCATTTGTGTTCGTCTCTGTTTGGCATGTCCACATTTGGCTTAGCGTGTGCATGTGTTTTTTTTATTTTTATTTTTTTTATCCCCTCAAGTGTGTGTTTGAACATCAGACAACCGGCGCTGTCTTTGAGTGTAGTCTACATTTAAGTGTCTGTGCATACCGATGTGATTTAAAGCAGCTGTAATCTGTACGGTGAGCCTGGTTTCTCGCCGTTAACACCGGCGGCACCACGCCGCTTCTGTTTGCACTCTGCACCCTGACACTGTGGATTTTAAAAGACAACATTCAATTAAAATAAATGGCTTTCTTCAGTCAAAACACTATCGTTGAACAGCAGGTGATTGGTGCTACACTTAACTCCGACTGCTCCTACTGCTACGTTGCAGTGAATATAGGGCTCAACAAGTCTTTGACAGGGAACAAAGGCTGAAAATGACTGTGGTCGCCTCAGACTCCACAGGTGAAGCCATTCAGCTCCAGGGGAAATGACCGCACACAATCTTTCTCCGACTACCCATTAATCCAAGTTAGCTACTCTACAGTGTTAGGTTTAGAGTTAGGGTTACTTAAAGGGATATTATGTAACTTGTTCAACAATTTGTTTTGTTCAAAAGTATGTTTTTCATTCATCAGTACTCCCCCCATCAACAAAGTGAAGTGTTCCTTTCAGCTCTGAATGAGCCGTTCATATCATTCATATCTCCATGGAGCGGGTCAGCTCGCTGCTGGCTGCCATGTCGTGTCTCCATGTTTTTACGTTCAGTGGCAGCGTGACGGTAGGAAACCACGGAAACTCAGCGGAGACACCGTAGCTGTCGGCTCAGGTCCAGGTGACGTCTGTGAAAAGTCACCACGGTAACGCAGTGAGGAGGAATGGAGCGTTACACTGATGCTGCATTCAGGTGCAGTTGGACAGACGGCCGTCGGGGAGAAACCAGATGTCATTTTAGGCACAGAAGTCGAGGGAAAGTCGGTAAGACGTGGGTCAGGTAAACAATATGACATCACCATGACAACATATTGTCACGTGTATTGTTTTACCTTGTGCTGATGGACCACTTGTTGTACATAGAGGCTTGTTTATGCCGTTACCTGCAGCGGCTGTCGTCTGTCTGCCATCTGCCCAATTTCACGTGAATGCAGCAAATACGATTGAGTTGCTTGCGATCTACAACCGCAACGCTAGATGGGAGGAATTCCTACACAATGCACCTTTAAGGAGACATGGGAGGTCGGACTAATGGAAGCAAAAATAAAGAAATGTATGGTCGGAGAAATAGCCTTGTCAAATAGACGTTACCAGTGGACTGATGGAACAGAATTTGAGAAGGAAATAATCTACAACATTTTTGTAAATGGATTAATCATCCTCATCTTTTACAATTTGGTGTTGTTATCTGAAGAGGTAACTTAACTCAATGTCCACTTACTATAATTTAAAGTTTTAAACCACATCACGTGGTTTTATCAGGAGATATATTAGCTGTGTCCCAATTCAGGGGAAGCACGCTTCAAAGGCTGCATCTGAAGACGGATTGTGTCTCACTGACGCGACTGAGACTTGGCTGTCTCATTGCGAAGACTCCTTCAAATGGGGCCAAGAAACGCGTCCTTCTTTTTCCTGGGCAACCAAGGCTCCACCGGTTGGATCCTTTGTAGTCCAACCTATCCCACGAGTCACCGTGCGCTGGTGATGAAAAATATATGGCAACAAAAGATAGCGACAGAGCCCAAGGATTACGCTTTAAAATGTAAATATTCAGTTGAACAGATAACAGAACAACTGTTGGAAAAAATAAAAGCCTTCAAATCCAGGTTTTTTTTTAAAAAGTGACATGTTAGGAAAATTGCTAGGCAACAGGAGATAAGGGCGGGCACAGCAGGTGATGCAAAGTGGAAATCCTCTGTGGGCCAGACCATCTTCAGTGGTTTCCTAGGCTACACACTCATAGACCACGTCCCTAGAAAGATGCAGCTGCTGCATTGGGACGGGTCGTGTTGCCAGTTTTTTACCCACTGAACGAATCAATGTACAAATCATCACTGAACGCTGCTCAAGTCTCACCTCACGCTCACGACATCTCCGTAAACATGGTGTATGCTATGGTATGTCGCTGGTAACGGTACACACGCATCCACTGGTGCTGAGGACAACTTGAGGATTGAACACAGACAACACTGTTTTGTTTTAGCAAAAATGTTCACATGTTTGTGATTCTTCAGTGGTGAAATAATTCATTTAGTTTGGGAGTGTCACTGATTTGGGCTGGTGATAGAGGATGGAGGAAAATTCTGCTGAAAAACAATAATGGCCTATTTATTATTTTTAAAAAAAGGAACCAATGAATGTGAACCAGTTCCTTTTCATCTGTATGAACTGAACTTTGAGCCTGTTCTTGTAAGTGTGAACTGGCACAACACTGATTGGGACACAGCTACTGTTGTAGTTACTGTCAGCTTACCCACTGGTTGCCTGGCAACCTCACAGTAACTTCTAAGAAATAATGGTGCCCGCCTGTTGAAGAAACAGACTGGAACAAAACCTCATGTGAAACTGCAACTTGTCATTTTTATATGTCCGTTCTTTTTCCTACAAATTAAACCAATAAAATGTGACCTGTCACTTTCCAATGTGCTGCTAGGTGCACTTTAATGTCTCTGGACAGAGCCAGGTCAGCTGTTAACACCAGTCTCTGCTTCTACCTCTCTGCAGGAAAGCAATTGAGTATATTCCTAAAATCTGTAAGTATCCCTTTAAGCCACCACTTTTAGCCATTAATCACAAGGTTAATTTAATAACCTTACATTAGCGTAGAACTGAGGCAATACCATTTACTGATAAGGACATAATGATATGGTTGAAAGCTCTGAAAAAAACTACTGGAAGTCATAGGCCTAGTTGAGTTTTGTCAAGCTACGGCTTCCAAGGTCACAAAAAGAAACTCTTATGCATGATTGTTGTAATTGTTTCCTCTGATGTCTTCTGTTCTGTCCTTTACTACTGTATTTTATTGTGTATATCTGTTCTGTATTATGTTGGTTATGTTTTGTAGGCTACTCTCGTCTGCACTGTAAATCAGTGTACTAACGAGTTTAAATAAAGGTAACTAAACTAATATTCAAAAAACTCAATATAGATGAACTCTGCATAGATCTCACAATTTATAGAAACAAGTAATTGCTAAATGAATCAATAATGAAAATAAATTGCAGCTGAAACCCAGAGGTGTCATTCCTATCTCCTTATTCACTATAAGACACAATGCAATCTCAGTATTTCATTTAACAACTTTAAAGCCACATTTTCAAAGTTGTACAAAAATTAAAAAAAAAATATATAGAAAGCTAAATCCGAGCTTCATTGTTCAGGGCTTGGTTTTCACAGTTCTTGGAAAGGGACCTGACAAACCTAAAGGTCTTGGTCTACGGTCCTTTGTGTGGTTCCAGTCGTATCGAACCTCAGCCAGTAATGGTGTGCTATTAAAAATGAAGCATTTTTACAGTCAATACACTTTGCTGTTGTCACGTCTGCAAAAAATTAAGTGATAGGGCGCAGAGCTATTTAAGGTCCAAGAGCTAATAGAGCAACATTTAACAAGATCTAAGTTGGACCCACAATCCAACAGTAAATCTCACTGAGTTGAGACGAGGAGTTTGATGTTCTAAAAAAAAAAGAAAAGAAAAACTGTCATTGACCTTGATGTGACCCTGCTGACCTCTGACCAGCTCCAGCCCTCTGAAGCCTTTGTAACGAGCGGCAGAGGCCACCAGTGTTTACACGGAGGGAAGAAAGGTTAACAAACCCCTCTGAGAGCGGAGAGGGCCACGGCTAATTCATGTGCATTAATTGACAGCGTAATCATCTTACACCGCATTCATGCTCTCGCAGATACTTGTCTAAATCACATGCCACATTTACGTAATCCTCAGAAGATCTCCGTTCCCTGTTGCCAGCTTTTCTGTCTGACTCGCAGGCATTTTTGCGTTGCCAGAAGAAACATTTCAATAATGTACTTCATTTCACTGTCTTGTACAAGAGTCTACTGACTTTTAGCGAAATCCCCAAGTCATCAAGTTACAGAACCCCCCCCCAAAAAAAACCACATCAGGGCAGAAATATTAAAATAAAACCAAGATACGCTCGTGACATGCTGTCAGCGGCGCATTTATGCTCTGCTCTGGGCCTCGGCGGACTGAGGCGACAATTACAACTTTGTCAGTTAGATCGTGGCTCGTGACATATGTTGCATGTCACATCCCGCTGCTCCGCGCTTTCCTGTCAGTCTTCACTATACAGCCCAATAAAGCCAGTACCATGAATATAATCCCCCCACCCCTCCCACCAACCCCAGAATGGAGTAGTAATAGTAGTGTAGGAGATAGTGGCGAAGAATGGAATAGTAGCTGGTAGGAGTTATTACTTTGCAGAGGGGTGAGCTGAACCTTGTGGCTCCTCTGGCCACAGTGATAAAGCAGAGTCAGATGCACCGAGGCAAAACTAATCTGGAGTTTTGATGACAAAAGGACGACCTTTATCCCTCCTACACATACGCTGGATGGATGGAAGGGGAGAGCACGACCAACAGAAAGAAGGAGAAAATGAGAACTCTCTCAGAGGCTGGGAAATAATAACTTCTGCTACATATATGTCAACACTGGTTGCAGGAAGCCTTGTGATGTTCTCCATTTTCAGCCCATGAAATCCCCCTCTCTCCCCCCCCGCCTCCAACCTCTGTATTTCCTGCTTTCCCCCTGACGACAAATATCAGGGTTCCAGAGGGCTTTAAGGAAGCGGAGCAGGACCAATCACATCCTATAAGGTCTGAGTGTGTCTTTCTTTTATGTCATCTGGAGCAGCAAAGAGTTATGGAATAGAGGTCAGGGGTCGGGGTTTCCCAGAGGACTGCTCCTGACCCCTCTGGTCCCGGCTGCTGCTCCCGGCCGCCTGACAACTCACACAGCCACACACTCACACATAAATATGCCTGCATTCAGACTGCACAAGTAGGCCAACCCTGTCTGCTACAAATTATGTTCAAATACAACTAATTTGCTGCAGCAAATGTGTTTTATATTTGCAATACAAAGAGGATGTGTTATTAATGTTTGTATTTAGCAAGTCACCAATCTGTTGATTAGGGCTGGGACAATATGCTTTTCTCCCGATTCGATTCTTCTACGATCTTTTGGATGCTGATTCGATTTAAATTGTGATTCTATGATATTGTCGATTTTCTTGATTTTTAGTCTGCATTTAAACACCAGTAAAACAGCTGAATGATTATGATTGTCTACAGACTATTCTAGGAACCATATTTCCATTAGCAGCAATATGTATATGTGTACTCTCTTTTCAAAAGCCTGGACTGCTTAAAAGTAAAATAAAAGAGTAAAGGAAAAACAGGCTTCTGAAACCTTTCTGACAAAATTAGATATAGACTGAGGTAAACTGCTACATTTTAACATTTATCTGCACACAAATACTGTAGGAGCCTAGAAATTAACATAACATGAAGTGAACTTAAACCCTTTTCAAAACCTGGACTCTCTGTATGTAAAAAAAGGCAAACAAGGGGTGGCGTTTAGCTCACTGGGTAGAGCTGCCGCCCCATGTTGAGGCTCAGTCCTTGGTGCAGGTGGCCCCGGTTCGAGTCCCGCGTCAGACGGCCCTTTCCTGCGTGTCATTCCCCCACTCTCTGCCTCCCCATTTCCTGTCTCTCTCTTGACTTCACTATAGGCATCAAAAGCCCAGAAGTATAATTAAAAAGTATACTAAAAAAGGCAAACAGATGCACATTGCACTATATAAAAATCGTCAAACAAAATATTGCAATACTTATGTGAATTGATTTTTTTCTCCCACCCTGCACGTATTTGTTTCCACCAAAATATCCAATCTTGCAGTAGAATATCCTCATGCAGTCGCTACAGCATTGTTAAGCCTTTTTTCCAGTCATACTTAGACTCTAAGAGCACTTGGTTAAGGTTAGAGAGAGATTATGGTCTGGTTTAATACCAAGAGATTTCTCAGTGATTTCTTAGTGACTCCAAACACCACATGTTTGTTTACGCTCGACCAAAACCACAATCTTTCCATAACCTTTATTAAAGTGCTTTTGTTTTTCATCAAACTTAACCACAAATGTTGACTTCATGGTGAAATTAAAAAAAAAAAAAAAAAAACACATTAAAAAATCAGCTGTCAAGTTGGTGGGATTGACCCGGTGCTGGACCGATAGACTGGCGCTGCCGTAAACAGAGCCAGCGCTGGCCGCCTGATGAAAAACTGCAGAAATTCTCCTCAGATGCGAGGAGTTGCTGCTTCCCTTGTTTTGCTTAGTGTAAATATCTAGATTTTGGATAGTTGATTAGAAAAAAGTGAGCTCTGGGAAAAAGATATTTTGTTAACATCTTAGTAATTAATTGAGAATTTTGATCTTTAGGGGGAAAAGCTGTTAGATGCTGTTGTAAATATTGAGGTTTTTCTACCATATACATATTGTATATGCTCAATCTTTTTGGCCTATGGTAAAAGAGGTCGAGACTCTTGCTTTGCACACTCATTATTGTAACTTTGAGTTCAGCGCCTGTTGCCAGAGGAGTAAACATTATCCCCTCTGTCTATTGGCAAACCAACTAAGCAGATAATAAGCACATAATATACAGTATATTTAGAGGAACTGAGCCCCAGAACTTTCAAATTGAAAAATGATAGCACAGAACACATCAATGGGGCCAGTGCTTACGCTGTGAGAACACTACCGCGTTTTACCCAAAAACACACACACAGTAACTAAGAGGAAAAGGCTCAGACAGGAACATGTGTGATGTATGGTGCAAGAAAATCAAATATCGCCAGTGAATAATTCAAGACGACACACAGGCGCGCGCAAACACACACATACACACACAGCCTCCATCCTCCGAAGTAGGCTAACCAACAAAGCAAACAGGCATTTGCATCCAGCAAACACAGAGTAAGTTTGGTATGATTCATCAGCAGCCAGTGATCATGAAGTCACGCTCAGCCTCGCTCTCTGAGGATGGTGAACAATCAGACTCAGACATGTGCACACACACAGACACACAAAATCAAACGGAGGTTGCGAATGTGGACGCTTGAAGGTGACTTGTGTATGTGTGTGTGTGTGTGTGTGTGTGCAGCCTGGAGGTCCCTGGGTGGAGTGCAGGGGTGGAGTGTGGATACGTGTGTGTGTGTGTGCGAGTGTGTGTGTGTGGTGGACTGACTGTGACAGTCAGGTCAAGCTTAAAAAAAGCCCTGGCCCAGGGCTCCAGACTTCCATAGTAACAGCACTGACACACCAAGTGCCTGCATGTGAACCAACCCACCATGGTAGCTACGCTCAGTCAGTCTGCTCGTTGGCTCGTTCAGTCGCTCTGTTCTGTTCTGACCCGTTCAGTTCAAGTCCACTCACCCACTCAGTTCAGTACCACAATTTGTTTATTTCATCAAGGCTTTTTTGATTTTGCCAGGAAGTTCTATTTAAACAAAATAAAAACCTTTTTCCCCACAAAATTCTAAAATGCTCTGGTTAAAATCATGACATTTGTGGTGTTAGGGTCAGTTTTGATGGTTATTACGATAAGAACAATAATGAGAGTTCAAACTGAAATTATAAGTGCAAAACCAACCTTTTCATGGATAAGGGAGCCTAACAATGTAACCAAGAGATGAAAAACAAATGGGATGATAAATAATTGTTTTAGTGTGTTTTACAGCTGGTTAAAGACTCAGGTCAAGACTGACCCTAACACAGAAAGCTGACAAGAGGAAGGTTACACTGAAGCCAAACACCAAACATATTAAAACCAATATTTTCATGGATAAGGGAGCCTGACAATGTAACCACGAGAAGAAAAACAAATTGGATGAAAAAAAGTTTTTAGTGTAATTTACAGCCGATTTAAAACGCGGGTGAAAACTGACCAGAACACCATAGCTGGTAGCAGAAAGCTAACACAAGGCGAAGGTTACAGTAAGTGTTTGAAAATAACTTGGTGCTTGGGTTGGGTTCTGCTTCAGATCAGGGTTCAATAATATAATAGGCTAGCTAAGAAGCTGACAAATACATTATTGTATGTTTTATCTCAAGGCAAAATGCAATTAATGTTGAAAACATTTGAGTTGCATGTTTCTCCTCACCAGTTGAACTGACAAATGGCTCTTAGCTCTCGTCTAGATCTGTGCTGTTGCAAGCTGAAGTGTGTGCTTGGCTAACAATCATTAGTCAGATAAAGAAACAGCACTTAGTCTGAACAATTTCGCCATAACAAGTGAACTGTGCGTTTGTGCAGTTCAACTGGACCAACAGTGGTAATTCTCCTCAGCGGATTCAGCGGTCAGAGTGGGAGAGTTTTAAATCTAATTTAAGCTTATCAACGTAAAGGAATAATTCAACTATTTGGGGAATATGTTTATTCATTATCTTTTCATATGCAGAGTTGGAGCCAGGATGCAATTAGATTTGATTAGTAGCCCAATAAAAAAGATAAATGTCTTATAAAGTGTAACACAGAAGTGAGTGCTTGTGTGTGAGTGGCTGTCATGAAACAATAATCAACTCTCCTGTCTGTGTAAAACAAGATGAAAAGTGGGGTTTGGTCATTTTTGAACTTGATAGTCAGGCTAGCTGTTTCCACCTTCTTCCAGTCTTAATGCTAAGCTAAGCTAATCACCTCAGTGTTTCTTCTTCACTGGTTAAATAAACAGCTATGCATGCTAATGCTAGCTCTGTAGAATCAGCAACACAGATTCACGCATTTCCTTTGTATCTTTTACTCAGAAATACAACAACAACGTCATCTTCACCAGGTTTCACATTTTAACATGACACAGCAACAAGATCCTACACAGTCAACGCTGCCAAGACCCGCCCCTCTCTGCCTCTGATTGGCTAGTGAGGTCGGTTAGGTTCACAGGTTGAGAGCGAGAGCTGCATTACTATCATACCACTGTTAGGTGAACTTCATTACTTCAAACATGACAAACCGCATCCACAACAAAAATTCCCAAGTGTATTGACTTTTTTTTATTTTTTATTTCCCTCTCACAAAGCTCCGGCACAGCGCTGAAGCGTTTTAAGCCCTGTAAGTCGCTGGAGTTTTCCTCTTAAACATTCATCCATAGAAGTTGTTGTTGAGCTTAAACTGGATTTATCAACTTAGTTCTGCAGTGGGACCACCAGCATGTGTAGGATGAAGTGTGCCAAAGTTAGAAGACTGCGCCTGTTATTTGTAACTTTTACAACTGTTGAAAGCTCAATCTAGAAAAAATCAATACGAGTCAGATCTGATGCTGGATTTGGATTCGATAAACTGCTTCGAAAAAAAAACTTGGATGCCAACTATTACAGTAATACTGATAAAAGATAACAATCACCTCGCTCTCGCCACCTTCTACTCCTCCCTCCTCCGTAGCCCTCCCCCGACCGTCCCTCCCTCGCTCCCTCTAAGGCCTCCCTGTCTTTTCTCTTTGACAGTGAGCAGGTCCCTGTTGGCACTCTGTGCTCTTTTACAATATTGTGAGAAAGGAGAAAGAGAGATGGAGTGAAAGAAAGAAAGAGAGAGGGAAACTGCCAGAAACACTATACAATATCAAAGCAGCCAGTGCACAGCCAACAGAGCTTTGATAGCAGGCAGGGAGGGGTGCGGGTCAGGAGGAAAGGAGGAGAGAGGCTTGGTGAACTGTTTAAAGAGGGGAGTGTGATCTGTTGGGATCCCTGCATTGAGGGGAGAGTGGAGGGTGGACGAGGCTTTGAGGTAGTGAGTGTTTTTCAGCTGGATGTCCTGCAGTCAAAAAAAATTAAGCAGGGCTCCCTCTCTGTGTCTGTCTGTCTCCCTCTTTCTCTTTCGCCTCTGGCTTTTCCACTTATCTTTAACAAACAGCAGCTCAGGCTCTCAGCCACTGGCCGACAGTTTGTCCCGACAACAAAAAACCATGGCAACAACCGCTGGAAGAGCCTGTCCGGTTCCAAAGGTCCGCCCTCTCGGGCTCCTCCAACTCCCTCTGCTCTTTGAGCCTTTTGCAAATTTGGCTAAAATGGAAGATTTCAATCAATAAGCACAACCAGCTAAAAAAAACTTGCGATTGAGAAACTGGGCGGCTTCGTGTTTGGTTGAGAAAGCCGACCGAGATTAAAGAGTTGATTAGATCACCTTTGGCTTAGAGAGGAGGTTGTTTTGCAAAAAAAAAAGTGTTGCACTTGAAAAGAGAACGTGTGATTTGGAAAGAAAAAAAAAGTGAGTGTGGAAGGACAAGAGAGTGAGGCAGCAGTTTGTCAGGAGCCCGTCCTGTCCTCTCCTGCCAGCCTTTGCTGACGATACTTACACCGCTTCTGCTGATGATACAACTCTGCTTACATCCTTCACTCCTCCCTCCCACTCCTACAAGCTGTTTTTAACACTGCACAAGATGTCAACTGAAACGTGTGCTGAATGCTGACAAAACAAAATTCAGACTGTGTACAAAGCCTCAAACGGGCCAAATAAAGGAAAAAGTGATACGAGGCCGTCAGATGCCGGCTCTCTTCATGACGGCGTGTCAAATGTTTACTGAGAAGTTCATAACCCATCAAAGCACACACCACATTAAGACCTCATCTGCTCATGACAAGTAAACTGTGAATCTAATTAGCAACTGTCATAGTCCTGTATAAAAAAACATTCTGCAACATAGTTAAATATCAGGATTGTGGCATCAGATGTCAGTTTGATTTTTTTTCTCATGTGGCTGATTGTGTTAGTTTAGGGGTGGGGTTATTTTGTGGTTCCGTTTCTCACTTGCACTGCCAGAAAAAATAGGTCGTATAATTGCACTGCATCTAAGCCTGACACCTTGGTGGAAAACCTGGCACACGGGGAGCTGGCATTTGTATTTGTGGAAGTTGCTCTTTGGTATCAGGAGGAAACCTCATGTATGATAGCAGCATTATAAATCTTAAAAAAGATACAGCTATATATTTAGTTTATGTTCTAAATGAGATTCTATAACAGGAGGCAGAATCAGAGTTGCAGTCGCATCTTAACACATCCACGGACCACGATGACTCCAGATTTGATTTTCTGACAAATGTCTGAAGAAGATGTGTGCAGTCCCGACTACTACTCTATGACTGCTGAGGGATGAGTCAGGTTTGACAGAAATAAACCTGGCCAGGATGCTCACCGTGATGGATGAGTTTTCTGAAGCACGTTTCAAATCTCTGCAATTTTGATTTCTGTGCAGCCAAAGCAGAATGGAAAAAAGAAAGAAAGAAAAAAAAAGGTGGCTGGAAAGTAGGAAAAACATGTGCAGAGCAGTAAAGCAGCCACAATGCTTAAAAGATTTGGCCCTTCAAAAGGTGAAATCAGATTTTATTTAAGCCACAAGTCATGTTTTTTTCCTTCTGCTGAGGCAAAGTGGGTGAACTCATTAACAGGCTAGCACCTGATTATGTTTTATTTCACATGCATCGCTCCTTTTTTGTCCGAGCGGTGTTACTGACTGCACATACTGTCTGTGATCGGTGTTGCCTTCTGTGTTTGAGGTGACAGCCTCCTCGTCCACTGTAACACTTGAATATACAGCGAAGGCCTCTAAGGTGCCACTCGCTCCGTTTCCTTACATCTCTGAATGAAATTGCCGTCTGCAGTCCCCGGGATTTGTTTTAGTTATCTGTCCCTGAGGTCAGAGATGAATTAGGCAAATGTTCCTTTATGTACTCCGTTCCCTCTTCATGGAGCTGGCTGCAAAATTATTTAAAGCTGAAAGCTCTCTCGGTGAGTTTACACGGTTAATGAAGGTTCTTGTGGCAGACTCAATAAGGAGCTGTCTTTGCTTTGTTTAGTCAAGATTTAAATAGGTTTGGCAATGAGCCTGCTGGTTTGACGCTGAAGTGTTGCCTATTGAAGGGCTTATAAAGCAGTCTCTGGGCTACGTGGCTTTGATTGTATTTAGCTTTTTTTTTGTGTGTGTTTTTTCTGTTTGAGACTTTTCTGTTTGTATGCTGTGCTGCGCCGTTGCCGGCCTCCCTTGACGGAGAGGCATTTTTTAATCTGTGGGTCTGCCCAGTTTAAATAAAGGTTAAATAACATGTGGACAGAAGTTGGTCTTGGCTTTAACCCGTAACAACTTTGCTTCACAGTAAAGTAAATGGCTTGATTGCTTGCTTTCTTTCATTCTTGCAATTTTTTTTTTGTTTTTGATCAGCAGAACAGCGGTGAAACCAAGAGAGGATGACCGCCAGTGCAACTGACAGGAGTGGACAAGGAAGAAAGAGTGAGGGGGAGTAAAAGAAAGAGGGTAGTTATATCCTAGGGTCATTAGCAGCATTTCAAAGTCACTCGGTATTTCAGCGTATGCTGTTTGACAGGCCCTGCCAACAGAATTAGGGATGAGGGATGATGGTGCCGCGATTAGATGCGTAACTCAGGGGAAAGACAAGGCCTGATCCATGGTTACGGTACACTCACACTCGCACATATGCGCGGCGTAGAGAGGAAAGGGGCATGAAGACAAGAGTGGGGATGAGAGATATGATAACTAGTCTTAAGATGTTGTCAAGCATTGATTAGATGGCCCCTCACACCATCAGTTTCAATGTACAGGCCTGATGCGAGTCAGCCTGATAAACACCGTGACTCCCCTGGCTCCCCCTAGGAGTGAATTGAATTCCCAAATTACCAGGCTTAAGATAACATACCTGGCTAAATTGCCGCGCTTTATAAATCTCAAATCTCTTTGTAGATATTCATCAAAGGCTGTTTCACTCCTGATCCGAAGAACACAGGAGATGGGAAACAGGAGAACAACACACAATGTGGTTCATATTAAGGCCTCTGATCTTCTATCTCGAGTCCCTCGTTTTCCGCTACATTCCTTTAGCCAGGGGTGATGTGTGGGAGAAAAGAAGGGGGGTGGTGGGAGAGTGGAGGGGGGTGGCATCCTCTCTGCCAGTGCAAAATATGTGGTGAAGCGTCCTTGTTAGCTTGAGGTTTCCAGAGGAAAGTGGGGGGCAAACAGTGCTTTATCTGCATCTGCCTCCTCAGCCTTTTATTACAGTAAAACACTGCTGCTTAGCCTGAGCTCCCATGCAACAATGGCCTATCCCTGTATCTTCCTGCCCAGTTTTGCAGCAGGTTACTTCAAACCTCCTGCTGCATAGTCTCAGTTCATCTTACAGCTTTCCTCTCTCACTTCAACTCCGGAGCAGAGTCTGAAGTTTCCATCTGCCCGGTGCCAAATGAATGCCAATGATAGTAGCGTTTGTTGGATAAACTGAGAAGGGTCCATCTGTTGCAGATTCACTTAAAAGACACACTCACTCTTACATTAACCCTAAACACAACCAGCATGGCCACTCAAAAGCCGGGCTAACCCAAGAGCGGGCCTTTCAAACGGCACCGGGGGGCTGAGTGGCGTTTGGCGAGCTGCCACAGGGAGCAGCGTGAAGAAAGAGATGGAGGAGCAGCGGGTTCATGGAGGTGACGGCTCATGAGATGTCGATACTATGGCCAGGAGCAGTCCGACTGTGTGTCGTTTGAGTGACGGCTGTGGAACAACTTCCAGCTCTCATGCTAACAGGTTGGAGCGGACGCGCAACTTACACCTCACGGCTACTTCGTGTGATCTCGAGCAGTGGTTCTCAAACTTTTTTTACCTCAAGGACCCGTAAACTGACACAAATTAGACCACGGACCTCAAAATACACCAGAGATACACAAATATTTGTTCTGAGACTGAATAATGTTACTTTTTTAGTCAATTTATGACGTTCAAATTAGGGCCAATGGCGTGAATATGGGAACATTTTAGAGAAATTTCAGGAAAAAATGTAAATAATAAATACTGAATACTGAATACAGAAATTTGTAAAATTCTGAGAAAAAGTTGGGGACCCCCTTTAACCCTCTCAAGGACCCCTGGGGGTCCCCGGACCCCACTTTGAGAACCACTGATCTAGAGATTCCTTGCCTTGCCTATTTTTCACACAAAATGCCAACATCTCCCACAAGACAACACCTGTTGTTCAGATCATGCCACCAACATTATATCAATTTTATATCATCCATCATAGTTGTAGCCAGATCTGAAATTATCAGACATGCGTGAATACTTTTAAATTTTATTTTTCTTTATTTTGTTGCTGTATTTATTATTTTTTGTGCTGCTGCAACACTGTAAATTTCCCCAGTGTGGGACAAATACATGAATATCAATTTTATCTCCACAATTGACCAGCCTACAAACTGTACATGCAGTTAGTGTGAACACACATGTGAGCTGCAGTGGGTCATGCACACACGGCACAGGCAGTACAGTGCGAGTGTGTGATGGTGGATTGATTTTATAGGATTCATCAGCAGTGTCTATTTTTTTTTTGTACGACTTGGGGTTTGTGTGTTTGTATATCAACACAAGCTTCTTACAGCACTGAATGAAGATGCTGCATTGTTCCATGCACTGTTATTGTTGTTCTAAACATAGCCAAGCCCCTTCCACACATGATCATGAGCTGAATGGCTTTTTTGTTTCCGAGGAAAAAAAAAAAAAGCTAAGACAAATCTTGCAGCGGCGCTACGTTTGTTCACATTTCACACCTCATTGCTGCACTCAACTGTTATTAGAATTTCAACCCTGGTGGTTGCTGACCTGTGTATGATGTACAATCTGATTACAGGTGACTGACAGTAGCTTAAGCATAAAGAAGTATTTCTGTATCCAGACAGGACCTCACGGATGTGGTGTGGTGCGCTGATGCAGGTACCGGTGAGAATTGCCCGTCCAGGAAGTTGAGTCTGAGTGATAAATCTGTGAGTTAAAAGGCACATCAGACGCCGCAAACACAGCACAGAGGTCTACGAGGCTCAGAGGGACACTTCGCAACCTTGGGAAGTTATCACGGCAGTTATCTCTTGTTACGATTATTAGCGTTGGCATCCCTGCAGCTTGACCACAGTGGTGTCGTACAAATTTGCTCTAAATGTGAGCAATTTACAGTAAATGTTTGGTGTGTTTTGGCTTTTTTTTTTTACTTGAGCATGAATTTCACAGTCCTTGCACACATGATGAATCAGCTCTGAGCTGAGCTGGGCTGAGACTCAGCGCTGAGTGTTTGCTGAGTGCAGCTCAGGCCGCTGATCATGTGTAGAAAGCCTTAGGTTTTTCCCTATTCATAGCAGTCCGTAAAGGCCACGTGCCTCCAACCAATCATATTCTGTAATCTGGAAACCACAGATAAGATCGGCTCATTAAGGGTCACTGGCTGATAACATCCAAATGCTCCAGTTACACAATACACACACAGCAAGAAAGCGCCTTATTTCTTACTTTAAAGAGCTCTGAGTGGAAAAATGACATACGTACTAATCCGGTCCATGATACACATAATGTCTGGCAGGTTCATACCTTTGGTTTAACAGCTGTTGGCAGGTGAGGCACAAAGTTAATTTCAGTGACAGCTCCAGAGAAATACCACAGCTCGGAGAAAAAAAACATCAACTAGACGGGCAAATAAAAACTTTGCTCTCTTGTGTTTCCACGTAATCGTATTCTTGTACGGGCGGAAAAACCTGTGAAACTGTATGAGACGCGACAACTCTCCAGTGAAACCCATACTAATGAAATAGTTTTGGGTTTGCTGGAAGCGACTCCGACGAAAAGCACACCCTTAAAGGGATAGTTCACCCAAAATTCAAATTTCACTCACCTCATTTCGGCTAAGAGCTGTGAGAATTTTCAGAGTCCTCTGTCCCTTCTCTGAGTTACGGGGGGTTCCACGCAGCAGTATTTGTCCATATAATGGTTGTCAATGGATACCAACTTTCTTCATCCAAAAAGACACACCAAAAACCATCCAAATACCTCCATACTGCCCCGACATGAGAAATTGTTCCGCCGGTGAACTGAGACACTGGGAGCTTCCGCTACAAACAAGCTTAAAATATAGACTTCAATACAAGAGGGACATTACAGACGAGCAGTATGGAGGTATTTGGATGTTTTTGGTGTGTCTTTTTGTTTGAAGAAAGTTGGTATCCATTGACAACCATTACATGGACAAATACTGCTGCGTGGACCAACCGTAACTCAGAGAAGGAACCGAGGACTCTGAAAATTCTCACAGCTCTTAGTTGACATGAGGGTGAGTAGATAATGAGTGAAATTTGAATTTCGGGTGAACTATCCCTTTAACTGCAGAAAAAGATTTGCCATTCAATGATGGAGGTTTGACAACCTAACACAAATTCTGCAAGAGGAGGAAAGTTAAATCGCAGCATCTACGGTTTAGAATGCAGACATAACGCAGTCACAAGATGTGATGCATTTGAAAAGGGGGTGAAAGTCACTTCTTTTTTTTTTCTTGACTGGAAAATAAATCCATTGTATTACTGCCATGAGTCGCTCCACTGATATGTTACACCGGCAGCTGAAAATCCCATTCTCAGGTAGGGGAAGAGCGGGGGAGCTGGAGTGTCAACAGGCATTCAGGGGAAGTGTAGGGAAACACAAAGTAAAGATGACGAGCGAGGCTGAGGGAGTGTGATACAACCGCAGAAAAAAGGCAAATGACAACTGCTTATTCAGAAAATAACAGAAAGCGTCGGACACCCCAGCCTAATGATTTACAACAGCATAGGAGCAGCTGAGGATGGAATTTTCCTCTGAGGCAGGGCGTTCCACTCTTTTACCAAACACCAAGGGAAACTCCAGCGTTCACACTTTGTGCACGCACTCACACAAGCTTGCATTCCTGCACAGATACACAAATGAAAGCTGAATACGGGAAGACAAAACCATGCCCGTTTGTACACATTTACACATACATCTCTTCCTCTTTTTTTTTTCTTCTTTTACTGCAGCTTCCTGTTCTCTCTCTCTCTCTCTCTACGTCTCATGGTACATTCAGAGCATGAACGCCGGAGTCAGCAAGTCTGGACACAGCTGCTGAATATTCAGCCCTGCGCTCTCCCCATCTCCTGTCTCTCTTCCCACCTTAAACTCCCCTCCTTCCTTCTTCCTCTCCCTCTCTCTGGCGTGCTCCATTCTTACTCTACTTCTAGCTCAATCTGCCGCCACCGCTGCCTCTGCTCTCCGTGCTCCACTTTCATTAAGGGGCTCTCCTCTGATAGCCCTTCATATAACACTTAATCATCATAACAATAAGAGCACTCTCTCGCCGACGAATCACCTCGAGGGGCCGGCCCTAAAGATCCTCCGCTAACTGATGTCATTTACTGCCGAGGCTCCCGATTGGCCGGCGCGGCGCGGGAGAGCCCGCCCCAGGTGTTTGACGGAGGGCTCGGTGGGAGCATGCAGGTCGGACAGGCCAAGGACATTCCTCTTAAGGAGAGGAGCGGAGAAAACCAACACACAAGCACACCCCGCTCGCGTGTTACCCAGGCACAAAGGCTCTTGCCGGGAAGCAGAAGACAAGGCGTGTTTGGTTTTGCAGTCGAGAGAGAGATGAATAAGACCATTGAAAAGGGGGGAGAGGGGTTTGAATAACAGTATTTTACATGAATGGATCTTCAGGGAAATGACTGCTCCGTCGCTCCCTCTGCTCTGTACTTTCAGCTGCGATTTGACAACAGACTTGAGTGTGTGTCTGCGAGAGCGTGAGTGTGTGTGCATGTGTTTTTTTTTTTGGAGGGAGGGGTGGGGGTGGGCACATTTTGGCTGATTGAGTTGATGCTGCTATCAGGCTGTGGAAGTGACTGACAGCATGCCATATTATGCTGTTGCGGGTGCGTGCGTATAGATGAGCGGTGACGGCCGCTTCACACGGACACACGCGCGAAATTTGCGCGCGCACACTCGTCCAAACCGCTGTGAAATCACAGCTGTTCTCAGTTGCTATGCGCCAGTCGCACCATCGTCTCAGATAACACACACACACACACATGGAAGTGTGAGACGGGGACAGTAACACCAGACTTGGCAGGGTCGGAAGGTCACAGGGGTATTGTGGCAAAGTTGCCTAGCAACAAATACACGGCACACATAATTTCCAGCGTGCTCTCCTGTGTACCCCTGACCACATCTGAATGTATGGATGATGAATATATTGACAGTGGATGATTGTTCTGCACCTGTTTGAAGAAATGTGTCGAATGTGCTGCAGCTTCATTATAGACCTTAATAAATCTTGCACCATTGTTAGCACGCCACAGTGAAACCAAAGGATACAGTTAGCAGCATGTCGGCTTGTTAGACTGCAGCTACTGTTGGGTTAAAGTGGAATATACTATAACGGTAGGATTAATGCTATGTGTCTTCTATTTTGTGTTCAAGGGAATCTATTCAAGTTCCGTCGCTTTTTTCACAGTTTTGCTAACCCACCCTACCGGCCATTAGGGCAGCTAGTCACAATATATGTTGACTATCAAAATCGTTGATTTAATAGTCGGCAAGTTGAAGCTTTGTTTGTCTCTCAAAAGTGACGCTGTACCTTCAGCTGCCTTGCTTTTCTGTCCTTGACGCACATGCGCAGTAGTGGTAACGTCCGTCAGCCGTGATGTCACCGGAAAAAGTTATAGCCTACCCAAACAGTAGCCTAGCTATCATGGCTAGCCAGAGCTTGAAAATTTGGGAGCAATTTACCAAAGAATATGCACTACAAAATCTGCAAGACAGAACTTGCCTTTCATGGCAGTGTGACGGCAATGCACGAGCATCTGAAAAAAGTATGTTGTGGCTGATTCAATTTCTGACAAAGTCATCTCAGTAAGCTAATTGGCTAGTTAGCTGCTAACATTAAAGCTACACGGTAAGTTGACGAAAGTGAAAGTAAAGTCCGCTATTTGGTCAGAAATTTCAAGACGATACACCGTCATGTCTTTCTATGAACCTTGTCCAAGCCCCCACCACCACCACACACACACACACACACATACAAAGTTGACAACGACGGTTAAGGTACGGTAGGCTACATAACATATAAGATGTTAGACTTGTATAGTTGTGTAGTGTTATCTGTCATAAACAAGGCAGAGAGCCTCCATTCTGCCTCGTAAAAACATGCCATTCATTAAACCATCACAATAACTCAGCTGTTTAATTCATGTAAAAATGTAGCATAGTTAAACCAAAAATCTTACATGTTTAACATCTCACACGTATGCACGGGTGGACTCTTGTCAGTGGTGGCCTGTAACCAGCAGCAGAAACACACTTAACACTAAAAGCAAACTCCTGCCACGTCAAGTCACATTTCTTCTTCTAAAGTCTCCCGTTTGGTTTCGGACCTTATTCCTCATTTTGTATTCGCAAAAATTGTCCCTTGAGGCTTGCCATACTGCTGTACAGCGGCTCCCTGCAGACAGCGGTATACCAAACATAGAGTACAGTAACAGGAAAGTGACATTGACTACAACCTAGAAAAACAGTGTTTCATCAGGACTGCAGGTAGCTCAGCCCATCTGTGTACTGAATTCTTTATAGGTTATCACAGCAACAAGGCTGCTGTCCTCGCTGCCTCCATCCCTTTGTGCACCGTGGTGTTTGAAAACAGAAGCTGGGGGTTCTGTAGGAGCTGAATAATGGACTGTTTTTACATGTCTTACCGGCTAAAATGGTAAACACGGCCCGCAATAGATTTGTATCACTCCCTGAAAGGAAACAGGAAGAAGAACAAAAAAAAAACAAAATCAGCATCGAAATTAAAAGAGCAGTCCCCAAGAAGAGGCCTTGCTGAGATGCATTATGGGAAGAGTTTTATCCTTACAGAAGACTTGTATTGTCCTCTGCTGCACCTGTTCTGCTTTTAATCTGCTTAAAACATTAGAAAAGTTCAAATTAATATCCCTCTGCTACAATCATATGTCATAATATCAATCCCTGACCCATAATAATAGGTTTAGCACTTCTAATCCAAAGGACAGACTGTATTTTAAGAGTCCTTAGTGAGTTTCTCTATGTGACATCATAAGAACAGTCAGTGTTACACACACTTTTTAACATGTGAGTCATGTCGTCAAACTCAGAAAATAAGCAGCCTCCTGAAGACTCAACAATCATATTTTCTCTAACACGAAAGTAAAAAATAATGAAGTTGGCTTGTTTGTCATTACTCAAAATAAACCGCTCCGTGCACAAAAACCATCAGAAAATCGATAAAAGAGTTTTTTTTTTTTTTTTTTTTAAATCGAGTTAAAAGCTGTGGCCTCTGTTTTCATCTCGCTGCCTTGTTTTAGTCGGTGATGTCACATGTCAGCCCCTCTGTCTCCTCCGTCTCCTCCGTCTCTTTCCACTGTGTGCAGTGGAACAAAGCAGAGATGGCAGAGAAACTTATCTTTAAAAAGAAACTGCACTGTGTTGTGGAATAATTTGGAAAACTGTCAGAGAGTGAACCCTATCTCAGAGAATGCCAGTCACACACACACACAGAAGCTTTTAAGCACACACGCACACACAGGCTTACAAGCACACACACACACACACACACACACACAGGCACACGCACACACAGGGACTCTGGTGTTTACATCATATGGGAAGGTATTTTTTCCTCTTACACTGCCAGGGAACAGGCCCACGCATGGACACACAGACGCTGACTAAGGCCCTAAGACTTCTGGGGTGGGGGGGGTGTTGGGGGGGAAGGGGGTGTGTGCATGCGTATAAGTGTGTGTGCATATGTATATAATTACTGTTGTGTATCTTGTCGAACAGGCTGAATGAAGTTTCAGCATGGTTTGGACAGCTGATGTGATTTATTTGCGCTGCTACAGTGTAAAGTCTGTGTGTGGGTTTCATGTTTATGTGTATTAAAGGGTGTGTATGTGTGTTTTTTGTGTGTGTCTGTTTGTGTAGTGCGGTATCAAATCATCCTGTTCGGTGTTAAGCTCTAATGTGGTTAGTGGAATGTACAGTAGAGAGTTTGTGGCTTTAGCGGAGGGGGCGGAGCTAATGCTAATCAGTTTATTCTGAAAATCTGCATAATTTGTGTGTGCATGTGTGTGTGTGTGTGTGTAATGCGTGTGTTGTTGCTCAGTTCATAAACTTTTAAGTCACTGCGTGGTGTGATTTCCCTTCGGTTTGAGGTTTGAGGTTAGACAGAGGAAAAGTGGGAGAGGACGGCAGAGAAGACAAAGTGTGTTTGTGCGTCTTTGTGTGCGTATTCATGTCTGTTAAAAGCTCCCAGCTCCCCAATCCAGAAAGCCTGGCTGATGGCTGATGTTCAGAGCTTCAACCACAACGCTTGGAGATCACAACAGGCGGCCTATTCAACCCAAGACACAAATAGAGCTCTTTTCCTCTGTGCTTAAAATCCCGTAGCTCAAACAGTGAGCTAAAAACAGATATTTTCGTCGGGAGCTGAAGAAGGCCAACCACCCAAATAAAAAAAATCACTCCTCTTTCTCCATGACGCTGTTTTCTTTTGCTAAAATAAGAACTGGCACGTACAGTATCCGCGGAGACGACCCGGCATCATCTCTTTATCCTTTCATTCACTGCCTGCGAGTGGTGCAGCTTCTCGGGATGCGAATCAACAAAGGTCAGACAGTCGCAGACGGAGGGCAACACGGAGATGGAGTTACCAGTTGCGAGACACTGGGGTATCCATTTCAAATAGAAGCCACTCTCCCGGGGGCGGGGGGGCTGCAACAGTGTGTTTGTGTGTGTGTTGCATCTATAAGTTCCTTGTGTTGCTAAGAACCAGAAGAACAATGAAGCATCTATCAGCTGTGAACTCCTTTCACTTTAAAGGAGAGGGATGAAAAGCACATTGTGGCTGATTCAATTTCTGATAAAGTCGTCTCAGTAAGCTAATTGGCTAGTTAGCTGCAAACATTAAAGGGACATTGTGTCGGAATTCCTCCCATCTAGCGTTGCGGTTGTATATCGCAAGCAACTCAATCGTATTTTTCATGCTGCATTCACCTGAAACTGGGCAGACGGCAGACGGACGACAGCCGCTGCAGGTAACGGCATAAACAAGCCTCTATGTAAACAAGTGGTCCATCAGCACGAGGCAAAACAATACACGTGACAATATGTTGATGTCGTATTGTTTACCTGACCCACGTTTTACCGGCTTTCTCTCAACTTCTAAACTAAACTAAAATGACATCTGGTTTGTTACCGACGGCCGTCTGCCCGACTGCACCTGAATGCAGCAGCTCCGGTGTCTCCACTGAGTTTCCGTGGTTTCCTACCGTCACGCTGCCACTGAAGGTGAAAACATGGAGACACAACATGGCAGCCGGCAGCGAGCTGACCCGCTCCATGTAGATATGAATGATATGAACGGCTCATTCAGAGCTGAAAGGAACACTTCACTTTGTTGATGGGGGGGATTACTGATGACAAACATACTTTTGAACGAAGTAAAAGTAAAAGTTACAAAGTTGGTAAGTTGACGAAAGTGAAAGTAAAGCCTGCAACTTGGTCAGCAATTTCGGGGGGGGGGGGGGGGTCGACAAACCAATAAACAAACCAATAAAACGGTTCATAACATTATATATCATATAAGATGTTACAACGTATATATTTGTGTAGTGTAATCTATCATAAACAAGAGATTACGGGGGGCAACAAGGAGATGGGAGTTACCAGTGAGACACTGGGGTATCCATTTCAAATAGAAGCCACTCTCCTGGGGAGGGGGGGCTGCAACAGGCTGCCACAGTGTATTTGTGTGCATGTTGCATCTATAAGTTCCTCGTGTTGCTACGAACCAGAAGAACAATGAAGCATCTATCAGCTGTGAACTCCTTTCACTTTAAAGGAGAGGGATAAGGGGAAAGAGGGGAGGAGGAAACACATTATATAAATCAGATGGTTCCTGAGGTCATTTTTGTCTCCACACACTATTATGCATGCCAGCACACACACACACACACACACACACACACAGTGTATGGCTGTGTCCACTTATGACATCATTGTAGCTAGCCAGAAAGACAGGAGAGTCAGAGAGAGCCAAGCTGACGTCATCCCATTCACTCAATGTCAATTACGTAATCATGGTGTCCAACGCCTGCAGGACAGACATGCTGTGTGTGTGTTTTTTTTTATATGTGTGTGTGTGTGTGCAAGTACACATAATTGCAATCTCATGTGTGAGAATAGACATAAAATGAGGCATGCTGATGACATCATTAGGGGGAGGCGGCCTGGCGTGAGTGTGACATGGCTGAGAGTGTTTGGGTAGAAGAGGAGGAGACAGAGCCGGCTAGAGGAGTTATGCAACACAAATCCAACTCAACAGACGAGAAGGGGCCTTTTCTGTCTTTGCTCTGCGTGTGTGTACACAATGTGCGCGTGTTTGTCTTAAGTGACTTTTCTGTAGCACTTTTACTCGAGGCAAAGAACACATTAAAAACACACAAGCGCTCAAGCGTCCTCCTGAAATGCACACCGACTGAAATCCACACACAAACACAAACACGCACGCATATACATACACACTCACTCTGCCCCCACTTATAAACAAAGCTTCCTAAGGACAGGAAATCCTTCCACCCACGTTCCTGTGTTGCTTGGCAACCGGAGCAGCGTCACCGTGTGTGTGTGTGCATGCCTCCACCGCTGCAAAAAACGGCAGCACACACAAACATGAAGACAAAGGCACACATATACAAACTGAAACTCCTTCAACTCTGCTTCTTTAAAAGACAAAACAACAAAAAAATTAAGTAAAAAAAGAAGAGAAAGATCCAGCAGATGAGTGAGGCGAAGCTGAGCAGGCTGATATTCACCACAGCTGCCCTCCCATTCGTCAGCTATGGATCTAAACCAAACATGACATCAGCCCTTGTAAACATAAAACACTTTTTCCCCATTTATAAGTTCTATTTTTACACCGCTGACGTCTTTTCAATGCGTGATAATGCGTGTGCACATGTGAGCACGGCTCTGGATGTGTCTGTGTGTTTATATGCACGTGCACTCGTGTGCGACTGTGTGAGGATGCGACCGGCAATAGCTCAGCACGACTAAGTAGACGGAGGCTAATTGAGCCGAGGTGCCCAGCACTGTGGACAATGAGTCCATTTCAAATCAGCAGGAGGCCTATTGAAGACAATTATAACCTGGGGGATACAGAGGAGCATTATTCTTCGAAGCCATCTTGGCCACTTAGGCCCGGCTGTGTTTCCACTGCAATTTTAAAAACCTGCTTTTAACTCTCCAGCTGTTTTAACACACTAAGCCGGACATGAAAGGCACAGTTCACCTTCCCAAACACGCAGAAATTAAATACGGCAAACTAAGTTGTTACCAACTCGCGGCAGTGGGGGAAAAAGATGGATGACAACTAAACACATCACTGTCTTCCTCTAAACTCTAATTAGGAGAACACAGCAACCGTCCATCTGTCCCTCTGTCGTCAATGCCACGTGATAACTCAAGGACGCCTTGAGGGAATTTCCTCGATTTTTTGGCACAAATGTTCACTTGGACTCATGGATGACCTGGTTAGACTTTGGTGGTCAAAGGTCAAAGGTCAAGGTCACTATGACCTCAAGTCTGTCGCATTTAATGTGGCAGAGGATGAGCCGATTCGAATTTGGAGCTCGAAGGTTGAGGGTGAAGGTCACCGTGACCTTAAAGGACACTTCTTGGGCCAAAACTAATATGCTAATTATGACAAAATCCATTACATACCAAGGAAAGAAATGTGAAAATAACTGTCAGAGTTTATGAGGTTGACACATCACAGCACTTGAGAGTGAAAGTCTTCTTGAATACTTTTTAATTGGGTAATTTTAACCAGACTCTTATGATTTTTCCTGCTACAGAGGGTTTGTGGTTATTATGACACATAGCGCTCATTAGCAGTTGCCAAAAGGTGAAGGTCATGTGAATTAGCCAAGGTCTCTTTGCCAAAGGCAATTCAGTCTGCCAGGATATTTACAGTCATGTAAGTGCTATCAACATTTTAAATATGGTGTCACTAACTGGTGTTTCAGCCAGCTGAAGAAACCGAGCTGTGAGTCAGAGCTTTGTTGTCGAGATAAAGATTGGGTGAGTCATCTTGCTGCATCGCTAGCTAGCTACCTTCTACATCCATGAAATATATAGCAACAGGAAAACGGTGACATGTTATGAGGTTGATATGAGTCAACTTAAAGACATAACAACTTATATAGCAGGATAAGGGTTTTCAAAATAAAGTTAACTAGACAGAAAAAACACACCACCTGCGCTGCGCTACTGGATACCATCCAATGGCCACCTTCAGGTTATGTGTTGTTTAATTAAAGTGACACTGTATTCATTTAAGTGGGAAGTGATTATGGAAAATTATGATTTTTGTCTGATTGACCTGTACCCTCCCTTGAGACAGTCACCGTGGGCAACAGGTGAGCAACTTTTTCAGAGACAGTTTTGCACTTTTGACAAATTAACGGGGTTAAGGAAAGACTAATTAGAAGCAGCCGGGGTATGCCTTCACCAGCTCAAAACTTTTCTCTGTGTTGTTCAAAACGGTTTTTGTGTTAATGATCATTTGGAAAAAAGGCAGAAATGGAAGAAAAAGGTTATTTTCATGCAATCTTTCCTCAAGTTTTCACTGTGCCAGAGATGAACGGTTAATGACTGAGGTTGCTTTAATCTTTTTTTTTCTTCTTTTTTGGGGTGGGCGTGGACGATGCCTTTAATTAGTTTAACTATTTTTAGTCTACTTGGATCCTTTGGGGAATCAAACCCTTCACAATGGAAGTCGTAGCACCGTGGTTTACCGTACGGAAGCGGCTGGATTTTTACAGTACAGCCGTCTTTGGAATCCGCAGCTTACTGTTCAGCATGAGCTCAGCACCGGTCATGAAGATTTCGGCAGCGACATTCCTGCTCATAGTGTCAACACTGAAGCGCCCGTGTCCTCTTTACGCTGAGCAAACACACAGTGAGCCCATCGTACCTATAAAACTAAAGAAGCGCGCATGTTTTTACCACTTTTTGCTGATAAGCTGCACTTGTGTGTTGTTTACCTTTGAGTACTAAATGTCCTGTGCTACCTCTGCAGTACACTTTTTTTTTCTGAGTGTGCATTTTCGACATATGGCTCATGGGCCACAGCTGACCACAGCACAGCAGTGGGCTATAGTGTAGCTCCGGGCGCATGCGGCTAATACAATGAGAAATATTAAAATGGCCATTTTCGAGTATTTATCCTGAATAAATGATAAAGAAAACTCTCTGATGCTTTTTGTTCAAACCACCAGACTGTTCAATTCATTCGCACATGAATTATAGATCCATTATGGACTGTTTGAGCTGTGTTGAGGGAATCAGACTAACAACAGTTGTACTGAGAGCCCGAGCCATCCTCACCAATTATCTGTGTCTGGGGTGGAGCCTGAATTCAATATTCAATTTACACAATTCAATTTTTCGCGTTCCGAGCCTCCAATTGAAAAACTGCTGTTGTCAAAAGAGCCACAACAGACAATGAGAGCGAGGGGAGCCTCAACTGTCTCCAAAAGTGGAAAAAAAGAAGCGGGCGAAGTGAACGTGGCGCCACGGGGGCGTCCATTGAGAGACAGGCGGAGGTGGAGGGGGCGAGAACTCCATTGAGCGCAGCCATGGGGGGTCAATATGTGAATGAACGTTTGCCATGGAGGTGAATTATGAATGAGCAGCACTCTGAGCACTCCTGGAGAGAGCGTGTCAGCCTCCGTCTCCTTCACTCCTTCCTCTCCTTCCTCCTCCTCCTTCTCCTCCTCCTCCTGTCCTAAAATCTCCATCATCCTTTTCCCTTCCTCTCCGTCTCCGTTTCATCTCTCGCTCCTGGATTAATCTTCTCATCTGCCTTATTCTCGGTCATCTGATCGCTTTACCTCCCTCCACCCTCCTCCTCCTGTCTCCAGACCACGGGGAGATGGAGGTAGACACAAACGCCGTCTGTCTGAGACGACAGAACATTCTTCCCCAGCACATACATATTTACACAGCCTCACTCACACAGACACACACAGTAGCAAAAGATAACACAAAAGCAAACAGTCCTGCACGTGCAAAGACAGACGCGTGCATTAAGTGAAACGCTCACAGGCGAACTGACACACACACATTTCTCCCAGCTGTTCTCCTGGCCACAGTGTGTGTGTGTGTGTGTGTGTGTGCGTGCGTGCATGTGTATTCGTCTGTGTGTAATCCAATGTGCTGCTGCTCAGCCTGTGCCACGCTCTCTCCTCTGTTGCTGTGCGTCTGATCAGATCTGCCTCCCTCAACCTGTTTGCCGTCTATGGCACACACACACACACACGTGCACACACACTCTCTCTTTCACACACACACTCACACACATATAGGCTAGAAGCTGCTACTACTTATCCAGCCTCATTCACTGTCAGCCAAGCTTCAGGGAAAGAAAAAAACTAAATTCATTCAGTGCTGCTTTTGCAACCTCTAAGTAATGGCTGTGTGTGTGTGAGTGTGTGTTACCTGCTGCACTTCAAACTCCTGAACACACACTCACACACACAAACAGTGAGAGAGGGGGGGTGTGAAGGGGACTCTGCCCCCTTAAAAGGGAGTGTTATCCCCCCATTTTGCTTGAGCCCAACTTCAAGTAGCCCACTGGAGAAGTGTGTGTCTGCGTGTGTGTGTGTGTGTGGTGGAATGGGATCACGCTGTTCCCTAAAAAGTATCCACTCCTTTTGATCCCTTCACTCCAGTTTACAGCGGTCAGCTCAGCTCGCTTTACACACTTTGGCCCCTTTTGAGCTGCTGGAAAAACAAGCCTGAAAACTCACAGCAATGTATATATAGGCTACACACACACAGACACACACACACATACACAACACAACACACACACACACCTCCACTATTCCCTTTAAGTGAGGAGCCATGCAGCATATGTCAACACCTCACACACACACACACACACAGCTGCATACAGCCATAAAGTCACCTTAGGATCCTTGTGTTTTCCAGGCGAGCCCCTTCTTCACACTCTTCCTCTCCTCTGTCACACTTCTCTCTCTCCTCCTCTCCTCCTTTCCTTCCTTCCTTCCTTCCTCGCTTCCTTCCGTGCTGTCCGTCCGTCCTTCTTCTTCTCTCTCTCTCCCTTCTCTTCGTCCTGATCCTCGGTCAGTTCCCAGCGTTTTTCCCGAGCCCCTCCATGTCCGCCCCGCCAGTCGCTTCTACCGCCGAGCGAGCGAGCGTAACCTACACACACACACTCACACACGCACACACACGAGCCGCTGCGTTCCTATAGTCTCTCTTTCTCTCTCCCTGTTTATCCCCCTCTCTCTCTGCGCGCGCTCTCTCTCTCTCCTCTGTCGGAGAAGAGCTCGGTGAGTGTGTGTGTGTATGTGTGTGTTTGTGTGTGTATGTGTGTTGTGTGTGTGCGGGGATGCGTGTGTTTGTGTGCTCTGCCTTGCCCCGCCAGCAGCAGAGGACTTCCCCCGGCGCCCGACCCGGGTCCTAGCGCCAGCTGGGTTCACTGAAAGAATGCTATTGTGTACGGAAGGTACCTCCAAAGATCGTCTATGGTTTGAACAAGACGATTCACTCACTCAGTGCCTTGGTACAAAAGGGGCAAATATTTGGGCATTAATGCCTCTTTGTTTTTGCAGTTTAGCATGTATGATAAATAATAATATGATAAAATGAGCGAGACAACTTGAAAAAGCAGAGAAACAACAACGACAACAATAATCCCCCAAAATAAGGTTGTGTTCCAGTGGCTTCGGGAAAATCTATTTTTGGGATATGACACGCACACACATTAATCCAACACCATCATACAGTTCAGACAAATGGTCAGAACTGATCATGATTGGGCAATTCAAGATGATTTTAAATGATGGAGAAAACACCTCCCTTGGCACATTTTTAATCCATGCTGTTTTAGAATTTGTATCTGTGTAATTGTTTTTTTGGTTTTGACCTTGTGTTTTATATCATTTGCATACTGTGTGTGACATTTGTATTTATCTGCTTATATTGTTTGTGTTGAAATCCTGTATCTCCTATGCTTATCTACTTGCATGTATTAGGATGGCCTGGTTAATTAAATAACATGTCCAGGTAGCACAACTATAGAAGTGTACAATCAAGCTAGAAGTGTACAGAGTAAACAGATGTGCTCACTATGAATGTATTGAGGGATGTTTGTTTCAGCCATCTAAGGAGGCGTTTAGAGCAGTTAACATCCAAAGGTAGCAGGTTTCTTTCTTTCTTTTTTTTTTGTCAGTAAGTTGTTTTGAGTCTGTACCCCAGTGGTCGCTATGGCAACAGCAGGGCAGAAGCAGAGGCTGAGAGCCATGCGAGGGGCGTAGGAGCCGTTACAGATGGAGGATGGAGGGGACGTGTCCTCTGTGCACGATGGAGGCTGAGCTCTGTCTCACCTGCTTGTTCAGACCTTACATCATCATTTCATGTTGTGAAGTTGGAGTCTGACTGAGAAGCTTCACAATCTGAGTCCTTGTGAAGAAATCAATTCCCTGCCTCCTCACCACACCTCATGCACACACATACCTTCCACCTCCACATTAAATGTATAGCCTGTCTGAGTTGTGTGTGCGACACATGCTTGAGGTTTGGAAAAAGTCAGATGTGAGCAGTGAGTAGCAGCATACGCCTTTGTTTTTCGTACGGAGTGAGTCATCCTCTCAAGCATAGTCAATCTTTGGTGCAGCTACCTTCTTCCTCGTCTCCCTCCACCCTCCCTCCCTCTTCTCCCTCCCGTCCTTTCTCAGAGCGTCATCAGGTTGCCATAGCAACGGCCCGCCTATGGGAGACAGAGATCAGTTCATTATGGACCATGGGATCCAGAAACTGAAGGACATGATTTTTTTTTCTGTGAACACAGGAAGTGGGAGCTCTTAACAGGAAAGCTTGAACTTGTTCTTAGTTAAACAGCCGGTGCAGTTTTGCTGACTGGTGTTTGGGGTAAAAAGGGGAAGTGTGTGCTGATCCATTTAAAGACTTCAAAAAGTAAGGCATGTCTGCCATCCCAGCATGCTGCTAAAAATAAACCTCATTTCATTAGATATGCAAATGGACTGCTTTGAGATGTAAACATGTTGCCTGAAGAAACAGTTAAGCAGAAGTTGCTCACACACTTCAGAATTAATGGCTCTGACAGACGTGGCAGCGATCGGCCTACTGAAAGCCTCAGACAGGAAATCCAAACGCGCTCTCATTTTATTTATGGGTGGGGAAATCGAAGTGGGAGAAGTGCAATGCAGCGCGTGTTGAGAGTCAAGTTGAGAGATGGAAGCACAAAATACACCAAGGAAACTGTTTTGTTTGATAAAGATCAAAGGGAATTGTTAGGAGAACGAACTGTGTTTACAAGTCCTCAAATCCAGGCTGCTTCCCCCTGCCCCTCTTATTACTGTGTGTGTGGGGGGTGGGGGATGGGGGGCATATATGTGTGTGTTTGTGTGTGTGTTTGCTGCACACCCAGAGGGCTGCATTAAGCTGAAGTGACAGTGGGGATCTTTAAGATGTCTTCCAAAGTTTGCTATTGAGTGAGATCCTATCTCTGTGGAGAGGAGAGGAGGAGAGGAGAGGAGAGGAGAGGAGAGGAGAGGAGAGGAGAGGAGAGGAGAGGAGAGGAGAGGAGAGGAGGAGAGAGAGGAGAGGAGGGGGGGGGGGTGGAGGGGGAGGGGGGGGGAGGGGGTGGGAGGGGAGAGGAGAGGAGAGGAGAGGAGAGGAGAGGAGAGGAGAGGAGAGGAGAGGAGGAGAGGGGAGGAGGGGAGAGAGACTAAACACAACAGAACAACAGGAGGACTGAGGAGGAACTTCAGACACAGATAGTGAAGGAGTAAGACAGAGTTCATGCAGCAGGTAAAGCTCAGAGATAAGTGATGATTTTTTACGGGCAACAAGTGACAACATAAAATGTAACCAGCTCAGCTTTCAATCTACTCAAATAAAAAAAAACAAGCTGCCACATTTAAAGACACCTGTGGATGACCTAATATTAGAATTATCATTAATATGATTTTTTTTGTCTGTTCAGACTGTGAAAATGCTGTCAAGTCATTCGGTGTGAAATTAACTCCTTTTCATGATATGGTAAAGTAAACATGACATAACAGTAGCAGTAACAGTATTGCATTGTTACACATTGTAACACGTTACTCTTTACTGTACTGGTATATGAATGAGTGCAGCTGATGACTCCAGCTCCACATGAGCCTGACACTGCTCAGCTTCAGTGTGAAAGGGTCAGCAGACTCGCCACAGGTTCCTATAGCAACAACAGGGTTACCTTAGGTTTGCTATAGTAACCCATTTGTAGATATGATGACGTCCAACCAAAGCTGTCATAGATTTTTCTCTAATTGAAAACAAAGGTTCTTAAACTTAATTCATAGCATATGGCAATGTAAGAGGCTATATGACACATAAAGTAAATGCTGACATAGCCTAAGTCAAATACGAGGGGATATATTATTCTCATCATATATGGATATCCTCTGGATATATGAAGGTGTAATTATTATAACAACTGTAAAACTTTTACCTACTGTACATGGATTAAAGGAGACATATCATGCCTCCTTTCCACAAATTGAAATAGTCCCCAGGTGTCTTAAAGACATGTCTGTGACATACTTTGGTCATAATACCACAAGGATTAAACATCACAGCTCTTTTCATCCTCTCTAAACAGCCCTGTTCAGAACATCTGGTTTCAGTACCTGTCCCTTTAAATGCAAATGAACCACCGCTTGCCCCGCCCCTTCTACCGGTCCCAGGTAGGGGTGGGATTATGCAAACTCGAAATCCTAGTCACTGGAAGACAACTGAGGGAACAGCTCGCAAAACCACATGGATTTCAACCTGGGGAGCCTGAACATTACAGATTCCTTTTCACATTTTGGGGCCGAAAGGCAAGACAAACACCCAAATATATGTTAAAGAGCCTTCAGAAAGTAATATTTCCACAATAAGTCCCCTTTAAAACAAATTGTCAGTGTCACTGTCAGTTCTACCCCAAAGTAAAGTGGTTAAGATGATCTGACTCTCAACTTGTGTACAACTTGTCTCATCATGGGACTGCTTGTGTTCCTGGTCCTGTCAGACTTCATTGTTGCTCTGTGATCCCTCATCATGACTGAAAAAAAGAATGATGACATAAGCCAAGGTGTGATCACCTGGGACTGGCACTCACAGTATGTCCTCACAGTAATCTACCGGTACTACTTGATTAAAATGTTGCAGTTATGTCAGAGGGACCCAGCTGGACTGAACATGCTTAAACAAATAAAGTGCAGAGATTGAGGCCAAAGGCAACAAGGTGGAACAGGCTGAACCTGTGAATCAGTCATTCACAGACTCACTTAGAGTATGGACTTACTGTACGAGCACACGGACTCACAGGCAGCGGAGGGCCAGGGAGGCGTCCATCCATTCATGATCCTTAATTCTTTAAACGGGGCTGCCATCTTGGCCTGTCTACCCAGGGGGGCGTCAGCCGGGCAGAGGGGGTGGGTCAGCACTCATGTGTGTGACAGGAAACAGGCAGGCGTATTGGCTGTCAATCAAACAGCCTCTTTATTTCCTCTCTCCGCTCCGTCTCTCCATGTGTGTTTCTCCGCCGCTCACCGTCTCTTTTTCCCTCAGCCCGTCTCTCCTTCAAGTCTGACAAGCAAAAGATTTTCACTTACTTCAGAGAGGGAAAATAAATGAGAGCGAAGTGTAAGAGTCTCCCTGTCTCCTTTTACCCCCCCTCCTCTCTCTCACACACACATACACATGCATGCACACACTTTGTCTCACATGTCTGAAAGACATCTAGCAGTGGTTTGTCATCGTAGTGGGCCGTGTTTCCAAATCATTCCTTACACTTTTTCTGCAGACACATTACATTCCTCAGAGGACGGGCCGAGCTGAGAGAGAGGAGAGGAAGTTGTACGCTCTCCCTTTCCAAATGCAGTTGAGTGCTCCACACGGATCGATAGTAATCCTCGGTGGGAGCCGTTTATTTTGGAATGTGTGAGGCCCAGTGGGTGACAAAATCCACATTCACACTCGCACATGCGTGCAACATTATAAATCTCGCTGCAGCTGGAGTCGGTGCTGCGCTTGCACACATAAGCACCGCCGCTGCACGCGCCGGTGCAGACAAAGTGACACACAAACTCACGCACGCCGACAAGTACACACTCGGCGCGCTCAGGGCCAGTGACAAGCAAAGCCTCCTGTTGGGCTGGGCTCTCCTCCCTCCTCCACTGAGCAGAACTCACAGGGCTCCAGGCTGGAGGAGGGGACCCAGTGTGTCTCAACACTGTCCCCTGCCAAGGTCTCTGTTTCTGGGGATGGCAGCTCTCAGCAGCTGGCTAGGCTGGAGCTCTCTGTGTGTTGACTCCAAGCCGCTGGCTGTCGAGTCCTGCCAGGAATTTATAATTCTACAACCACAAAGGAACTTTTTTCCCTCACTAAGGATTAATTTTTTCATAAAGGGTCGGACAGAAAACAGTCAAATTGTGTTTGTATGTGTGTTTAAATAAAAAGGTCAAATTTCAGCAACATCAGTTCAGTGGGATCAATGCATTTGGCACAGTCATAGTGAATCCTGCCAGTTGTTCATGTTAAATTAAACTTTAATTAACTTTTTACATGTAAATTTGAGCTCAATTCTGTCTTACCATTATATTTTTTGTTTTTTTAATGTTGTTTTTTGTCATCAAGTTTGGTGGGATCCTCCAAATACTTCACAACATGAGCCACAGCTACACTTGCTGTCAGTTCAGCTACCATCCACTAATATACGGATATAAAACAGACCCTTATACTGATAATTCAGTGCAATGATTATTTATCCAGTACAGTTTCAGCCCCATCAAAGCCGGAGAAGTGCTCCAGCTGTGAGTTGCCTAAAACTGTCTGTAATAGGGTTTTTTTTTTTCTTCTGGAACTGGGTGGTCCCAAAATACATCTTCACACTTTGCAACAGTAGAATAAATTGCCTCTACAGTGCTGGAAGTCAGAGCCAGAGAGTCTAAAATGGAGGAGACTATTGTAGTTTATTAGCTGTATTGCATCATTAGTTAACCCTCATCTGTTTAAGGGGAAACTGCTCCAAGAGGAGTTTTCAAACAGTTATAAGACTGTGGTAGAAATACAGCATGAATAAACTCTATTCACCCTGTGTTCCAGCAGCATCCAAGCCAACAGGTTTATGTACACATGTAGGTAAACAAAACCGGGTCACAACTGAGTGTTTGGACTGTGTATGGTCAATGTGCAAAATTGAGGATGTAGTTAAAACTCCTAAACAACTGGCATCATCATGTATTTTCATTCAGCCCAGTGTCAGCTGCTTTCAGCCCTCTGTGTTTGCTGAGTCTCTCCTACTCTCTGCTCACACATACACTATTTCAATTCAGCTGAATTACCAACAAAGCTGTTTTCATATACAGGTTTTTTCTGTTTCTGTTCTCTATAATAATCTTGGCGACAGTGCCTCTACAACAAGGATAATAAAAAGGACTATCACCTTGTGTGACCATCTGCTGGAGGGGCTTCTGTCCTGACGGTGTATGTGTCTACTCATTTTAGACTGTTTACTTATTAAACAAAGGTGTTGGAGCAGATGGTTCTGGCCCACTTTAACCCCTGTGGACTCTTCTATGGACAGGAGCTAAGGTTTGTCCAAAATAAATCGCTAGTTTGTTACAAGCTGCCAAAGATACTTTATTACTGTCTTTAGTAATAGAGTATAAAGAGCAGTGTTTTTCAACGCCTGGAATTCAAATAGGGTCGCCTGAAATGTAATTGATAAAAAAAAAAAAATACTGATAATTTTTTAAAAACTAATTATTATCTTTTTAAAGATATGATTAAAAATACCACACACAATCTTAAAGGGATAGTTCACCCAAAATTCAAATTTCACCCATTATCTACTCACCGTCATGTCGACTAAGAGCTGTGAGAATTTTCAGAGTCCTCCGTTCCTTCTCTGAGTTACGGGGGGTCCACGCAGCAGTATTTGTCCATATAATGGTTGTCAATGGACACCAGGTTTCTTGGTCCAAAAAGACACACCAAAAAATATTCAAATACCTCCATACTGCTCGTCTGTAATGTCCCTCTTGTATTGAAGCCCCAACATGAGAAATTGTTCCGAAGAAAATAAGTAAGTCTATATTTTAATCTTGTTTGTAGGGGAAGCTCCCAGTGTCTCAGTTCACTGCTCTTCCTGTGTCTGTGCAAATCTTACGTGATTTGTACTGGCCAGCGGAACAATTTCTCATGTCGGGGCTTCAATACAAGAGGGACATTACAGATGAGCAGTATGGAGGTATTTTGATGTTTTTTGGTGTGTCTTTTTGGACAAAGAAACCTGGTGTCCATTGACAACCATTATATGGACTTGAATAGATAATGAGTGAAATTTGAATTTTGGGTGAACTATCCCTTTAAATAACTGTATTCAATACACTTTCTCGAATATAAATGGAGTTTAAATAAAATGCAGCATATAAAAATATTTGAGTTGGTGCATCTTGATTGACGGCCATGATCACGTGACTGCATGTGTTCGAGAGGTCACCAGAAATATATGATATCAAAATGAGGCCATGAGCCAAAAAAGGTTGAGAACCACTGATATAGAGTAATATATAGAGTAATATATATTACCAACCGGTTTATTTGAAGATGCTTTGTCCCTCCTGATAGAAACATTTTGAAAGTGCAACAGCCAATGGTACAACTCCAACAACGTGATCAGCTGACTGATGATGTAACTTCATGACTCAGGCACGTTGCATGGTGATGCAGCTGACCAGTGGTGTAACTCCATCACTCAACCCCATCACTCAGTCACAAACGTTTATAGGGCTGGCTGTGCTGCTGCAGTCCGAGATAACTAACTCTGGAAGCTTTTCCCTCACTCTCTTCTACAACGCATTATTGAATTAATAATGTGCACTCCACAGAACAAAGAGCCACATGAGGAGTAAATGGCACAAGAGAGGAAGCAGGCATAAGCCTGAGCATCCATGTTGACCCACTACTTCTACTGTGTTCCAGGGGCTGGCCTCTCTCAGCCACTTTGTGCACAGCAAAGTTAGTGAGGACCCCACAACTTCGTTTTTTTTGTGTTTTTTTTTTACCATGTTGCTCCATTGGCACTTTCACCAATTAACACCAATTTCTTGCATATCATTTCAAAAATCTTATCAATTTGCAGACATGATGCTGTGAATGATGAGCATCAGGGTTTAGTAAATCACACTGAGATCTCTGGAGGCTTTGTCTGGCAGCGTGCTGTGAGGGCTTGTCTGGGCTTGCTGTTGGACTTTTTTGGGGATCAGTTTGGATCTCTGGGCAGAGACGTTCCCCTCCGAGGCAGTCAGGCAGGCCAGCACACCACACACACACACACATCCACACACACACCCACACCCACACCTGTGCTTCGCCTGAGAACATTGCATTATCTGAGGCAATCTAGCATCACGACGAATCACGCTGCCATTTCTGCGGGGCAAAGTGAGAGCAGTAAAAATGACCAAAAGCAGGAGGAACGAGCATAAAGCTGAAAAACTGTCATTTTCGACATAAAAGCGCCCAGTATGGAATGACACGCTGCAGTAAACACTGATGAGGAAATTGATCTCTGCTAACTTGAATCCATTTAGTTAATGCTTTCACACTGAACGAGCGGTTCACGGTTTAAATTGAGGTCAATTCTGGATATTGTTTGAAGCTAATTTTAAAATGGGCGGCCGTGATGCCGTCGTATCATTACACATGCGAGACAATACTTTCCAGGCATATCCACCAACCATATCAATTTATACTCAGTCATTCCAACCAAGCCAGATATGATACCTTTCTATTATCAGATGATATATCTAACCGGAGCGGGCCTCGGGGGCAGGAAGGATGGAATAATGGAGCGGAAGGGGCGCGTGCTGTATGTTGCTCTATACAGACACATGGGACCTGACCACTCAACTATCTCTGGGCTTTGCAGCCGTCAGCAATACAGACATATCCTCGGCAATACAGCCTTATCCTCGGCAATACAGCCGGCTCAATAGTGTACCTCCTTCAATGCAGTATAATCACCTCTTGTGACAACATCCGTGGCTTCTCAGGAGTCTATCTACCTCCTCAAATACCCTCGCACCATAAGATAAAGACATTAGAGACTATGGGATTTGGAGAGAGCTAAGCATTGGGTCTAACAGTCTGTGATGCGCCGCGATACAGACTTCGAACGCCTAAGAAGTTTGGGATCTCTCTAACAGATAGCATCAAATGAGCGCAGCAGAGCGGCGGGGCAGACTGGAGCAAAGCTCAGCATGTCGCTGAGCTGGTTGGGAGGGTTTCCGTTGTTTGTAGCCGAGGCGCCACGACGCGTTAGGGGGAGAAAGAAAAAAAAAAAGAGCCTTTTAAAACAAAATGAGAACGATGAGGGAATCGTCTGTGAGACTCCATGTGGGAATAGAGAGGATGGTTATCCTTGCAATGTTTGCTGGGAATAAACAGCTGTGAATAACTTTAACAATGATACACCCAATCGGATTAGCATGGCATTGAAATAAAAGGTCAGTAAGAAAACGCTTCATGCCACATGTCTTCTCTGTGAATCTATAAAGCAGCTTTTTTTCCTCTTCACTGTTGTGTCGCCTCTCACACTCTCCCATCCTTCCCCTCTCTCTCTCTCTCCTCCCTCCCTCTCCCTCTCCCTCGCTCGCTGTCCCTGGGTGGGATGAGTCATCGAAGAGAGAGAAGAAAAGAAAGGAGAGGAGGTGTATTTGTGTGTACTGTATGTATTTGTGCGTGCGCGTGTGTGTATGTGTTGTGTCATTCCTCCTGAGGTGCTGTGCCCTTCACACTCCTTCTCAGCTTCATGTCAACCTCGCTGCGAGAGTCCAGACGTTGGAGCGCGTGGACTCAACTTTGCTTTGATCTCTCTATACAGCAGTGTACGTTAATGCTCTAAAACAAGTTGTTACACTGTGTTAAATGCTGCTGTTGTGTAAATATTTCTCCGGTGATAGGATGAAACCACCTACATTGTGACCACCTACTTTTGTTCCTAGTAAACAATAAAGTAACCCACGGGGGTTTAGCAGTTTCAATCCCTAACACACACACACACACACAGAAGAAATACCTTGGTAACAACAATTTCTCTCTCTCATTTTCACATTAAAGGTATAATGTGTAGGAATTCCCCCCATCTAGCGGTGCGGTTGCATATCTGAACGTATTCTTCATGTTGCATTCACGTGAACTCGGGCAGACGTCAGACAGACAACAGACGCTGCATGTAACAGGATAAACAAGCCTCTATGTAAACAAGTGTTCCGCCAGCACCAGGCTAAAAAACACGTGACAATATTGTCGTGATGTTGTATTGTTTACCTGACCCACATTTTACCATCTCTCTCGTCGAGTAAAATGAGAGACGGCGACAGCGTCATTCAGGTGTCTGACTGCACCTGAATGCAACACCAGTGCCTCCGTCCTTCCTCACACTACACAGTGGTGACAGTTTTAACAGGCGCTACCTGGAAGACTTTCTCCCCGAGCGGACAGCTCTGGTGAGTTTCCGTGGTTACCTATGGTCATGCTGCCACTGAACGTAAAAAATGGCGATGCAACATGGCCGCCTCGGCAACCCCCCTTGTGCATTTGTTGTGGTGTATGGAAATATAATATTTATTATTATATGTATTAATTGTAATTAACTGTGGTTCACATAAAGCTAAATAGTTTGAAGTTGCTATGGTGACATTAGAACGTTGTACCGTTGTGTATAAGTAGTCTCCATGGTAACGGTTGTCAGCGGTCGATCAGCTGTCTGAAGAAGTCACCGGTGTTTTGTGCTTGAGCGATGCCTGCTATTTGTAAATAAATGAAGATCTTAAAATCAACTATACGGCTCGGAGTCACCATCGGAACCCACCACCCCAAGAACACAACAATGGCGACGAGGATGATTATTTTTTGGTAATTATATTTACCTTAAAATACGACGGTGACCAACTGAGTTTGGCAGTTGATGAACGTTAACATTACAAAACGAACGGACAGAAGAAGCCGGTGAAAAACGTTAACGGCAACTAACGAAAGCTGTCATGGCTATGTTCAGCACCGAGTCAGGCTTATGCTTTGATGAAGCAATCGAGAGCTTCGAGGCATATGAGGAGCGTTTTCATCAGTTTGTGGAGGCCAACGAGATAGAAGATGACCGAAAGAGAGCGGTTTTTCTGGCAGTCGTTGGTCCCAAGACGTTCGCTCTCCTGAAGGACTTGGTGGCACCACAGAAGCCGGGTGAAGCTACGCTGGATGAGCTAACGAAAGCTCTACGGGGCTTCTATCAGCCGAAGAGAAATGTACTTAGCGAGAGGTACGTTTTCAGATGCAGAACACAGTTGGCAGGAGAGTCGCTAGCTGAATATATTGCGTCTCTCAAAGGACTGGCCAAGACATGCGAGTTTGGGGCTACGCTAAATGAACAGCTGCGGGACCAACTTGTTTACGGTGTTGCCAACAAGGACTTGAGAGGAAAACTTCTAAGTGCCGCGTATGGTAACGCGCTAGATTGGCCAAAAGTGCTGGACATTGTCGACAACTTCGAGTGCACAACCCGAAGTATGATGAAATTCCAGCAGCCACAGATGAGGACCGACCAGGTGACAAGACAGCGACAGGGACCATCCAAGGCGAAGCAACAGCAGAGCCAGAGGACGCCGGACTACCAGAACGCCAGCGGGGGAGAGAGCAAGCCCTGTTACCGCTGCTTGGGGACCGGACATACGCCGCAGACGTGCCGCTACAAGGACTTCCAGTGCCGGGGCTGCCAGCGATCGGGACACCTAGAGAGGGCCTGTCGTCAGAGACCACCGCCAGCGGGAGGAACACCAGCCTACGGGGGAAAGCAGCGCTTTGAAGCAGCGCGCTACAATTGTAGCCAAGCAACGAGAGGCACGCGCTACATTGAATCGACCATCAACACACAGCCGCTGCAGGCTGCAGCGACAAGAGAGGAAGATGACACTGAGCTGCTGCAGTTGACAGCTGCGAGCAGCCAGCAACAACCACTGTCAGGGGATCAGAGAAGCTCTGAGAAAGACTTTGGACTGTTCTCTATATCTAGGGATGACAGTGAGTATGTAAAACCATATAATGTCATGGTCAGAGTAAACGGGGAAAAAGTTAAAATGGAAATAGACAGCGGGGCAGCTATGTCTATTATGTCAGAGAAAATGTACAAAAAACGGTTCAGCAGGTTTAAACTGCGTTCATCTGAAGTAGTGCTAAAAGACTACTCAGGAAAAGTCATATCAGTGATGGGTGAAATGGATGTAACAGTGAAATGTGGGGATCAAATGCTAAAGTCAGTGTTACTTGTGTCAGAGGGGAATGGTCCTACTCTCATGGGGAGAAACTGGATCAGGGGTTTCAAGTTACCGGGGAGGAGTGTGGTGTATGGAAATATAATATTTATTATTATATGTATTAATTGTAATTAACTGTGGTTCACATAAAGCTAAATAGTTTGAAGTTGCTATGGTGACATTAGAACGTTGTACCGTTGTGTATAAGTAGTCTCCATGGTAACGGTTGTCAGCGGTCGATCAGCTGTCTGAAGAAGTCGCCGGTGTTTTGTGCTTGAGCGATGCCTGCTATTTGTAAATAAATGAAGATCTTAAAATCAACTATACACCTATTCGGCGAAATAACCGTTAGTCGAACGCCGCCATTACTGCGGTGGCAGCTCCCAGTCAGGCAGCTCTGGGCTCTATGCGTGAAGCGGGTATTTGCATGCAAGTGGACCATTTCTCTTCCTTTTCTCGTCTGCGAACATGTCCAGGAGAACTGGGAGGACATGTGCCGTCGTTGGCTGTTGTAATAGCAGCAGAAAACTCCAGCTTTGGAAAACAACTAAATGTAAAATACACAGTCCCTTACTACATGAGGACTGTCCATGTTTCAGACCATACGGATTACACAGATTTCCTGGGCGTGCCGAGGACCAAGGTGTTCGCCACAGGTGGATAAAGAATATAAACAGAAAGGACTTCGTTCCCAACAAAAACAGTACGGTAAGTGTTTTCGTGATGCCACAATGACTAGCATTCAGGATAGCATAGCCTAACAGCTAATTTAAACTTACCGTTAGCTATCGCTACTCACTAACGTTTATGTTAGCAGCTGCTGCACTGCTGCTGTAACGTTAATCCTGTGCAACTCATAAATCAGTTTGCTCGTTGGTGTTTACAACTTGGTCCCATTGCATGGAAAATAGCCTACTGTTGTCTGTTACAGGCAGGTGTGTTAATAACCATCTTATGAACCACATAGTTTCAGTGTTAAAACTGAAAAAAGAAAAACAATGCTGTTAGTCAGGGCGCTTAGCTAAACGTTAACGATGGGGGAGTCGGTGTTCACGTTGCATGAACAAAATACTTTATTGAAGAAGTAAAAGTGAAGGCATCTATGTCAATATGCAGTCTACTGCAAGTCCAGCGATTATCAGCCAATTACCGGATATCTGATCTGACTTTTTAAAAAATCATTTGATCAATAATGAAATCAACTGTATTTCCCAGCTTGGGATCAATAAAGTATCTTATCTTAATGAAAATTAAAATGCTGACATGATTGAATATATATGTTTTGTGTAGTTATTGTCACTGCAGTAATGTCATGACCAATATTTTGTATAATAATTAAATGTGGGGCTGCTGCTTCTGTCATCATTTCCCCCAACTCTCAAGGTGTGTGGACTACACTTCCCTGATGGTAGACCAACGAAGGAACACCCATACCCTGTATTGAATATGGGATATAAACAATATGTAAGTTTATTTTTCTATGAAAACTACCAGTTTTATTATTTGCCTTCACAATATGAAATTTAAGAGATTCAAATTGATGTGCTCTCCAATATGTTGGCTTTATAATTTACTTTTTTGAATGATGTTAGTGTTTTTTTTCCCCTCTGTTTTCATGTATTTCCTCAGGAAACGCTGTCATCTGGAAGACCACCCCCAAAAAGACGATGTCTCCAGCCCTTAACAGACAACAAATCATGTGATGAACCTCAAGTAATGGATCTTGAAGCTGAAGTAAATGTCACCGATTTGGAAGATACTGTGCCTCCGCAGAAATGTGATGTTGGCATCCAGTGGCCAGATACTAGCACAGACCATAACTATAGTTCTGTCAAGTCAACAAAAGACAGTGCCACACAAACTGATCCTGCACCATCAGTGTCAGCTTGCGATTTGGATGACAGAGATTCAAAGTTTTACACTGGCCTAGGTATTGACAGTTTTTGGCAACTTTTGTACGCAGTCATGGCTCTTCTCCCACAGCCCAAAATTTCCAAGTTGGCAGTCCATGAACAACTATTATTAGTTCTAATGAGGCTTCGCCTTGGTTTAATGTTTACAGACTTAAGTAAACGGTTTGGGATAAGCAGAACCACAGCCTGTGAGATCTTCACAATGTGGAGACCAGTACTTGGAAAGTTCATGAGAGAAAAAGTTATTGCTTGGCTGCCTAGAGATACTCTGAATAGAATAAGACCACAGAGTTTTAGTGAAAACTACCCTAAAGCAACATGCATTATAGACTGTACAGAAATATTTGTACAAAGACCGAAGAACTTAAAGAAACGATCACAGACATACAGCAACTACAAACATCATAACACCTACAAAGTTCTACATTGCATAGCCCCCAATGGATTTGTGATGTTTGTGTCAAAACTGTTCGGTGGCAGAGCCAGTGATACTTTTATCACTAAGAACAGTGGTCTTGTTGACCACTTGATTCCCGGTGATCAGATTTTGGCAGACCGTGGATTTACAATTACAGATGTATTGCCTCCTGGAGTGACTTTGGCTCTCCCAGCATTTACACGTGGCTGTAAAAAACTTTCAGAGCATGATGTTACAGGAACACGCCGTCTGGCCAATGTCAGAATCCATGTTGAACGTGCAATTAGAAGGTTAAAATGCTTCAAAATTTTGAGTCATGTAATCCCTGGTAACGTAAAACATGTTGATGATATTGTAAGTATTTGTGCAGGCCTATGTAACATGCAACCTGCACGTTGATTCGGGAGCAAACTGAGGAGGACAAGGAATTTGAAATAGATGAAGATTGATAAGCCAGAGGCAGATGAATATTTATGGGATGTTGCAGAAGACATTCTGGAAAGCTAAGCTTGATATGGCACAAGGAATTGTATTGTCCATAAGTCACTGGTGTTTAACATCTGCTTTATTATGCTGGAAAAAGTAAAATGAAGCACCAACATGTAGGCTAACATTTTTGAACACTTTTCTTAACATTTTCCCAGCAGAAACCATAAAAAAGTTAATTCAACGAGTAGTAGCAATAAGTGCATACAACAACTGTCTTTCATAAATTAAAATTAATTACAAGAAATATTATAATGTAAGAAATCTATTGTGGCGGTCCAGTGGTGGGGTTGTGCTACTGGCTTGTTACGCCCCTGCTGATGACACCTGGGCCCGGTGCTCACTAGGTTATAAAAGCCAGGCTGGAATTTTATTACCAGCCTGGCTTTTATAACCTAGTGAGCACCGGGCATCAGCAGGCTGTGATTAGCCAGTAGCACAACCTCACCACTGGGGCTGCCACATCTATGACCAAATGTCTGTTATTAAATATTTTATATATTTGTATATTTTTTTTCTTTTTTTTTAAAAGATTGTAGAGATGCTCCAATCTTTTTTTAAAAATAAATATAAGTTTAGAAATGCTCATGTGATTTGTTCTTTGTTCTACAGTAAATGTAATTTGTCCTCATGTGTATTTGTTTCTGTGCTGTGATCTTATCACTGTTTACTTGACCTTGTAATTACAGCTCAGCTTAGTCAGTGTATGACACTGTAGTCCTCATCGAAGTCTGAGCAAAGCTACTTGAGTCCACAAACTTTCATTACGCCATGTGTTATTCGTGTGGCAATTGCTGGTAGGACATGTTCAAAGTAAGTCTTCCGCAGGTGGGAGATTTTTTGCTCCGTCCACTCCCTGTTGTATGGAATGTCCAAAATGATGTGCTCAGTGGGGCTCCACACCAAGAATTTGCATCTTGTCTTCTTTGCACAACGCATTGCTAGCTGTACTTGGCAGTAGTAACCTAGTCCACCTTCTTTGAGAACATAGGATCCATTGATGTGTCTTACTTCATATTTATTTGACTGGATCATTTGTTTTAGGCTGTTGTTGTGTGCCTCCATTTTCTTTTGTGTAGGGCACTTAATCTCCAATATTGTTTCTGAGTCAATGATTCCATCGAGGCTGGCGCCAAGCCAGTTTTCTTCATCATCAACAATGAAACCTGTTGTCTCCACTGTTAGTCCTGTGTTGTCCTCAAACCACTTCCTTGCCAAAGGTTCAGATGTCTGCCCGTACCTTGTTGCCTCATTACCAATGAACTTGCCATTTAACTTACTTTCAATCCAATTGGCTGGGTCTTTTTTTTTTGGCACTTTAGCTGCTTCACTGCTTGTGATTCTAATTTTTCTTTGGTCAATCCATACATGATTACTCTGGCCCATTGTTTTTACTTTAATTTGTTCTCTCATATTTTTGTCACATTTTACATAGTTTTCAAACACATAATTGCAGAGGTTACATTTTTGCCCAGTACAATTTGTGTGTTGTTTGGGGAGTGCATTCTCCGTTCCTTCTTTTGGCTTGGCAGTCAGCAAGTGATTTAAAATTGTTCCGGGGATTCTGGCCAAGCCAGCCATCTCAGGAGAGGTAAGATGTTGTATGACCTCTGTATCATCTGAGAATGTTTTTGATGTAGTTTTTACACTCTCACTGGGTCCTTCAGAAGGACCCCGTAGGTTTTCAACAGTATCAGGTAATACATTATGCCATGTAGATCTATTCCATGTACAGAGCTGGTCTGTGCAGGACATGCCAGTTAGACCCTGCCTGACAGCCTCCTTCACCTTGTACAGGACAGCTGCAGTGTGGCTGCAGCAGCACCCTCTGCCGGCCATGCAGTCACAGCTGACTCGTACGACCCGGCCACTCTCCCTTTTCACGGTCACTTCCACATCGTGGTGGCAGTGGATGGTCTGTGAATGTCTCACTGATCCTTTCAATACGATGTGATGGTCGTCTAAAAGGCGGTGTAAAATTTGCCCGACCCATCCGGAGCTCAGGTAATTTTGACCCTCAATCAGAGACCTGTAGTTGCCGTTTCTCTGGTCATCGGAGGCCAGGCGATCAATAAAATATTCTTGAATACCTAGAAAAAAAAAAAAACACACGCACACAAACACGTGTGGTTGTTGTTGTTGTTGTTTTTGTTTTAGGTTACGTAGCCTGTCCATAATGATTAATGTCAAGCTGCTAGCTGGCTAACGTCAACACACACACGTTAACGGTTAGTGTTGTCTCTTATCTCCCTATTATCCTAATCTTATAGCTCAAACAAATTATTATTTCTAAATTAATATTGGTATTCATTTAAGATACCTTCATCAGCTACCGGAGGCCACTGTCTAACATCGTCAATCCAGGAATTCATGATGCTGTCAGTGTCGGAGTCAGTTGAGTGACAGCTGAGTAACAGCTGAGTAAACAGCTGAGTAACAGCTGAGTGACAGCTGACCAACTGACGAATGACACCGCAGTAATGGCGGCGCCGCAAGATGGCGGCGTACACAATTCGCTCGCCGAATTGGTCTATACGGCTCGGAGTCACCATCGGAACCCACCACCCCAAGAACACAACATTTGTAACGACTTGTAACAACTCATTATAAGGTACGAGAAAGCTTTCATTTGTATGCAGGTGTGATTCAACTTCAGTGAAATACGTATTTATTGTTATTACATGTTTGATTTTTGCTGATAAAAAGCCAAATAAGTTACATACTGTGGGTTTGTTTCATATCATCTACGTGAAGGTAAGCTGTTTTTTTACTTCAGAGGTTATATCTACAATCAGTGATAATGATAATTGATTACATCCTTATTTGCAACCTTGCAGTTTTCCTTCTCCTTACATTTGATATGTGTCTTGGAACATTTCCACTGCCAGCTGTTGATTAATGGAGCAGCATTAAGATTTTGGCAGGAGCATGTGTGGCGTCATCACATTTGTTTACATTCATGTGTGCATGCATTGTGTGTACACAAAACACTGCATCATGATACTTTCATGTGCTATGCATTACTGATGTGTTTACTCACTGGTGCATCTGAGGGACAGAAAATAGTTCTTAAATATTAAAGAACAACAACAATGCTTTTTCGACTCTTCAGTTAGATTTGATTTTAAGAGCCAATAGCAGCAGTTTCTCTTCACCTACTTATAATATTAGGGCGTAAAACATGGAAAGACTCCAGTGGGAAATTATTTTGCACCTATAGGGCAAACAAGAGACTAAACACGTATAATATGCATCAGTCTTTTGAGCAGGGCCAATACATCTCTGTCAGTTTACCACCTGTGTTGTTGTCCACTTCTGACAAACTGGCCAGGATGAAATTTATCTGTCCTGTCACTGAGGCGAGTGATGGATTAGCCCTGATATTTTCAAAACGACAAAGAGGTGATGCTATAATTATAAAAAACATTTCATGGGAATGATGTCTGGGCTTGGTGTGGCGCCGACAAACAGTCACTTGATTTTTGAAGGACGCGTTGCCCCACAATAAAACACATGAAGGGTCTATTCAGAGATGAAGATACTCAAACACCTCACAAGACAATACAGAGCATCTCTTTTGATATTATCACATTTGAAGTAGTGTGATCCAGGTCATTCCTATAAGATGGGTTGTGTTAAAGTAAAAGTCTGTTTTTCATTCATCAGTAATCCCCCCATCAACAAAGTGAAGTGTTCCTTTCAGCTCTGAATTTGCCGTTCATATCATTCATATCTCCATGGAGCGGGTCAGCTCGCTGCTGGCTGCCATGTCCTGTCTCCATGTTTTTACCTTCAGTGGCAGCGTGATGGTAGGAAACCACGGAAACTCAGTGGAGACACCGGAGCTGTCGGCTCAGGTCCAGGTGGCGTCTGTGAAAAGTCACCACGGTAACGCAGTGAGGAGGAATGGAGCGTTACACTGATGCTGCATTTATGTTCAGTCGGACAGATGGGCGTCGGTAACAAACCAGATGTCATTTCAGTCACAGAGAAAGCCGGTAAAACGTGGGTCAGGTAAACAACACGACATCACCATGACAACATATTGTCACGTGTATTGTTTTGCCTTGTGCTGATGGACCACTTGTTTACATAGAGGCTTGTTTATGCCGTTACCTGCAGCGGCTGTCGTCTGTCGATTTCACGTGTATGCAGCATGAAAAATACGATTGAGTTGCTTGTGATATACAAACACAACGCTAGATGGGACTAATTCCTTCACAACGTCCCTTTAAAGAAGAGGGTTTAAGCAGTTCATTATAATTTGAATAGAGTACAATAAATTAATTAGACATGGCAAAATTACATGTTGGCTGTTCCAAGTCATGATGAGTGTTAAAAAGGGCAAGATTACACAGTCACTCCATTCATCCTCACTGTAAAAATAAATATAGAAAAATGTGGACTGTTTCCACAAGTCTTTTACAATCAAAGAAAAGTTATAAGCTTGAAGAAGTGTTCAGCTGAGCACATAACAAAGAGGTGCAGTCAGACGATCTGATCATGATGATGGAGAAAATGAGTGTAAGATGAAGATTTAAAACAAATACAACTGAATTAGACGAAGAGATCATTTAAACACAGAGCAGAAATTCAATCCAACTTGTGTCTGTGTCCTGTTGTCCAGTATTTATTCAATGAGACACACAACACGGAGGCACATGGTAACAGTGCCTTCTGTGTTGCTATGGTAATGTATTGGCTATACTGTGTACTGAATAGGTGCCTTCCGCTGACCAAACAAGAGACATGTAACATGCATCATCAACCAAGAACCTTGAGTGCTGTCTGATGACTTATGCACCCTCATTTCATCCGAAGCCTGTTTATTTCACACAGCGTCTCCGTTTCCCCTGCAGCTGTGGCTCTTGGAGCTCCATCAGTCCAAATACTCAATGATAGGGAGTCTGATCCCACCGGCCTGCCACAGAGCTGTCCAAAGAGACAGACGGAGACGGGAAGAGATGGACACTTGAGCTCTTTCTCTCTCTCTCAGACAGCCAGAGTGGATCGGCTGGAAGATATTTGGCTTTGATTTGCGGGGACAGGTCCGTCTCCCTGTGCAGTCTCTCAGCCCCCTCCCCAAAACCACATCAATACACAAATGATTAGGGCTGGATAATTAATAGAATTTTGATTTTGATTTTGGCTTCTCACGAACACTGTAATCGAAGAAAAATGACTAATGTGCCACCGCCGAGCGGCGTGTATGCAAGTTACTGCCGAGTAGTGAAATGGCACTGGATATCGGCTACAGCTCTATTTTGATTTATTGTTTTTACATTGGTGTTGGTGTTATTCTTTCATCACTGAAGCCAGAAGAAGCCTGGAGTCAAACATTGTTTGTAGGAAGCAAACTGCAGGGAGGGTTTTTATTTTTATTTATTGTTATTTTATTGCTATTGTTATTATTTTGCTGTATCATGAGGGGCGGCAGTGGCTCAGGTGGTAGAGCAGGTCGTCCAATGGTTTGAGTCCCGCTCTGTTCAGATTGCTGCCGTCGTGTCCTTGGGCAAAAGACATCTTACCCACCTTGCTCCTGATGGGATGTGGTTCCACCATTTATCATTACTTTTGTTTCACTTTATTACTTGTTACTAATTTATGTTTTTTGTTTTTTTTTACTGAAAGTTATATTTAAAGTTGAGATTTGGAGGCTCATTAAGTACTTTTTTTTGTAAATGAATGAGTAATTGTGTTTATTAATCGGGATTTAAATATCAATCAAAAATAATAATTATTTTTTATTTATTTTTCCATAATGATAAACTTCCTGTCATCATGACGAACCAGATCATTTGCAGGTCCGATCACACACACACACACACAAGTGAGCTTTTCAAACCCATCCTGTGCTTATGCACGCATGGACAGACAGACACACACACACACACACATGAAGCAACCAAGCAGCATGCAGCCCTCCAGAGTGCTCTACTGTCATTTCCATAAATACTCTTAAAAGGTGCAGCCAAAACCATGGAAGGGCGCGATTGCCTCTCGGCTAGAAATGCACAAAAAAGCTCTTTTCTCTTTCAAGAGACTGTAGGAGAGGATGACCCACTTAATCGAACAATTTGGAGCGCCTGCGTACGTATGTGTGTTCATGTGTGTGTGTGTGTGTGTGTGTGTGAAAAGGCCTCCCAGTGCCCGGAGACAAACAATAAACAAAACCAACAAGCTTATGGTATTGCAGAGACATGGCGTGATGGCTGTCTCGCAAGAGTTACTCGTACGTGTTTGTCTAGGAGTGTGTGTGTGTGTGTGTGTGTGGAGGGGAGCTCTACATTGCTCCACATTTATGAGTCACAGCTTTTAATATCTACTGTACAGGTGTGTGTAATGACAACACAGTGCAGGGCATGGACAGAGGTTTCATCTTATTTATTTATATAGCTTTAACAGTGTGTGTGCGTGCATGTGTGTGTGCATGTGTGTTCTTATACATGCTATGTTGTGAGGACCGCAACGAGTTTTTAACCGAGTGAGGACATTTTTGGGAAGTGAGGACATTTTGGCCGGTCCTCGCTTTTTCAAGGGGCTTTTTGAGGACTAAGACTTGGGTTAAGACATTAGGTTAGAATTAGGTTTATATTAGGTTTAGAGTAATGGTTAAGTTTAGGCATTTGTTTCGGATGGTTAAGGTTAGGGTAAGGGGCTAGGGAATGCATTATGTCAATGACATGTCCTCACTAAGATAGAAGTACAAGGATGTGTGTGTGTGTGTCATTCTCAGAGCTGCAGCAGTAATGAAGCCTTCTATCTGCCATTTGGAGCTGGGTAAACCAGAGTAAGGCTGGGATGGGGGGTTGTGTTGTGTGTGGTGGTGGTGGGGGGGGGGGTCAATCCTGGTTTAGCCTCTAACTACTCCCAATGTAACCCACGCCAATTTAAAAATAAAAAATGTGGTCATTTTTGCGTCTTCTTTTGGACAACAATCACTTAGCTGCAGAGTAATTGTCCATTTTCATTAGCGGCTGATGAAAAGCTTTTATTTAAAGACAAGGCATCATGCTGAGGATCCACTGACTTCCCTCTCCCTCTCTTTTCTTCTCTCTTCTTTTCTTCTCTCCCTCTCTCCCCCCTCTGTCTTTCCAGCCATCCACATCCACTTTCATCTCCTTTTATAAAGCCATGAACCATCAGGCGGTGGCATAAATCTAACATGTGATTGCTGTAATGACCAGGAGCCGCAGCGTTCCTGACTGACAAATGGACGCCAACGGGAGCCCGGCGGATGTGCGACCGGCTCAGCGGCACGTGAGGGTCAAGGCTCCGGTATCAGGGCTACGCAGCCAGACACAACCTACAGTAATGCAACTGAGCCCCCCCCTCCCTCGCTGCCCCCCGCCCCTCGACGTACCTGCCTGGTTTGACATGCTGCTCATGCACCGTGTACACGACATGCCGTTGAGCGCTGTATACATATCCCAGAAACACAGGCTGAATACAACGCTAATGGGATTCAATTTTCTTGGTCCTCCAGAGCCCCCCCCCCCTTCCGATACAAGCTGTACAGCCTAACACAAATATCACTCACACAGCACACAACAGAGAGCCATTCACAAGAGAGAGGACAATGGATGTGAGCACTTTAAACAGCTTGTCTTCCTACACGCTGTACGATTTCATAGAAACGCACGGCACCGGCGCTGTGACTGAGGAGAGCTTGTGTATTTTGGAATTTTGGAAACTTGGATGTTTCTAATTTGCATACACACACAGCATGCGGAATGTTTACCGTTATTTTCTACACAGCATCGTCAAATATAATTAAACTCAGCTGGGCCGCCGCCGAGCCCGCGGCGTCATTCATCTCCAAGATCGAGGAGACGTTTCAGGCCCTCTGACTGCTGATTGGGCCCGTCGCTGTCCAATCAGATTCAAGTGGGAAACGAAGGGTTAAAGTTCATCTACACTTTCCCACAGCGTGGAGTGTTTGAGTGCTGAGCTTTACACAGTTTTCTGCTTGGCGTCCATGCACAGCTGCAAAATCATTATTTTACAAACTCATATATTATTGGAGGCCAATTAGAGCCCATAGTTTTTTCATTATCTGATTAACATCATCTGAAACCTGAACGACCTTAAGGCGACTCTGGCGTCCTGATCTCATCTCAAAGTCCCGACTTGTGGACGTGCAGCAGCAAATGTATTCAGAAGGAAATGTAACAGTGACCTGGCCATGTTTTCTATTAACATAATGAGGATATGATGTGTATTACAAATACGTCGCTAAATTGCGAATACTTCCTGCGTGTCTTTTGCTCTGTTTATGCCTGGCATCCACACTAATCTGTTTTTAAGCACCAAACATCGAAAACTGTTGTAGCATTGCATTTAAAAAATAAAAATGTAGTTTGAGGATGCAGACACTAGATGTATTAGTATTTGTATCTGTCCAAACAATCTTGCAGTAGAACAGTAATTTGTGGCTGCTATACAACTTTTTATGCTTCTGTTCAAACTAGTTGTGTGACATGACAGTCGTCCTGTCGTCACCTCCACAGCCTCCTGGAGACTTGCTGTTGTTAATACATACAAGGCTTCATTCATTAACACCGAGGAGTCACGTCTGGACTTGATGAGAACAGTCAGAGATTATTTTTTACCACCACGTGTATCACATCCACAATGTAATGTATCTGTGACTAAATAGGGAGATTGCTGGGAGCGTTCAGTCAGTCAACAGTGACATATCATCCTTTTTATAACGATGGGGCCCTTAACTAAGCAGTCTTTGTGTTTGAATTTAATGATTTTATCAATGGTTATTTGTAGCAGCTCTGGAGAAGTACTGACAAACAATGCAGCTTGTTGTTTAGTGAGGAGGATTTATCGATGTGGGATGCAGGACGCAAACTCCCGTCTCATGTGCTTTGCATGCCCACCACTCACCCCGACCTCTTCGTTCTGACACTTCCTGGACGGGAAAACAATGCTGTCAGTGAACATATTTCCAGGCAGGAACGACGTTTCCTCTGAAGTGTATTTAGCAGAACACTTGTTGTGTCTGCAGCGATGTAGTTGTGGAAAAACAGCTCTCTGAGTACTCTTCTGTTTACTGCATGTTTCCAATTTGCAGCGGTCTCTCGGCTTTTATAAAACATTTACACGTTCAGCCCTGCTATATAACTTTACAAACTAAGTCTCTGCTGAAACAAATGCCGAATTTGGTTTGCAGCTCTTGAGGAAAACCCTCCATGTTTTTGTACTTAACTTGAACGTTAAGAGAACATTTTAATTTTTTTCCATTGAGTGGTATTCCCCTTTAAGCAGAACCAAGACAACATGCATTTCCTTCAAAATGCCATAATGCTTTTGGCTGTGTGAGCGTTAAGTGCGTCCCCATTGAGACAGGCCTGACCCTGGCGGCAGCGCCGAGGGCCGTACATCACTGTGACCTTTCTGAGCACCGCTGCAGCCCACTGCCTTTGTTCGCCTAACGGGTCCCACACAAAGCCACTTTTGACCAAGAACAGAGAAAGACGGAGGGCAGAGATGGAGAGATAGTGACAGAGGGGAGGGGATGAATGGATAAAGGGACAGGCGTCGGCTGGAGGTCCGCGCTAATGGCCCCTGTGTGTTTTGTAATTAGGAGCAGTGTCAAGAGACGCAGGGGAAGGGATGGGGGTGGTCGGACAACGGGCAAAAAGAAACAGGCCAAGAGAGAAAGGAAGACGGAGAGAGGACAGATATCCAGACAGACAGAATAAAGCCAGTGTAAGGGAATTCAGAAAAGAAGAGATTAGGGGCCAATTAAGAGAGAACTGGAGAGGCTGACTTCTAACGAAAGCCAAGAGAAGGAGCTCCCATCCTCTGATCAGTAATTGATCTTGTGCCATTGCGTCTCCTGTATCCATATGAGTGTGTGTGTGTGTGTGTGTGAGAAGGGCGGTTGCATTGAATTGCAGTTTTAAGAATGGACCTCTCATACCATTAAGCCTGTGGACAGCAACGATGATAAGCGGAGCACATGTTTTTATCTGTTATTCAAGCTTACTTTGAAATTGAAGTCATTATTTGGCTATGCCCACAGTCTCCAGGAAATTCCCTTGTTCCATGAAAAAATATCCATATTCAGAACTTTACTTGAGGCAAGAGGACAAGTTGTTGTTTACTACCATGATCAAGCAGCAATAATGTGGTGTTAATCATTAGATTATTCTTCTATCACCATTTAAAAACCACAGTGCTGTCCAGATATTAAAAACAGCACATAGCCAAGAGGAATAGAAAACAAGAACACAAGAAGCTTTTTAGCCTTGGCTTTTCCACAACTTGGATCTATAGAGCTCAATCACCTTTATACCAAAAATGACTGTTATGGAAAACAAAGCAGCTCAAGCTCTGGGAGCGTTGTGAGCAGATGTCAGCTCACTGATATTGTATATGCTGGAGCTCATCCATGTACAGCTCTAAACAAAGAGCAAAAAAAAGAAGTACAATCAAATGAGATTCCCTAAGATCAACAATCAAGAACATGGTGCTGAATAATGACACCAAACACAGTCCAAATACAGATCAAGACTAAACAGCCACTTGTAGCCAGGAAAGATCTGAAATTCTTCAAACTGCAAACACACAGACATGAAAGACAGAATTAATCAATGGTGTGTGTGTATGTGTGTGTGTTTCTTTGGCCCTGAAAACTTGAACAACTCAAATTCTTAATCGTTGTTTGTACTTAATGTTTAGTTAAAGAAATAACTCTGCTGGATGCTTTTAGTCTGACTGAAAAATGAGAAGATGCTATTATGACAATATGTCTATTCATCCAGAAAAAATGCCCAGAAAAAAATGTATTATAACAATTAAAAGTCCATATTTGACAGTTTCCCTGTGCTGGATTTGAAGTGTTGATATCAATAAGTAGACATACTTTTGATTTTAAGAATCAGAAACCTGGAAGTATAAGGCTGTCATCGCCCAATCAGATTGAACCATCTCCTCCCTCAGGCGTCTCTCTGGAGCTCTAGTAGCAACAGGTCGGTGTCAGCCAATCAGAAGAAAGGAGGTTCTGAACCTCTCTTCAGATTGGTCTCCGCTGACTTGCAGTAAGGTAGAGCAAAATGTGCTGACTGCTTTGTTGTGACATCACAAAGTTACAGGAGCCCTGACGGCTGATTTTCAGGCTCAGTTACTGAATACAGGCTGTGTGCATTTCTCTGTGGACTGAGGCTTTGATACTTTCACAGTGTTAATACAGAACCAAGACCTGCGGTATAATCAAAGAACACATGGAAATCTCACAACATGGGACCTATAATACTGTCAAACACTTAGCATAAGTGCTGTGATTTTAAAAAGCCTGGGGATCACTGTTCAGTGTATCTAGACCAACCATAATTAATGCTGCGAAGAGACTAATTCATCCTCTATAAGGTTTTCTATGTGTATCTATGCAGCTCCTTGTCTCCTGGTGTTCGAGTGCGCGAATGTATGTGTGAACGCCTTTGTATGTGTGTGTTTGCTGCACATGCGTTGAGGGATGGACATCACCAGGGCAGCGGTACGAGTGAACGAGGCAGATCAGTCAGAGACTTAAAGCCCTGCTCCCCAACGGAGGAAGCGGACAGGCTTTGATGTTGATGTGAACAAATAAAAGGAAGCCAAAATGAGTGGAATGGACCATTATCTGCTGTGGAGAGGCCCTCCCATGGACCCCAGCCTGCTGCCTGCCTGCTTTGCTTCCAATCGGGGAGGGGTAAGAGGGTGAGGGGGGAGGCATTGAGGAAGATGGAGAGAGAGGGAAAAGAGGAGAGAGTCAGTGTGTGTGAGGGAAAGACACACACAGAAAGACTGGGAGAGAGGGGGTAGGGGGTCCAGAATCCTATTGATTTCACTCTTGTGCTAAATCCAAATACTGCAGTGTTCTATATTTGCTCGTGTGTGCAGCCTCTTACAAAGGACATTTGTATATATACTATCCAGTTTAACACTTCCAGGAGCCAAGTGAGGCCAGTCACCCCCCTGGGCTTGGTGAAAATACTTGATGATTATATCCACCTCGCTATATATGGTGGAGACTATTTAGATCAAGTGTTCAAACTACTAAATATTTTCTCTGCTGATAAATTAAGCAAGAGGCACCACCGAACTGCTGCACTAAGTAATTTTAGTGGCACTAATAATAAGAGCTGGCAAGTGCTGTTTAGCAGTGCTAATGTTAACTCACACAGAAAGACCTTTGCCAAAACCCACAAATAAACAACATCCAAGAATAAAATCTGTGTTAGCCTCACTCTGAAGCAGAAAGTGGTCAAATAAAATACCAATATACCATAACTGATAACTAAGCAGAAGTGGCCTGACTGATTTATTCAATGACTAGCCAATTTAAAAATCAGACATCACCAAAAGCAAAAAAACCAGCAAGTAAAAAAAAAAAAAAAAGGTTATTCATCCTAGAAATGAAAAGAAGAGAGAGTATTTAAAGGTACGGGGAACTTGTTTGCACAAGCTGACACATGTTAACCATCTTTTGTACTGGCTGGAAAAAGTGGGTCAGACACACGACAGCAAATGTGTACAGGGCTAACAACAGGGAGCAAGAGGAGACGGAGGGAGGAGGATTCATGGGATGCTGACCCGCAGAGGAAAGTTGTTCCCTCTGCTGTAAGAAATGGCATGTGGAGTGTGGTTACAGCATATCATTAGTGCCAGAAGTGATGCAGCATCTGAGAGGAACGCGTTTCCAGAAGACAGACGTCTGGACGCAGACAGAATGACGAAGCTCTGTTGACCTGGCCCCGGTTTTCGTCTGTGTTTTGTCACCACTTTGATCCAGACTGAGATAATTCAGCAAGTTTTTAATGCCATGAAATTTGTTCCAGGCGTTTAAAGTCCCCAGAGGAGGAGCCCATTGATTTTGGTGATCTGAGCTCTGGTGACTCCATGAGGTTTGTGGGTTGGAGTGAATGTACAAAACAACTGGATGGGTCGCCAGTGAAATCTGGTACGAGTTCTCCAAACCTAAACAACTATGGGTCCTCTTATTTGACACGACCTGGACGTTACTATGGTTACCATAATATGCAAGCCACTGTACTGAGAGCAGAGTATTGTTGTCATGGTTACTATGACACTGACAATCATGGCTTGATTAGGGTTGGGTACTAAAACTGCTGAGTTCAAGAAAAGACATTTGGTGACCTTTGTTGTCATGGTCACTATAATAACGATGTGGTTCCCTTTGTCTCCTGTGCTTTATAAACCCGTTCATCCACCTCAGCCTTCTCCTACTAGACTAGATGTCACCTTAACAACAACATGTTAAGATTGGCCAAAACTGCTGCTCATTCGAAGACAGTCTCAGACATTCATGTTGCCCATTTTGTCTTTACTTAGCTATCCACTTTTAGCTCTATTAGCTAGGCCCACGTTTACTTATAATGTGTTAGATTATAACAGTTTAGGATGTAGATTTGGTTAAACGCTTATATTATATGGCAGCCCAGTAACAAGCTAAGCTAAGATGGTAAAAATGCCTGTGAGACATCAGCATATCAGCTTTTGCTGGCTGCTCACAGGGCTGGAGGTCAGTGGCGACCGCTGGTCTTTCAAAGAGGGGAAGCTCATTTTCGACCTACATCATACATTGGCCTACTTCCCAATACACTTTAATCACAACATTACTATGATCTCTGAGCCATATGCATTCCTGTTGTGAATAATAGGAAACTCAGGACACAAAATGACAAACAAAAAATGAAAGTGTAGCTTTCATGACCCTGTTGGTGTCCAGCCAAGCTTTGCTGTCCAAGACTCCCCATCTCTCTCTCCTTCAGTAATTGTCACAACTTTTATCAAATTAAAGCACAAAAATGTCCCCCCCAAATTATCAAAACATTGAGCAATTTACAGGAAGAATAGCCTATAAAGTATTTTACTTTCCAATAATTGTTTTTCATCCCAAGTGGATCAGTTAGTATAAGAGAGACTGAGATTGATTGAGAATACAGGAAATTGAAAGCTTCCTTGAAAACCTAACTTTGATGCAATTAATAATGAATAATTAAAAAGAGGACCTTTTGCCTGCAGGAAGATATGCTGGAATAAAAGATGCACTTTGGACTGAGGATTGTTGCTCAAGTGAAGTGTTTCCTGCACCTGACACTTGTTCAACTCACATCTCACAGGTGTTTTGACTCTTTCTAAATCTCCAAAAGCCCAAGCAGCATCATCTCAGATGATATCCTCATGCACAATTTTGAGGCAGCATGAACATGGACAAGGGTTGGGGGCATTGGTGGCTAAAAGTTGTAATTAGTTTGCGGTGCCACATCTGCTGAAGGGCAGTCATCTTTAATGAACATCAGCAGTCCTAATGGAGCGTTAAATGACACCAGGAAATACAAGATGTCATGGTCAACAAGGGAACAGCTACATCAGTCAGGCCCTTCATTCCCTTACATACAGTACGCTGTAGTTCAGAAAGCTGACTCTATAATACAGAGGCTGCAGCTCCCTCTATCTATTTAGACCGTGACACCACATTTCTATTTGTGCAGCAGATATTTTCAACACTTAAACATCTAAACATTTAACTTTTTTTGGACTCTTCAAGAGTTTCAACATCTTGCTCTGTCTACTTCAGTGAGAAGGGCTGAGATCTGAGCTGTCCTATTTACTCTGCTCCTCTTCCTCTCCTCCCTACGGTCTACTCCTGTTTTATTTTAATAACATTAAATATTTTCCCCAGGTTGCTCTGTTGTGAACTTGTGCTGTGGAACACTGAGCTTGACCGAGCCTTTGGTTTATTCATGAGGTTCAATGAGGAAGACCTTTGATGTCCATGAATTATTTAAAGGCAACACTTTTTTGAATAATCCTTCACTTTGGTAAATACTTCCTCACCAGGTCTTCATCACTGTGCTGCTTAGAAGGATGATGACACCTGGACAGATGTGAGAGGTAAAAGTGACGGGGGGCAACAAGTCCATGGAGCCTGTAGTGTCCACAGCTGAAAAGGCCTGAGGCCTTGCCACCGTTTCGTTCTATAAACTTGCACATTTTCTCATCCAGTAAAAGTGTTTTCTAAACACTTATTTTTTTCTCAGAACAACTCCCCACGGGTGTAAGCTCACTGTTTCAGGCACCACCCCAAGCTGACCTGGAAAAAACCGCCCTTGCTGGAGCTATGTGGGCTAAAAACATGCACCACAGGCTTTTATATGAAACCCACTGACCTCAAGATTTACTATATAACACACTTAATTGATACATAGTCTGTATAAGATCAAAAATACAGACCACAGTTTTGCTCTCTCTCTCTTTGGTGTACTTCAAACATCCACTAGGAGGTTAGAAAGGCACATGTATTATATATTTTGATTTACTGACTGACTGCTTAATTTAAGTGTCCTGTACCTGCATGGCGTCCAACCCATATGGGCTTATTCAGCACAACAGAATGACAACCAAGCAACTCAAATACATTTCCGATCATCCATTTTCCTGCACAAATTTGATTTGATGATCTCTGTACCACCAGTCAGGCCTTTTCTAATAAACTAACTAAAACAAAAATCTCCCTCTCATATAGCAAACTCAGCATATCACTGTCAGACCAATCAGATAAAGCAGAGTTCAGATAGTTAGATGACTATAAAACATAAAATAATATTCTTCCTTGACGACAGCAAGATTATTAAATACAAAGACATTGCTGCTCATATCACATGTATGTCACATGGGATTAAGTCAGATGATCTGTTACAAACCCGTCCCTCCTCAGGATTTAGATGTTCACAGACGAACTGCACAAGATTTACACAGTTTCTTTATGATCCCGTCCAATACAAACATGGCAGAGCCAGATAAAGTGGTTCTCTTGGGATTCTGTGCATGGCGCCAATTTGTGATGGGAATCTTGAGCCGGTGTCATGTTTCATGACACGAAATGCATCAAGGAGCAGAGAAATGAGCAGTGCAAGGCCCAATTCCGATTCTATTTTTCATCCCTACCCCTAGCCCTAGCCCTACCCCTAGCCCTTAACCCTTGCCCTTGAAACGGAGCTACAAGGGGTAGGGGTAGAAAGTCACCCATACGAATTGGGACACCACTTCAGCGGCCATACGTCATCAGTAGTCTCTGCTGGCGAGCAGACATGACAAGCTTTTGACACAAATCCTATATTCAAAAACACGCTAACTTAATAAAATAACATTTAATCAAGACTGACCGGTTCATGGTAAAACATTTATTTATTGATGTAAATGTGGTGATTTCTGTACATAGGCTCTAGAGCCGCAGGCAGCGCTGCTCCTGCATCCAAAACACACATAATTTAATTCAAACAAACTAATGCGACTGCCACAATTGTTACATTTCATCAATGAGACCAGCATTTATCTCTTAAAAAGAATGTAACTATCCGGCGGAAAACCATTAAAAACCTGCGAGTAAATTAATTAGCGACAGTCTTTTCTACCGGTGTTACGTCGGGAGGGTGGCCGGCTGACAAGCCCTCCGGACGGGGTGGTGTCTCCGTGACGAGCCGCTGATCTGCTCCACAGGTGGAGGCTCCACCGCGGAGCTTCACTTCTCCGAAAAAACGTCTAAACAGCCGTCATTTGGATAAACCGACCGCACATTGGGGGTCTAAATAGCTACTTTCTCGCATGAAAAGATGTTAAAACTTAACAAAATGACGTTATAACAGCGCTACGGTGATAAATAAAACAGCTGCCGGTTGCCGCAAGATGCATTCTGGGAAACTTCACAGCCCTCGGTCATAGCCCTCGGTTTGTAGTGTGCCCCTGAAAAATCTCCGTTTCGAGGGCCAGATAGCCCTACCACTTCCCCCTAACCCTCGGCGGAATGAGAATTGGGACAGCACTACCACTTCACGTGAACGCGCAAAACGAAGGGTTAGGGCCAAGGGCGAGGGCTAAGGGGAGAATCGGAATTGGGCCCAAGTGGTAATGTCATCCAATTGTGAAGGTCATCTTCCTTTGCAGTGTGCATTTAAACCCATATAAAGCTCATATAGAACTCACAGCATGTCCAAATAAGGACATCCTTCTTACATTCATACCTATAGGTGTATCTATTTATAGAATATGATACACCAACTGTTCATCCTCTCCAAAAGAAGACCGTGTGCCACATGACCCTAAGGGGCACCGGTATTATGACTTTTTACTCCCTTCGACCGGGGGCCCGGTATCATATCTCTTACAAGTAAGGACTGTGCTAAACCTTGGTTGCTATGGCAACTGTGATTAGGGACTGGGCCAGCTGGACTGTATCAGTGTCTTATCAGTGTCTTACTTTTAGGGCTTACTTCTAAGTGACCTGTGGAAACTCTGTCTAATACCTGCAGACTTCAAGAAGGAAAAAGTCCTCCTCACTGTTCTTTGGAGGTTTTTATAGGAGTAGGAGTCTCTTTTTTATTCGTAAATGGTGAGCACTGCATCTCATCTTGGAACAAAACTCTTTTTTATTAACACAGTTGGTTGATGCGGCTGTCCAGGAAAAAGTTAGGTTTTCTGTATTATTTTAAGTAGTGGTCTGTGAAGCCTTTGCTCTGTCAGCTGCAAAGAACCTCTTCATTTCCATTTTGGAAACAGAGGAAAACAGCAGGAAAGACAAATACAGTTCAAGTTTCTGTTTGAGATTTTCAATACCAATGTGTTTTAGTCTAAAAGAAATAAATAAAATCTGGAGTGAATTTGGAGGGATGATGATGAGACAATGTGAGCTGATGTTTTGAGAGATCGTGTTGACCTCAGTCACCTGAGCTCTGCACTGATTATCACATTTCTGTTTGGTCGGCATTATTGATGAAATGTGTACATTTTTCTAAATTATTTATGAAATATTATTATTTTTGACTTATATGTACAGTACATGTAGCCACTCCGGTGATATCTACCCATAATGCACTACTGTATATTGATTCATGCTCTTGACCACTGCGCTATGTGATCACTGATGTAAAGATACAAACTGAGTGATAAGTACGTCATCAGCCATGTTCGTCAGAGGTTTTCACAAGACTTTTGCAGTCTGCATTTCATCTTTAATGTTTGCACCATAACTGTTTTGTATGTTCGTCAGAAGAATGTGTAATGCTCAAACAATTTTGCACATTGAAACTACTGTTATGTATTATTATTAGTCTGTTTTTTCCTCATTGAGATAATAAAGCTGAAATGAATTCTCAATTTTGTCTTATAAAGGTTACAAATCCTAGTCTAGTGTATATAATGTCAGTCAGTATAATGATAAAATGTGATAAATTAACTTCATAATTATCCTGTGCAGCCTCAGCTGTTAAAAAGGTGTACCATCTTGTGCACAGTTGATAGGCTTGATATCTGAGACCCCCTGCTGGTCCTCAACACTAAGTCCAGTGAGCATCAGCAGAGCTCCCAACTAATCTCAGCTTGTCCTTCATTTGCTTTGTTCACTGAGTGGTAACAGAGTCTTATATCATGTTGTAAAACCACTATTTATGTCATGTACAGTACAGCAGCGGCAGCAGCATGACTGTTTGTGCTCTGGCACCTCTCTCCCTCTCTCTGTCTCCATGTTTCATTCACGTGCCGGTGCAACGAGCATGTATGCACAAATCCACTCTCCAGCTCCCTGTCCCCGTCTTTTCTCTGTCTTTGAATGGTGATATTATACAAAAGCATGGCATAATGTGGTGTGAGGGCAGCGGAGAGAACAGTGACTAGGATCCTCACCCAGCCGTGCTCTGCTGTTTTACCCCATGCGGTGGCACACAGCGCTGGCAGGAGTGATATAATTAGAATGGAAATTACAGAAAGTTACAGGCGAGCTAAATCCCCCCGCGCATCGCGTGGCTAAAAATGTCCCGGGCAACGCCAGTGGATGTATCACCATAGCAACAGCCTTCTTCTGCACTCTATTTTCAGACTGAAAAGGGAGAACCATCCAGAAAGAGAGGAAGAGAGAGCAAGGGAGAGAGAAATGCAAACATTGCCATTTCTGTAGAAACTGATACATTATTCAAGTAAGGAAAACATCTCCGAGTGAGTTCTGGCGGAAGGGAGGTGAGCTGCGGTGTGCGCTCGCTTGTCAGGGCTTAACTCAACTGTCTTGGGGGCGTTAGTGTGACGGTCATACAAGGACAATGGGGTGCTGTGGGGTTGACTTACACGTCTCAGCAGAGGTCAACGCTGAAATCCACACCGGCAGTCAGAGATGTTAACATCAGTGCAGCGGTGTGATGAGGCGTCCTAACCGCTGGTGCATCAGCTGCTATTTGAATCAATCACACATCAAATGGTTCAGAGTGCGAACTGCCATGGAGACTGAATCATCGTCTGGAGGAAATGGAGTAATTTGGGCATTAACAACGGGCTTTAATGAACCTGAGCACAAGCTGCTGTTTGAGTTCAAGGGCACCGTCTCATTTCTTTGACTCAACTAATGAGTCAAATATCTTTATTTGTGTTGTGTGTCATTTCAAATGAGAAAGAAAAAAAAAAAACCCACATCAAAATGCACTTTGTCCCTATTTCTCAATTCTTTTCAGCTCAGTTCAATTTATTATAATTCATTTCAGCACAATGTGGTTTATTGGCATGGCGGTTGAGAATGAAATGCCAAAGCATCAAGACAAAAGATCCACATTTTCTCTCTCTCTCTCTCTCTGCTGGTCTAATCAGGTCTTAAATGAAAGCATACACTTCTCTCTCTCTCTCTCTCTCTCGCTCGCTCATACACACATGCACACACACTCCCTGTCCATCTTTCTGTCTCCTAATGTTTCTCTCACCCCCCCAGGGGGTCTGATTGAGCCGGCTGGGAGGCATGGATCTTTCTCTATTGATCCGCCTGCTGAATCACTTATCCCTTTTCCAATGGCCTTCATCACCAGCACTCCCTGCATGCACAGATTTCCTTACTTGTACGGCCAAGATCCAGCCTCGGAAACAAATGCATCACAAGTGAAAAGAATATATAGTAATTGGATTGCAAAGAACTCCTTAACTGTAATGAGTTACAGTTTCTCAGACAAGAAACATGTAAATCACACAGATCAGATAACAAATAACTCAAGGAACAAAAGGCAATGTCTGAGATGAACCCAATTTCCAGTAACAATCAATAACATCGCTAAAGGAAACTGGGTCATTGTTATATATAGCGATACAACTGGCCAAGGAAACATCCTGGCCACGCTAATGGACACTACAGATTTTTTACAGATGTTGTTAATGCGGAGTTCAAAGCAGGAACAAACAATATAGCTCTCAGAGTTACAAAATATCCAGTTACGAATATTAACTGCCACTATTTAAAGCTGTAAAAATCATTCCACAGAAATGCCCACAGATCCTGTATCTGCTGGACAGGGAGAAATATGATCAAAGGTCAATGAACAAACCATAACACAACTGATTTATGTGGCAGGAAGAATGAGTTCTGATAGTGTTTTCATATGGAACCGCTCTGCATGATCTGTTTTTCATCTACGTGAAATGCTAAGTCAGATTCAGCTCTCAGTTCCTGTAGAGTTCTTTGGAGACGCCCTCCACATTTAGTCTGATCTACAAGGCTTTTATATAAGGACTGAGCCACTGAAAGCTGTGTAACAAGACTTAGAACTGGATGAAAACACAACCTGGAGACGCATACATTTATTTTACCCACAAAGCCAAATATCTTGACGGATAAACAAGTAAACAGCTATTTAGGTCAATAACATACATTGTACTTTGCTCAGCACTAAACATGTGCAACCACAATCATGCTATGTGCATCCATATGGCTGTGAAACTATGCAGACAAAGCAAAGCCGAGACATATATTTATATGGCGGGCTACAGTATGTAGGCTATGGAGTTCATTTGAATGCCGCAGTGCCCTATACAAACCTGTTATTATCACCATCCATCAACATGTCATACATTATTTTTTCCTCTGCTGAACCGGTCGTCTGAAGAAAAGAGATGAAGGAACAAGAAGCTGCTCCAACCGGTTGTGATTTGATTGTGTAAATCAGACAATCATATGGTCTCCCGCTCATTAATTCAGTCCACACTCTTCAACATAATGCTAGCCTTATAGGCCTTTTGAGCTCCTACTGTAGCAGTCGGTTTCCAACACTGTACATGTTTTCCAGCGATGTGGTTTGGGGGAATCTGAAATGTTTTCAACTCTCAGCACCTGGCATACTGAACACCAGAAATATGCTCTTTTCCCATACTGCTGGGAATGCGCAAAAACATGTTCCTACCATTGAAAACAACAAGGAAAAAGAGGCCAACACTGTAAAGACAGGTCCCGAGTGGTCACGCAGCTTTTTGCAATGTCAACCAGATGCCCGTGGGCTGATACAGATGCTTTCATTCTCCGAGCAGGATGGACTCACTAGCGCTGCCAGCCTCTGTCCAGGCAGAAAACAAGTCCCTGCATGCATCCTGATAATGCCTATCTGCCTGCGTTTCTCTGGCTCACTTTCTCCGACTGTCACTCACCATCTCTCCGTCTCTAACTCTCACTCTCTCTTTGTCTCTTAATTCTTTCATTCCCCCTGCCTGTTTTATTTTGTCTTTTTTGTCCTCTCTCCCTCTCTCAGCCTCCCTCATGCTTCTGTTTGACTTTATTTTCATCATCAAACATGACAATTTGTCAGTGTTGACACAATATGCTTTGACCTCCAGCGCGCTCCGTCACTTTGAACCGTCACCGTCCTTCTGTTGGGATGACTCGCACAGACAGAGGACACAAAGACAGCGAGACAGAGAGATAGAGAGAGAATAATGATAAGTATTTAGCACAGGGTTGAAAATCTACTAGAAACAAGATCAAATGAGACAAAAGCAAAGACAAGAACAGACAAAATGGATAATTCAACCCCAAAATAGACTGGAGAATGACCATCTGTAACACCTCTCAGATGATGCCCATGTAGCCTACACTGACATGATCTAGTATCATGTTAACTTGTCATGGCAGCTTCCACATGTGAGCACAGCGAGGTCATGAGAGCTATTCCTGGCTTCCAATGTAAGCAGAAATATATATATAAAAACACGTGACAAACACCATCACACACACAAACACACATGCATGCAAACACATCTATAAAACTACAGCTTGGGTTCACAGCTGTCAGTCAATTAGAGATGTAGGTCAAATAAGCAGACGGTCGTACCGTAACGCTTGACTCAGATCGGTAATGCTAGGCTGTGGTATCTGGGACTGTTATGCAGAGTCAATACAAGAAAGAGACAGAGGGAAAGTGGGATGAAGGAGGTGGGTAAATGAGGGAAAAATACAGAGTGAAGGAAATAAAAAGAAAGAAGGGAGTGAGGGAGTGATCCAAAGGAAGTGAGACTGAGCGAGAGTCAGGAAGCAGACTGAGGTTTTTCTAGAAGCAGATTTCTTGCTGACAAACTGTGGAAATGTTGAAGGAGCCCAAAGTGACTCCGTCAAGGCGACTGTGGCCCCCTTCTGGAGCATGGTATAGTCAGGCAAGTTCTTTTGTCACATTTGCAATGTTTTCCTAGAACTCGTCTGAAACCAGCAATGACTGAAAGAAAAAAGGAGTGGATAAATGCACAACCTGTTTTTGCCAAGTCGCCTGTGGCCTTGAACCAACATTTTTTGTTACATGAAGGAGCCAACAGTGCTCTCAAACAATCAGAGCATTTTGGACGGTTTGTTTTTATGACTAATTATGTCTTCATGTGCTCCTCATCAATTTGTTTTTACAATTTTGTAAATTGTACAATATGTGTTCCAGTGCTTAAGAAATGAACCTGATGAATGCAGCTGTTTCATCTCTGCAGACAGACGCTGGAATAGTCAGCAGCAGACTGAAGATAAAAGACTGAAATATATAAGAGATACACAGAAATCCATATTAATCCAAAGATATTTAGTGGGAAATCCATATTCAATCCAAAAATCTTGGGCAAACAGGCAGTGGCTCTGACATATTTTGGAGAAGGCACTTTATACCGAGGTTCATTTTACATTAATTCTGACAAGGAAAGGGAACCTGATTATTCTGGATTACAATTCAGGATAATTTGGTCAGAAAATTGCCAGCATGGCTTAGTGATATGGTGGTGGCAACGCCAGGGACTCCAATTTCCATGGTTTAAAGACCCAATTACCCTTTATCTATCTATCTATCTTCTATGGCCTTTACCCTGCAAGATGGGCTGGAGTGGTTGAATGCTGACAGTTGGCAGTCTGCTGGCCAATCCGAAGTCAAGACGAGGGTAGCCCTGGCTTGCAGCCACATGCATCGTAATTGCCTTAATGGACGAGGGGAACACTGGCCTTTCCCTGAGCCGGGAGCAAGGTAGATTGAAAACCATGAGCAGATTGGAACGGAAATAGCCCCATGGATGAACTGAGGAACCATGTTGTGTGCAAACTCTCCCCAGAAAACCTGCTTGGACCACAGCAAGAGAGAGTGAACCGTGGTGCGCCACAATGCTGTCTCCATCTCCTGGTTTTTCCGCTCCGTCTGGCCGTTGGATTGTGGGTGAAATCCCGGGGAGTTACTGACCTTGGCACCCAAGAAACTACAAAACTCCTTCCAGACCTAGGATTTGAATTGAGGCCCCCAATCAGAGACGATTCCCTGGAACGTCTGTGAAGCTGGAAAACATGTTGAAGCATGATCTCTGCAGCCGCTGGCAATGGGTAACTTGGGCAGAGGAATGAAATAAGCTAACTTGGTGATGGATCCAATAATACAGTTCTGCAGTAGGATTCCCTGTGGTTCTGTGGTATCGCCGTCTTGTTGGAGCTGCTTGGGAAAAGGCATCATGTTTTCTATTCATAGATCATGTTAAATAGAACAGGTCTATGATGCATCAACCTTATAGGAGCTCCATGGATGGAAGAGGGAGAAGAGCATGAGACTAGAGCCTTGAACAGGTCAAAGGTCTCTTGTCAAGGTGGGAACAAGAGACTTGGGTTATGGAGTGACATGAGAGTGGTGAGTGGGGCAGCTACAGAGCTGCAGTTTCTGACAAAACACCCAAAGAGGTTGTCAAAATCCCCAGGAACTGTCACAGTTGTTTGTTAGAGCCAATCAGAGACCGCCTCCACCTTGTCTCCAACTGTTAATTGCCTTGAGAATAAAATCCAGAAAAGACACTTTGATGACACAGACTGACATTTCTTGGTTTTGACAACAAGCTGATTTTCCAACAGCGTCTGCAAAGCCCTCTGAGGTTTGGATCTTGTTCGTCTCTGTGACTCAAGTAAAAAGTTTAGTCTGCAAAGTGACTAAGTCAAAACTTAGCACACAGAACTGAGGATGTAGTAGGAGTCATCATGGACCCATTGTGAACAACTGACATCATCATGTCCTATTTGTGCCGAATCTGGTGTCAGCTGGTTTCATCCCTTGTTTGCTTCTCTCCAGTGGATTCACATGTACAGTATTCCAATACAGCCACATTTCCAATAAAGCTGCTCTCATCCATGTTTTTTCCATTTCTGTTGTCAGACAATGGAACAAGTTTGAAATAGTGACTGAAACATGGCCACAGACTTCACGCTACCTTCCAAGCCATTTCCAAGCTGCTGATTTTATAACCATGATGTTGTCTCACAAAATCACCAAAGCCATAAATTAAAGACAACGACTGTGCAGTGCTTTCAGCTCTATTTACTTTTAACATGATCTCTCTTATTTTGTCTCTCTGGGTAACAAACTGCAGCTCCACCTCTCTGCCACTCAGTGAGCAGAGCAGACACAACAGACTACTGCTGCTGACTTTCCTCTGAGTTGTCAAAGTTGGTCCAAATTAAAATTGTTGGAGTTGTTGGTGTTGCAGCAACACAACAACTCATGGGCATTTGTGTTTAATTTATTAACTGGTTTATTTAAACAGTTTTCAACAACATGGTACTGTATAATGGCTGGTCAACCGTGGATGCTGGTCTGATGTAAACCACCTGAAATAGATACCCAGACTCACACACCCACAACCCCAACTACAACAACAGTGCAAGCGGTAAACTGCATCTGACACCAACATCCTGTTTCAACAGGTACCAACACACTGGCCTTGTTAAGCTTCTGTAATCACCTGGAGAATTTCATCAATCACTCATTAAGGTTTGTACACATGTGCATGCACAATGCTACGTGGAGCTGTGCAAACTGCATTGTGTGCTGCATGCCAGACACACATTGAACTGATGTGTAACTTTGTGATTAAAAGGAGCTGAGTGAGAGCTTTGGCTATAGAGAATGACAACAAAGGGAGGGCGGACGTTGTGGAGGTGGAGGGAGGGAGAGACAAATGAACAACACGTCACTCAGGCTGACTGTGAACTGACAGCAGAGGTCACGGAGACACAGTGGGTCCACCTGTAACTTCAGCACAGGGGGCAAAGTGAGGGTCTTCGGCGGCTGAGACACAATGTTAAATGAGGTCACGTGTTAACACACAAAGCAACAAGCACTTCTATTAACAAAGCTGCTGCTCTTAATTAGACAAGAGACTGTGGGTCCCCCCTGTACACATGGGCAAGCACGCACACACACGCACACGCGCGCGATAACCCCTATACACATCACACACTTATATGTATGAGCCGTAGGTTCCTTTTACCAACCTGCTGGTCTGTACAACCTCTTGCCAGGGCTCCTCTGAGGTGAAGAGGACCAAACACACACATGCGCACACACACAGATATAAACACACACACTCTTAGGCAGCAGCAGATGACTTCAGATATGTAAGGATTTAATCCACGCCTGGGGTGCTGCAGAGGTATTATGGACAACAAAGGCCTGATAAAGATGCCATTTTAGTCAATTTAGCTCCAGGATATGATTAGTAACGACCCGCACCAGGTGAGACGCCGGAGGCTACTACGCCGCTCCACCAATAATGAGAGAGGAAAGAAAGATAGGGATGGAGGCAGAACGAGGGAGTCTTTGAACGAGTGAATGGTCATCTCGTGGGGAAATTAAATGCATCTTTTAAAGAAGACAAGACAGAGAGGAATAATTCGATAACTGGATTCACGCTCAGTTTCATGCTGCGATGTTTGAGTGTTTTGTTTTTCTCTTACCAGGTGTGAACATCTAAATATTGAATATTATGGGTTTTATTTCATCGTGTGTTATTCCACATTTCAAGCTACAAAAAAGGTTATAGACATAATGATGTGCTATGCATCAGGTGTGAATTAAACAACAGGCTTGCATTCCTCACAATGTACTAAGCAACATGCTGCAAAAAGCTGATAATTAAGATATTAAATAGTGTGCTCACTGTGATTACTGCATCATTGATGTTTACACTAAATTAACAAAATCTACCAATCCTGTTTGATTAATCGGTTTTGAATCGTAATCACGATTATTTAGTTCGGACGATGTTAAAAACGTGAAATCGTAAAATTGATTTTTTTAAAAACTCTAACTAGGGTAATTGACCCTTCGCCAACTCCTCCCACAAACGGCTATTGTGTTTGCTAGGACGAAAAACATTTGTTTGTAGAGAAGGATGTTGTTGCTTCTGCTGCTGCTACAGCGATAGCGGCGGCAGCAATATAGAGATGTTCAGATACGAGCTGACTTTTTTTTCGACTTGAGCAAGTGTAAATATGGGGATAACCATACGTTCACCTCCGACATGACAGCTGTACTCTCGGGGCTTTTACCTGATTGACTGATTTATTGATTTTCGTTTTTTTCCCACCTCAGTTTTCCCCCCACTGTTTATTTAATATTCAAATATTAATTTTCACATTCGAATCTCGGATTTTTAAAAATATTTGAATATTCGAATTTAGAATATTCGACAGTCCTAGCACCTCGTTTAACTCAGGTGACCGAATAACAACAGTCTCGAAACAGATCAGTGTCGGTGTGTTTTTAAAATTCACAGGTTTGATTCCAGATCCATGTTCTTGTGTCGGACGTCGCACTCTTCCGGTGACAACTTTCGGGCCAATCAGTGGAAGGCAGTCGGTTGACATCGTCTTTTAGTATAGATCGATAGATAGACTTTATTATTAGACTCTAGGTCCATTTAAAAGGACACAAAGAGCACACACATAAAACAGTTTGATATTTCACAAAAAAAATCGTAATTGGAATCGTTTTTTGAGAGAACAAAATTAGGATTTTATGTTTTGGCAAAATCGTACAGCCCTACTTGTTTGTATGTTGTATTATGACAGTAGCTGTTTTCTTACTTTGGTAAGTTGTAATACGACAGTTGTATCACGAGAGCAGCAGAAAAAAAAAGACAATGATATATTTCAGTCAAAGTGCAACAAGCACTAAAAGTTGTTTAACTGAAGGAAGTCTGCAGGCAGCATGAATCACTTCCACAGACTAATGTACTGAATCCACCATCTGACTGGTACATGAAAGAATAGAGTGAGTCCTGAAGCTACCAAGTGGTCTGCACAGGCTTCTTCAGCACACAGGGTGCAGTCCGACATACAGCGTACAAGTGTCAAGAGCACCAGTAGAGCTTGTATCAGCCAAGACAAGTCTGTACACTATGTCCTGTAAATGTCTGACAGTTATAGTGACATTTAAAAGGTGAGCTGGTGAGAGAGGGTGAGGACTTTTGTTTGTGTCTGACTTAGTGCAGGCACATGGCTATTTCCTGGAGGCAACACATACCAGTCTTAACTCAGTTCACATTGAAAACTCCAGTAGAAACTCTTTGGTTGTGCACTAACACAGATGATGACAAGCACCTATGCTTTCGCGTTGTAATGATTCGAAACAGACAGGAAAACATGGGCCAACATTTCAAAAGGAGGCTCACGGGAGAGGAGGAAACAAGGGAAGGAGCATGAATGGGGCAAAGGGAGGAGATAGCGGCAGCTCTCTGTCGGGCACAGCAGGTTAATTTGCTCTTGTCAGAAAGAGAGCTTTCCCTCTCGCCGGCCTTATCTTTGTTGTCCTCCTGGATGTTGGTGTCAAACCGAGAGGCGGTGTGTGGATCCCGCCTCAGCACTGTCACCTCGCTGGTTGCAGCCCAGGAGTGACAGAGTAGCAGCTTTACACTGTAATCCTGTAATTATGTCAATTAAGGGGCTGAGGAATGAGGGAGGGGGGTCTCGAATCGTGTAACGAGGGGGGAGGCAAAATGACACACTCAGGTGTTTGGCAGACAGGTACATGGTGACACAAACACACCACAAAACCACAAAAGACTACAGACAAGAGTTAGTGTGTCCTATAATGATTTTGCTGTTGAACAGGGTCCCATCGCTATCACTGCATTACTGAGAGCCACCACATGAAAACCACAGAATAATGAAGAAAAGAGCAAAATGCAAATGCAGGATGAGTGTCTGTCAGGCAAAAGGATTTAGGGAGCCTTAAAGTGTTGTACATTACCTCAAATAAGATTTACAGCAGCCATAGAGAGAGATTACACAATAACACAGAGAGTACACAGTCGTGTACTAATCATGTACGTCAAAGTCCTGCGGGGGACCACTGTTTGTCGTTTGTTTTACAGGCCGTCTGCTTTGATGGGTGTAACACACACAGAGGAAGGTAAATACTCACTGAGATAGCAGCTGGGTGTGCGCTGAGTGTTGGTCAAGGAGAAACAAAGGTCCACATCAGTCATCTCTCTTCGTGACCCGTCACACTGCTGAAAAAGCAGACAGAGTGTCTTGTTAATGTGACATGCAGGACTATAGGCTACAGTAAAACCACAAATATCTTGAATATTTGTCTTGTTTCTAGTCAAAACAAATATCATTAAAATAAGACTCATCACATAAGTTGTTTTTAGACACTTTTTACTTCTTTCAAGCGTATTTTCACTTGAAATAAGTTGAAAAATCTGATAGTGGAGCAAGTTTTTCTTCCTTATTACAAGCACAAAAAACTTGCTTTCACTGGCCGAATTGCTCTAAATTAGTTTGAAACAAGTGATAGGCTAATGATCTAAAAACTAGTAAATTGTTTGGCTAGATGATGAGTCTTATTTTAAATGGAAAGATATGACTAGAAATGAGACATTTTGACAAGAAAGAAGACAAATGTTCTTGGAAAGATTTTGAGTTTTTGCAGTGTAGGCTACTATAGGAGAACCTAAGGGTGAAAATACAAATATTGATAATACGAAAACACTGAAAATATAAAATCAGCAGCAGAAAACTTACTTGTAAATCCCCAGAAAGTCGAGGAAATCTGATGCAACAAAGAAAAAAAAATCCCATTAACGCTGACAAGACCAACTTCAGCCGAATCCAACCAACATTATTTATGGGAACTGCTGGAACACAACTTTTTCAAAGCAAACACTTTCACTCGCCTTAACAGGAAAAGCACAGGTGCAATTAATAACACTAACGACGGCAGATTCCACTCAGCTGAACCAGTCACAGAGCTCTGGTTCAGTGACGTGGTCCTGTCCGACACTTAATGGAACCCGGCTGTCGTTAGCGCTATCGCTGCCACCTGTGCTGGTCCTGCTATCGAAGGGAAAAATTGATGGTAGCAGTAGCGTTGAAGCTACGGAGATAAAAGAAAATGGTGAATGATGTTGCAAACCAGTTAGCATCAGCTTGTGCAGCATCTATATCTGTTAAGTCCTGTAGATTCAACTATTACAGCTAATATTAGGGTTGTTAGTGAGTTAGCAAGTCAGCTAGCCCTGTTTGCTAATGTTTTTTCAGTAATTGCATTCAAAGTTGGTACTTACAGTAAAGCCTCATCACTTTTTGTTTTTCGTGCAGAATGAAAAAGCTGCCGTTTCTCCTAGTGTGGCTGAGCGAAGCTAACCCACACAGAGTTAGAAATAGGCTAAACCTTCCAGTTGCTACTAAACTAAGCAGTGAGCCTGTATCGTAATGCTGTGCAGCAGAACACAGGAGCTGCAACAGGTGAGTTTTGAAATTGCTGGAAGTAATGTGACTAATTTCAGGTACTGAAAAATCCAATAATTACCCAGCTCAATGAATGTCATTTTAATTTTTTATGACAGTTGAGTGGAATTGCTGTGACTATCATCCAAGCACATATTTCAATATTTTTGTGTATTCGCATCAGGTTTTTTTTTTTTATGTTTTGGCATTTCCTTAATGTGTTTTTTAACTTTTTGTGCGTTCTCATTTTGATTTATTTTGTCCTTCGATGCCATTGTGTCTATTGTAGAAGTGACAAATCTTCTTTAAAAACTTACTTTATTTCACTCCCTGGGATTTGAAAACTTAAAGTAAAAACATACACACACAAACAATGCAAGATGAAAACAAGTGAAAGCTCTTACCTTGCACAGATTCCTACAGTGTGTATGCATGTTGGTGTTAATCAATTACAACATGAGTTAACAAGGGTGAGCCAAGGATAAGCAGTCATAAATAGTAGCTTTTAACTCCACTGAGAGCAAAGATGTTCCTGTAATGGGGCAAAGAGAAAAACTTTTACATCTCTGTGTAGCTGACGCGGTGTTTTTCTTGTTTTCCTCTGCAGTGCTGCAGGCTACTTACCTGCTCTGTGTTTCTGATCCATGTCAGCCATCAGCAACGATCCCCCAGGACACGTCCCTTGCTGATGACATCATCTCTCAGCGTGGGAAGTTGATGGATCCCTCGCCATTTTGGTTGCCCCTGGTTTTGATGAAGTGGTGAGCAGGTAGCTGAGGGGGGAGGTGAGTGGAGGACGACTGCCAAAAACACCCATAGCGCTTTGTCAACGTCAGAGAGGTGCACTCAGGGTCCCCATGCAGCCCAGACAGAGATTAAGAGCAGGGAGCGTATAGTGGAAATGGTGCGTGTGTGTGTTATCGCATGTGTGTGTACTTGCACCATCATCAGATATATCAGGTTATCTCACTACACCACCATCTATTATACAGTGAAATCTCTTCCCATGACTCACTATACACCAGCGGCTGGGATGTGAAGTCACACACCCCCGTCCTGTGATTCCATCCAACCCTTATTGAACCTTTAGCCTGTGAACCAGCCCAAGATAAAGAGTCACAAGGCGAAGTCAAGTGAAGAGAGAGAAGGAGGGAGGAGGAGAGACGGAGCGTGTTGCTCTGTGTGAGCGCGCAAACTCTCTGTTCATCAAACGGCTCCGTCTCACTCCAGTCTGGAGCTGTAACGGACCAGCAGGGGGCCTCGCAGCCGGGAAGCTCGCCATGAGCTCATACAGTTAAAATGTAATTTAACTGCATGAGAGCATGTGTGTGGGCATATGGATATCTGACTGTGTGTGCATGTGTGTGTGTATGTGTGTGGATATGACCATGTCTATACTGTAAGACAAGGACAAGGGGAGATGCAAGGCCTGCAGCTGTATTTCTGTCAAGGGCAAATCAGACCTGTCAGAAAGCATCAAGCCGTGCTGCCATGGCAACGACGTTAGCACCCAGGAAGGTCACAAGATGGAGTGCGTGTGTTCCCCTCCTGCCTCCTGCTGGGCCACTGTCATGAATGACACACACACAAATGGACATGCACACGCACACACGTACACAAATTCATTTTGTATGAACAATAAACCGCTGCACAGAATATTGCTCATCACCACAGTTGGTTTTTTCTCGTCTCGTCTTTTTGTTTGTTTGTTTTCGGCGGGTTTGGCGGGAAGCAGGACGGGTTTTGTGTTACCAGGGGAGACCAGCTGATGTTGTGGTTCAAACAAAGTTGATTTCATCTTGTATTTATATTATGGGAATATGAAGAACTGCATTTTCAAACCATAAGAGATGTATCACTCTGAAAGTGCTCTATGTTTATTGAGTTTGGGGAAAAGAATCACAGATTTGAACGCACAGGACTGTATACACGTCTAGGTACATGCACACACATGCACGCACACACACACAGACACACACACTTCCTCTCAGCAGGTTCACAGGCTCATTAGAGTTTCCCCAGCTGTCTGGAGAGGATCTGTGGGATGTCGCCATCACTTACCTCAACTACATAGGGATCTAACACCATCAACTATGCACGCACGCACACACACGCGCACACACTCACACACCTGCCACACCACAAGCAAATGTGAGCTCAGAGCAATGTGCATTGTCTTTTCCACAGGGCCGGCTGCTGGCTGGATGATGAATGTGCTGCTCTGCTGCGTGTCCTCCCTTTGTTAATAGAGTGATAGAGCCACAGTGGCACCCTGTGCTCGCCACCCCTCCGCTCAGCTTCACCCAGGAAGTGGTCATAAATAGGCACATAAAGCCATGGCATCTGAATGGGTGTCAGGGAAGCTTTGTAATATTTACTTCATTACAAAGCTGGAAGTGTTCCTGTGCGGTGCTGCCCTTGGGATGGAGCCCTCTGTCTTAAAGCAAGACCATGCAGGCAACTTTTGCAGCAAGTTGTAATTCAAGGACAATGGAGCGTTAAAGCATGTTGGGCCCCAAGTTCGAGTTCTCACAACAGCACAAGCTACAAGCTCATGTTCAAAAGCTAAACCCTATCAATCAGGCAGCGATCACACTGTCCACTCATGATCTGACTCATCAAAAACATTGTCTCTTCTGCCATGACGTCCGTACTGAGAACACACAACTAGTTTGTTCTTATTGAATGAAGACAAATAAGAAAGACAAAAGACAAAAATCATTTCACACTTCTCACAGGTAATTCACACCTGTTCAATCCAAGTCAGACAGGGGAATGGGAATGAAAAAGACGCCACTCTCCCTGTTCGGGTCAGTGAACCATCAAAATAATTAATAATAAAGTTGTTAATTTAACGTAAAATAGTTGCATAAAGTTGCTGTGACATGACCTTGTTAAAAATTTTAACTAAAATGTTGCAGAAAGCAACTATATACAGTAGCTGTGTTTGGCTCAAAAGCTTAAAGGGATAGTTCAACATTTTGGCAAATTGGCCCATAATCCCTGTAATTTTAGGAGTGCCTGCTATTTTTAGAACGGCAGAGTAGAGCCGTGAGCTGCTCAGCGCTACGCTACGGAACCTAATGGAATTTATTGGTTTCTCTCATCAAATGCACAATCCAACAACTCCAAAACGACCAGTTGTGACCTGCACATTCACCACGCTATGAGATGATAACTTTTTACCAATTCACTAAAATGTTGAACTATCCCTTTAAGAAAGAGGAGAAAAGCTAAATTCAGGGCAGTAGACATGAGATATTCAGTCAGCTGAGATGAGGACCACTGACAGCTACAACATGTGTCAATACACCAACACCTCTTGTTCTGTTGTTGATGACATTGCGGCCTGAGGCCTGTTGTCTGTTGCCAAGAGGTGATTTTAATTGATTTTCAGTTTCCTTTGCATCTTTTTTGTGTGTGTCAAAATGACATTGTCACCAGCAGTTTAGCGAGTATTGGAACTGAAAACGCACCATTTGTGGTAGTGAAAGTTCTCTGTTCCTCTCAGCGAACACCCTGCTTCACAGTAAGTAGTAGTTACAGCTTATTTTGGAACGACTTCAGCACAACGGTAAACAACAGTGACACAGAGCAGAAACACAAGGGTTTGTGCGATGTGGAGTTTTACGTGGTGAAGTCTGTTTTGTTTTCTGTCTGTTTGTATGACGCACACAAAATGAACCACGGGAGTGTTTTTCCTCCAGATCATTTGTACCATTGCAAACTTTTAGGTGCTTACACAAGAATGAACTTGGCTTGATCAAAGAACTTGTTTGCCGAGCTCTTTCGGCTCATACATTAGCTGTAGCATACACTGTAATACCTGGCAGAGGCATTAAAAGGAAATGTCAACACTCATATTTCTATGTTTTCAGATAATATTATACTGCCAATGTTGTCAGCATGCTGCTTTTCTTCAGAAGCTGAATAGTCAGTTATGATCTTTTATCACTGCGGGTGCCATGCTGTGTGTGTGACACACTTTCATCATGGTGTAGTTTAACTGTGTTCCCTGTTGAACAAAACAAACCTCCTCAGCCTCAGGGGTTTCTCATGTCTAAACATAGACCTCAGAGGATCATTCTGATCGACTGCAGAGTTCCCAGGGTGCTGCTTTAGTTCCACTCATGTATTACTGTAAATGTAGTGTCTGTGAGCCTGGTCATGCATGAAAGCCAAGAAATCCCAGCAATAATATGTGACATTTTAATATGAATACAAGTCATTTTCACTTTTTCTTTCATATTTGCCGTCGTAAACACTGATAAGTAGCGCTCTGTTTCTTCTGTGTTTGCAGGGAGAAACCCTTGGGGGTGCACAAGCATTAATGAATTTGATGTTTCTGTGGAAGCACCAACAGTGGTTTGTTTAGAGCTGGGCATCAGCAGCTCAGCAGCCACCACGGAAAAACACACAAAGAAACAATCAGTCCTGACTGACGGAGTTTGTGTCTGTTAATCTGTTGTGCTGTATAACATTAATCCTAGATTAGATGATAGATTGTCTTTCCCTTCTCATATAATTCTTATTTTTGTCCTTGTCATTTTGAGCAATCATAAAAATACTGTCATTTATATCTGACTGGTTGGTCTGACCATTTAAAAACTGGATGTAACGAAGGGAGAGCCGTTATTTTGATCATGATCCCCGACCCAGTTGTATGAGCAGTGCTCCTTCAGTTTTAAAACTCGAAACTGATATTCCCAATTTTTTTGTAGTTTCCCCATTTAAACAGAAAATACATAAACAGAGTAGCAAAATATTCTGGATTAAGGCAGTTTTTTCAAATAGTCCATGTTAGAACAGATAATTATATGTAAATAAATTAGTCCTATGAGGGGGTGGGGTAGGGTTTCAAATTAAATACATTATGCATGACTACTGTAGATTCATGACTGCAGTTTTAGTTCATATAAAACAATGAAATTATGAATCACTTTGTTCACTTGAGTTGAAAGGATTTGTAGTCAAGTGACGGCAGTTAGTTACTAAGTGATTGAATCATTGTTTAAAAGTGCTTCCATTATGTACATCAGCAAGTGAATGCATCATCGTTCATACAGCTGCAACACTCAGTTCAGTGATCATTTCTGCTGTATTCAGCTCAATATACAACACAGCTGTTTAAGTCATTACTTCATGATAGTTTTCAGTGGTTTTGACAAACAAGTCAGTGTAAAGTGTTTTCGGTTCACTGTCTGTGCTAAAAATGTGTACATACGTGTAGTGGACAGCTATATTCCTGTTGGATAGTAGAAGTATGGTGGTGAGGACAAACGACCAGACCGTCAAAACATCACTGCAATGAGCAGGTGAACATCACACATGCATACAGTATGTACGTAGCTAATCATATGGATTGATTCTTACAGTGAAAATGAATTTTAATTTCAGACATTAATGGTGTCAGTGCTTTCAGACATTAATTTGCATCCAAATCTACCATTATTACACTGCCATACAGGATATAAGTGATGAATTTGCATTGTGTGGACATAAACGTCCATGCACATAAATCTCAGGCTGTTATTTATAGTCCCTTTACTCATCTCAGCAGAGAACCCTCTGCATGTGGTTTTGGCAGCTGCTGTCAGTCCAGTGATGTCAAAGTGAGGTAGACACTGGTCCGAAGTGATCGCAGGGCAGAGCTTGAAAAAAAAAAAAACATCACAGAGACAATCATTTAGCAGTATTAGCAAAAAGAAAAAAAGAGAAATAGAAATAAACAAAACCAGATTAGCACCTCAATACATGGCAGCTGGAGACCTGCAACATCCTCGCAGCCAGCTGATGGCTAATCCCCTCTAGATCAAGGTCCCTTGTATTCGGTCCCACAGCCACACTTGACATTCTGGGTTTTTGCCTGATGGCTCTGCTGGGAGCACGACAAGATTTAGACTAAGACATCTAGCTGGGCACGACACAAAAACAAATCGACATAAGAAAAGCAACGCCTCTCAGAGTAATGAGCCTTTTCCAGGGATCAAAAACCAACTTGTGTGAGCTTTTCTGTTTTATATGTTCAGCCCTACTTTGTAACCTTTACAGTCCCCCCCCCCCTCTCTTTCATTCATTTATTCATTTTTCTTGCTATTTAGCAAAGCAGCAACACCAGAGAGAGAGAAAAAACAGTAACAGCAAGAGAAGGGGGGTGGGATGGGGAGGGCTTTTCAAAGTTGTGTTGTTTGACCTAGTAAAAATGCCGACGAATCCTCTTTGAATTAGAGTTTGGAATTAGGAGTGGCAGAAGAATAGTCAGGTTCTGATTTTCAGGGTCAGACTTGATCTTTATTTGTTGGAGCTGCTACATTGCAGTCTTTGGTATTTGGTAGATTCTAATTAATGGCAGCGGAGGATGTTTGAACAGCTCATTGATGTTTATCGGCTTTGATGAGAGAAAACTGCCACCATCACGGGCCCTGATTACAGCTTTATTCATCTAACACAGAATCTATGCTGGAAATGATCCTCACACCTACACACAAACACACACACACACACACGTACACACACATAGGAGAAAATAAACTGCAGGGATATATTTTACCACAGAACCTCCCATATTGTGTCGTGTTACGAAGCTTTAACACAGTCACACAAAGTTGTGACTGATAAAATGATCAAATGGCAGCAGAGTGCTGATTACAGGGAGTGATTCACCGTCAACAGATGCCGTGTGATCATAAACAAGAGGAGTTTTGTCATAGCCATGAATCAAACTGCTTGCCCTAATGCTGCCGCGTGTGGCACACAGCCTCATCAAGGTGCTATTATTATTCCAGGCAAACTTGAAATCCAACTCTGAGGAGAAGAACAAGTGGCTAAACTAAAGCTGGGCTTGAGTCGCGGAGTCTCTTTGATCACAAGAAAGAGATTGAAAGTTTCTTCAAGATCTTAAACTTCAAGTCCAGTATTCTTCTTCTTCTTCTGTCTGCTTTATTCTGCTTCTGTCAACTCCGCCTGCCATCACCGCTGCACCTGATACTCCTGTGATTACAGAGCTGTCATTACATTTATTGATGTGATCTCAACACGGGCTCTAAAAGGGTTATGAAATAAACTAAAGTCCAATTTAATCAAGGCTTTATACGGCTGTGACTCTGCTCAACACTGCTCCACTTAATCTTTGAGTGATATTTGAGAAAATGTTCAGGGCTCATCGCAGCTGACTCCATTACACACTTCTGTGATTTGACATAGGACTGAGAATGACTTATTTTTGTTTGTCTGATAAGATGTGTTTCACAAAAAAACTAAGAGTTGTTCATTACATAGTGCACGGTGAATGCACAGAGATATTTTCTTTTTCTCTCACCATGATGACATTTCATCCAAATGAACTAATGGTTTCTATCACAGTAACAAGAGATTACCAACCTGAATAAAGATAGGTGTGAACCAGGTTAGACTGAAGAGCAGCACAGAACGCCAGTATGTACGTTTCATAAGAGTATAATGAAGATTAAAGGGACTACGAGGAGTTTTGGAAAGCGAATTCCCATGAGCCTTCACGTGCATGGTGACATTCTTGGATCGGCGCAAGATGGAAGAAAGCAAAAACATTTGCCAGGAATGTTTTCATCAAGAATGAAAGTCAGAGGTTTAAAGACGATCATATACCGTCGTAGTTCCGACCATAAGCAGCGGTTATTCCCATGACCCGCCGGGCAACGCTGGGGAAAGCGAAAGTAGGAAATGTTGGGTGAGCCGACAACTAAATAATAACATCAAAATAACTATCAAGACAAAACGATATATTTATCGAAAAATGACCCATTAAAGGGCCAACGAGGAGTTTCTATTCGGTTATAAAACAGTCTCACATTAATGTGGATGAATCTACGCCACCCGCACTTGTTAATGGCTCTATTTTCGATCAATATATCGTTTTGTCTCTATCATTATTTTCTTATTATTAGTGGTGTCGGAAATGCTGGTCGAGCCGACCAGCGTTTCCTTACTTTCGGTTTCGCGGACGCAAATGAGAATAACGGCGATTCGGGAGGCGTTATGGTCGGAACTACGACGGTAATTGAACCTCTTTGAACCTCTGACTTTAATCCTTGATGAATGAAAACATGAAAAATGACCATTCCTTGTTGTCCCTTTAACAAGTGTGGTAGATTCATCCACATTATGAGACTCTGTTATAACCTAATAAGCAAACTCCTTGGGGTCTCTTTAAATTAAAACCACACGTCGCATAAAGGGAGATGAGAGCTGTGATTGGTTGATATTTTGATATTAACTCATTCTCTACATCTGTACAGACACATGGTCGTGTGTGCTGCAAACAAATGACATTTGGCTCCTTCACTGGCCTGGGGGTCCTGATAAAGAGCTGCTGAAGATGCTGTGCTGCTAAGGAGTTCAGTCCTTGTCACTGAACTGTATCTCAAGGCATTGTGGGTAGTAAGTGAAGCAGGATTGATTGATAAGGCAAAAAGAAAAAATGGAGTAGTTATTAGTAAGTTATTTTTTTTAATGAGGCTCCATTAGTGTAATTTATAAAAATCCTCTTTATTAAACATATTTTTGTACAGCACAGTTTTAGTTTCTATTGCTAATTTGAATTAATAATATATCTAACTCACCATCCAAATTTCATTAAAGCTTTAAATGATGCATAATAGGTGTGGCACCTTACGTTGAGTGACAGGTGTGTGAGAGTATGCTGGCCACAAACCAGGGTGTGCTGACGCTTTAGGCCACTCAGAGCCTCAAACAGTCTGCCACCAAGACATTTAAAGTAATCTATTCATGATTATGACTTATTAACTCTATAATTTACACCCTCGAAAAAGGAAGGAGTTATATTTTGAGTCTTTAGGAAATGATTTCATAAAATGGAAACATTTCCTGCAGGCGAGACAGGTGCAAATGACAGATAACGCTGTTTTTTTTTTACACAAACCGGCCTCTGCTTTTGTGTGTTTCACAACAAAATGTGGAACACTTTCTAGCAGTGGATATCCTTCCCTGCACTGTGCTCACCTTGAGTGGTTCTGCTTTACAACACGCTAAGCTACAGGATCCAGCTGCAGTCCGTCAGCTGATCCGCGCTGTATCCGTGCAGATGAGAGCTGTGTGTTGAGTTGTGCATGTAGAGTAAGTCAGACTGTGGCTGGGGACCGCCTCATTAAGGTGTTAATTGGGTTGGTTACCTGCACTGTCCCTCACTGCCGTGGGCGGTGTGTATGTGTGTGTGCGATGGTGTGAGTGCATGTGCATACCTGTTAAGTGTATGTAGTGGTATGATGAGTGGGTGTGTGAAAAAAAAAGCCTATATGTAGGAAGAAGCCAAAAGAAGTGTGGGGTGATGAAGAAGGGATCTGGGGAGCGGGACGATTCTCTTGGGGGAGAGGGGGGAATCAAAAACAGACGGACGTTTTGATGAGATGTTATTTGATTTCTGATTGATACAAGACCCTCTCTAATTGGTCTGCGCTGTGAGAGCGATGGCTCCCAGGCACAGCTGTCACTGGATCAGATGTATGCTGATGTGCCCCTGCATCATCAATGACCTTTTTGAAAGTGAAGGCCCGTGCTACGGAAAGCTGTCATGTCGAACAGAGCAGGAGATGACGGGCGGGTTACAGAAATCATGTTACCAACCTGATTTCACTTGTCACAATTTATTTTCCATGACAAATCGGTTCTTTATTAAGACGCCACGAAGGAATACGGCGGCTGCAGCCAGGCAACAACAATTATGAACATCTACTTTGCCATACATTTCATTGTCTGTTCCCACTTACTCACATCTCCTCAAGGCTCGGAGAAGGTGGTTTTATTGGATTTCTTCACAGTTGGTTTTGACTAATGGAAAACAATTAGATAGAAATATTTTCAGACTGAGCTTGCTGTTATGTTTTCACTTTATTATTCAGTGTGCCTTGTTAACCGTTTCCTGCTCGGGAGTGGGTTTTTTTCCCCCTCTGCTCTAACCAGCCAGTGCTGAACGTTGCATCTGTCCCACCCAAGGTCATTTCCAGTTGACATGGAAACGGCGGCGGCGGTGGCTGGATGCAGTTAATTTAATGTTTGTCATGTTGATCAAAACACTTCTGCTGTGTCTTCACACATAAGCCCTACGTCTTTCTCTCTGCATTTTTATAGGCAGGCTAAGAAATTACATCTAATACTGAATAAAAACCACTACACAGTGAGTGGAAATGTTGATCCGACCCCCAACGACAACATCTGAAACATGGAGATTTAGGACATGGAAGCTTAATAAAATGCAAACGCCACACCCAGGGCCAAACTGGTTGTTTTAGCAGAGCAAATGGCAAATTATATTCATCATTAATAAATAAGATAAGATATGACATAATAATGAAATATAAAACATCAATTAGCATAAATAATAATAATTAAGATACAATATTGATATAAAGTAAACAAATGAAAATACATTGATGAAAATATGAAAATCAAACTCCATCACATCTTTAATTATAAGCATTAATTATGTTTTTCAGTTGCTCTTAATCGTTGATAACCACTGAAGTTTATTTTATTTCCAACCTTCAGGGTCTAAATTATGCCAAACAATATTCACATTTATATGGTCTTAAAATACCGCACTTGGTTTATAGTTTATTATACAGTTAATTATTCAATACTAAGTTGAAACAAACCCAACATGAGTCCGTGGTCCAGGATGGTGGCTGAGGCCCCGGTCACGCTTCTCGACAATGTTTTTGCCAGCCGCATGAAGTTGGGTCAAGTCGGGCCCTGAGCCCATTCAAACATAAATGTCAAGTTGGGCCTCAGGTGAAAATGTCAGCGCCTGCTCTGTGCCGTCCAGCGGCCTCGACAGATGCAACTGGCTCACTCGCCAAATCCATTGATTTTCCCGAGACCAATTACCCCGGCGTCAGAGATCTCACTCACAAGTTCCGGACGGCAGGGGGATTCTCTGACTTTAATCACACATCAATGCTAGCCCCTCAGAGCAATCTCCACTGTTTATCCCGAGCCCCAGCCCTTTGCCAACTTCGTATCGATCACTACCCGGCTTTAACCCTGTGTTGCGATTCGTCGCTATCTGCGCCCAGCCGACCCTTCATGGTGGCAGGGAAAACAGCCGGAGGGGGCTTATAGGCAGAGGGGAACAAGAACGAGTGATGATTTCCTCATGAAACTGCCATTGATTTTGTGACATGCTGATGCCATCTCTTCCTCCGTCAGGAGAGACAGTGAGAGAATTATCTGGTCTTTACAGAGCAGCATCGGTGCTTATGTAAAACTGTGAGTGCTTGTAGAGAGCCGGGGTGTGTGAGGTGAGGCACAGGTGGTTGATTCACAGCCAGGCAGGTGGAGCTGGGTAGTAGGCTGTTTGTTTATTTACTCAATTTGTTTTGTCCAGACGGGGCAGAGTGGTGTTTGACTGTGATCATGACACTATGTTAAAACAGGAGGAGCACAGGTGTCATTTACAACATTAATAATGGCTGCCGCCTTCAACACAGCTGCATCATTTTCGGGGTCTGGGCGCTCGACACACTGGTTCACTGGAAGGAACTTACTGGGACGTCAACATGGAGCAGCACCATCATTAATATTGCTTGTAAAAACCTTTAATTTTCCACTATATGCGTCAAAGCCTTCACAGTGACAAATTATTAAAACATCAGTGTTTTTGCTTCAGGGTACTTCTGAGTGTCTCTATTTTCAGCTGATTATTTCAGAGACATCTTTATATTTCTCACTTCCCCACTGCACTAATCCACTTATTTGACAAGTAGAAGTAGTAAAGTACCATAACTTAACCAACTCCATCAATAAAAGGCTACATTGCCCATGAATGCATTAGCAAACAAACCCTCACAGTAAACACTTACGAGCCACTTTTCTTCATTACAATTACTTTTAATGTTATTACACTGACTACATTTTTATGGCAAACACTTTTGTACCTTTAATTACATCAGTAGCTGTTATTTGGACACTTGGAATAATATACCCTCACATTTCACACTGATGCGGCAAACTGGGACACAAGATGTTTAATCATACATTTAACAGGAATTATTGATCATGGAGTTGTGATTCTGCTCAGCTGTGTGAATGTTACACAACTTTACTATTAGCTCTAGTTTTGGTCTCCACCAACTCTTAAAGGTATTACCCCCATCTAGCAGTGCGGTTGCATATCAGAACATATTCTTGATGTTGCATTCACGTGAAATTGGGCAGACGTCAGGCAGACAACAGACGCTGCATGTAACAGGATAAGCAAGCGTCACCGCCAGCACAAGGCAAAACAATACAGGCATAGGTTAGGTGTGAGTCTGGTATTGTTTACCTGACCCTACCGTCTTTCTCTCGTCGAGTAAAATAACATCTGGTTGGTTTGCCGACGGCCGTCTGTCTGACTGCACCTGAAGGCAACATCAGTGCCTCCAGCCTTCCTCACACTACACAGTGGTGACAGTTTTAACAGGCGCTACCTGGAAAACTTTCTCCCCAAACCGACAGCTCCGCTGAGTTTCTATGGTTACCTACGGTAACGCTGCCACTCAACGTAAAAAATGGCGATGCAACATGGCAGGCTCGGTTCGGTGCCCCCCTTGTGTATTTACTCATTCTAAGGTACGAGAAAGCTTTCATTTGTATGCGGGTGTGATTTCACTTCAGTGAAATACGTATTTATGAAAGCAATATTTGATTTTTGCTAATAATAAGTTACATACTGCGGCTTTAAGGGAAATATCGGGCAGTTGCAAGTCTAGTTGCTTTTCAGCTGTTTTGCTAACCCTCCTCCCGGTCATGTACATTTGTTTCTAACAAAGCTGGCAAGAAAGCAATCCATGGAATGATGGATAACATGTATGATGTTACGATGTGTATATTTGTGTAGTCTTATCCGTCATAAAGAGATTATAGGTTACAGGGCACGTTTGTGTTAGTTAGGGTTAGTGGCACTGATCTTACAACATTCATTTTCTGCCAAGAGATGGAAGGCAGAGAGCCTCCATTCTCAAGTCATTTATTTAACACAATTGCTCTGAAGCTGTTTGGGGTAAAAATGTAGAAGAGTTAAGCTAAAATTCCTGCATAGTTCTTCTTTAAGCCAATAATGTTTCACTAACTGGTACCTAACTGTGTCTGTAAAGCAACATTTTCCACTAAAAGACCCTTTTACAGAATGTTGATGTATATTTCTTTTGAATGTAGGACTTTAACTTTCAAACGACTACTTTTCCTTGTACTTGGATTCTATTACTGTTAGCAATAGCACAAAATGAATAGTAGTAAGGGGGGGTGTCAGTCTACTGATGCTCTGACCCACCTTACACAACCATCTAGGTTTATCTGGATAATGGCAGTTAATCAGGGGCCTTTCCATTAAGCCCTGATAATAATTAGCATTCCTATTATCTCAGGTGGTCAGAGCAAGTGAACTTTTTAAGAAACACCACCTACCAGGTCACAGGAAGTGATTGAAGACACTCAGTCTCAGGAGACTGCTCAAGACACGCACAAAAAAATCTTATAAAAGTCTCATCTTGCGCCGCTTCTTTTCAGTTGTATTCTTTGACCATATTTTAAGCATTACAGTAAATCACAACAGCGTTATATTAGCAGACTCATAATAACTTGGAGATAGATGGGAGGTGGTTCAGCACTAACTGCAGTTTGATTACCTCATCATGATTTGGCTCGGCGGTGTCACTCCGGACGGTTAGACAGCCAAAGTACTCCATGTGTGTGTTTGCATGTGAATTTGTGGCTTTGAGAATAAATGTGTATTTAACTGTGTTTGTGTGCATATGAGTTTGGCATGATATTTTTGGAATGTGTGGGTTCCAGCAGAGGTGCGTGTATGTGCGGCTGTGTGTGTGCGGCTGTGTGTGTATGTGTGTGTTTTGGCTGAGTCACGGTGGCTCTGGCAGGGTCGAGGCAGGCTGGGCTGCGATGGGTTGAGTTTGGACGAGGTGGAGGAGCGGACGTGGGTACCCTCTCTCCTGTTCTCCCATCTGTTCTGCTTGGTGGAAGTGCAAGGGGTGATGAGTGTGGTGTGTGTTTGTGTGTGTGGGCCTGCTTTACTACATTTGTGGGGTCCAAAAACATGGATCCCACTATACTTCCAGGGGTCTGACAGATTAGAAATGCTGGACCCCACAAATTTAAATGGCTGCTTGAGGGTTAAGAGTTGGATTATGGGGTTAGAATAAGATTAGGGTTAGGGTCAGGCTCTCGGTTGCCATGGTTACATTCATGATAAAAGGGATGGGGATGCAATTATGTCATTGACAGGTTTCTAAAATAGTAAAAATGTATGATTATATATTACGACAGAGTATTAGGGCCACATTGACAAATAAAAAAATCACAAACTTCGAGAATAAAGTTGTAAATTTACGACTTTATTCTCGTAAATTTATGACTTTATTCTCATAATGTTATGACTTTTTTCTTGTAGGAAATGTACGACTTTATTCTCGTAAATGTACGACTTAATTCTCATAATGTTATGACTTTTTTCTCATAGGAAATTCTCGTAAATGTACGACTTTATTCTCATTATGTTATGACTTTTTCTCGTAAGAAATGTACAACTTTATTCTCGTAAATTCACGACTTTTTCTCATAAATTTATGACTTAATTCTCAAAGTCTGTGTTTTGTTTGTTTTTTCTCAATGTGGCCCTAATACTAAAATATATGAAAGGAGGAGTTAAAGGGACAAAAAAACCACATAGGTGTATAAGAGAGAAACAGAAACACACAGGTGATTACATGCATGAGTTGCTTTTTAGATATGTACTATCTCACATACACACGGTGCAACAGCCGCGGTATTCCGGTTCACATGCAAACTCAAACATTCATCACTCAGTTCCTAAACCCACTATGACGTATCTTTCTTTCTCGATCACACTACACACATTCCTACACACAGCTCCGAGCCACAGATGGTGGAGTGAAGGGGTTAGGGCTTCCTGAGGTCTGTGCCTAAGTATCCTGTGGGCAACATCTCTAGAGCCAAATTTCATCTTCCTCCCCCTCCTCCTCTTCACCTCCTCCTCCCATACTCCCTCCTGACATGACACTCATTCATCACCTGCAGGCAGGGATTCTGCTTTATAGCCATTAGGATGCAGGTGGTGCATCAGTCTAACCTTGGCCGAAGGTCTGACTCCTTCACCGCTACTTTGGCGCTCTGATGGTGCTGTGTGAGCCTTCTCCTGCCACTTCTGCTCTTTTCTACATTTTACATGGGCTTCAGAGAGAAAGGAGCTTTTAAAAGGAGGTTTGAGTGCAGCTTCACTCTTGCATGTAGACTTTGCAGTCCTATTTATAGTTTCAGTTATGAAAACTTTCAGCTCACCAGGTTAATGTGTGATTAATGTGTGATTAATGTGTGATTAACCTGGTGTGACAGGGGCCAAAAGGTGTAGGGCGGGGGGGCCCAAACACAGCTTCTGTTTAAAGTGGCTGTTAATCAACCTACGTGTCTTTTTGGAAAGTCAAGATGTTGTAATCACATTTGTGTGCTTCCGAGTCTGTTAATATTGAGCAGCTGCCAATACTTTGGCTGCAGTGAGCTTTCAAATTAGTAAATGAATGTAAATGTGTCTGACAGCAGCATATCCTGCATCCCAGGTTTCCTTAGATATTGTGATTTCCTTCTTTCCTTCATCCTGTCCTGACATGTTTCGGTAGTTTAAGCATCCTTATACTGATTATTATGTTAGGCCTACTTCAGAGAGATATGTAACAATTAGTCTTTTTTTTTTTAAATTTAAGATTAAAGATCGGAGCAGATCTTTTACCACTGTGTATAACCCAGACTGGAAGTGTTGGGAAATGTATTTTTATTTTTTCTTGAGGCTCTTTGCTCAGCACATTCCTCTGCAGTCTTTTTTATATTTTAAACTGACAAATCGGCTGCCGTACAGTTACTATTAACCACCATATATTTATTTTCCATCCATCATTTATTGTTGTGCTGCTCCTCAGTCCTGTGCTCCCTGGGTGAGCGTGCGCACAGGCACACACACATACACACACACACACACACACAATGCAAGTTCAATGAAAAGTAAAAGGCCAATGCAAACTTTATTAAACCACCGCTTCACCAAGCGACAGAGAAGAGAAATGTTTCATCTATTTTGTCCACGGTCACTAAGTGGTCACAGTCGCAACATCAACATCAGCCGGTTAAGTGAACAGACAATTAAGATCAAAAGCTAAAACCAAAGGCATTTGTATGAAGGTCAAACTGATAATCAGTTCATCATGAATCTTAAAATGTGGCAGATTGTGAGATAAAACCAGCAGGGATATATTTTTATCTTTTATCATAGAGGAAAAAAAGCAGAGAAGGTCCTAGTTTGACTGGATTCACAAGCAGAACCAATGTTAAAGGTAGCCTACTACTGTAGGAGATCGTTTTCCAGAGCATTTCTTTTGCTTGAACTCCTCTTCACACCACGATTTCAACCTATTAAAGGAGTCATCACCTGGTTTTTTACGTATCCAGCCCCCCTTGGATCGCTTTGGATCAATTTGTAAAACTTATTAGAAAAAATAAAATAATTTTAATCAAACATTGAGCTTGTTCTGACCCTTTTTCCTACGGACTTTATCAAGATTACAGTTTGATTTTGAACACCACAATGAAAGGACAGAGCCGGGGGGCTTCATTGGACTCAAACTAAACAGCCCCCTGGTACTCGGCGATGTCAGGTAGCGGACAAAGAGGCAAGTAGCAGAATCAAAATCTCGTGCTTTAGGAAGGCACACCATTGTGTGCTATTCCTGTTCGGAAAAAGAGCCGAAGCGAAAAAACGGCGCCGCTTTCAAAGTCCAGCTTTTCAGGCAAGTTTCAACTGAGGTCAAACACCAATATGCATGTTTTAACAAGAGAAATTGCGATTTCCGGGTGATGACTCCTTTAAATGTTTTTCCACAAAAATGAAAAATGACACCTGTGGAATGGACAACCCTGTAAAAACACCAAGCAGTAATTTTGAACATCACAATGAATTCATTGGATCAAACTGCCATCTGCCCCTCCCTTATCAGAAAAGACGACACCAGATCCAGAGCTTTATGCTAACTTTGGAAATTCAATGAGACAGTGGCAGCAACGTTACGGCAAGCATCGCACATTCCTGTCCAAAGAAAAGGGCTAGGACTTTTGAATTGTGCGTTTTCAAAATGAATCCTGCTCAAACTGTTTTTCCATGATCTCCAGACACAGACCTGCTATCCCACATGGAAATAACCTATAGGTTTTAATAGGTTTGAATATGACATACATAAAATTGGCCGATTTCATATGCTATGGTGCATATATGCTATATATATGTGCATGAAGATATATGCACATATGAAACATACAGTTTATCTGTGCATATGTGGTGCATAGAAGAATATTTCCATCATTACCGCAAATTGATCAACCTTTATTTTGTTGTAACATTCAGATGTCACAGTGTTAACGACTATGTACTGTTCTGAGTTGCTTAACATGTAATTCTCAATTGAAAGCCTTAATCATCATTTCAATGTCAAAGTATGTATAAACATAAACTGTTGCCATGGTGCACATTACGCCAACTGAGCCAACAACACACATGCAGGTGCTCAGCTAGTGAAACGCTACTCAACTAATGACGTCAAGAACAAGTACTGGAGCACCCATCCAGCTTTACAAAACAGCTCAATGAATAAATGCTCTGAAATGAGTCTCTTTAAAAAAGAACCACACATATTCTGAAGTGGATCAATAAGGATAAAGATAAAATCCTAGCGACACTCCTCCTTACAGCTGGTTAGTGTCTGATTATGAGAGGATGAGCACATCACAGTTAAACCCCCCTCACTGTACGTCTTGTTTAACCAGTGTTATTTTGTAATGATTATTTTTATGTTGCAGAGTGAGATCACTCACAAACATGTGAAGGATCACTTCACTCATAAGTGTCTTCTGTTCATTATTAGACAGAGCCTTTTAATATTTTCTGTTCTTGTGGCTGCTGAACACTCACAAACCCACGAATCCGTCGTCTGCTGTCTCAGAATTTACACAATGATTAACTGCTGAGAAAATGTTTAGGCCTGAATCTGGGTTTAGTGGCCGTGCCAGTGTGTTGTTTAGAGTTTCTAATGGAAAATTAATTGTTTAGATTAAAGGGACTATGAGTAGTTTTCAGAAAGCAAAGTGTTTTCACCCTACATTTCCCATGAGCCTCCGCGCGCACACAGTGAAATTCAAGACAAAGGAAAGTGAAACCATTTGCCAAGAATGTTTTCATTGATCAAGAACAACAGTCGGAGGTTCAAAGACAATCAGATACTGTCGTAGCTCTGACCATAAACGATGCCAATAGCAATCTGGCAGCATTATTCCCATGACCCACCGGGCAGCGGGATGCCGAAACTAGGAAATGCTGGGTGAGTCGACCATTAAAGCAGAAGTAAGCAGAATGTTTGTGTTAATATAAGTCTTAAACAGTAGACTATCCTCTGACAGCAATCACTTATATAGAGTGTTTTCTCCAAAACACAGGTCTGTCAGTCACTCTGCTCTGCTGTAAGCCCAGGAGAAAACTTTCCTTGTATCCTACAACCGTTATCCAATGAGGAGAGAGAACGGCATAAAGGGGTGGTCCTCTCTGTGTGTGCATGCCAAGGGGTCAGTTGCATAGACTGAGGACGATGTATGGTGACGTAGGGACGAGGACGGGGTCTGCTAACTCCATCTGCTGACAGGAAGTTAGCCAAAACGACCGGATCACTTACTTCTGCTTTAAATAATAACATCAAAATAACTATAAAGACAAAACAATATATATTTATCGAAAATGGACCCGTTGACAAGTGGGTAATGTAGATTCATCCACATTAATATGAGACTCTTTTATAACCAAAAGCAAACTTCTTGGGGTCTCTTTAATTGACTATTTGAAAGACAAATCTTAAGTTGCAGTCCTAAGGAATATGACATAAAAAATAAAAAAAATAAAAATTGGAGCTTAAACATATTAAAGCAATTGACTTTCTAACAGAAAGGCACCAGTTGCAGCTCACACTGGGATTTATTGATGATTTAACTACTGATGGAGACAACCGGATGGATGCAAAGGTCTGAAGGAGCATCCTGTGCTCAGATTCAGCCAAATTAATCAACACTCACCGGACGATATTTCATCATCCAGCAGGACAACGATCCTAAACGCACTGCCAAAACAATCAAGGAGCTTTTCGGGGTTAAGAGGTGAAATATGCTTGACTGGGCTGAGTCAGTCCCCAGATCCAAGTTGGACTGAGCTGCTCTCCACCTGCTGAGGACCGGCCTGAAGACAGAGAGGACAGGAGCTGCAGGGAGATGCAGCGAAGCTCTGAGGGAGGATCACCAGAGAAGATCAGACACAACATCTGCTGATCTCAAAGATGACTTCAGGCTGTCACTGACTGCACAGGATAAACTTTGGACTCTGTGTGGGAGATTTAGTCATTTTAAAAAACAGTTTTCAACATTGATCTAAATTTAATCAAATGAAAGCTGAGTCTTGGCACTTGTTGTTTCCATTATTCATTTCCAATTGGGCTGTATTTTGAGTACGACAAGGACTGGACTCAGGATACTGTCTGTGCATTAACCCACTGTTTCATATTTCAACACAACCTACTGTAGAGTTGGCCAGGGCTGATACCAGCTCGTCGCTGCAGGTTCCTTGTAGAATTTCATCCATATCCTACATACATTAGACAAAATGAAACTTTTATGATCCACTGGGGAAAGTGAGTAGTTGCAGCTGCGAAGACCTGGGTACAGCCTATGGTGTATATATAGAACAAATCCAAAGGATTGGAGATTATATGTGTGGAGTGCAGTAAAAAATATATGGAAGTTGATAATTAAAATGAAGGGAGGCTGCCTCCTCCTTCTCCTCCTCCCCTCTCCCCATCAGAGAGTCTCTTTATGCTGACTAAACGCGCATTTATAGGTCGACAGATGCACAGTGGAACAATAAGAATCACGTTTAACACAGAAACATGAATAAAACTGTGACTAGATGGGATGAAAGGACACATGTTGTCTTGAGAAATTCACCTCCACACAGACACACACAGTGACACTGATATATATACCCTCCTCCCAATAATCCCACCTCCCCTGAGTCTCTCCAAACAGGTGACATCCTGTGCTGTTCCTGGTTTGAAATAATCTCATACAACAGATGGGTCCTTTTCCCCGAGCCTGCCAGCCGGCCCCGCACTGCACCGCGGGCACTCGTGGCGGTTGAAAATATGAATGCTACCCACGCCAGGAGAACGGTCCAATTCTCATGGCAGTGCCCACAAACCACCACCACTACCACCACCAGGCTCGCCACTCCACCGCCATGGGTTTCTTTCTGGAAATACCAGTGGGCGTAAGGTTTTTCACTTCCTGTGCTCCCTACTCCGGGCTGAGCTGTCAATGCATGCGTGTTTTTAATTATTTTTTTCCCATTGAGGAGTGGTCAGTGAAACTTGTATTAAAAACCTGTTGGCTGTGGCGATAGGTAGAGGCAGCACAGTGTAGAAATATGCAGGAGACCAAGAGACAGGAAAGAAGGAAATCAATAGTGTGTGAGAGCAGGTATGTGTCTTGAGTGCTGCTTAATTCATCTGTCCCTCTGGGTTCGCCCAATCAGCTAAGCTCCAATCTGCCTCCCTCCACCAACGCCATAAGGAAGAAGATAATAAGGAAACTCAGACACTGAGATACAAATGGATGCAGGTGATGGAATGACAGGGTGTCATAAAGGAATGGTTCTAAAGTTCAGGAAATGTGATATCACTCTCATTTGGTGGAAATATGAAGATAAGGTTATGGGATGCAGACGGCTCAGGCTGGAACAGAGGGAAGTGACCAAAGAAAACACAAAAAATTGGATTTAGAGCACTTCTGAAACTTGATTAACATGTTAGATTTGGTTTGATTACTTTCACAGATGATAAATTATCATCTTAAAGGGATAGTTCAACATTTTGGCAAATTGGCCCATTGCCATCATCCCTGGGTAGGTTTGTTACCTTTAATTGTAGGTACAAGCTATTTTTAGAACGGCGGAGCAGAGACGCAATCTGCTCAGAGCTACGCTACAGAGGCTCATGGAATTTCTTGGGTTCCCTCATCAAACTCATCAAATACACAATCCAACAACAACAACAAACAACAAAACCAACAATTCAAGGAAACAAACCTACTCCTAAAACCACAAGGATTATGGCAATGGGCCAATTTGCCAAAATGTTGAACTGTCCCTTTAATAAAATCTTTGGCGAACCACAATAGCCCCCTAATGCTGTAACTGCCAGTGTCTGAGTGAGTGAGTGAGTGAGTGAGTGAGTGAGTGAGTGAGTGAGTGAGTGAGTGAGTGATCATACTTCTACTATTGGTCAGCCAGATGTAATGAGACTGAATTGAGTTTCCCCATTGGCTGTTGTTGCTCTTTTAAAATGAACAGGCTCATGCAAATTCTGTCAAGGGATGTTTACAGCCTCATGTGTGCGCATGTTAGTGCATCTGATCTGTCGCTAATAATTTCTGAGATTTATTTCATGAAAGCACCTGGCAACAAATCCAGCGACCTTTTGGAGTGTTGGAGTGTTTGTTGCAGTTTGTTACCCAGAGAAACAAAATAACAATGATACCTGTAAAATCTTTACTTCCTCTCTGACTAAGGTTCAGGTTCCACTTACAGTAGGTTACTTTAGTGTACCTGTAGGTAAACTTGTTCTGCAGTGAAAGTGTAAAGCATCCGCTTCAGAAAACCTCAGACAAAGCTATCCATTGTATATTGTACAGGGCCAAACACAGTCAACATATCTACACATCCATATCTGCAAACAGAATGTCACACCAATACTTTTCACAGTACATGTCCATTTGCAATACTTTTTCATATATTTTTATATTTGAATGTGTATATATTTCATAGTGTGTGTATTTATTTTAAATTTAAACAGAACTGTGAATGGAGAGAAACACAATTTCAATCTCTGTATACCATGTAATCTATATAGCAGCGCATTGACAAATTAACATGATGTCTTATTGGGCCAAATTTGTTTCACTGTCTGACAAGAGAAACAGAGCAGCATGTAAATGTGAACAGCTTTAATATGAATTCTGATGTAAATACACTATGTGAACACAGAAAGTAAGAGGGAAGCAAACAGATGCAGAGCAGCTGTTCTATTTTACATCATAGTGGTTCCACAATTTCCAGCTACGTTGTTGACCAGACATAGTCTGATTAAATATTAAAGTATAGGTTTTGACCTAGTCTGGTTTGTCATGTTCCACCATGAGGTTTATATCTGTGGTTCAGAGTGAACACTGTGACTTTTATTAAAAAAAAACACTTACAGCTATTATATGGATTGCAGAGATGACATTTTATCTGGAGCAGTCATCAGCCTGATATATTTGTCCCATCGCGACAAATCGCTTCATCAGACTCATTTCCAACGAGCCTCTTGAACAAATTTTGCACATTTTATTCAAACATAAACAGCATCTTGACTTATAGTCCGTACTGTGGCCTTTTGATAAGCCTGATCTGAAGGTTTTCATTATGTCATGTTGACACATGGCCATGAGAGGTCACATCTACCACCGCTACATCCATTTAGATGCTGATGTGAGCGTTTAAATGTGTGAGTGTGTGTGTGTGCGCTGGCCAAAAAAGCTCACTGCATCCTAAATTAATCACGCCACTTTAACATCTATGTGTTCTCTGCTGAGCCAGCTCTAAAGTTGGAGCCAGTGTGAGAGAGGGAGAATGCTAAGCAGCTTCGCAAACTCTTAGCGTCACAAGACAAACTCAGCACAGTTGACAAAACACAAAACCCTCCCCCCTCACGTGTCGTGTGCTCCCTCTCTTTTATCTCCCTCTCTGAGCCGACCACCTCTTCTCTCCACCTGCCTCGCCTCCCCATGTCCCCATCAATCCTCCGCCCTCCTCCTCGCATCCCGCCCCTGTTACCTCATTACCATCGCCTCTAATCTCCCCTCCTTCCCAATATCTTCCACCCTCCACCTCCTCTCTTCTTACACTTTTCTCGCTCCCCTGTCCTCCACCCGCATCCTCCCCCCCTCCTCCCCCCTCTGAGCACTGTTCTGTTACAGCTCAGCTGGTGATGGCGTGCCAGGAGACTGCTCCTTTTGTGCCCTGCTGAAAAGGACTCATAGATTGTGTGTGTATGTGTGTGTGTGTGAGAGCGAGAGAGAGAGAGAGAGAGGGAGTGTGTGTGTGTGTGAGAATAAAGGGGACGGGGGGCTGTGGGGGTCAGAAAGATTGACATGGGCATCCATCAACAGCGAGCGTGCAGCCTGCCTATCGCTGTCACAGAGATTTCACTCGAGCTTGTCCACATCAATTATCTGTGGTAGATAACTGGGACATAACCACACACACACACACACATACCTACTACTACTACTACACTGCAAAAACTCAAAATCTTTCCAAGAATATATCTCTTATTTCTTGTCAAAATGTCTCATTTCTAGTCAAAACTGAACTCTTTTCACTTAAAATAAGAATCATCACATAAAAATCTGCTTGTGGGGCGGCGTTTAGCTCACTTGGTAGAGCTTCCAGGGTAGAGCGGGATACGAAACCGGGGCCACCTGCAGTGAGAATTATAGCCTCAATGTGGGCATTGAGGCTATAGACCTCCCGGTTCAAATCCCGCATCGGACGGCCCTTTACTGCATGTCATTCCCCCTCTCTGCCTCCCCTTTTCCTGTCTCTCTCAACTGTGCTATAATAATAATAATGATAATAATACATTTTATTTGGAGGCGCTTTTCATGGCTATCAATTAAAGGCATTAAAAAAAAACAAAAATAAAAATAATAACTTGTTTTTAGATCATTTTCATTTGTTTCAAACTAATTTAACTTGAAATAAGTAGAAATATCTGCCAGTGAAAGCAAGTTTTTTGTGCTTCTAATAAGAAAGAAAAACTTGCTCCACTATCAGATTTTTTGACTTATTTCAAGTGAAAATACGCTTGAAAGAAGTAAAAAGTGTCTAAAAACGAGACTTATTTTAAGTATAATGAGATTTGTTTTGACTGAAATGACATTTTGACTGAAATAAGACAAATATTCTTGGTAAGATTTAGAGTTTTTACAGTGTACCTACCTCCCATGCCAAATACCACCTACTACTGGGAGTGCAGCTTCCCTCCAATTTTATTGATATCAGTCCCCCTCCTACCAACACACACCTACACAAACACACACGCACACACGAAAGCTCAACAACCTCCAACTCATCTCTCTTTCAGCACCAGCCATAATAAAGACACAAAAGAGGGCTGCGTGTTTTGAAGCCCAGTAGAGCATGACACTGAAGTGAAGAAGTAGCCTTGTTAAAAGCTCGGGCTACTCTGTCTTCGTCTGTGTCTCCCACTAATGGATGGGTAAATTTAGAAATATAGTCAAAAGAGAGCGAGGAGAGGGAGAGAGGAAATTGTTTCAGCCTGAGGAATCTTCTTCTTCTTTTTTTTCTGTGGGTTAATACGTTGAAAAGTGAGTTTAAGAAGAACAACCTGTCCAAAGTGTTTTAATCTAGAGGAACAACAGAAAATACACGCTGTCCTCTGTTGTCATCTTGGAACAATACCTACAGGAAGTTACAGGCACGTGACGGTTAGTCGTTAAATACGACAGGGTGAAAATGACAGGAGAAAGAAAGGACCTGTGGGGGATGATATCATCATAATGATATTCATCCTAATGCACCATCTGGAGTAATGGCTTTTGGATGGTCCTTTGACCGAGCCCCAAGCTACACTGATTTAATGATTTATTGACAGCGCCGTGCTTTATCGCTTTATCGCAAGACGACAAAATAAAAGCATATAATCGCGCCACTGCAAAATCATTATTTCATGCTAGTGTAAAATACACTCGCTAAGCAGTTTATTATTAAAAACACTCTTTGCCTCAGATTTCATGGCCTGGATTTCCGCGAGATGTTGGAAACGCTCCTTGGAGATTCTGCTTCATGTTGATGTGACTGCATCACATTGTTTCTGCTGTTTTGTCAGCTTCCCATTGGAGCTGCCAGTCTCCTGCTGGATTCAGATCTGGAGACTGAGGAGGTCACTGACGTTCACTGGTCTGATCTCCAACTGATGGACCAGTTGGAGACGACTTTTGCTTTGTGACTTTAGATTAGATCAGATTAGAAAAACTTAATTGTCTGTTTGCCACAGAAAATCATATTTGACGTGCCTTAGAACACATTTAAAACAGACATTCCTCAGACACAATAAAATAAAATAAAATCAGGCGTTCATATTAAAAGAAATGAAAACACAGACATACTGCATATTGATTACATTGTTGATGAGGTGATCCGTGTTTGTGTCGTCCACATCTTAGATTTGTTTTGTTTTCCTGAGATGAATGTGAACCATGATGTGATGTTGAAGGTCAGATTCTATCATGATTTGTATACTGTTGTTGAAATCCCCTGCCTGACCTCAAAACTCTGCAGTTTCCTCAACAGGTTTAGGCATTAGCTACTGTTCCTTCTTGTAGATGCAGTCCATGTGTTGGGAGAAGGTCAGGTTGGTGTCAATCTCCACTCGCAGATGTCTTAACACCTCAACTTGCTCCACCTCTTGTCCATCCAGCTGTAAAGCTTCAAAGAAAGGTTGGGGGGGAGGGTCCGTCTCCCTCCACAGCAGAGCTCCTTAGTGTGACAGTGGTGGTCCTGTCATTATGTCTCCAATTGATCATGTGCCCTGGCTACTCGGCCAAGGGGATGTCCCTTTGGCTGACTGGCAAGCGCGCATGACTCTTACACGGGTGGTGTGGGTTCAATCCCCGCCCGGGCCCTCTTCACCTTGCCACATTAGATTTGGAGATGTTCATTTCTAAGGAGTTCTCCCTAATCCATGACATCAGTGTGTTGACCAGCTGGTTGTATGCAGAGAGGGAGATGTTCTTTCTGAGGGTTCCCCAATTCCGCTCCTCGAGGGCCACTGCCTTGCATGTTTTAGAAGTTTCCTGCTACAACACACCTGATTCAAATGATCAGCTCGTCATCAAGCTCTGCAGTGGCCTGATAACGAGCCACTAATTTGAATCAGGTGTGTTGTAGCAGGAAACTTCTAAAACATGCAAGGCAGTGGCCCTCGAGGACCTGAATTGGGGAACCCTTAGAGGGATGTTGAAGGGGGCCGAAAGAGATGAACTTGGTCACCAATGAGAATGTGGTATTCTAACCATGACTGACTGGTATTAGTATTAATTTCTGACATTGTGGTCTTCTGCTGTTGTAACTTCATCCAGCTCAAAATTCAACAAATCTTCATTCTGAGAGGCTGTTTGAGTGACTATTTGAGTTACCATGGCTTTACTGTCAGCTCCAACCAGTCTGTCCACTCCCCTCTGACCTGTGTAACCACCACATCGTCTTCATCGACAGAGCAGTAGCTCACTGGATGTTTTCTGTTCTTTGCTTCATTTTGACTAAAAACACCACAAACTGTTGCACAAGAAAATCCCAAAAATCAATACTTTCAGAAACTAACCCTGCCACAGCCAGAGTTACTGACATCAGGCTTTTCTCATTCTGGCGTTTGATGTGAAAATGAATTGAAGCTCCTGACCAGTTCATGCTCTGCAAACTGCCATGATTGGCTGGTTGGCTGATTGCATGAATAAGCAGGTGCACAGGTGTTCCCAAGTGTTGTGTGAGTGTAGCTTCTTCCAAAAATAGAAATGTATACGGCCGTACTGAATAGATCTTTTCATTTTAAGGGTTTTCCACCTTAAAGGTAGGCTACATTGTGTAGAAATTACTCCCATCTAGTGTTGTGGTTGTATATTGCAAGCAACAAGCTACTCAACTCATCGTATTTTTCATGCTACATTCATATGAAATTGGGCAGACGGCAGAAGGACGACAGCCGCTGCACGTAACGGCATAAACAAGCCTTTATGTAAACAAGTGGTCCGTCAGCACGAGGCAAAACAATGTGGAGATAACCCACACCTTCCAGGTAATGAGTCAGCCAAAGGGACATTCCTTTGGCAATATGAGGGCACGTGAACACTTCAGTTTGTTGATGGGGTGATTACTGATTAATGAAAAACATATTTCTGAACAAAATAATCCGATTTTGAGTTTCCGTGAATAGATAAAAACATGGAGAAGTTAGGAGATATGAATGATATGAACGGAACACTTCAGTTTGTTGATGGGGTGATTACTGATTAATGAAAAACATATTTCTGAACAAAATAATCGATTTTTGTGAATAGATAACTGGAGAAGTTAGACAACGTCCCTTTAAATTAGACAACAACAACAACAACTTTAGACATGCTGATGGAGGATTTTTTGGCATCTGTCCGCTTGTGCAACTCATGGTAAAAAAAGAACAGCAAGTATATTTCTCAAAATGTTCAAGAATGGCTGTACAGTAGAAGTTGCCTACCATCTGTTGAGTTTGTATTTCCGAAGTTTTTTTTCCCGGTAACAACTTCAATGAGACAATGAGCGACTCAAACTTCAGAGCCACACGGGATGGTCCTGGATCAGTGCTGGGAAACTTGTTGAGTTGCATTGCAGCCATCCAAACTTTAGGGAAGTGTGCTCCTGAAGAGATAACATGGAGGTTTTAACTGGTCGGTAAAATCATCCTCTCCTCCCTCAGCTGTTACTTCAATGAACCTGTGAACACAGCACCTGGGCCGGGAAGCGCTCCAGCTGAGTGGCTCAGTGTCCAAGTGGGGGGCTGTAACAGCTCCCAGGTGAGTTCAGCTCTCTGCTGGGTAACAAGGATGCAGGGCGCCGCTGAAAGAGTAGGCGCGTTTCATCCGACCATTCCTGGTTAATCGAGTGTTTAAAAGCTAGGTAGGTATAGGTTTAAGAGGCATTTGGAGCCTTTTCCAGCCTCTTTAGAAATCTAAAAAAACAAGGCCGTCCTCTGTGTGAATGATCCACAAAACGACAAATTTGTCACGTCTCTGAGAAAAAGGTAAACGTGGCATGTTTCAATTCATCCCCAATGAAGTGTTTCGGTGTGATTGTTCTGGTTTCAAGCGACAGCCGGCGCACATGTCTCCTGCCTGCCATAAGACACTCAGGCACAAAGACGCACACCACAGCCATGCAAACAGGATTTTTACACTCCCAGACAAAATGAGATTATTTTTTGCCATTGAGAGTATTCCAGGCAGGCATTCATGTTGTGTCTCAGCCCTGCTCGAGCGTATATTGCACTTCTGTACATCCAGGAAAAAAAAAAAAGGATAATATAACAAGAAGGGGAGTCAATTGACAGGGTTTCACCTACAGGGCTGAGCGGGCTTTGGCTGGGGTTTGCTCATTATTCACATCATTCATTCTGCCCCTGAAAATGTTTTTGTGTAACGGAGAAATGAATTGTCTGCTGGCTGCAGTTTAAAATAAACACGCACGGCTCACAATCCATTTCTAAGTCGGAGATGGTAAGCCCTGGCAATGGCCACTTTAGCCTGTGGTTGATAAGTGGTTATTATGGGCATGGGGGGATGATACAGTGATGGCGAATGACTGACTGCAGACAACATCCCATCCTCCCGGCCCCGGCGTAAGCGCAGCACTTCATCTTCTTAACGTTCTCTCCTGGTGAATATGAACAAATTAACCGCCGACTGAGGGTTGCTCTAACTTTGTTCGCCGTTATTGTTGTCTTTCATGGGCAGATTACATCTCAGACAATCTGCAATTTCATTCTCGCGATGCATTAAACCCTGCAGCACGAGTTTCATTTTAATTTGGGTATCAATATCTGAAGTGTCGTTCGTCAGCTTTGTTGTACTTTCAAAATCTCTCGTCTGGTCTTTTTTTTTTTCTTCCCAGGTCTGACAGCAAAGTATATAATTTTAAAAATCTCTGATCTACAGTTTCTATGGGCCATGCTAATTAAAAGATCAACATCTAACAGGTATGCCGGGTGTAGACGGCGGCACAGACACTGTAGTAGTTAATTTCCCATACTACTCCTGTGTGGCTTCAAATTGCAGCAATTGGATTTTAATCTGTGTACCACTGATTAGTCATTTGGCTCCCCAGCCGCTGTGTAATTTGTTCCACAACAGAGAGCGGAACAGGCACATGCAGACACACATACAGTAGACACAGTTAACAGCAACACACACACATTATGCACACGCAGGGAAACAAGCATGCAAAAGACACACGCAAACACACGCACACTCGTCTAAAGCTACAGGGAGAATCAGAAGGGGCCGTGAGGAGCGAGAGGAAGACAAGACAAAAGAAAAAAGGAAGAAGGACAAGCTCAGACAAATAGTGGAGCAAAGAAGAGCAAGAGCAAACAATAGTTCGTTCCGGGAGATTCAAGAGTATCTCAGCTCCCTCTCATGGTGACCGAGGGCACGGCACGCACTTAAAAATCTGGATTGATTGTCCACGCCGAGCAAGTGTACAGATGTCCAGAGGGGATGGACAAGGTCGTTGGCACGAGTCAATCCGTTTGGACTGTCACAGCAAAGTGGCTGAGACTCCTCCAGCCAGAGGTCAAGAGCCTAGCAGGGAGCCACAAAGGAGAGGAGAAGAGTCATTTCACCTGACAGACAAGGGCAGGGGTGTGAACTCTGTGTGCACGGGTGTGTGATTGAGTGTTAGCGAACGCCACTTATGACTCTTTATCCTTTCCACCGGGCCAGTCGTCAAACTTTGAAGTTGCCCTTTTCAGCCTTAGACTGAGGTTGATATTATTCCTTAAAGGTCCAGTGGGTAATAATTGTCAAGGTTTATTGGCAAAATGTGACTATACTGCCCATGAATGTAAGTGTATAATTGCTATGAAATAAAATTTGTTTGGTTTTTCCTGGCCTTGTAATTCTTTTATATCTACGTATAGCATGGATCTTGTTTCATTGCTCCTGAAATACTCTGGAGCGTACCCATGTTCTCTGGGTCCTATATTCCCCAATAGGACCATCTTTTGAAAAAGGGTCCTATGTCCCCCGGTCGTTATACATACTGGGGAACATAGGACCCTTTTTCTGAAAAAGGGTCCTATGTTCCGCTGTTGCTGGTCGATGGATTCTATCTCTATCTGGCTTGTCTTGCCTCTACCTGGTCTTTTTTACTAAACTTAACCAACTTCTTTCTTGATTCCCTAAACCCATTACACTTCCCACTCAAAGTCACAACTCAACTTCTCACTCAAAAATAGGCAAAAATATGCCAATTAAGTCACTCACAACCTCACTTATGGAGGTACAAAAATTGCATGGTCCCCGGGTCCTTTTGGGGAAAAGCAGGCACATAGGACCCTTTTTCTAAAAAAGGGTCCTATGTTCCCCAGTCCCATACAAAGTGGGGAACATTGGACCTGGGGAACATAGGGATGATCCCAAATACTCCCAGTCGTCCCAGTCGTCCCAGTCGTCCCAGTCGTCGTAAACACGTTTTTTGTCCTTGGAGTCAACTGTCACTTACCCGATGGGAGGGGGTTAGTGCGGGTGAGTGAGTGAGCGCTGCAAACTGGAATCTGACCACTAGATATCACAGTTTTACCTCCATATTACACACTGGACCTTTAAAGCAACAGTTGGCAGTTCCAGCTCACCTGCTATAAGTTGTAACAGTGAAAACAGATGCTCCAGCATCCTGTGGTTTTGTTATGCAAACTGCTTTTAATTTTTCAAAGTTTTCAAATGAAAGACTTTCTGTTCTTTAAGCCTTCTGTGTGACTTTATGTGTGTAATTTATGCAAATAAATCATTTTGTAAGTAGAAAATATGAAATCTTAAAGCGGTTAACCAAAGTAAAAGGAATCAAACTTGTGTCTTTTTCAAGTGAATTCACTGCTCGCTTGTTTTTAATCACTCGTTTGTTTTCCTAAGATGCTTAAAATCTGTTCCAGATGAATGTAACTGTGGCTCTACCAGCGTTTGACAAAATGTTTTAATTTTCTGCAGCACACAAGCTGCTTCATTAACTATTTAGTTTACCATTACAAGAGGTTCGCTTACAATCAGAAGATCTATGTAGTTCTAGGGATTAAGATATACAGTAGTATTAAATGTTATGAGAAACAAGTAATGAAAGTGAGAGGAGATAATAATATTGACAGTTTAATGAAGAAAAAAAAATATTTTTTATGTTTTGTTACTTTATTAACAATACAACACCAAGCGCTCATTTTGAACGAGCAAACTCCAAAACAGAAAAATGCCTGGATAAATGATTTTTGAGGATAATAATATTAGAGTCCAGTGACTTAGGTTTATTTTCTCTGAAAAACCAGAGTTTTATTCTGATTTAAGCATCTGTGGCATGTTTCAGTGCTGACTTTTCTACCACATAAACTTTCACAGGTAACAGTGAATCCATGCAGGCTACGATTCATTCCCTGGGGTTGGTCTGGCCATGTGTCATTCAGAAATCTGAAATATAGAGCCTTTCAGTGATTTCCATGAACATGAATGAGGTTGTACTGTGCATTGTTGTCCACTAGATGGCAACACTAACCTATTTGCTCTTCACTGTCGCCACTGTGCATTAATGCTATTGAACCTGGTGCTCACTATCTCACACTGAATGCCCAGCCTTAGTTACAAAGTAGTGGATATTGATCTTTTGGATGCTGACCTTCTCACGAGGAGTAGAGATTTACACATGCAATCCTCTGGCCTTATGATGACCCAACAGTCAATCATATCATATCATCTGAAGAACCTACTGAAAAACACATCACCATCTACTTACAGGTAAAATGATAAAATGGTACAATAACTTCACTACTGTGACAATTAAACCTGGAGTAAGGATTTTTGTTGGCCACTTGGGGGTCGTGGAAACAGAAGTTCGTATAAAATTACACAAGAGAATAGAGCGTTATGTTTCTGGCAACCTCATCAATGTGCATCTAATATTCACAAAGTTAGCTTCTTGTTATCTAATGCAAAGTTATCCAGTCACGAGTAACTAGCTTTGTCTGCTTGACGTGATGGGCCACACCTTCAAGTAGCTATTTGTAGATTTGCTATTTCTGCATATAGTCAAATTTAGCACCAACAACAGTCTAGGAGAAATATTGCCAGTTCTACATACAAACTTTATTCCAGTATGAGCTGTCTGCTGAGGTGGAGAGCAATGTTTCCTTCTATTTTTGTCTGTTTTTTTCTTCTTCTTCTAACCCCGGCCCAGTTGGCCCTTTCTCGTTACTTTCCAACATAGAAACTGTGGCATCCAGGCCGCCCTGAAGAAGCAGAAATACTCAATTCTCTTGTTTTGTAAGTGCAATGATGACTGATGTTCTTGGCACGTATGGTGAGTAAAACAGCTGTTGATGCTAATGTGATTAGCAAAATCATCATTACAAGCTGCTTTTTTCACTCATTAGACATAAAAAACTGAACCACAGCAACTATGAAGATAAGCAGCTTTAAACAGAGGCGTACATCTGGTGTTTTGTAGCCCCGGAATATGTAAATAAGCTTTTTGTTTACTTTCAATACAAATGCAAGGTAATGAGGTTTTCTCTCCCTGTGCTTTAGATTTAAGTAGTGAAATAAACCACCATGCAATCAGTGTGTGTCTACAAAACATCAATGGGAAATCAGCAGTTTTTTGTGCTTGTAGTCAGAAATAGATGAGGGACCATTAGAGGCAGTGGATGAAACTGCACTCGGCAGCCCCTGCCACAGCGAGAGCAGAATATGTGATGATGATTTAAAGTGGTGTGTACCACTTAGCTGCACTAGGCTATTATCATTGTCTTTGTCACAGAAAGTGACTAATGATCTGACTAATACAGGATTACTAGTTACATGGCAGGAGAGATCCTCGACATTATTCCTTTAGTTCAAGGACTTGAACGGGCTGCTGGTGGAGGGGGGACATCCTGACAGAGGTGATGAGTCTGTGAGCAGTCTGAGCTGTCTATGATTATTAATTACCGGCTTCTGTTGTGGACATGGGGTTTAAACTTCAGCACAAACGAATGACCCTATGGAGCAACACACGCCACCCACACCCCTCCGTTTGTCATCCTAACCGGACCATTTGTAGAGCGTTTATGGTCGTTGTTTGACACTCCGCTGAAATGCATCATCTTGTCAGGTGTCATCAGAATTGAACAGTGGTATCTTAAGTATCACATTTGACTTTACAATTTTGACCTTTGATTGTGTGTACAGCTAGAAGGGTTTTAAATCTGCCAGAGTTTGGTAGGAAATAGCAGTCTTCAAAGATATAAATTTTGACCTTTAATTATGGTGCAGTGACATTTTTAAAAGCTGGAACACAGCGTCTTGTCTACACCACTCTGGCTAAAACAAGGATAACCATGTCTAAAATATCAAATCTGAAAGACAGGCAGTCTGATCCATAGTCTGTCCTTGCATAAAGGACAGAAGATGGTTGTACTGTCATCATAACAATGATCACACTCCTCCAACGGAGCCTGAAATCCAACAACATGATTGTAGGAATCCCTCTATAAGTCCTCAGCTTCCCCTTCCCATCTCATATGGATACATCGGTCTTTGTGTGTAATCTTCACAGACCACTCATGAGGGCCCCTCAAGATGGTGTCCACAGGCCCTCAGCAAGAGGTTAGTTACAGTACATCACCCTCCTCACCTAACCACTGGTGCAGATGTGACCCTGACACCTCTTAACCAGTGCTTCCTTCATGAACTATGTCTTAAATGTATATTCTCTGTGATCAATAACATCGTAAGTCATAACAATCTATGGTGAACCCATAACACAACCTGCTCTACTGAACCCGATGATGGTTTCCAGAGTCCACATAAAAGGTGGAGGAGCAGAGCAGAGAAGAGGCGGAAGAAACCTCCAGAGGAAAGACCTGACCTGCCATTGATAGAAAAATATATTTATAAAAAACACTTTCATGCACTATGTGAAATATTTTCTCTCCTACAGCTTCTACTTTCTGCAGAGTATTTTTAATCATTTTGAAAAGCACCTTGACCTGAATTTGTGTGTGAATTTTGCTCTGCAGATTTATTTGCCTTTCCATGCCTGACAATTCGTCTTTCTGCAGTGAAGGATGAAAAGGGAGCAGATAGGTAAGTCACATGTCCAAATGGTAAGACTGCTCACAGCTCTTATTGTATCCATTTGGATGTGTCAGAGGCACTAAAAAATAAAGTCTACTGAATAATAAAACTACAGAATGAATGACCTGAACTTACTAATGGCACCAATGACATTTTGCTTGATATTTCCTACACTTTAACATTTTCGAGAATATAGTTTTTTTTCCTATAATGTCTGTGCAATAAGTTCAGGGTTGATGTCTGAATGTGATCTGAACTCTTGGCTTTGTGTAAAGAGTTGTAGGGTGGGGGGTTAACAGCTACCCTGTCTCTCTCCAAACTTTAAAGGTAGACTCTGTAGGACTTCCCTTAAAAACTAAATATACACACAAAATGAAATCACCTGTTGGCTTCTACTCATGTTTGGTGACTGTGTCTGCAGAGCCCTCGCCCTCTAACTGTATTTTAATGTTTTGTTGTGCACAGGATGTTTCTGAGTGGGGAGTCAATGTGTTTTCCCCAGCCAATCACAGAGCACAGGTGAAGTTGGGCGTGTGGCGGTGTGAGATTGTACAAACTACCACCAAGAAAGAGACTGGACAATGTCAAACAACGACCAAACCTACAGACTCTTCCGCTCCAAATAACACTGGTAATGAGCTCATCAATGGGTGGTCTCGGTCTCTGTTTCTTCAAGCACTTCGTATATTTTTAGGCCTCTGATGGTTGTAACCTTGGACCAGCCGCAGATGCATACTTGAAGCTCCTGTCCTTCCACTGATGTTGCTCGTTTCATGCTGATTTTCTGGTTCGCTGTCGTGTCTGTTCCTGGGTCAGTTACCGGGTTGTGGAGTTTTCGTAGCAATGTGGGGTGGCTCTTGTGTACTTACCAAAGTGACGGAGCCTGCCATCATCCATGACATCCCCCTTTCCCTCCTGTCAGTTGTCTTTCCACGTCGTCACATGGTCTTTCCCTAGTTGTCAGCTGCACTTTCACAGCAGTCACTGGATTTCTCCAGTTTTTCAGTTAAGACTTGATTTTACAATCCCTTGTTTAATCGGCATTTGGTGGTAAATGGGGTAGGGTTAATTGCTTCACTAGTGTTTCGTTGATGGGCCCATGACACCTCCACAGGGCTCAACTAGCATCCCAGATGTGCCCCCCTCCGTTTTACCCCTTGGTGATCACTTTGTAGCCCAGTGAAGTCCTTTAAACAGGCAGCTACTGCTTCGCTCAGCAGTTTCTGACAGTGTTTTGACGGCTTTTCGGAAGGCCCATCCTCGCACTCCCACTCCCCTTCAGGAGCTTGGTTGTGGACATCGCAACAAAGCCTCTGCACCCGACCTCAACAGGAAGCACCTGGGCCTGCCAGCCTCGTCGTTCTGCCTCTGCTGCTATGTTGGAGTACTTGAGATGATTTCGTTCATATGCTTCACTGACTGCAGCCTCCCATGGTACAGTCAGTTCCACAATGAAGAGCAACTTCTGTGAGGTTGACCACAAGACCAGGTCCGGCCTGAGATTAGTTGTGATTATCTCAGGCGATAAGACAAGATTCTGGTCTAGATCAACCTGCATTTTCCAGTCCCGGGCAGTGTCCAGGAGGGTTGCTTCCACTCTAGCAGATGTTGTTGCTGGGAGGGGTGGTGTCTGGACGTCTGGACATCAGGGGAGGAAGAGCATTGTTGGTAGCCCTCCTTCCTTCCAGGGTTATTGCCAGTTGTCGCAGGACCTGGTTGTGTCTCCAGGTGTAGCTGCCTCTGGCCAAACTGGTTTTGCAGCTGGTGAGGATGTGCCTGAGTGATTTAGGGGTTTGAGAGCACATGCTGGATCCTCTCCTATAGCTACTAGTTTAGGTTCCTGGGTGAGAGAAGAACATCATAGGTGGCTCTGATGATGAAGCTGAGTCGGCTACCTTCCATTTCCCAAAGATCCTTCCATGTGAGCTTACGATGCTCCAGGTTTTCAACCACCAGTTTTCTCCTCTGGGTTGATGTTGCCTTGTGCCATGTGGGTCCAAACCTCCCACTGCACCTGTCCTAATGTCTTCATTTTGCTTGCTGTACAACCAATACAACAGAATACAACAATGTCAGTTTGGCAGTTTATAGTTTCAAGGGAGTTTAGCCTAATATTTTGGAGCTATTCCCTAATAAACATCATTAGATGCAGTGGTTTCTCAGGTTTGCAACCACTGTATAGAGGGGGCGACATGGTGCATAGTGCAGCAGTTAGTACTGTCACCTCACAGCAAGGGTCTTGGGCTTATTCCCCAGGGCCTGTCTGTTTGGACCTCACATGATCTCCCAGTGCCTGCATGAGTTCTCCAGTTTTTCCAGCTTCTTCCAAAGGTCCAAAGGCATGCACACTAATTGGATGCTCCAAATTGCCTGAGGGTGTGAATGTGAGTGTGAGGATGATGTCCATCTCTAAGTGTCGACCCTGTGATAACCTGTGTGCATCGAACTGCCACAATATATAGCTGAAGATACAGCACACGGTCAGTGGATTGGTAGTTGTTCCAAAACAAAACTTCCCTTACAACGAAAAAAGCGTTATTCTTAGCTTATGAATTATTAACACATCACTTATTCAAGAGGTGCTGGGTTAGCTGCGTCCTTGTTTTCAGACTTGATGTTAAGCAATCACAGCAAGTAGATTCTATATGCTTTTGTAAAATTAGTATGCTAACCAACAAGTTTGTTCTGTCATTTGTGTCCAATTAGTAGCCCTTTATGCACTGTAACATCCTATATCATAAATACAATGAAGGCTGAAGCTCTCAGCAAGACAAAGACTCTGAATGCTAACGCTGGCTCTGTAGCAGGCGCAGAAAAAACTCACCATCAGCAAACAGAAACAAATGGCATCAGTCTAGAACTAGTCGTATCTATCTTTTCATGCAACTCTCTGAAAGAAAGTGGAAAAGTATATTTTCTGGATTTAACTTGGAGGAGAGTGGTTGATCCCTCGAGTACCAGCGTCACCGCAGAAAGAGCTGTTGCTTTTTCCACCAGGCATCTGCACTTGTTGAAAACTGCCCTGAGCGTTGCTCTTCAGCCTAAAGCCCCAGGACTGAAAACATTCCTCAGGATATTCACACTTCTCAAAGTTATCCACTGTTGTTCCACTTATTCTATGTTTAACTCCTAAAGGAAACATCAACACTAGTGCTGATTCGACAGCCCTGTAACGAGTCCAAAGCCAATATAACTCTAAAAAATACAAAAACTTACAATCAAAACACCTTATTTCTATTCATAAACCCTTTCTTTAGCCATTATGTACGACCCAGTTTGTGTTGCCAGTGTATTGCAAAGCCTTCTTTACTCTGTGTATTCACCCATTGAACAATACTCAGTACTACCTTTCTCCACACTCACAAAACCACTCTCTAAAATATTCTTTCGTTTTTGTCATTATGTCATTTCTCTGACCTCAGCACACGGTTTTCATTTGGTGTTTCAATCCAACCTTCTGCACCCTTCTTTAGTTTCCCTTTTGTGTATCATATTGAGTCACACACAGCAACAAAATAAGAGCCTCTTTACTGCTGGTTGGCCTCTTAGCAACACCATGGTACCAATTATTCTAATTTACGTTTCATATCCACGGTCAGAGTTGTTTAGGAGATTTCAACTGCCAACCCTGTGGTCCCACTTATTTTGCACACATACGTATGCGCACACACAAAAGAGGTAATGATGTCAAATCAGGATATAACGAGTCCCCACTGCTCATTTCTTGAGAAGCTCAAAAGCTCTGTTAAGGCACTACAGACTCTGCGAGCCAATCAAAAGCTTTGTTTTCTCTCCCAATGTCAGAAGATGTTAATTAGGCAGGCAGTCGAGGTGGGTACCTAAAAATAGCAATGACACGGTAACACCGTTGCCAAAATGTGCTGGGCCTACATCTGGGCTCCTTCAGGGAGAGAGGCTTCGGGGGGAGAGAAGATCGAAATAGCACTTATGGTTGGAACGTGAACTGCGTTAAACAGTGCAATCACACGCACACACTCACACACAGACTCTTCAGCAGCATTTTTTCATCCCTCTGAAGCAGATTCATTTCTCTGGCACAAGAGTCGTTTATGTGCCTGTAAGCTCTTTCTCATCCTAATCACTTGTTATCTTGTTCAATCCTGTTTCTGTTCATCTTTCATCCGTTTCATTTCTTCTGAGGTCTTTGTTATATTTCCACTTTGAGCTCCGTCCCCTCTGCAGCCTAGACGTACGTACACTGTTTGAGCTAACGACCCAACTCATGTTGATTGCCAAACGGCCAATTTATGCTTCAGTCAGGGAAACAGTGGAAGTGCTGCACACGAGCAGAGCTCCTCTGTCTTTCTCCTCATTGATCTATTCCTATCACTTGACTGGAGAGTCATGATTATGATTAAGTAAAAGTATGGATACAGTATGTGTATGTTCGTGCGTGAGCATCCGCATAGTGTGCACGTGTAGGTAGGGTTGTAAATACATATATGTGAGTCTACATCAATGTGTAGATATATACAGTATTGCTTTGCTTTTTTTTCTCCTTTTTTTAAATTTACAGATTTGTTTTATTTATTTATTCTCTTTGGCCTTGGGGTGGATTTGTTGTTTTGTGTTCTATAACCTGAAAAAAGTGCTTAAAAATATTGAATGTACTTTTATGTTTGGGGCACCTTTTTCCAAACCCAATAACCCTATCTTAAAACGTGCAGACCATATCACAGGCTGGTTGTCATGACACCCTTAAACACATAATAAGCTTGAATTCATGTTCAGAGGTCCCTGGCCAGGCTCCTGATCCGCCCCTGCCCTCCCTAACACAGACATGTGTCCACCTTCGCCTTTCCCCACCTTCGGCCCTTGATGCATCCCTGACACACTTCCCACCCCAGGGTTGCCAGGTAACGGTGATTCCTTGAAGTCGTGTGGGCGGAGGACTGGATTAGTGGAGGGGTGGATAGAGACTGAAGAGCGAGGTATGGGCTGATAAAGAGCTTCGATCTCTCGATATTTACTCTGCTATTCTTTTTTCCCACCAGCAGTGAGCCACTGCGTGAGCCCAATTTAATATGCAATTTCTATTCAACCACGAGATGCGGATGTTTATCAAGTGCAGACTGCACAATTGCTTTTTTGCACATATCCATGCAATGTGCAAAAGACTCAAGCTAATGATTTACTTGAAGTAAACTCAATGGGGTCATGTTTTGCCAACACAAAAGTTTTTTTCTGCTCAAGTCAAGTTGGTGAAGAAGTTGAGTCATGAACCACCAACAGCACTAAAGGCTGGCGCACTGGCAATGAGAAGAAAATATATTGGCACTTTAGAAATCCTAGTGTTCACTGCTCTGAATAGAAAAGATCTCCATTGTGCCACAGCACAATTTCTTACAGCCACTTCCATTCAGTGGCGATGTGCCAGTACAATACATGCTCAGAAGTTCCACTGTGAAATATTGTTAGTCTGAGTCAACTTTGCTGTACAGTACATGCACACTCTGTATGTCCAATGTGCGGGAGCCCACAGCATTGAACACTGTTGTGGAGCTGCTGTAAATAACTTCTTTCAACAGAAAGCAGCTAAATCCTGATGGAAAGGCTAAATTATGTTATGTGCTAATTAGCATATTCAATGAGAGAGTTGATTTCAGTGGTTTATGTGTTTGCTGAGTCACTCCTACTGTGTGCTCACAAACACAGGATTTGAACCTCTATGATTTGAACACAGAATAATTTAGTTCTTCTCATCCACAAGTTTTTACCTTGTTAACATGTCCATGTGTTTTTACTGTAATACAAGATGTGTCATGAGTGAAACAACCAGTCAACAGGTGCTGCACTCAACCAATGACAGACTCATTAAAACAGACTCAGGGGTGGGGGTGGGCAACATGAACCAGATAGAGGGAGAGAGAATTTGATTTGCATTAGCACGACCACAAACACGGCGTTATCTCAGTATTACTTGTGGTGCTCGCAGGACACTCATCATGACAGCAAGCAAAAGAGAGAGAGAGAGAGATTTGTGAGGAGTGAAAAGCAACAACAGACGCATGATGTGTGTATCATTTTGTGGCTAGAATTATATTTTTTAAAAAGGATTGTTATGTTATGCGCCAAATTTTGCAAAGTGTGTGCGCGCAATCAGCAAAAACTGTAACCGTCCTCCATCCTTTATCCTCCATCCTGTTTCTTCATGCAGGGTTTTAGGGGTAGAAATACTGTAACTTCCAAAAACAAAAAGCCGAAATAAAATGACATAGCATCCTTCTCTTTTTTGAGTTTATTCTGTGTCAACTAGTTACATCAAATTCTAGCAGAGCAGAGCGGCCTCTACATCAGTCCTAGTATCATGATGGATGTGTACCATCACTGGCTTCACAGCACCAAACTCCTTCAACTCCTGCTCTCAATTTAATCTACGCAATGTTAGCAAGTGGATGCAGCCACAAAGAGACAACTCCCCTGGTGTCACCAGTTCATAAAGAAAAGAAGAAAAAATCTTTATAAAATGTGCACATTGCATGCAACGCCTCTGCTTGCAGTCACAAAACCACAGAGATTATTCACCCGACTCTATTTCCTCTAATCTCCATCAAGTGCATCTGTATCTTTTATCTCACTGCCATGAATTTTGGATTCAAAATTACTGGTTCTCTGTCAGTGTTGTTGTTGGGTGTGTTTTTTTTAGGTAGTTGTTCTCAGTGGAAAAAGTTGTGCAGAGAAGGGTCTTGACCAGCTATACAAGCCCACTGACAAAAACAACCAAACAACAGACACAGTGATCAGTTCAGGTTTAATCAAACTTTTTGCTAACTTTCAGAAACGTTTTCTACCATCAACATCGCCAGTAAAATCTAACCACCATCCATCCTGTTTACCCTGATATCAATCAACCAATCAACAACATGCTGTTCTGAGCAAAATGAGCGATCATTCTTGATTATAACCCCATCTTTTGCGTTGCTATGGCGACCCAAGCAATGTGTGCATGTAGTCTGTTTGTGTTCTGCTTTCATGAAGCTACAACGTGTTCCCTATTGCCATTGCCTGTTTTATTTAATGGTGCAGCAATAATTGATGACGTTCAAACAAGAAAGGGTGTGCCGGGATTTTGTTTGTGTACAAGCAGAGACTCTGTCATTCAGAGTGAAGTAGGCCTATGACAGTCATGAAGATCTTATTTAACACCTTAAAAATCAAAAAATGTAAATAATATTCATTACCAAGGCTTCCTGATGCATTTTATTTTAACATGAAACATTTGAAACACTGGGAAATCTGTTTGTGCTTTCTAGCTGAGAATATCACTCTGATGTTGGTGCTATAAATATGATCCAGTGTAGCAGAAAGTTAATCTCAGTATGAAGACTGGAAGCAGGGGGAAGCAGCTGACTCTGTCCAAGGTTCATAAAGAAACTTCTAAAGCTAACTAATAAACATGTTAGATCTTGTTTGTTTGATCAGTACACAAACCAATGTCTCTGCCGGCTGCCTGGCTTCCAGACATTCAGACTCCAGGAAGTCATTGTGCTGCTAAAAACAGTCTATTTAAACTGAACAAATGAGATCCCACAGGTAAAATTCAGAGGGATGGAAGGCATTTCTTTTTTTTTTAGATGTACAGTATATTCTGCAGCTTTGTGATGTCACAAAACAGTCACTGTCCTCAGCTGTGCCCACCACCTCTGTTTGGCCAACACCACCTGATCCACCAAAATCCACTATGGCAAGATGTGGTTTCTCCAGTTGTTTGCCTGAAATCTCCCATATCATTAAAGAGGATATGGATAATTTTTTTTATCTTAACTATGCTTCATTTTCACTTTCATTAAACAGCTTTGGAGTAATTGTGATGATTAAATAAATGATATGTAACTTGTTATGGGGAGAATGGAGGCTCGCTGCCGTCCACTTAGCTCCTCTTGGCCCAAAAACAAACCTGGCAAGGTCAGAGCGTCTGCCCTGGTGTCTCTGCAGCACAACACAAACGCATAACCCGTGATCTCTTGTTTATGACAGATAAGTCTACACAAATATACACATCGTAACGTGTTTATGATATATAACGTCATACTGTACACCGCTCCATGGATTGATTTCTCACCGGCTTTGTTGAAAACAAATGCACATGGCCAGGAGGAGGGTTAGGAAAACAGCAGAAAAGCATCAGGACTTGCATAGTTCCCCTTCAATGGACAGTTTTATCAGCAGAAAATCATGGTTTTTAGTGTCTTGTTTTAACTCTTAAAGAATCTTTGCAGGTTTTTAACATAATTTTTCTACTGATTGTTGATTTGCTTTTATCCTGATGGTTTAGGTTTTCACTTCAGTCTGTTGTGTTTGCACTGAAAAATGATGAATAGCTAATGGTTTGTGAAAAGCTCTTTAGGGTGTCATTATAAAAGTACTATATGAATCCAGTCCATTATCATTATTATCATTATCATGATGAAACCATGACACTGCAGATGGTCACCATGATATCAGGTTATCCAGAAGTTTGCACCAGAACCAGGCTCAACCCTCTGCTGCACAGCAAGTGGAGCAATTTAGTCCATATTTAACTGACCATCACCACTTACATCTATTACTAATACTTTTACCAAAACTACTGTACACTAGCCGGCTACAAGAGAGAAAAAGATTTTCCGAACCATTGCTCTAAGTGTCACTGAAAGCATTAACGCAGCTGAAGTACTTCATATGAGTGAACTGAGATGCCATATCCTCCAACTGTTACTGTTTGTATAATGTGAAAGCATAGGCAAACTCCTCTAAAGTGTGTCTGCTTGTTCCCCTCTGCTGTACAAACACTTACAAATATAGCGATAAAGAGATGACACTGGAGCAATGAAAGGGAAGACATGAACTGTCGCAAGTTCACAGCTTGAGCTCTCTCCCCTTATAGCAAAATCAGTCCAATAGCTGTAGATCCCTTGGTCCCTGAGAAGGTTTATTGCAGCACCGTGCTGGTGACTAACTGCTGAGAGGCCAGATGAGGATGGGAGAAGTGTTAATTTACAGCTGTTGCAATGACAGCACAATCACAGAGGCCGTGAGGGGGAAATGAATTGCTTCCAGTGCAGCTGGATGCGGCTGGTACTGGTGGTGGTGATGATGATGATGATGCCTGGTTGGTTAGTTAGCATGTGTAAAGTTAATAATACAGACCTGCACAGTAATTGATTTGTTAGCGTTTAATTAGTTGTTTATCATTCAGGAAAAGCTAATTTGAGGCAAAGCCAAGCTGTTGATTGCTGCTGTCGGACCAATACATCATTACCACCACAGTGTTTCCACATCAGATTTACAATGCAGACATGTGCTTCAACTTTTGTCCTATACAGCCCCTCAACTCAATGTAATCTTAAATAGACTCTCCAGATTTCTATTTTCAACTAATCACTGCTGTATGCATGAAACTCTAACTGGCTCCAATATATCTTCGACTCCACTTCAATTACTCCACCTATTTAAAACAATATAGGCTACCATACACTTCCCCATACTCACTCAGACACATCCAGCAACCATTTTTTCTGATTCCAAGAACCAATAAAGAGATTGGCAGACAGGTCTTCAAATTTAAAGCTGCTTCAGACTGGAACACCGCCTGACACCATAAGAACAATCTGTTCTTTTCGTCCTATTAAAAACGCACTTTTGTCTCGACTTAAAACATCATGTCAGTGCTTTTAGCGGTGGTGTCTTCTGGCTCCTCACTTTGGCTCCTTTTCTGAACTCGTCTGTGTTATGTCCATGCAGTATGTACTATGTTGTACGGCATGGTCTTGCATTTATTGCGTCATAGTGTTGTTCTTACTGTTTCTGTGCTGTGCTCTGTTGTGTTGTGTCATGTCATATTATGCCATGGTTGTTGAATATTTATGGTGGATGGATAGGTTTTGGGGTTTGAGAGCTTGTGTATGTCTGTTGTCATGTTTTGTTGTATACAGTATGTTGTACATGCTTTGTGTTTTATGTTGGATCCTCGAAAATGAGATGAGCTGCTCATCTCAAAGGACTATCTGTAAATGTCAAATGCATCACAGGTCTGATATATTGCCTGTTTATATCAATGGACATATTTTCTCTCTTTATGATTATAACTCACCTAACTTTTATACATGTTCATAATGTCTGCCAGACAGCACTTGCTCAGCAGTTGTCCCTCCGGGCTTCGATTCCAACAACAAGCTCATTTGTGTCTTGACATCAAAGGGTGATCTTTGGGGACTACTCTTCTTTCTTCCACATCATCCAATCTGCCACAGGTCTCTGTGAGGCTCGGTGGTGAACTGCGCCAGATTGCCGCACAAGCCCTGCTCACACAGACCGACAGTGTAGGAGAGACAAGCAGAGGAAGCCTAATAAACATTTTTACTGCTGCTCTTTGAGAACAATGAGGGAATTGTTTGGTTTCGCTTCAAAGTGAGTCTCAGCTGTGATTTATATACTGTTGGTGCAGCGTTGTAGAGTTCTACCTTTGTTCTGTGTAGCTACACTTTCCTATCAACAAATACTGGAAAGGAAACCAGCTGTAAACTGGGAATGTGTCGTATTTCAGTCTTTGTGTTTGCTCGTCAGGGGAGTAAATATCTAAAACAATGCGCAGTGGTGCTTTGAGCTACATGCTAACATTAGCATGCAGATATTCTCACAATGATGATCACACAGTTTTCTAAGCATAATGTTTACAATCTTTATTTAGTATGTTAGCATGCTATTTAACACTATACACAAAGTACAGCAGTAGGTGATGGAAATGTACATGAACCAAATTATGGTTCTACATGACATTAATGTTGCTGACTGCTATGAGTGTCTTTCAAATTATATCTCCATCCAATAGGTATCAAGACACTTCACTAAAACACACAAACCAACCACAACATCACCGTGGTGCTAAAACTCAGGGGACTGCATAGATTCCTAAAATCTTGCCAATAGGCTACGCCACATAGGAGTAGAGAAATTTCAGAGAAGAAGTGGACCTATTGACTAAACTCTTTAATTCTTTCTTAAATTCATCCTCTGGAGATCATATTAGTAGAAAATCTCATAGTAATCCACCTAATAGTCCTTGAAATATGTCACACAAATACAATTGTGGCAGACTGATTAACTCAGCGATGCTCCCTGCAGCTGTGTCCCTAAGTGCGGATAGAAAATAATCAAGTTGAAGAATGGAGATGGTCAGTATGCACATTATATTGGCAGAAGAGTAAGTGGCTCAAATGGTAGCCTGTATTGTTTCCTTTTGCATGCAGTAATCAGATGAGCACATGCAATCAGCTCGAAACCACATGGCGTGCACCACTTACAGCTACAAGTGCGTAATATTGCTTGTGGTAATGCAATGGCTGTGAGTTTCATTTCATGTTTATGGTTGCATTGTGGTCTCTTAAGTGACCCTGGCAATTTTTGATACAAAGAAACACACTTGTGAAAATACCAAAATATGGACAGAAATTTTAAAAAAGCGCTCAAATACATGGCATGCACCCGTAACCTGCAATACAGACATAAAAGTGTGCAACATTTGTACTATCACTAAACCATTAGAAAAAGCAGCAAGTTTTCAAAACTTCTTCTGAAAAGAGCCACAACACCTCCTACTGTGTATGAGCCTTACCCTGAAACCATAGTGATGGCATTTATTATGGGCCTGCTGTGTCAAATGTGAGATTCTCTGTGGAATAACGGATGATATCATCCCTGAATTCAAAAGCAATGCTACCAATTATTCTACAACACCCTTCTCTAATTGTAATCATTCATTCATTCAGCCATTCCCACACCTCCCATGTGCATCATGTTATTCTGCTCTTTCTGCCTCTCAAAACGCCCATGGTGCACTTTGACAGCCAGGGCCACCCACGATCCACCTGTCAGAGGTGGAGCTACAGCTACAAAAATATGATTTGTACCGATCATCAATGGTTTCTTCTTGTCAATGATGCTAAACAAAACGTTGACCAATCCTCACAATGCACTTGTGTTGTTTGTCATTTCAGAAATGACATTGAGCTAAACAATATTTACATTGCACCAGTGCTGTATTGATGACTTGCTTTCCCAGTGGGGGGTGCGGTGGCTAGATGAAACATCCGAGGACCAGTCGGGATCTAATTGGTTGATTGAAGTACTGTAGGGAGTGTGGTACAACACGGGTGAGAAAAGCTGCTGTGACACATCAAAGGGTCAGCCACTGGAAATAGCCATGGCAACCGGTCTGCCTCACCATGACATCGCCACACAGGGCAAAAACACTGTGTGAGGTCTTTTAGGTTGTTTTATGATATGTCTGTTTCACAGGGATAAGAGGGCAGATAAGAAAATAAGAAGGAAGTGTGACACACCCAACGTTTTCAACTTTGTTTGATCGCATGCAAAATGCTCGCGCAAAATGCGTGACAGCTCTGCTGAAAGGGATATCATCTACAAGATACTGGTGCTTCCTGCCACACACCACTGATTCAGCCAGTGCACTTAGGCCTACACTACTTTTTATTTTTTGTACTGATACATTTGAAAAGTCAAAATTTTAACGTTTCTTCAAATTGATACCAAGAACCAAGCGTAAAAATGTAAATGAGACTGAAAAGAACTCCTGACTGAGAAGCAGAGCAGTCCTTTCATTGTTGGAACTTCTGTCTGCAAGATATCTGCTACACAAAAGATTCCAGCAGAGATGTAATGGTTTGTGTGATGTGAGAAAAAAAAGGTTGTGTTTTCTTCAGGTTTCAACTCAAAATTTGAAGCAGCATGATAGAAAAAAGATTCTACTTTGTTGCAACTTGTTGGTCACCCTCAACATCCCAAAAAAGACCAAAAAAACAACTGTTTAGAGTCAGGAAAATTATTATTTTTCAGCACTTTATGGAGAAAACCAGATAGAAATTTCTTTAATTCATAAGTTCCATTTGGTCCAAGCAGCCTCAAAACATTTTTCTTCTCAACAACATCAATCATTCTAATGGGGCCAGTTAACATGGAGGTTTTCACAATAGTTTTTGTTTGGAGACAGCCTCAGCTGCTGGAAAGGCTGCATTCAAGGACACTCCATCAGACAATCCCACTTCAGGATCAGATGTTGATGAAATCCTGATGCATAAGAAAGGGACAAAAATGGAATCCTTGAAGGTCCTAGATATCATTTCTGGTGGACAACCTTTTACAACGCTCCGTGTCTGTTTTTTTGCTTTGCCCCCTGGGTAACACAAGAGATTCCAGCAGAGATGTAATGGTTTGTGTGATGTGAGAAAAAAAAGGTTGTGTTCTCTTCAGGTTTCACCAAAAGTGAAGCAGCATGACTACTGCAAGAGCAATCAGATGACAAGGACTATATCATTAAAATGTATAGTCTGGCAATGGCAGAGTCTCCAGGGGGCGGGATGAAGGCTGTCTTTCAAACTGTCTCTGCATGTAATTTCCTACAACTAATCAGAGCAAAGAGCAGGATGCTGATAAACATTCCAAAATGTTTCTTCAAATGCCTTTATTTTGCTCAACTTTTTAAAAATAACAAGTTTAATTCAAAGTTGATGCCAACACCAATTCAAACGATTCCTTTGAATTAAATACCCAAAACATTTGGCGAACACAAACGATGTTACGATGCAAAAAGTTCCTATGGCTCGTTTATAGAGCACAGAATCTGCCGTATGCGTCTAGATTTCTAGGCTCATCTTTACTCTACATTGGCCAGCAGCCACATTTTTCTTCTCAACAACATCAATCACTAGACCACGTTTTTTTTCCTCAGCTGCTGGTGCATTCAAGGACACTCAGACAATCCCACTTCAGGATCAGATGTTGATGAAATCCTGATGCATAAAAGGGACAAAAATTGACCATATGAAACGCAGGTTTATGCAACTGCAAGACTGCAAGAGCAATGATGACAACTTAACTCTGCAAATAAAAAATAATAACTTTTGCAACATTCATTTACTGCAAAATGGTTAAAAAATGCAAAAGTGTAATTGATCTCAAACCCTGGATGCTGCGGATAAACAGATAAACCACATCAAAATGCACAATGCCATTTTTTTAGGCTATACATATTTTGGCTACTTGGCATTTATAACGTATCATTTTAGGTTGTGTAAGCTGCTGGACATTTTGAATTTTCCTCCAAGGGATGAATAAAGTATTTTTCTTCTTTGTTTTCCTTTATTTCCCCCCCACCTATTTTTGTTATCAATGTTGCCATGGTTACATGATGTCATGACTTTTTTGGATCACAGATGATGCCATCACTGTTTTTGGATTGTGTGACATCACTTAGAATGTCATCATTTCCCTTGATCTCTGATGGAATGTTCTTATCAGAATATACATCACTGCACAGAGTTACTCAGTTGCCGGATTAATTGTATAGTAGATGGTAAGTAACTTAGTAAGATCGTAGATAAAAACACAAAGACACAAACCTGTCCAGACTTTTTTGAACAGCATCAGTTCAAGTCAACACAGGTGTGTCAAGTGAATTTGAGTCTGTGAGGAAAAATACAGGCTGAGAAGAAAATGGAAGCAGAAAGAGCTGCATCAACTGCTGTGTCAACTAAAACATCACCCCTGGTCAACCGAGGATCAGGTCTACTTGGTCCTTGCCCTGCAGGTTGCAATAATATCCAAGTGTCTGGTCACAATAACCAACAAAATCCTGGCTACGTTATGAACCTAAGTTATGGAAACAACATCCAACAATTTTCAGGCATCCATAACTACCAGGGTGGTACAACAAATTACAACCAATATTTAGGCTTTAATACCTATACAGGTTTGGGATGTAATTATCCAGGTTTCAATGCCTACCAAGGTCTTGGATACAACAACTACCAAAACTCAAGAGGACCAGGTCTACTTGGTCCTTGCCCTGCAAATTACAATGGATACCAAAGGTCTGGTCACAACAACCAACAATATCCAGGCCTCCACAACCACCAAAGTGGTGTATACAATAGCAACCAATATTCAGGCTTCAAAACCCACCCACGTCCTGGATTTGACTACCAAAACTCAGGCTACAATCATGACCAAGGAACCACACCACAACCTGCAGGAACTTCCCAGGTCCAGCCCATAACAGTGACTGGACCAGAATCTGCAGAAACCCCCCAGGGGCAGCCCATAAATCTGCACTGACTGAACCAGAGTCTGCAGGAACTTCCCAGATCCATCCCACAACAGTGACTGGACCAGAATCTGCAGAAACCCCCCAGGGGCAGCCCACAACACTGGCTATGGCTGAATCTGACTGGACCAGGAACTCCAGTTCACAACAGTAACTGGACCAGAATCTGCACCCACAGGGCCAGGCCACAGACTGAACCAGAGTCTGCAGGAACTTGCCAGGTCCAGCAACCAGACTGGACCAGAAAGACTGGACCAGAGTTGGGAACTTGCCAGGTCCATTTGGACCAGAGTCCCCCAGGTCCAGTTCACAATAGTAACTGGACCAGAATCTGCAGAAACCCCCCGGAGCCAGGCCACAACACTGGCTATTCCTGAATCTGCAGGAACTTTCCAGGCCGAGTACACAACGCAGACTGAACCAGAGTCTGCAGGAACTTGCCAGGTCCAGCCCATAAGAAAGACTGGACCAGAGTTGGCAGGATTTTCCCAGGTCCAGTTCACAACAGTAACTGGACCAGAATCTGCAGAAACCCCCCGGAGCCAGGCCACAACACTGGCTATTCCTGAGTCTGCAGGAACTTGCCAGGTCCAGACATCAACACAGACTGGACCAGAGTCGGCAGGATTTTCCCAGGTCCAGTTCACAACAGTAACTGGACCAGAATCTGCAGAAACCCCCCGGAGCCAGGCCACAACACTGGCTATTCCTGAATCTGCAGGAACTTTCCAGGCCGAGTACACAACGCAGACTGAACCAGAGTCTGCAGGAACCCCAGGAAAGACTGGACCAGAGTTGGCAGGATTTTCCCAGGTCCAGTTCACAACAGTAACTGGACCAGAATCTGGACCAGAGTTGTCTGCAGGATTTTCCAACACAGACTCCAGTCGGCAGGATTTTCCCACACACAACAGTAACTGGACCAGAATCTGCAGAAACCCCCCGGAGCCAGGCCACAACACTGGCTATTCCTGAATCTGCAGGAACTTTCCAGGCCGAGTACACAACGCAGACTGAACCAGAGTCTGCAGGAACTTGCCAGGTCCAGCCCATAAGAAAGACTGGACCAGAGTTGGCAGGATTTTCCCAAGTCCAGCCCACAACAGTAACTGGACAAGAATCTGCAGAAACCCCCCGGAGCCAGGCCACAACACTGGCTATTCCTGAATCTGCAGGAACTTGCCAGGTCCAGACATCAACACAGACTGGACCAGAGTCTCCAGGAACATGCCAGATACAGTATACAATCCTACAAAGACCAGAAGCTGCAGTAAATATCCAAATCCAGTCTGCAGTAGATGACAGACCAAAACCAGGGCCATTTCAGCAACTCCAGCAAGTTGCTATTCCAAATTCCAGAGTTCGATCTGACGTCATAGTAGACATGACTAAAAAGAACTTTGTCCAGACAGTGAAGCAAAAGCAAACGCTGGAAAAAGAAAATCTTCAACTCATCAAAGAGATAGAGAAGCAGAAAAAAAGGCTTGAAGGTCTCTTAATCGATAAACAGGAGACAGTAACAGGACTATCAGATGATATCAAGCACTTGACAAAGATCAATAATGATGCTTCTCAACAAAAACACCAACTGGAGGAGGCTCTTAAAGCTGCTGTTGAAAGGACCAAAGAGGCCGAGGGACAGTTAGCCATGCAGCTAGCAGAACATTCCCAGAATGAATCTGCACTGGCCCAGGTGAAAGACAAACTGGAGAAGACAAAATGCCAGTGGGAGCAGGAAAGGTCCCGTCTCCTGGCTGAACAAGAACAGGAAATCTCCAAGGTTAAGGCAATGCTTGCTCAGGACCTGGAGAACAAAAAGTCTGAATGGGAGATGGAGAAATGCAGTCTCCTGGATCAGCAGACGAAGAATATCTCCAGCCTCAAGACAGAACTAAAGAAGACACAGGAAGACCTGGAGACAGAAGAATTCCAGTGGAATGTGGAGAAGATCTGCCGGGAGACCCTCATTCTCACAAAGCAAACTGCTGAAGAACAGGAAAAATGCCAAGCTCTGATGGATAGAGTAATGAATCTGGAAAATCAGCTGGAACAGCGACAAACAAGACAAAGGAGGAGATCTATCTGGAAATGGTTCCGCCAGGTCTTCAGAAGAACAAGGACCTAAACTCAATACGACCACCAACTCCCCCACCCTCTCTATCTCTCTCTCTCTATCTCTCATAATCAAAATAAAAACACCCCCACCCTCCCCCCAAAAAAGTCATTTTTTGCCATTTTTCCACTAGGTCTACAGGAACATGGACCTAAACTCACTCACTGCTACATGGTATAAATTCTGGTTATGGCAACATGACGTACAAAGAAAAACGGTAACACTTTCTATGAGGCCCCTCCTTATAACGCATTATGATCGCATCATTATGATAGGGCTATTTAGGATATCTGCTTTAAAGCAGATATCAGCACACACTGATGGCGGTAACTGCCATGCAAGGTGCTAACCACGACCCATCAGGAATGTTTTTGTTAATATAAGTCCTAAATAGTCCTATTTTCCGTCAGCGATCACTCTGATCATTGGAGTGTTTCCACTGCCGCCCCAATAAGTCCTAAATAGTCCTATTTTCCGTCCGCGATCACTCATGCTCTGCTGTAAACCGAGGAGAACATTTTCCTTGTGGGATACAAGCGTTATCCAATGAGGAGAGAGAACGGCATGAAGGGCTGTGTGTGCAGCCAAGGGATGCACGTGAATGTGGTGACGTAGGGACGAGGACCAATAGATGCATGACGAGGGCGGGGGCTGCTAACTCAAGGTGCATTCAAGGAAAATCGTAACTTGTGTTTTTCCGACCTGTGAAGTCATACCAGTTCGATCTGGTATGAGTTCATGGGTCGGAAGTTACAAGTGGCCGTTATAGTGCACTTTCACAGACAACAGGACAGTAAAAACACGAGTTACGGGTTGCCTGGAACGCTACAAAGTCGTAGTTGTAGCCTTATAAGGAGGGGCCTCATAGAAAGTGTTACTGAAATATGTGTCTTTTTTCTTGTCTTTCCTAATATTTATTTGTTAATGGGCTATAACAGACAAAAACACCTACTGGGTCCCTGGAGCATGAATACTGAGCAGTACTGTGATAGGAACGTCTGCCAAAACTTATAAATATAAAACCCTCCTGGATTCCCTGTTGCAGCAATCACTGACTAAATCATTTGCACACTGTAATAGCTTCATAATATTATGCTGATGTAGCTGTGGAGGTTCTAAACAGGTGAGTTTGTCAATAACGCAGCCACATGTTGATCACACATCTCAGATGCTCTGGATCCATGCCGAGGAGCACCCAGAGAAAAAAAAAAAAAACTTAAAATCCCTGGGTGGAAAAATGAATCAATCTGGCAGCAGGAGCACCGTTAGAAGCTATTCTGTTGAGGATATTGAGAAGCATAAAAGTGCAACTCATTTCTTAACATTTCATGAGTTTTTTTGACAGATAAATTACTTCAATTTCTTTAGTCTGTAAGGAAAGAGCCACGCTAACTTTATTTAATGGTAACATCCATCAGCAGATTTGAGCTGTGTAACAAAAAGGAGCAATGAAACCAAAAAAATATCAGCACCTACTTAAAGCAGATATCAGTGGAATGTTTTTGTCAATATAAGTCCTAAATAGTCCTATATTCCGTCAGCAATCACTTACATGGAGTGTTTCAGCCGAAACATGAGTCTCTCCTTCACTCTGCTCTGCTGTAAAACCAGGAGAAAACTTTCCTTGTGGGATACAAGTGTTATCCAATGAGGAGAGAGAACGGCATGAAGGGCTGTGTGTGCAGCCAAGGGGTGTAAAAATCCATGACAAGGAACTCATGGTGCGTTCAAGGAAACTCATAACTTGTGTTTTTCCTTCCTGTGAAGTCATACCGGTTCGATCTAGTACGAGTTCACGGGTCGGAAGTTACGAGAGGCCGTTATAGTGACTTTCACAGACAACAGGACGGTAAAAACACGAGTTAGGGGTTGCCTGGAACGCTACAAAGTCGTAGTCGTGACTTGAAGCCGGAACTTACAGTTTCAAAAGCCTGCCTGGAACGCAGCATTAGCCAAAACGACTGGATCGCTGATATCTGCTTTAACCATGAGAAAAAGACTGATTCTGAAGAGTTCATGTTGAGAATCATGTGCATATAATAAGTCAGCAGTGTAAAAATTTGGGATATGGGAGCCTCCTGAATGCAGTAGGGGTGATAGTAATATTCAAAGCTATCAGGACCCCCCACGCCCACGCATGCAATTTGGGTGTGATAGGAGGGAGCAACCCTGTTATCTCTGAGTCTGAATGCCATGTTATGTACACCCCAAACAGAGAATAGGTACTTTTCTTACTGACGCTTCTGACTCACAACCAATACATCGCAGCGAATAATTTAGATGTTTTTTCCATTCCAATAGGCTACTCTATCAATATTCAAAAACACTGTATTGACTTTTTATTAACAGGCAGCCTTTAATGGCAGTGGTTCGTTTTTGTGTTGCATTAAAAACTCTTGACTGATGATTGGCAGCAGTCAATCAGCACATCAACACAGCATTGGCTAACTTAGTATAGTCAAAGAATAAATGTATAGATAAATAGATTGCAATATATTGTATCGTGTATCTGCCAATACACAACGAGCAGTTAATTTGTTAGTTTTTTTTTAAATTATTTATCAACGGTTTAACTGTCATGAGTATAAAAGTATGCTTCGATAAGATCTACCACCGTTGAAAAATGACGAGGCAACTCCTCACTTGTGAAGCCAGAGGCCAGCTTCCTCTGTCGGCCAAGATGTCTGCCTCTCTCTCTGACCTGTTTTTACTTCACAGATACAAATTGGGATATTTCCATGGAGCAGGTCAGCCACGGTGTAACATTGGAGCCTCTGTTTGTAGCAGCTTTGGATAGATGTGGTCTAGCACCAAGATGGTAGCATGGCTAAAAATAGGTCCACACAACTTTTTAAAAAATCGATACTGTCCATAGATGTGGCAGAAACCGTGGATTATTGTAGCTCCATCGCATGTGGCAATAACCTGAACCTGACACTGCCGGCACGGCACTGGTTGATATAATGGGGAGCTCATAGCAGAGCATGCTGGGTCCTGTTTGAGATATTTGCTGGTTTTCAAATAAGACAAAATGAACCTCCCGCAGAGGTGGGAGACGTTTCATCAGTCAGGGTGACCGACCACAGATCAGCTGTCATCACCTTCCAGGGGGATGACGAATCACTTCCTTGACTCCAGCGATGGCGTGGGGCCAGGATGAAGGACAGGTCTCTCCAATTTAGCTTTGTTATCACAGCTCCTCTGTCTCTGCGGCCGATCACTCGTCCTCAAATGCAACAACCTCATTATTCCTCCCATACCAATTACAGTGTACTTAAGAGCCTGCAGTCTCTACTGGCTTTGGACTATGAAGTGCCACAATGCTAGCACCCCCCCCTCTCCTTTTCCCATCCAGTGTTGCACAAAAGACAGGAGAAGGCTACGAGCATCAAAGGCACTGGAGATAAAGGCCTTGCACATATTCACCAACAACACCCAAACTTGTATGCAGTCACACACTTCTCTCAAAGAAAAACCTCTCATGAATACGCAGACGCACATAAATATGTAAAGATATGCTCAGAGACATGTCTATATGCTTTCCCCCACAGACATACACGCACAGACACACACACACAGCCGCCATAGCGCACAAAGCCGCTAATTGGCTCAAAACTAATCCCAGCTCTGTTTGGCCGCTGATACAACTCCTGTGCAATAGAGAAGGAGCTCACTGCTTTCAGTTCAACACGCTGGTCCAGTTATTGAGGTTTCCACACGAGCATATTTAGTCATTTACATCACAAAAGGTAAAAAAAAAAAAAAAAACATAGAAGAATTTGCGTCAGAGAAAATTAAAGCCATCATCTGAAGCCACGCCAAATATCAAAAGTGGGAGACTTTTCTCGTGCACCCTAAACTTCAGTCTGTCAATCAATACATTTTTATCTCAAGCCACAATATGGGTGTGAGTTTTTCAACTTGAACAAGCAACAGTTTGAATGTTTGAATTTTTTATGTAACAGCTTATTAACTCTTTAAACTTATGGGAAAATGATTTTATTCTGCAAATGAATGGATAAATCTACGTTAATTACATTTTATTGTCAACAAATCCAATGAAAACACCAAACCAGCAATGGATTTCTAGTCCATATTTAACCTCATATGAGCTGATTCCTCCTGAAAATGTAAATCTTAAAGGGATAGTTCACTCAAAATAGAAATTACAGGGGATCTCAGCGCAGCAGCGCATGTCCATAATAACGGTTGCAAATGGATACCAACTGACTTTGTAACAAAAAGACACACCAAAAAACATCCAAATACCTCCATGCTGCTCGTATGTAATGTCCGTCTTGTATTGAAGCCCCGAAATGTGAATTTGGACATTACATACTAGCAGCATGGAGGTATTTGGATGTTTTTTGGTGTGTCTTTTTGTTACGAAGACAGTTGGTATCCATTTGCTACCGTTATATGGACATGCACTGCTACGCCAAGACCCCATGTAACCCATGGATAACTCTGAAACTTCTCCCAGCCCTTAGTCGACATTAGGGTGAGTAGATAATGAGTGAAATTTCATACATCTAATTTGGAAATGTACCATACTGAATAATTCATTCTTTATTTGTTAGTGAGGTTGGACAGATAAAGAATAGGAATTATGGTTATAAAGAATATGAATAAAGAATAGGAATTACGGTTATTCAGACAACACTGACATCCAATCACATAACAGCCCTGGCCTGTTTGCCTTGACTGACAGTGCAACCAAATGATGCAGGAAAAGCAGGCTTTGGAAAAAATACATTCTGAAATGTATGGGCCCCGAGTTTCTGCTATGTACAGCATCTTGTGCTGTCTGCTGCATGTCTAATTTCAGTGTATAATATAAGAGTCAGTGGAGGAGGCTGTATACGTAAGAGCTGGACAGAGTATCTATGTAGTCCATGTCCACAGCGTGTCTGACACATATAGGTTTGTGTAAGCCCATGGAGTATAACTGAGAGGTTGCATATGAGCTGTGGAGGCAGCGGGAGAATCAGATAAAGAAATTAGAGGCAGAGACAAAGGCGACTCTCAGACACACAGACACTGACTATATCCTGACAAACAAACCACTTTATATTCAACGTTTCTCCCTGGAACATCTGGTTGATAGAGTATTGACTGTCTGAGATCTGTACAGTCGTTGTACGCTCTTGTGCACTTTACTGTTGTTTATATACAGTACTTTATAACCTAGTTTTTAGTTACTATGGTTACCCCATGCTCAATGTCTCTCTATCACAGAGAGAAAAAGAGAGAGGGGGGTTAGAGAGAGAGAGAGAGAGATGTGTGCTGTAAATGTATTCGCCAAAATTGAATTCAATCTTGTGATTTGGTTCAAATGGAATAAGAGTTTCATTTGCTCTGTTGTTGTCCACTTAAAAGAAAAGCACAAACACATCTACACTCACAAAGCACAGTCAAAATTAATCAAAAAGGATACAGCATTGCCCCTGGTGCTTAATATCCTGCTACAGTTTCATTATTCTATATCACTTTGACGAAGAAAACCATAATGACAGCTCAAATACTACTAGCTTAGTTTACTTTTATTATGGATCCCATTAGCCTTCACCTTGGTAAGGACTATTCTTCCTGGGGTCCTATTGGGCGAACTTAATGCAGATGGTTTGGCTTGTTATTTGTGTATTTGAAGTCCAGCAAGGTTGTGAGAACAACCCTGCACTTAAAAGCAAAGGGTTGTGTTGCTTCAGGTTCTATTATGACATGAAATATATGATCCTTGAAGCAGCGAGTTGAGTAATAAATCTACGAATCTGAAGGTCAAAAAGGGCAAAACACTGCACTGTAGTCTATAAAAGTGTAAGCGATGAATAAAGACGCATTTTATTGTCAGTCTCACCGACTTAACTTTATGTTTTTTACACAGAGCGAGGAAACAGGCTGTACTCATGTCTACCACATCCACACAGTCCTATTATACCAATCTGCAATGAGGACAAGGTCAAAGCCGGTCTCTTCTCTGAATAATAGAGTCAGTATAGAGCAGAACAGAAAGCCGATCTCACAAGTTGTCATGCTGCAAATCTTCTAGCTGTGCAGTCTGGTGTCAAAGGTTCAAACCAGCATGAGGGTTGTCTGGAAGGAGAGCGCTTCCATGTATTCCAGTTGGCGACCTCTGAGTCTCGCTGGATGATGTTTTGTTGCATTGCAGCAAAAGTTTGGCCCAGTTCGACTTTTGTCAGATTGACCTTGCCTTTTTTGTTGTTGTTTTTGCGAGAGCTGCATTGCTGGTGTTGTTTTACTGCTGCTCTAAAGTCAGCCAAACATCTGGTGATGCCGCCCACCCACTTTTTTTAAGCAGGGAAGGCCTTAAGATAAATGAGCATTGAACTGTTCTTTCTGTGTGCCCAGTCAGAGGGATAGAATGAATTCCAGTGTGAGATACCTGCTGGAGCAGATCTCTACAGTTTGGCTGTTTGGTGTAACTCTCATTATTCAAGATCTGTTGGATCTTCAAACTATGTTTGCAAGTCAGTGGAGGTTGCACTTAACTATTTACATTTTTGATTTTGATTTTAACACAGTGTGGTTTATAATCAGTTTAAAGGCAAAGACAAAAAACTTGATCTGATTCTCTTCAGGGTCTTAAAGGGGATATATTATGCTCATTTCTGCTTCTTGATATCTTGATGTCTAAAAGTAATGTTAGCTTTGGTCAGAAAAAACAAAAAAATTGAGCACAGCGGGGTTCCCAGTTTCACAGCCCTGCTCTAAACGCTCGGTGTGTAATCTTCGCTCTGGTCACTGAGGTAACCATGGGAGCGAGGGCTTGAATATTCAATCACTCAGCTTGTGATGTAATAGGCCGGGTGAAATTTCTGACTGTGGTAGTTAACAAAATGTTGACATAGTTGTCAAAACTTACGTTTAAGGGGTGAGGAGGCACTCCGGATACGCAAATAGGCTACACATACTAAAGCAATGAAAAAGTGAATTTTGCATAATATGTCCCCTTTAATACAGTGAAGCTGAAGTTCAGTTTTTTCCTAAAAGGGTGACTTTTAGAGTTATGTTCTAAATTGTTAATAATGCCCACTGCTCTACAAGAATTTCTTTTTTCTTTCTCCCTCCACTGGGAGATCAAAGGTTACGGTCAGCTACAAAAAACAACTAGCCTAAAGCTGTTATCATGCAGAGGTTCATTGTCTTGCTTGAGGAAGATTCAGCAGTGTGGATGCTTGTGGACCTAAGAGCTTAAAATAAGGCCCTGCTTGTATATGTGAATGCGCATGTATGTTTGTGTGTAAATGATTAGAGCACTGGCTTAATGATGCTGCTTATAAGCCAGGGCGAAATGAGGTGAAGTGCTCTCTGACAGAAGCAGAGGCTGATGACAAATGGCTGTGACCTTGCCAGACTACATAATAATGGTGAAGTCATAACAGCCAGTAGTGAAGCTGGAACAGTATCATTACATCAACGAACAGTAGATTATTATGTTACATCAGTTTGTAATGTTGGTCACAAAAGATGTTAACTTTCAGCTCATGAATAACCCATATTTGAATATTCAGAATGTATTTCCATGGAAACGGATCTCATATCTACCAGAACAGTAAATTTCATAAAACTATTACTTGCTTCAGCGTCTTTTATAAATGAAAAACTGCAAAAAATGTCCCTCTCAGAGACTCTGTTGTTGAGTTGCCACATTGATGACTATGGTTTTAATGAAAACACATGATACGAATTCTTTAGTTTTTTTGAGGTATTACTCCTTATGGAAAGCAAGTTTCATATTGATGGATTTGTTACTAAAACCTGAATCAGGAGAGGAAAGAAGAGAGATATCCTTCAAATTTAGTGTGGTAGTATTCTTTGTTTTCAAAACCTAGAATCCACAAATATCCACAATGCATCTTGTCACAGATGTAAGAGTATAATCTAAGAAGCTGTAAAAGTCACCTCGACTGGCCTCAAGCAGAGATCACATCTCACATCTGTTCAACCTTATAGTCCCCAGTCAGACCCAATGCCTGTGTTCAGATAACAGTCTGCCAGTCAGGACAGGATCAGAGCTTCTCTTCCTCATGCCTGAAATAGATCTTCTTATGGATATCAAAACAAAACATGCAACCTTCAAAATGTAACTTTACTTGCTTGTTTATATGTTTTTTGACATTCTCAAACGCTCTGTTAATGAATTTTTCCTGCACTTGATTGTTGAAATTTGACTTCAACATAAGAGAATCATTCAGCATTTTGAAAAATATGCTCCTTAGCTCAATGACTGAGTTAGATGGGGGGGCTGTTTACCACATGGTATCAAACTATTATTTTATAAGAAAAAAAATTGTGGAACTGTGGATTTGCACCAAATGTTGTGCCTATATAAAGTAAACTAACCCATTAAAAATAAAAACAGAACAAGAGTGTGTAGATTGCTTGAAATAATGTAAACCTGTCCTCAGAAAATTGTATATTCTTCTACCAAGGCCTATTTTCCACGGAAGGTGAAGGCTGTACAAAATGAGGCCACGTATAGGCTGAAAGCAATTTCTCCAAAGAGAGAGGTAACTATTGTAGGCAACAGCATCAAAGCCACGTATACAGAAAAGATTGTATGTGTAGTTGTGTGCATGCATAAATAAGCAAATGGCATATGCAGACTCACACACATTCTTGTGAATGCCCAGACAATTAATGACGATAAGTGAGGCCATACATGCACAAACATGAATACATAGTGTATGTACACAGAGCCATAATAAATCAGCATAAAACATATAATTATAGACAACAGTGTGGAAAGGGGTGTGGCTTATGTCTCCAATAGATGTGTATTGAAACAAGTCATGTACCATTAATAAAACATTTTCTGCTTAAACTGAACTGGACTGAGTCCATATCTGCAGGGTACACAGAATTAACAGGAAGCTCAATATCCATCTATGATTTATATTATTAATAAAACCACCACAGTACAATAATCACTGGTGCTTCATGAAATAAAGAACAGAATGGGGAATTAACCTGATATTTATACGTATCCAGGTACTAGCAATACTTAGAAGTCTAGAGGGTCAAAGAAGAGCTGAAAGGAAAAAGAAAGGTCTTCAGTAAGAGCACAGATTAGAGCTGCACACAGTTGTTTCTACTTTTATCATCACTTTTAGGAAAGCTATAACTCCTCTTATCAACAACAGGAGACTAGAGGCTGGGAATAACTTGACTGTCCATCTCTATGGAGTTTCAGCAATTTCCACAAAACCAGGGCTCATGAGGAAATTAATCAAACTATTTTCTGCTTGTACATGAGTGCTGTGGGAAATAAACTGCTTCAGGGGTGTCTATTCCACACAACACATGTGAAATCACACGTTTTCCTATTTTCTTAAACCTGAGCATTTAAAACCTCTCACTATCTAAATTTAACACATTATACTATCCACCATTATACTTTTACAACACTATAATAATATAAACTACAGTGTTAGAAATAAGGGTCCCAAAAGTGTTCTTCTACAAGGGCTGAGGTTCTACCTGGAACCATTTCCTGAAGAAAGGGTTTTTCGAGGGTTCTTAGTAACACTATGGGTTCCAGTAAAAACCATTTTGATCCAGAGAACCATTGAAAACCCTTTCCCCAAAGAAATTGTTTTTCAAGGGTTCTTGGTAACACTAAGGGTTCCAGTGAAAGGGTTCTTGGTGGAACTCCCTGTGTGGGTTCTAGATGAAACCGTAAGAAGTCGGATATTTTCTGGATGAAACCTCCAGTAAGGCGTGAAACCAATATGCCATAAAGGGGATCTAGGTGTAACCTTTCACAGATGGTTCTAGGTATAGCCTAACCCTTTGTGTGTTGGATTCTAGATATAACCCTTTGTGTTGGGTTTTCGGTACAACCCTTTAAGTTGGGTTCTAGGTAGAACCCTCCAAAAGGGTTCCAGGTAGAATCTTAGAGCCAAAAAGGGTTCCTATGAGGACAAGTCGAAGAACCTTATATGGTTCTACATAGCACTTTTATTTCTAAGAGTGTATACAGCCGTAGAAAGTAGCATAACTGAGTTATTTGTAAATGAGAAACAGCAGAATTAATAGTGTTGTGTAACCTTCAGTGAGTGTGTGGGATTGAACATTTTGTTTCAGTGTCATGTACATTTTAAAGTTTCATTACTTGTTCATACCTTTTGACAGCAACACTCAGGTCAACAACCAATTGCCCATGAAATATCAATACTTTCCAGTGTGGTATGGATTTAGCCCAGTCCATAAAATCAGGCGCAAGGTGGCTGCAAGTCATGTGGACAGAAAATAATATAGCTGATTGTTTGCTTTCACTGGTGTATTATTTTATGAGGTGTTTTCTCTATTTATCAATTGCTCCTTCATGTTTAACGATCAGAATAACTGTTCCCTGACTTCAAACATCCATAAAATGTGTTATTTACCTCCTTTGTGTACAACTACCAGCCTTCATACACCAATTATTCAGAAATTATAACTTCTCTCGTCAGACCTTTGCCTTATATCATCACCGTGTTTCTTATTGATGTCAAATTGACCCATTTTATTGACTTTAAGCTTCAATCTTAAAAACTGGTCATCTAATTTGACAGAGGAATGGCAGTCAGTTTCAGTCAGCATGGTTAAGTTTTGAATATTTCAGAATAAAACCTCATTTAGACAGTAATGTTATGATCTGTGCATGGCTGAGAAAGATTGGTCTGTTTCCTCAAACAGTCATTTTAATGTTGAGTTTTCTGAGATTTGGCTGGTACTCCTGTCTTGCTGTAGCCCACGATCAGGGACAATCACCAGGAATAATCCAAGCTGATGAGCTGCCATTGAAAGGCAGGTGGTTGTTATGTTGCAGTGCATTAATTTCAGCGAGGACTCAGCCCTGAATTTAAGATCCCAAGGTATAATTTGCTAATGATAAATTTTTTTCAGCTCTGTGGTATGTACTTGTCAGTAAGTGTAGTTCTAAAGCGTCCACTTTAGTAATTGTTTCAAATTAATTCTGACTGTGTCAGTTGAAATCTTGAATTGCATATTAACATTGCTGCATATATTACTTACTTCAAAGAAATGCTTTACCACATATTCAGAATTCTTAATATAATTTATGCATCAAGTAGGTGTCCCAGTGATGTCTGCCCTCTATTACAACTCACTTTGAAACCCAAAGTCTTATCTGGGCTTTAAAGAGTACAAATGTTAATGGCTGGTCCAGTGGACGCTTTCTGGTTTACTTTGAGCACATTTAAATTGATTTTCTAAGTAGTTTAATGTAGGTAAGTACTTTGATATTTCCAAAAAATAAAAGCTTAGGTGTGACCCAGCGCTCTGTCCATGGTGCTGAAATGGCCTTGCACTCGTCATCGTTGTGTTAAATTCCCCCATATTACAGAAATAGCTTTTTGTTGTCCCTGTGATCCTGAATAATTTATCTCCAGCCGTCACTCTGTTGTGACATTTGCTCATCGTCCCCGGGTAAGCATGGGCAGGAGCATGAATCCCTCATCAGAGCTCTGAAAGGTCAAGTGGTATTGATCTCTCTATGCAAACGCGCTCCATATTGTCAGAATCAAACATCCCAAGTTGGGGTCAGGTCGAACATTCTCGGTCGTTTTGGAGCTCATTATCACACTATGGGCTCCTATGATGACTTTTACGGGCTGAAATGGGAAAGCGAGCTTTGGAAGCAGTAAGGATAGCAAAGATAGACTTAGAAAAACGTTGATAACTGGACGGAGACAGTAAATTCTTATATTGGTGGTTATTCCGCGGTGCGTAAAAAGGCGCGCTCTGGGGTGGAGACTACACTTTAGAGAGGCAGGATCACAGCGCGCAACAGCACGACTCTCCGCATCCACAGGTTGCTGCGCTGATCTCTCCTCCTCTCTGAGCACCTTGGCAACCTGCACCACAGAGTACAGTCGGTGCAGATGAACTGAGAAGTCGTTAACGGACGAGTTTGCGTGAACGGTTTGGACTCCGGATGGTGCATATTCCCGCTGGCAAAATGCCAAATCCACTGCCTTGATACTGCTCCATTATAATCTCACCGACTATTTTCTTGCACTGCGCGTTACTTTTTTTTGTATTTTTTGTTATTTTTAAACGTTTCTCTCGAGGACCGTGCGTTCAGCCTCGAGACCACCATGCCACAGGTTCCTCATTGCAACGGCACCACGGTGACTACAGCAACATAATGGCATGTAGGAGCGGCTGCTGCTGCGGCTCCGGTCCAATAAACGAGGATAACGCTCGGTTCCTGCTACTGGCACTGTTCATCGTCATCTATCTGGTCTGTGGGGCGGCAGTCTTCTCTGCGCTGGAGCAGCCAAAGGAGCGAGAGGCGAAGGAGCGCTGGGCGCAGAGGTTTGAGCATTTCAGCCAGAAATACAACCTGAGCAAGAAGGACCTCAACAACTTCCTCAGGAACTACGAGGAGGCGAACGTAGCCGGCATCCGCGTGGACACGATCAGACCTCGATGGGACTTCACTGGAGCTTTTTACTTCGTGGGAACTGTGGTGTCAACCATTGGTGAGATGAAGAATGAACAGGCGGGATGCATGTTTTCCAAAAACACATTCACTCATATCTCTCTTCGAGGATAATAATTGCCTGTTGTTCTATATGTGAGGATCCCCGACTAGTCTTACTGGGGTCCACATTTAAGTACAAACCAAACATACATTCACAATCACGACATGAATAAGACAATACAAGTCAACAAAAACTTACATTACATCTTTACAATACACATAAATCATCCCAAATCAAAAAACATAAACTTCAATGGTTAGCCTATAAATTAAAGAGGCAAAACCAATCAAAGTGATCACAACAAAAACAAAACCTATGTGTTGTGTGTCATTGCAGCTTCTTGCTTTCCCATAAACCTGACTCACACACAGGCAGCTCTTTCACAGTGTTCAAACAGCCTATTGTAACAAACTCAAGGCTGTGGGTCACTCAGCTTCTATGACACAAAGCTTCTCACTCGTTCACATTTGATTTCTGGTGAGGAAGCAAGTTACAGGTTTTAAACTTCCACACAAAACAGATAAACAGATAATTGTGAGTTATGGACTCCCCCCACCCCCCCTAATAAAACATACAGGCAGTGATCCAGCACGCATGTGACCAGAGCCCTGGCTGCAGCACACAGCTGATCATAATGAAGCCTTAATTAATGTAATTAGTTCCACCTGTGTTTGTTTGACAAATCTCCTCTCTGACCATGGATGCGTTTCATATTGAGGTATTAGTCCCTGCCCTCTGTTTCTCTGGCTACAACAAAAAAATAAAGCAATATTGCTTCAAAGCCAGATTTATCCCTGACAATCTTTTGTCAGTTTCAGCCCAGGCAGTGTGAGAGCATGACAGGTGTCAGAGTCAGTATGATGACAAAGCCATGGTTCTGTTATTGACACCTCTGCACATTCAGGTGCTCACTCCTCAGTACAGGGTATAGTATAGTGTCATTTCAACCTCTATGATTGTAGTGATTTTGAATGCATGCAAAAGTGTGGTCACCCCTGGTCAAAATGTCTAAATGTGAAAATTTAAGCAAGTGGAAGATGAAATGATCTCCAAAAGGCATCAAGTTAAACACAAAAACACTCTTTTGCAGTATTCTAAGCAATATCAGTGTATTATTTTTGTTTTCTACAATTTTAGAGTGAAAAAGGGAAACAAAGCAGCACCATGCAAAAGGATGGGAAACGCAGACACGTAACTTTGACCAAGGTATCAGACAAGCTATTTACAATTTACACACTGTGAATTTGTGAGACTTTCCAAAGGGGAGGCTGCTACTGTAGGTACTATGCAGGGTGTCCAAACCTTTTCTGTCATTTAGAAAATGAAAAAGATGAAAAATAAAAAATATACTGTATATATTGTTTAAAATGTAAAGGGATTGTGTCACCTTTTGGAGATCATTTCAACTTCAATGTCCACATGAACAGACATTTTGACCAAACTTTTGCATGCCACTGTATGTCAGTCCACAGTTTGATCATCACAATGTAGATCAGGAGGGTGGTGATGCTGGACCTTTGGTTTGTTCAGCCACCGTCCTCAGTGATCACATTTTATACAAATTTATGGTAGCCTATAGGTGGAGGGAAAAATCCATACAGCATAGTATCGAGCAATATTTTGTGTGGCAATGTTGTATCACTATACAGACCCCAATTATTAATCAGATGTTAACAAAGTTTTCATTTCCAGAGACAGCATTTGCATCACAATAATATCATATCAAGACACAAGGATTGTGATAATATGGTATCACAGAACCTCTGGTGTTTCCCTCAATTCCTTTTGCCTTTAGACTGTTTCTTATAGATTGATTAGACTGATTGCAGCCTAGAAACAAAGGTGAATGCAGCGATTGATCCAATTATTCCTGAGGCCTAAGACAGATTTCCTTTGGTGTACTTGCAGTCCTTCTGGTAAGTAGTGACGATAGCATCCTGATTTTTAAACACAAACCTCATCACGTCTTTTACTCAAGTAGGCTCCCCATGAGAGAGAGAGCATTGTTGTTCTGTGTATGTGCACAGTTTCGAAATGATCCGGCAAATCATTCCACAGTCACACATCGCACCATCACAAGTGTGGTTTACAGCTCCAGCAGTATTTTCCTCATTGTACGCTGTATTGTTACTCTGAATCCAGCGGTTGAAGTGAAGAAGAGAGGGAGAGAGATTTTCTTACATTTAAAGCGATATTCCGGCGTAAGTGAAAGCCATGGTCAAACACACCGTAACACCGAGTCAGACCCCCCCTCGAGAGATCAATTTCCCCGACCGCTAGATTCACGAGTTCCACCAACTTCAGCAAACACCGCACTATCGCCACACACACGGCGCTCTGCGGATCCACTGTAAAAAACCGCAAAACGCCACTTTTAGCCACAAATAATGCTCAAAACTGCACCAGAGTTCATCAATAGTACATTACAGGGTCCCAGTCTATGGTCCCAGCACGTAGGACGAGCCGTCAAACATCCGCTAGCTTTACCTGCTTTCTTTAGCTCCGCTGCACTGGGAGATCCACTCGTCAGGGCTTCTCCACCAGCAAGCGGCTCCAGGAGGAGAAGTAGGTGAGTTGTGTCTGCTGAAGAAAACAGGTAAAGCTAGCGGATGTTTGACGGCTCGTCCTACGTGCTGGGACCCTGTAATCCTGAACTTTGGTGCAGTTTTGAGCATTATTTGTGAAAAGTGGCGTTTTGCGGGTTTTTTTACAGTGGATCCGCAGAGCTATAGTGCGGTCTTTTCTGAAGTTGGTGGAACTCCAGGAATACATTTCTCTCGAGGGGGTCTGACTCGGTGAGTGTACCATTTTCAACGCCGGAATATCGCTTTAATTGTAGCAATCTTCATCCTTTTCATCTTCTCTGGGTTTTTGGAGTAAAGCCCCACAGCATCACTCTGCATCCTCTAGGAAAGTGCTATTGGATCCAGGAATACATGGAGGAGTACAAGAGAGTGCTGCATCTTTTCAATAAACGCGGTCTGAAAATGTGCACTAACAAAACATAGAGTTTAAAGAGTCAGTAGCAAAAAATGTAGGTGTATTACAAGACTGGAAAAGGGAACTTCAATTCACTAAATGTATTATACATTGTGCACTGGCTGATTTACTGTCAAAGTAAAGCCACCGAGAGCTGCAAGGTTGATACCACACTCCACATGTTTGTTTTATGAAGTGTCTCGCAGCTGGTGCATCTCTGTCGTTTGAATGGGTATGAAACTGCATAGAAGACAGGAAAAGTTAATTGAGAAACAGTCAGATGTGGAAGCCTGTGCACATACAGAAATATGGGAAGAAATTAACTACAGCTGGCTGCATTTTGGCCAGAAAGCTCCTTGTTTATTTGAGCCTACTGCTGGGTGAGGTTTAGATAGTATGGGTGTTCTTATTAGAGGTGCACCTTGTACTCTGCCTTCCTCCCACAACCCAAGGATGCAGTTTTCTGTAATTCTGAATTGCTCAAATGTGAGGTTGAATGGATGACTGTCCCTGTGCCAGCCCTGGCCTGGACACCTGTCCACTGTGTACTTATCCTGCACTGAAGGATAAGCACTATGGCAAACGAATGGATGAATGATTGAATGGATTCTTCCCCTCTGCCATATCTCAACTGTAATGTATTATATAAACCCATCTGCTCTGCCAAACTCACCATAAGAACATGGTTTCTCAGTAAAGACAATAATTAAAATAGGTGGTCACGGCATAATCCAACATAATGGAGACACTGTACAGTAGAATCCACAGTCTTCCTATGTACTCAACAAGAGTACAAAGTGAGAGAAAAGATCATATGGACCTGACAGCTGTTCATCTTTGTTTTGTTTTCCAGTAAGCTAATCCACTATAGCTGTAGGTCATATTTAGACTAGGCAAAAGTGGAACCAGTCTGCTTATCAAACTCATGAGACAGATGCTTCCATGATATTGGATATTATTTGAAGAAAATTGTTATGGAACAGGACAACAAGAAAAACTAGTGGAGCTATGGTTTCCCTGTATTCCTGTATTTGTGTTGGCTGCTACTGTCAGTTATATTTACTGTACAGACATGGGTGCTATCAGTCATCTTTTCAGTATGTTTCCCAAAATGACATTGCACTTAGTTGAAATGTTTTTCTTGAGTGAGTGTGGCTGTGTTCAGGAGGAAAATGTCAGGAATGAGTCGTACAGTCCAGCACCTTCATTAACACCCACTGTGCTCACAGCTTTTGTTCCACAGCCATCCTGACAGATGTCAGACTGACACAGTAGCACACTCCTTTCACCCCTTTCCTTTATGGGATGTATATTTTATTAAACAGGTTAAATGACTCATAAACATTGCATTTAAGCGGGCCGAACAAAACAAGATGGAAAAGCAAAACACAACCGATAAAATCCAGCTCATTTGGCTTTATCGCCGTATTTAGAAGAAAAACTCCAGCTCAATTAGCACCTTGAGAACAGATTTGAATGTGGAGGCAATCAAATCCTCCACAAGAAGCCTGCCTGTGGCACAGTGGCAATTAGCCTTGCTGCAGAATATGCTTTTCATGACGCTAGAAATATTCCTCTTTGTTTTTCTGCAGAGAAAGAGCTGGTGTTGTTGGACTTTACGGCTGCTACACCTGAAAACAGACAATTCGGCACTCTACTCATCTAATGGCGATCAGCATGAGAATTATAAATGTTCCGATTTCCAACAATGTAATAAATGGGGGAAAAAGGAGAGGAGGCAGACAGATGGCACTTTATTGAGCTTTCAGTGTTGAGGGAGGGATGTAAAAGATACATCACTGAGACCAGTGCAGTCAATAGGAAGCCCCGTCACTTTGTTCATCTGCTCATTCTCAAGAGACAAAGGAGATATCTCTTAAAAAGAAAAAAAGAAAGTCTCAGTTCCCCCAGGCTGAAACCACTTGGACTTGATTTTTCTTTTTGAAATATGAGAAAACCTATCAATTTGAGACGTGAAATGGCTCAACTGAGTCTTTTAGTTGTCAAACGACTGACTCATTTAGAGACACATTGGAATTGATTGTGGTGATGTGCTCAAACTGCAAACACCTCAGCTCCTACAGTGAGTGACAGAGAGAGAGAGAGAGCATAATGGAAACACAGTGGTGTGAAGCTGTTGTGTGACTATATTCATTTACAGATGGGAGGAGATCAGTAATTAGCCATCTTTGTTAATGACTGAAAAGATGTAAGTTTGGTCTTAAAGGTGAATAAAATATGCTGGAGGCAATTAACCACCTTCATCTTCTAGCAAATAATCCATTCATGTCCATAGAGCACTTAAGTGTGTGCACGGCATAGCAGACTAATATAGGCACTGAGTAAGACTAAAGTGAATCTAATGCTTTTATGTCAAGTAATTCTTTTATTCTCCTTTTGTTCAAAGGTGCTAGTTCATTCAAGGACTCAATACTGAGGAATGTCAGCCTCTCCTCTTCACATTTGCTTCTTTTAACCTGGTCACACCTTGAAACTCTTGTGTAATCTTCTACTGACTCCATATGTGTTGTGTGTCTCCCAGGGTTTGGTATGACTACTCCTGCCACTATTGGAGGAAAAGTCTTCCTGATGTTCTACGGCCTGCTCGGCTGCGCAGCCACCATCCTCTTCTTTAACCTCTTTCTGGAGCGCGTCATCACCGTCATCGCCGTCGTCCTCAAGTCCTGTCACGAGCGACGCCACAACAAGGCCGTGCTCCCTCAGAACGGCCGACAAGTCTCCGAGGGGAACAGAGCGGGTGGGGCTGCAGGTGGTGGGAAAGCGGAGGATCTGTCTGGCTGGAAGCCTTCGGTCTACTGCGTCATGCTCATCCTGGGAGCCGCAGCCATCCTGGTGTCCTGCTGCGCTTCCTTCATGTACTCGGCGGCCGAGGGCTGGGGCTACCTGGACTCCCTCTACTTCTGTTTCGTGGCCTTCAGCACCATCGGTTTTGGAGACATGGTGAGCAGCCAGCGCGTGGTCTACGAGGGCCACGCCACGGCCGCGTACCGGCTGGGCAACTTCTTCTTCATCCTCACCGGCGTCTGCTGCATCTACTCTCTCTTCAATGTCATCTCCATCGTCATCAAGCAGGTCCTCAACTGGTTGCTCAGGAGGCTGGAGGCCCCCTGCCGCTGTTGTTTCCCCAGGAGGGGTCACCACCCGCACCGGCATCCCAGACGGAACGTGGTGGCCCCGGGTCACCTGCGCACCCGCAGGGACCCCTCCATCGAGACAGACGCCATCAACGAGAGCGAGACTGACACTGGCCGCAGGATGTCTGGGGAGATGATCTCCATGAGGGACTTCTTAGCAGCCAATAAGGTGAGAGCTGCAAGGCAAGAGCAGGCTGCGGCTGTGACATTTCACATGTTTAATATAATCACACGTGTTATTGCATGCAAGATATACAGCTGGTAATTTGATTTACCTGCTCTCATGTGTACCCGACAACACTTGTTTTCCTGTGGCTATGCTTGTAGCACTCATTAACTCCTTCACCTCCTCTCTCTCCATCATTATGAGCCCGACTGAATGCTTTATTCTGTAAAGCAGCACAACGATCAATGCAGAATCCTCATGACTCATAAAACATACATGTGTTTTTTTATTTTTTATTTTAAACTCAAAATCTTAGGACTAATTGTCAAGTATGCAGTGATACGGAAGAGGATTAGGGTCGCTTTTCTCTCAGATTTCTGTCTTTAATTTCAAAATTCTGACTTGAAACCCAGAGTTGTGACTTCTTTTTTTAACAAAACAGATTCTGACTTTAGTCAAAATTCTGAGAAAAAAGTCAAAACTCATTTTGTTTAGCCACAGCGGCCCCAGTCCTCTTCCGTATGATAAGCAACACCAGTCAATGATTGATGATTTCATAAAGGTTAAATATTTTATAATAATGATTCATATTGCTGCAGCTGCAGTGTATTTTTTGCTGCTGTTTTCTAGGTTACATAAACATGGTGTAAAATTTCTCAACAGTCCTTATAAACACTTACATGTGTCAATTGTCTGCACATTTCCTAAGTGCTACCCCACTGTTACTGAGGTAAGAGGTATGAGCAGTGTGAGTGTATTGAATGTCAAAACCACACTTTCACACCTCATGATCATTCTGATTGAAGAGCCCGAGGTTTTTTTTTAGGTGATGCTGTAGCAAGGATGTGATAAAATAAACTGACGTCAAACCACCAACACAGAAACTTAACAAACATGCTTACACAACACACTCATTGATCATAGTGTAAACATGCACTTCCAGAGGATTAGTGCTTGTGCAAAATATAGAATTAAACCTGATACATATGTTTGTATTAACTATTTCTAAATCTGACACCAACAAAAGTTTTCACCTTCTCTCATCAAATCGCTTTTTATGTAACCAAAATGACCTTATGTTAAAGGGTTAGTTCACCCAAAATTCAAATTTCACTCACAGTCAACATGAGGGTGAGTAGATAATGAGTGAAATTTGAATTTTGGGTGAACTATTCCTTTAAATCATTACAATCATGAGTAGTAGTAGTAGTAATACAATTCACTGCTTTAAATGGTCACTCTGTAAGTGACTTAGTCATAACATTAAAAAATTAACTAAAAATTAACTTAATCACCAGAATGCGAAAAACAATCGTGATGTTATATCATTGATATAAAATATATCAATTCAAGTGTCAATATAATAGCATGCTAACCAGTGAGCCCTGGTAAATCATGTCTTGTAACTGTTGCTCTTCTGATGTTGGTTTCCCATAACAACTAATAAATCATAAATGCATGCAACATGTTTTTGCCAGAAATAAAACATTTTTTTTGGATTTACAGCAAAGACAAATGTTCCATTCAAGTGCTCAATTCGGCTTAACAGGAGACACTGCTCTGTCTTCAGACAAAATTCGTCCACTTTAAATTACAAGGACATCACCCCAAGTGAGATGTAAACCACAGGGGGACCAGCAGGTTTGCAGAAAAACAGTTGGTAATTGCTGTGAGAAACTGTCCACAACGCTGTACGTGCTCCAGAAGCTGCCGAAACCACTTACAAGTGCAGCTAATGTTCAAACCATCCTGCCTCCTCTAGAGATAAATCCAAATGGTGCTATAGCTTTGTTTTTCTCTGTATAGAAACACTGATTAAAATATATATTACTCCAAAAACACAATCTGGTCTCCTTTCAAAGTAAAACAACAACTTGTCTAAAATGAGATTCAGACACAAAGCTGGCTGAAAACATCACAGCCTTGCATGTATTCACTTATGTGTGCTGACTGACAGCATTTTTTCCCCCACAAATCATGTAATTTCCCATCTGTCAGTGTCAAATGTATGATTCCAGACCTTTGAATTGCTGTTGCCTGATGTGTTCAGCACCTTATGTAATATATAATAATCAATGAATGAATGAAATACATCACAACAGCAATTCAGTCTGAATATCAGACGAGCCTGTGTGAACATTCACTCTGAAAAGGCGCATAAAGCCTGGCTGTGTAGACGGTGTACCTTTGGAGAGAAGAATAAAAGAGAGTGGGCAGAGTTTGAGCTGGAGATAAAACATTTAACAGACTTCCTCAAGTTCAAATGTTGCAGCTGCATGAGGTAACACGCTGACCTTTTCATTTTCAGTCGGGGACAGCTGAGTGCCGGTGTCATGTAGGTGGAATTCAGTGGCAACATTCATAATAACCTTTGGAGTTCAGTGTCAGTGGAACATTGTTATTTTTGCATTGGCCTTTCTGGCTGTACAAGGTGGTAAAATTCTTATCTATTAACACTTCTTCCAGACACTGGAGAAACAGTTCATGGCCTCCTCTCAGACACATCCAGTTACTGAGAAAAATAAAGTATTTCAAGGTAACAAACATGGAGTTTAGACACTGCCATCTTTCAATAAAATATTTTGTCGTTATAAGTTCAAATGAATGAGAGACTGGACTGGATAGTAAAATTCAGTTCAGTACCTCATTGCAATGTAACCAAATGTAAATGCAGCTAAAAACTCTGAGACCCGGCAATGCATTTTTGTCCTCTGTGGGGGACATGACTCTGAGACCTGCTCTAAGTCAAGTATAACTTATATAGTCCATGTGAATGCTATTGTCCCTTTAAGAGGAGACATTGGGCTCTCATTTGATAGTTCAGTTGTGGGTGTGGGGTCAACACAAAAAAACCCATTGTCTTTTCAAAATAGCGCAACTCTAAAATCCACATTTTATGGCAACAAGAGCAGTAAGTCATCAATTTTTTATAGATATCATGTTTCTGTTGCCAAAAATCAAGTTGTTTCTTTAAAATAAAAGTATTGGCTTCCATTGGTATGATTTTTAAAAGGTCACAGTAATTTTAACCCTTTCATAACACAACTTTTATTCAATGTCCTCTGTAGTGGACATCGGGACTTGCTAACCTCCATTTATAATACAGAGCGGCACAGAGGGCTCATTGAGGCAATGGGGTTTTTGTAAGAATTTAACCCTCAAACAGTCCTTAAGGGGTCAGAGAACGTGAGGACCAGCCAAAATGTCACCTCACTCTGATGGTTTTTAACTAAAACTAGTCTGCACAAACTTTTATGCTAATCTTTCATCTTTTCCCATTGACAAATTGCATTGGTAAAGGTCAAATTGAAATATTCTAATTTCCTAACTTCTAAACAAATATGTTTTCTTCATGTAACTGTCTAATTTACTTAAATGTTCAACAAATTGAAAGATTTTTTAAAGAAATCCACTCAAAATGAACTCACTATCATACATTTACATTATTACATTCTCTATGAAGCAAGTCCCAATGTCCTCTACAAGGGACATTCAATAAAAAAATAATTAAAAACTTAATTGAAAAAAAAAAAGTTTAAATATGTTTCTTTGGACCACAATAATTGAATTACCATGAAAAAAAAAAAAAAAGTAAAACATTTTTTCCTCCGGGTCTCAGGAGGATAAGATGGACATTATGTCCAATGGCTCTATTAGAGGATTCTTGCAGATAGAAAATTATTATTGTTTGATGTGCCAAATACTGATTTTGTACAAGCAGAGAAAAAATCACATTGTATCAAAATGAACATACATTACATTACTCATCTAAAAGCATTAAAAACCCAATTCAGTTCAATTGCTCTGCAGCAACTGGTGAAATAGTGCTTTAAAATAGACTTAAATGTTTGATCTCATTGATAAACAGAATAATAACTGCAGCTCTACTATTGTTATTTATTGTTTTTAAGGAAATTAATTCGACAGTTTTCACAATATTCTGTTTATTACACTGTGATTGCACATGAGTAGGTATTTAAAATTTAACTAATGCTGTCAACCAGAGTGGACATGTCAAAAACCTGATGAAAATATATGTTAACTAAAGAATATAAACTAAAAAATTCATGTCTAGTAAAAGCACAGTAAAAATCTTGACTTGGGCTTTCATTATTCATGCATGAAAGGGTTAACTGGCGGTGGCGGGTGCGCACAAACATTTGATGAATGTTTCATAAATGCTGCAGTCATAACAAGAGTCTGCAGCCATGCTAGCAGCTCTAGGTGGCTATACTTAGACACAGTGCTGCTTTGAGCAAAATGCTACGTTTAAGATGCTGATCTGCTCAAAATGACAATAATGGTTATTATAAGCATGCTCACTCTAAGCCTGATGTGCCAGCATGCAAACATTTACAACACAGTATTAGAACAGAAAAGGAAAATCACTGAGGTTGTTCCTAAACCAAAGTATAGGACAAAACTACTTTTTTTGATCTCATGATCTAAACCACATTTCATGGCAATCCAGCTAATATTTGTAAAAAAAAATCTTCTATACAAAAACAATAATGTCAACTCTATGGTAATGCTTTACAAGAAGTCGGGGTCTTATCCTTTATGAAGGGAGTTATGAAGGTCTGTACAATATTTCATGGAAAGCCATTGACAGCCCTGCATACGTTATTGGTTATGATTAACATAATCGTGTTGTACATCGTGTTGTTAACATTTTGTTATGAAAGTGCTGAATGTCTACTATATATAATTTTGAGAAGAATAAAATAGCTCCTTAATATTGACTGAACAAATTTAGAACACAGAGCAAATTGCTTATAGAGGGAAAATGCAAGGGATGTGTTGTTGTGGGAGAGTAAATATCTGGTTTCTGTCAGTATTTGTTGTCTTTGTTGACTTAAATCAACACAGCAAGGAGAAGAAAAACACCCCGTGCTGCTGCTGCTGTATCACACCTGCAGTATCAGATGTGCCTTTCTGCCAACAAGACTGCATTAATTCTTCTTTCATAATGCTTCTCGGCTTGTACGTACACCTCCAAACACACAAAAAAGCAAATATTTCTTCATGTGTTGGTTTCTCCATCTCATCCCTGCAGGTGAACCTGGCTATTATGCAGAAACAGCTATCGGAGATGGCCATCGGGCACCCGCGCCAGTCCAGCTCCAGTTCACGTCAGAATGGATTCTCAGGAGGGGTGGGCGCCCTCGGCATCATGAACAACCGGCTGGCAGAGACTAGTGTGGACAGATAGGGGGGAAGGATATTATGGGGTTGAGAGGATGAGGCGCCAACAGACGCTGAGGACTACCTTCCTGGAGATGAAACCTGAATTGCTTGGTGTTACAAGACACTGAATTCATGACTACATAATATATCCTTTCCATTGACAAGCAGGCTGACCTCCAGCAGCTGCAGCTTTAGAATCAAACCATCTCAGTCCGCCTTCCTGTCAAGAACACGGCTGCATGAATGATGCATGATAGTTTTGCTGGAGTCTCACATCTGGACCGGGCTCAGATGCCGGAATGTTCCCCCGCAAGGAGTTCAGTTTCCATGGTGACAAAAAAGCCTGCCTAGAGCCTTTGTATCTACGCTTTTAAGACCTCATGCACAACTACTGTACACTGCTACTTCACACACCTAACCACAACTTCCACTCATCTGCAGTACTTTACAATCCCCACTACGACTCTGCCCACGTACATACTGTGTCTGTTTCTGCTGAGGACATTAATGAGGAAAGTAGTTTTAATAAAATGAGTGTTTCTTGGTTTTGTGTCTAACAGTAGTTATTACATAAAACGCAGTAGAATATAAAAAAAAAAGAAACCCAATTGCAGGTAACTGACATGTTAATTATCAATGCGGAATACACAAGTTTACATCCAGACTTCATTCACATCATGACTCAGACAAATGTTTTACAGCCACATTATACTCAATAGCTTCTGTCTTTGGTGCTGCACTCTTCATTATCACACCAAATAGAAGACAAAATCTCCAAACTGAACCTCATTACAAACCAAATGGACCTATCAGAGGCTGAATGAGCAATAATGTGAGTCGAGGTGAAACCTATTACGTGAGGCTGCTGTTTCAGCTTTGCTGCACATTATCCAAGCACAGATACAGACACAGGGACGTTTTCACACCTTGATGCTGCCTTGGCCTGCAGGTGGTTGGTATTGATGAAAATGTGAAACAAATAAGCTAGGCTTGATTATTTGATTTTTTTTTTTTTTTTGTCTACGCAGTGTCAGGTTTGTGTTTGCACACTATCTAGATTCACTGCAAGCGCATAACACAATGGACAAAAGACAGAGGCAAGATAATTAATAACATAGCCTGTGGGGTGCAGGGCTGAAATGTGCAAATAGCCAGAGCAAGAAGGATGTGTGGACATGACATTATGCTTCATTTAGGCAGATTTTGCTGTGATCTTCATGCCTGATGTAAATGCATCTGAGAGTGCACTAAAATTACAGTCTGAGGATCATCCAGGTTCCACCTCTGATGTCTCCAGCTGCGCTTTTTGTATATCTGACTTAAGTATGTGTGATTTTACAGAGTGCAGGTGCAGAGATATATGAAAATGATAAAATGAAAAAAAAAATGTAAAGGAGAATATTTTTGTATAGAGGCGGCACTGAAATCTGCAAACTGAGAAGAGGTGAGATCCAGGTGCAGAGCACTGATTATACATGCCTATCAAAAATGTATTTGTATGGAAAGAGAGATACACTGAGAAATTGCTTTTTAGACGTTGACACCCCTGAAAAAAACTAAACTACTGAGGGAACAGTAGAGTATAGACGTTCTGTATGTGATGGCCTTCGTCACTGCCACTAGATTTGTTGCACAAGACCAGCATGTTGGACCAAAACAACACACATCTCCTTTCACTTTACTCATCAGTCAGCTGAATGTAAGTCATTCAACCCACTTGTAACGTTATGTTTACGTCAACTTACTCACTCAGTGAAGAGAAGCGATTGCAGTTCTGAGTCCAGCTTGAGTCCTTCAGCAGCCCCCAGGTCTCTTCCCCTCTGTGAGGACAGACCAGTGTTGGCGCCATGGTCCAACTGGGAAACTAATTTAGCCTTGGCAGGAATTTCCAGGAAAACATGGAGGAGCCGGTAGAAAACTTTACAAACTTTATGGAAGCTAGGACAGACTTCAAGGCAAACCTGGGTTTCAGCCAGTACTCCCCACGGCCGGCCCACTTGGTTTTGGGTCATTTTAGACAAAACAGTGACCACTGCAGTGGAAAAAATATCCTATCTGAGGTTAGCTTACCTGGATAACACAGACTGTGTGACATCTCCATGGAGCCATGGAGAAGGGGGGTCGGTTTATAACAGGAGGGAATCACTGCACTTGTACATGCATGGATTATACCAAAAGAAAAGAACAGCGAAACCCTGATCATGAAAAAGAGGGATTGTGACCTCATTCTCCGCTTAGGACCCCACAGTTCTATATCTATATATTTTTTTAAAAAGCTAAGTAGTAGTTTGCTGCTTTATCATAGTTTCTCATTTTGTTTCCAGTGTGTTTTGCACTCAAATTTAAAATGCTGTCATGCACCAAACTAGTTCAGCACCAGTAACAGAGCAATAGCCTACCTGTGACTTCAATCATCAAAAATCAGTTTCTGTTCCATTTTCATGAAGACCTGTGCCCACTGGGATCTCTGTGAATATTTGCAATGCAATGTGACTGGCTAGAGGCTGCTGTGGAACATTTGCATTTAAACACGGTTTGATTGGCTGACACCTGTGCTGTCTGTGATGCTTGAAAAGTTGACTTTTTCTCAAGTCCTACGGCAAGCGGACCGATGGAACCAAAATGCAGTTCAGCAACCCGCCGTGCCATCCCATTCAAAGTGAATGTAAAGTCTCCAACACATGTGAGTGCCGCGCAACTCAGCATGACAGCCAAAGACGCACATCAAGGCATAAAAGCATGTCTCTCACTGGCACAAGCGCCTACAATATGTTGTTTTTCTATGATGAGCTCAAGCTTCAAGCATTGACCTGGTATTTGGTCCTTAGTTCTCAAAAGTCTGCCAGCAGCACTGGTCATTAGTAGGCATGATTTTGTGTCACTCCAGGTACTGATTTGAGCTGTAAAATTACCCCATTATCACTGCATCAAATAAGCTCTAAAGCAAGAACTAAAGCTTGACAACAACGTACCAACAATAACTAAAGGCAGGACGGCTGAGAGAGTGATCATAGGCTACATGATAACATTTTGCTCTCATTAAAACCAACGTTGAGCTTTGTCTTAGAGATCATCTGCAAGTTAGTTCATTATCAGTACAAAAGGAAAATATAATATGGCCATACTGGAATCCAATTTCTTACACAGAATACGAGATAAAAATAACTTGAATCTAACAGCCTCCACTCTTTGCTATGGAGACAGTCTCACCCTGAGACAGATAATCTGGTACACAAACCAGAAAGATGTTTCCTTGCCATCACCAGTGCACATGTATGCCGCATGCACACACACACACTGGAAGGGAAATATAAAAAGGCTTAAATAGAGAATCTGAGAAAATATCATGAGAAGCTGTGCCTACACAGATATTAATAGCTTTGAAGAAATGATTGTTTGTGTCTGTGTGACTGTGCAAGTATGCCTTTGTGTTGCAGGTGAGACGGGATGGCTGCATAAACTCTTTAGCTTGTGGCACAGCTTTGGTAGCTTCTGGATTGGAGACTATTTGAAATTTGCTCTGATGGAACAGTCCTGTGTTATTTTGAGAATAAATGAAATGAAAGTGGATTTATTTTTCCTTAATGCACTTTAGACAGGGGATGGGCTGGAGGGAGGACGTGGGTGGTGGTGTTGGTGGTGGGGGATTAGCAACACAAACACAATTGCACAATTAGCAAATTACCCTAATGATTTAATTAGGATGTGAGGAATGCATTGCCAATGTCATGTGCATAATTATTGATTTATCATTTGCATTTGAGTGTGACAGGGTAAATTGCAAGCAAGCCAACCACACGTGACGTGGTGTTCGTCAAGGATATGCTTTATTCCACATTCTTTGCTGCTGATTGTGCACATCCACGACCTTGTGCAGCACTAAGGATGCTGTCATTAAAGTCATGCATCAATGTCTATGTTGTCTTGTTTTGCTTGTGTCGTTCAGAAAACTCTGATTACTGATGATCATTTAATAATAAGCTACAATATGCAATAATGCACAATTAACCATAACACCATATGACATACTTTGTTCCTTAAAATATGTTTCATAAACTTTAAAACGATACCTAGATCACAATGTACAGAGTGTTAGTCTTTCAGGGACAGACAATTTGCAGACCTTGGAAGCCAAACTGGAAATCAGAGCATGAAGGTATGATTTCACCAAATTATATGTTTTTAAAGTTACCGTTGCCATACAATTTTGTAAAATGTTTTGTTGGAAATACTCCAATCAGTTCAAATAATTTTCAATAAGATGCCCCAATAAAATCACATTTTTTCTTGTAACTATTTTGTCAATACGCAACGTGACAAATTTGGGAAAGAAAACGTTAGATCAGAAACATAACGTTACTGATACCTTTCGATGCTTTAATAAAGCCCCTGATACATCACTAGAGCCATGCTGTAGAAGTAGCCTTTTGAAATCGACAGGTGGCTGTCTTGTTTTTTTTTCCTCCGACGTTTTGGTCCTACATTCTTGCCGTACCCGCTGACGTCACACCAGAGCGACAAGCAACAATGGTAAGTGAGCAAGCAATTTTCTCCATGGCTCGTATATTTATCACATTTTAACGTATTACCCGCCGTTATAACACAATTCGCAGTGATTGAAAGGTAAATATTCGCATTGCAATGTAATTCCAAATGGCTTCGTGTTTTATTTCTGTAGTAACTACGGAGTTAAAAGTCTGGATTAGCTCACTAGCCTAAGGCTAGCGACGTTAGCTTTTCTCCCGGTTAGCGGCAGTCATATTCTGGCTTTTTCCAGCAAAGTCATTCATAGTGTCGAGAGTGTTTTTTCCTCGGTGTTAATGATAGTGGTATTTCTTTGTGAATTACAGCGACAACGTTATTACTCGCTTTGCTTTCATTGAAACCTGACCCGTTAAGTTTTGCTTACAGTAACGGCGACGTGAGCTAACTGTTGTAAACAGTTCTGCTAATGAGCTGTCTTAGTAAAGAAATCACTGTCACACACACTGCAACACAGAGAAAATACTCCTTTCTCAACATTAACGACTGATATCTGGAAATCTTCTAGGGTCAAAGCCAGAGTGGAGGCCATGGTCCGGGAGGAGGCAAGAAGGATGACAAGGTAAGAATGACACAGCTTCTGCTAAATTAGCTCACCACTGGACCTGCATGTTGAGATATAATCACCTCGATTACTGTCTTATTATTGGCACTAAATTGCTAGAGTAAAATAACCAACATTAGCACGTCTGATGTGTTTTGATGAATTAACCGATATATACGATGGTTCTTTGTAACAGTCGTGCAATGTGCTACACACTCCAGTAAACTCACAATACCTCACACTTAGCCTAGTAATGTTCCACTGGATATGTTAACTACACATGTTTTGTATTAAACAATGATTTACAATAATCCATTGAATGTAAAGAGAAAATACCACTTGGTTCGCTGATATGTAAGGATAATAATCTAGGATTTTTTGTGTTGCTGCAAATATGGATATGTCTGTTACATTTCTGTGTAAGGCCAACACCATAGTTGATGGATTTTTCCTTCTGGTCTGTATAATCACTGTATTCTGTGCGTCTTGAAGGATAAGAAAAAGAAGTATGAGCCTCCAATTCCCACCAGAGTTGGCAAGAAAAAGAAGAAGACCAAGGGACCAGATGCTGCCAGCAAACTACCATTGGGTAAGAACTGAAGAGACAATGAGTATCAGTCAGTACTGCCTAGTGCCCACACCACTTTGCTGTTTTCTAGAGATCCCAGATCCATATATTTTTTGGCTTTTTTTTCTCATTATTCGCTGTTTCACTGTGTAATTGGAGCTGCAGTGTCCATCTTTGGAGGTTTGCAGTCAGCAACAATACTGAGAAAAAAGAGAATATAAGCAATAGTAATATGATCTGATGTTGCTGGAGGCAGTAAATGCATGACATTGACCTCCAAATTCAAGTGGAAAGCCAAAATCTTATTGTCCCAGTGTTTATATAATTTCTCATATTGAGGTTTACACCATCTGTATTTCAGTCACCCCTCACACTCAGTGCCGCCTGAAGCTACTAAAGCAGGAGCGCATCAAAGACTACCTACTGATGGAGGAAGAGTTCATCAGGAACCAGGAACAGATGAAACCCCTGGAAGAGAAACAGGAGGTCAGTCTTTGTGGCATTAGCAAATCACATGCTGTTCAGTTTCATATTTTGGAAAAACTTGGAGTAAGTAATCAACGATGTGTCTTTGTTTTGTGAACAGGAGGAGAGGTCCAAGGTGGATGACCTGAGAGGGACTCCCATGTCTGTGGGCACCCTTGAAGAAATCATTGATGACAACCACGCCATTGTCTCCACCTCAGTGGGATCAGAGCATTATGTTAGCATCTTGTCTTTTGTTGATAAGGATCTACTAGAGCCAGGTTGCTCCGTCCTGCTCAACCACAAGGTAATATGTTATCATATAAATAATAAGAATACTGACGTTAGGCCTCTTTTGCCTGCAAGAAGGTTAATCAGGTTAATTGCAGTCCGTGGCGTCCTGATATTTGTAATTTTTCATTTTATTTAAGGAGTATCTGAATTACTACCAGTTAGTTTTTACGATTCTGCAACACTGTGTACAGCCACCTTTCTGAAATAATCCTCACCAGTTCTCCTGTGTTTATCTATCCTGTTTAGGTTCATGCCGTGATTGGGGTGCTGATGGATGACACTGATCCCTTGGTGACAGTCATGAAGGTGGAGAAGGCCCCTCAAGAAACCTATGCTGACATTGGAGGACTGGACAATCAGATCCAAGAGATCAAGGTACGTAGTATCCTCAAGTGAGAGCCCAAAGTCTACATTTTAAAGGGATAGTTCAACATTTTGGCAAAATCTACATTTTAAAGGGATAGTTCAGTTAGTTTTGGAGTTGTTGGATTGTGTATTTGATGAGTTCATCATGAGGGAAACCAAGAAATCCCATTAGCCTCCGTATCTTAGCTCTGAGCAGCTCACCACTCTGCTCTGCCATTCTAAAAATAGCTTGCACCAACAATTAAAGGTGACAAACCTACTAAAACTATAGGGATTATGGCAATGCCAATTTGCTAAAAATGTTAAACTATCCCTTTAATATGATAGTGCTGTTTGCTTGGTTATCTGAGAGAAACACAAACATTGACCCAATACAGTTAACTGCATCACTAATGCTTGTAGCCTCCACACAGTAACATGTTTGCAACTACGTTTTTTAATCAACCATCATATCAGTTCAACATCTTAATTAAAGGTCAAAGCTGACGGTCGTTCTCTGTTGTGTTAAACAGGAGTCTGTGGAGCTGCCTCTTACACATCCAGAATATTATGAGGAGATGGGTATTAAACCTCCCAAAGGTGTCATCCTGTACGGCCCACCTGGCACAGGTAAATTCTTCCATTAAACATCTAAAACTTTTTAGATGCCACTATCCTTCCTACCAGTAAAGCTGTTATGCCATTTGCTCAGTGTGGTCTAGTGACAATAGTTCATAGTAAACCTATTAGTTTACTATGACTAGACAACAGTTATCAGAAAGCACCTCATATTGTATTACTATAGGGCTTTGCCTTGAATTGGATGGTGTGTGGTGTTTTGTCTGTACGGGTCCTGAAACCATAGAATATAAAATTCCAGGAAATGTATAATTCCAGGAGTGGCAAATATCCAAAGTGTTTTAAGTGATGATGATGAACTTCAAGTACCTTTCTTCTGTTTATGCTTTATTACTTTTCTTCCAAGAACTTAGAAAGACCAAAAAATAAATTGGAGACCAAGAAAAGTAAAGTTCAGATATGTCTTCTGGACAGAAATGGCAAAGCAAAACCTCCGATATGAATGGAAAGGGGACTGTAAGGGGAAGTGCAGTGTTGATGTACCAGCAATAAAGTCAACATGAGGAGTTTTGAAAACAAGTGCAGTGGATGGATTACATTTCTACTGAGCTTTTGACCACACCCACTAGTGGTGTGTTTAGAAGGGGGGGAAGGAGCAGCATTTAATGAAAAGGACAACTTTCCAAATGTTAAGCTCCGGGGTAGAAGTGTTCTGCTTTAGGGTTGTGTGGCAGCCAGTGGCACAGGAAACATGGCATGGATAGAGGGAGGAATAGATTCCATTAAATATCAGGACATTACGGATGCAAATGTCACGCAGTGAGCCAAGGAAGCAAAACTCAAAAGAAGCTGCTTTCCTAACAATTATCCAACTCTAGCCAAACAGCCACCATGAAGTACCTCAAGAAGCACAATGAGTTTTTTTTTTTTTAATGACTCATGCTGACCCTGTTTGTGCATCAACATTGCAGAGTGGACCGATGCTCCACCACTCCTGTGTCAGTTCGACCCTTCTGCAGCTCCTTTGCAGTCAAATGAGAGACTTTACCTTTTCTGTCCAGAGGAAACAAAAGTTTTCTCTGTCTTTCATTTCTTTCAAGATCACGGATAAAAAGTAACAGAGCTCACTCATATTGGGTTATAGGCTCATTTTAATGTTAGTTGGCTGCAGGGGTTGTATGCACTTCTTCAACAAAATATCTAATTTGCTCAGGGGTACCCAACCTTTTGCATACAAATACTGCATCAGTTTGTTTGTACACTTTCTCCATTCCCCAGAAATGTCTTGTGATTATCAGGATAAAACAAGAAGTCCAAGAATATAGGGGGGTCGAAGAACTTTTGCATATGTGTTCCAAAAGAAATGAGACATTTAATTGAGATGCAGTGGGAAGAAGAAATTGAACCCTTTGAAATGATGTGTATGTTTAAATAATTGTCCTCCAAACTTAACATCCATGGAAAGAGGACCCTTCAGCCTGTAACATCTATAAATCAAGTCTGGAGTTCACTCTCACACTTGAGTTTGTTGTTTACAAGAAGCATCTGCTGATGTGACGTATCATAGAAAAGAGACGTCAGACAGACAATCGAGAATTGTTGGGTTGCATGAAGCAGGAAACAGTTGCAGAGTCATCTAGGAGCCTCGATTAGTCTCAAGTCCACAGTCAGACAAACTGTATCAAACTACAGTCAGAGCTCAGAACTTTTCTGTGGAAGAAATGACACATCTTAAGAATATATCTGATCCAAAACTTAAAAGTCCAAAAATCCTTCTGAACATTGAGCAGGTTATTGCTGCCAGAGGAGCTTTGAAAAGTTATTAAATCCAAAGGTTCTCTCACTTTCTCAACCTGCTCTGTGAATATTTCATGTTGGTGTTGAATAACGATATAAAAATCTTAATTTTTATGTTTTGAGCTTCAGCACATTGTGCTTGCCTGTAGTTTTGACGTGTATAAAGATCCAATTACATTTTATGACTAATAAGTGCAGAAACCATGTACGTCTAAAAGGTCCACATATACGTTGTCTCAGCGCTGGATGTTTGAAAAATGTCATGGAAACCTGCCGGAGCCTTAGAAATAATAGCTACTGTTCACCAGCTCTTAACCATTTTACTGAAAATAAATCTCATTAGAGTGTTTCCATTCAAACCTGCTATGGATTAATGACGTTCATATGGTCTTCAGCAGTGTGTAGGATGGGACTTGTAGATGAAATAGTGAAATAGTCTTTTGTTGTTTTGCTATGCTAAATATACAAACACATCTGAATAAATGAGGGTATCAGCAGTCTTCTCCATCATAGTGTAGCTTAGTGAACCAGACTAAGACCATTTAAAGGCTCAGGGAAGCTTTGATGGTGTTTTGAGTTAATTAGCTGATTAGTGTGTGACACCATTAGGCTACAATAGTGAACTTGCACAATATTCAAATGTATTGTTTTCTGAATTTTGGACTTTCATTAAACGTAAGCTATAATCATTACAATTAAAATATATGATGACATGAAATATTTCAGTCTGTGTGTAATGAATCTATATAATGAGTTTCACTATTTGAATTGAACTACTTAACTTGTCCATGATATTCTAATTCATTGAAATGCACCTGCAAACTGTGAAATGTGTCAGTTTATTTGCTGAACTTGCCCCTGGTGTGTGTGTGTGTGTGTGTGTACTAGGTAAAACACTGCTCGCCAAGGCCGTAGCCAATCAGACATCAGCCACCTTCCTGCGCGTGGTGGGCTCAGAGCTGATCCAGAAGTACCTGGGGGACGGACCCAAGCTGGTCCGAGAGCTGTTCAGGGTGGCGGAGGAGCACGCGCCCTCCATCGTCTTCATCGACGAGATCGACGCCATCGGCACTAAAAGGTACAAAGAGCTCCACTTGAAGCTGCTTAGAGCCACAGCGTCAGAGCAGGGACGCTGTGGCTCCCGTGGAGCTGAGGAGTCAGAAGTGGATGACGAGGTGTTGGATTAGTGAGTGTGAAAACTGGCGGTGCCTTTTATTAGACCACAAATGTATTTTCATCCAGTTGGTGACAACATATCAACAGCTCCTGGCTGCAGTTTGTTTTTTCATCGCCTACCTGGAGGTGTTTTATTGTCTGGCAAGATTTAAAGGGATGCTTCACCCAAAATCAATAATTCACCAATTGTCTACTCGCCATCATGCCAAGGAAGAGTTTGGAGAACTTTTGGAGTCATCAAAACGCTTTTGGAGTTCCAGGAGGGTCCGGATGTCAACGGATCTTCATATAATGGCGGTGGATTGTACTCACTTTTCGAATCGTCCAAAACACACTATGAGACATCCATACTGCTCCATACCGTACCGACCCAAATGTCCTGAAGCCGCCACATGAAAAAGTTGTTTGGAAAAAATGAATTTGATCTCTGTTTTTAGCCTTGTTGTAGTAGTGGCTCCCAGTGGCTGCCTGACATTGGCTGCGAGATGTTCTTCCTTGTTTACATCATACATCCAATCGTTTACAACAATTAACAAACATCTTGCAACAAATCTCACGCATGCGCACAAACATCATCCACTAGGAGCTACTACTAGAACAAAGCTAAAAACGGAGATCAAATAAATTTTTTCCACGCTTCAGGACACTTGGGTCAGTACGGATGAGCAGTATGGAGGTATTTGGATGTTTCACAGGGTGTGTTTTGGAATTCAAAAGTCAATCTGTCGCCATTATGTGAAAATCTGTTGCCAGCCAGACCACCCCAAGTCTTTAACTCCAAAAGTTCTCCAAACCCTACCTTGGCATGTAGGTGAGTAGAAAATTGGTGAATTTTTGATTTTGGGTGAAGTATCCCTTTAAAAATCTATCTTGTAAGCTTGTTGACAAACCATGCACATCATTGTCTGTCAGTTTATTTAGCAGGTGGGTGTGATGTAAGACAGTACATACAGGACCAGCGGCGATAGAGAGCGTGTCGATTTTTTTTCCTCCCCTTTCAGAGACAAAGTGTAAAAATATCAGATCTAGCTTTGCTACATGATGTACTGGCACAAGTAAATGATTGAGTCTGTACCTACCTTTGGTTGGATATTGACTTAAATAATAAATGAGCTCACTTTGCCTTTTTACTACACACGGAGACGTCAGACAGCTCAGAGAAACGTGTTGGTGAAAACAAGACTACACGATCGAGGCCCGTGGAGTCTGAAGATGTAGGGCAGTGTAGTGTATTGCATGAATTTTTAAGGTAACCGTGTATGTCCTGTGTGTTTTGTGCAGGTATGACTCAAACTCTGGAGGGGAGAGGGAGATTCAGAGGACCATGCTGGAGCTGCTCAACCAGCTGGACGGCTTCGACTCGCGGGGAGACGTGAAAGTCATCATGGCGACCAATCGGATAGAAACCCTGGACCCAGCTCTCATCAGACCTGGTAGGTAGCACTGACTGTATCCTCTGCCTCCTGTATGACTCAGTTGCATGTGGGAAAGGGCTGTTTCTGAGCCACAGCATGTAGCAGAAACAAGAATGTCAAGCGCTCTTTAAAAGCTGTGATCATGATAAAGGAGCTCACTTGTGCAGAAGAAATGAATTTACTTACACAACACAACATTTTTCCTTGGTATTATAAACAAAAGACGGAATGAAAAATTTACATTTTTTAGGAAAAGCATGGTTTTACTCATTCAAAAGCCTGTAGTTATACATTCACTTACATTGATTGCGTTTTGAACTGTTCGCGCTTGTTTGAGCTATGTGATCAGCGATCAGATCTGATATCGGAACACTGAAGTGTTAAAGTCATCATACCCAAAGGCACTTCCTTAATTGAGTTCTTAAAAGATCAACATTTGATTAATTAACAAAATAATGATTGCTTGAAGTAGTGCACTGCTTTGCCTATTAATCACACTGATGTTGAGTGATTATCATCGGCTTTAATTACTGAATAAAATGGCAGAACAAAGGAAACCTGTGAATAGAGCGGGTTTGAAAACAGCTCGTCACATCTCTTTTTCCCCCCTCTCCATCTCCTCAGGGAGAATCGACCGTAAGATCGAGTTTCCTCTGCCGGATGAGAAGACCAAGAGGAGGATCTTCCAGATCCACACCAGCCGCATGACAGTAGCAGATGATGTCACCCTCGACGACCTCATCCTGGCTAAGGACGACCTATCAGGAGCAGACATCAAGGTGAGGGCGAGGCTGTTGTCTCTCAGCTTCATGATGGTTTTCAGTCTCCTGCCAGTAGCTGAACTCCTAAACCTGCAAATCATTCCCACATCCCAACCTGACACATTGTTCTTCAGAGTAGCGTGTCATAAAACATTAAACCATAGCAAGAGGTTATGCCTGTGCCCTCTTTCTACTCCTTTGCAGATGTGGTAGTATTTGAAATGCTATGTTGTCTTTAATGTTAGAGTGACATCATAGATTCATCCAAGTCATTTGCATCAGTGCCGTGGTCAGACCAGGTTTAGTGACTGAGTTCAACACATCTGGGCAGTGTGGGGTCTCACACTGTGGCAGCGTAGCCACAGTGACATGAAGCTGTTTGAAGGTTTTAATAGCAAGTTTTCTAAATGACTCAAATCCTCCATTCAGAAAGATCCTCAGTGTTTACTGAACAGTCTTGTGGACTCAACTCTGCTGCCCTCATGTGGGAAGCTGGAGAACAGCTCTCTAATTGGGCCTCCAGCTGAAATAGTGACTTTAGTGCAGATTGTATCTAATCATGTCAATATTTATTTTAAAATCAGACTTTGTTATAATTACACAACATACAGTAGAAACAGGAAGTAAATTAAACCTGCAGATCAGAAATTGTTATATTTATAGTCATGAATACAGAGTAAGGGAATAGAGATGATACAAAAATGGAAATGTACAAATAGTTGTTTACACATTAGAATCTCCAGTTGTCTTTATCATCAGCAGGTCAAAGATCGTGTCATGTGATAATAAAAACAAGACTCTTGTTCAGTTAAATTCAGTGAAGATCATAAAGAAAACACAACATGAGGCTGCAGATGTTAATCACTTTGAGCTACATCAGTAGTTGTTTAGGAAATGGATATGAATAAGGTGAGACATCCACCCAGACAACAAAATACAGTAAAACTCTAACTACAGCCATCTTTAGTTTAATATACTCTATATTTTTTACAATAAACAACATTGTCAATTAAATTATTAGTGTTATTTCTACAACAAATCCACTGTCTCAACATTCATTCATTTCCCTCCCCTTTTTGGATATTAAGAGTCTGTTTAAAAAGAAAAGTTCAACAACAGTTGATCTAAGCATAACCTTTATTAGAGCCTGGCCCGAGTGTGACTCTTGCTCCTCTCTCGTCTCCCCGTGTCCTCCAGGCCATCTGCACGGAGGCCGGCCTCATGGCTCTGCGAGAACGCCGTATGAAAGTCACCAACGAAGACTTCAAGAAGTCCAAGGAAAACGTCCTGTACAAGAAGCAGGAGGGCACACCAGAGGGGCTTTACCTTTAACCTTAAACTTTTTATGTCTCTCCCACCCCCACCTTCACCCCTCCACCCTTATCTATCGCTGTGTGACAGAGAGGAGGCAGCCGTGGAGTTGTCTGTCTCCCCCAGAGAGAGTTTTGATATATTTTGTGCATGTCATGTCTGGCTTATCCCACTCTTCTACCGTTATGTGTTAAGACAGTAAATAAAACAACAAAAAAAACCACATCAGTTTTCTCCTTTTTGTATTTTACAGGAGCATTTGGACTCGCAGCCGCCTCATCTGTTGACGTCTGCTCTTTATTAGATTCCTGTATATTGATTCCGTGCTGGAATATCTTGGGATAATTAATCGCATGAATTATTCCATTAGCTCAGTCTCTGTTGTCGCCCTCGGTGTCACAAACAATTGGTCGTGTCGGTATGCATAGTCATGTTTGTTATCATATTGTTCTCCTCGCCTACATCCTCACCGTGCCATACCTCTTATTTCAAGAGCCCAGGGGCAAAGTAAAGGCCCTGGAGGAAGTGCTTGCTTCCTCTTTTAAGAGAAATTCACTAATTACCAGAATTCTTCATATGACACCCTCACACTTGACGACAACACAGATCCACATAATTAAATCTCGGGGTTACGGAATGAGAGAAAACACCTAGACTGTCGCATTTTACTCTGACATTTCCTCCAGGAGTTGCGTAATGTCAATGCACTAATGCTTCACTCATAAGTGTTTAAAGGGAAATGTTCCTCGGCAACAGAGAGAAGTCGGAGCGAGTCCTGGTGCATGTTTTTGTCTCCGCACATGGGGGGGGATTGGATGAGCGTGGTCTGTGATTTGATTTTTTTTTTTTTTTTTGCCTTCTCCATTTAAATCAGCCTTGTAAGTTATTACAGCACGGTTAAGTAAATCCAGCTAAGCTGCCTTTGCTGCAGTCTGACATGTGGAGAGCAAGCGGCGTTGATTTAATTCCTCTTGATGTGGAGCCATGTGTAACTCAGTGCTCAGCAGAAAGTGGCCCCATGCAGCAAAGCATCGAACCACTTTACAGGGCCATCTTTGGGCTGGAGTGAGAAACGGAGCCGGAGCCGCCGCCGCCGCTGCTGCTGCCTTGCTGCTGTTGTACTGCAGCCCCCTCCTCGGAAACACTCTCCTTATTAAATCAGTCACGCATTTCAACTGCAGCTCATACATCGCAGCACATTCAGCAAATGGAAGAAACCCCCCCTCCACCCCTACCCCAACCACCACCACCCACACTTAAATCAAGTGTGGCGTGTTGGGCCAGAAAGGCTGGGAGGGTTACAAGAAAAGGAGTGTGCGTTCTAATGAGGCATTTGCCCTGTCAGCTTAAGGCAAACTCCGGGTTGGGTATTTCTAAACCGCCCCCGTGAGCGGCACAGACACTGATGGGGGATGATCAGCAGGGCTGACCATGGTGTTGGCATTCTCTGAAATGTCACATCCACATTATTGTTCAGTCACAGTGTGTACAGATTGTGCTCTGGTAAATGTAGCTCCTCTGCGTTAAAAATCCAAGTTAAAGCCCCGTTTTTAAAATTTGAAATACACAAACACAAAAAAAGAGCTACTGAAAGACTGTAACTCTACCTTAATATAACAACTGCAAACCTCAAGTAGGCTGTGACCTTATCACACACCTCAGGCACCTCGCGTCCTGCTTTATTCAGCCTTTTAAAAGACAGCAGGAGATTTAAGGTTGGAAAGTGGAGTTGTCATGCTTTGTCGTTTCAAATCCCCAAATGTGCAGGGAAATGTAGTCCCAAGGATATAACAACGGCGCTCATCCTATCACCTGTGTGTTGCTGCGATACAAAGGAGAAGTGTGTGTGTGTATGTGAGAGAGAGAGGAGACAGCTAGACGCAAAGCAGCAAAAGAAATGTATATCTGCTTATGTAATAGCTATTTCTCCTGTTAAACAGGGCAAAACTCACCGAACAAATTCAGTAAGAAGTCCCGATTAGTTCCAGTAGATTAACAAATGAAACAGCTCAACTTGAGTTAGAGTAACTTGACCTGATGAGAAGACTGCAAAACAGCCTGCGATGCCGCTGAACTGCAGAGACTTGGTGCATTTTACTTAAAGAACTATGACAAATATCTTCAAAGAGTTTTTATTTTTTTTTATATTAAATAGCTGAAGTTCTTTATTTGGATCTCCATTAGATGCTAACAAGCTCTGCCATGGTTCAACAGCAAAAACATGGGTGGGCTACATGATGATGTAAATGCCCCAAAATACTGGATGTGACTACAGGTGTAAAAGCAGGAAATGGATGGAGTAAAGCAAAACAAAGTATAGGTAGATTCATGAATAAAACACTGCCTGTCTCTTGTTCTACAGTCATACCTTCTCAGGTCTTGAATATGTGCACAAATGTACAACTACAGTACCAGGCCTGATATTAGTCTGTTCACACATTCTGATGAAGACGAATAGGCTCAGAGTGGAGAAACAGCTCAGCCACTGAGCTACATGTAGGCCACACAAGGTTAACGTAACTTCCACGGCCCAAACTCTGCATATGAGACGTGTCCTGTCTGCAGTCAGTGTGTGTGTGTGGCTCCTCTTCCTTCCGTGTTGCTGCCTGCTGTAAACAACTGTTCCTCATTTCTACACTTTGTCCACTGAGTGGTGCCTTTGTCAGGTACCACACTCACACAGGCTGGAGGAACTTTACACATGTGTACATGTAGGCTCTTATGACAATATAGGTATATATAGGCCATATATGCTTTACTAAACCCTGCATCATCACAACAGAAGTTTATAGTTTTATTCATGGGTCAGACATCATGTGAGTCTGAATAACATGCTGCTCATTTAATACAATCTAATGCAACGCGGCCCTGTGATATACACAGTATAGGTAGGCAGCGACACTGCCATGCTTCATTGTTAATTTCACGTAGGCCTACCAGACTTTGTAGCAGCCAATAGTAAGTGTGCGCACTTCCCATATGGAGCCTATCAAACATTTACCCCGCGCCAATGAAATTCTGTCGCATTTAACATCTGTCTCCAAAAAAGAAATGTAAATAATAGTAGACATTAACAAAGCAGGGGGGACGCGGCGCTGAAAGCTGCGTTGATTTTTAAGATTCCTGTATTTATATTTATTATATTTCCATCAAGTGCCACTGCCTGGTGCAATGCAGGTCCCGTGTAGCCAATCGATGCGGCCGACACATGGAGTATAACATTGCAGGTCTGCAGCGACCAATCAGAGGCGCCATCACACACCGGCACAGCAAATTCTCCAGTGTCAACCGGGCCGCTGCCTACACTAGAGGTATCCGTCCGCGGCTGCAAACTAGTCCGCCTGAGTTGGGAGAATCCAACACTCTTTCTGGAAGCAAAGGAAGTCAGGTGGATAAACGAGAGCTTCAAAACACATCAAATGGGATTTTATATGTTTTAATGTCATATTTATGTATTGAAATTGTGTGTTTTCATAATTAGCTGCCTCAGTTTAAAGGCACAGTATGATTTTTTTTTCTTCAAGCCTGGGTTTCATTATGGAGTTAAACATTTTTACATATAGCAATACAATAAGACAAACAAAATAAAAACAATTGTGGTCATAGGTTTGTGTAGTAGGCCTACTTGGTGGACTGATTTGAATATTGGATTAAATAATGACAAAAGATTCAACTTTAGTGCAGTTTTGTTGTTGTATTTGTCATTATAATCATGGCTTTTTCCATAATATAGCCTATGCTATATTCATGTTAAAATATTATGTGATGAATTAGGAAGAGATATTAACAGTAGTCTCTCTACTAAATGATCCAGATGACAAATAAGCCTGTCCATGTTATATTTTACTTGGCTAGGACAGTTGTAAGAAGGGTGGTGATGGCTCAGTTCAGATGGTCTATTTTGCCTACTTAAAGGTTTTTGGCCTTTGTGTAAACCTTAGGACCTCAGTGACTTTCTGGGCTTTATTTTTAATTTGCTGCTTTGTATAACTGGGCCTTAAAGCTCCCAAGGGACCAAATAAACTCTGTAAAATAAAGCTCCTTGCTGGTTAAAGTCAGCATATATGGTGCACAAAACAAGAAAAAATAACATTACAACTGTGGAGAATAGGACCTCCGTCTTTAAATATCTAGAAACTTCTACCCAGGCTTTCCTTATAGGACCTTATCCTTACATGACTTACATTGGTTATACAGTGCTGGCTGTGATGGAGGTTAATGGTTTATGAGAAAGGAAACAACAAATTAACTGCATGGAGGTTTGGCCCCCAGGCCTATTAAGAGTGTTATATGATCATCGATAAAGTGATATTATATAGAGATAGCAGACTTAATGCACTTCTTGATCCTACAAAGATGGACAAAGCCATAACCAAGTGAGTGCCCACTGCACCCCCCCCTCCAGCCATGTAGTTCAACATGAGTGGAAGGATGCTTTACGTGCACTGCAGGCGTTTTGGCCCGGGTGATTGACACGTCTTCTGCTGGAGGCCCGAGCTGCTGCAACAGCTCTTGAATTGAAATAAGGAAGTGAGTGATCAGTGCTCGTGTGGCGGAGGGATACACAGGCAATCCCCCATCCTGGCCACGGCCAATATACACACTCCTAACCCGCCAGTGGAACTCCATCTAAGGAACGACCACACTCCTCTAGTCTGCCTCCACAGACCGACAAGCACACAACCCATCCGACATGGTATGTATTTGTCATTCATTCTGCGTAGAAGGGGGAATGCGTTTTTAATAATAGCGAAGCCTGGTTACTACAGCTGCGGTTTAACGGCTTTTTTTCCCTCTCCGTGTCTGTGTCCGCCGCTCTCTCATTGATTTCTCCGGTGAGCTGCTCCTGTGTGGAGACGAGGACGGAAAACGCCCGCAAACCGCATTTTTTCTCTCTCTTTTAGCCAGTCTATGAGATAACGTCAAGAAATGATGATGTGAGATGTGTTCTTGTCTGTAGTTTTTAAAAATATCTATATGCGAAACGATGTTCACCTTCAAACCGGGACTGTATTTCCCCATAACTGCGCAATTCATAGAGCATTATTGGCTGTTCGGCTATATCGGGTCAAGTAGCTGCTTGGTGCAGCTCGAATTAATTCTTGGACTAGATTGAGTGGTGTCGGAATAACAAGGCAGCTATTCTGGGTTATTACAGCATAATTCAGTTAGGGGGATACATTTTTACAATCCGCTCTTAGCAGCGCGGGCACGTCGGGAAGCCCTGCCTATCATCTCCATTAGAAACACAGCACAGCCCCGGCGCTATATTGTTCGCGTCACAGGCGACATGTCCCTCCGCATATGTCGGAGATATCCACGGGCTTGAACACGGTGTGAACGGTGCTGCCCCTCGCTATGAAGCTTGGTCTCCCCCCTTTTTTTCTGGGTTGCACCATCATACTGCTGCTGCTGTTGCTGCTGCTCGAGCCGTGCCGTGCTAGACCGCGCCACGATGAGAGACAGAGAGAGGAGGGAATAAGCACAACTGGATCTCGTCAGTGTTCCGCAACGGAAACTGACCATATTCTGTGATTAGGAGGTTACACAGCTAAAACAGTGTGTAAGGGCTGTAGCCTACATAACGCTACAAGAGGCGCAGTTCCGCCTTTTACTGCGGGTTTTTATCTCCGGCTGTGTGTGTGTTATCTATTTGTGTTATGTCGGCTGATTTGGTTGCCTCTTTGCAAATTTTCGATGTTATGCAAATGTGTGAGCCGACTGTGTTGAGTTGTCCAAGAAGCTCTTACTGGAAAAACATCAACAGCTGTGAAGTTTAGTCGACGTTTTCCCCCCTTAAACCAAGTGTAACGCCAGCCACGCACGTATATCTGGAGATATAAATATTCCAGAGCTGCCATGCTGCTGTACAGCTTATACATTTTTTAAAAGCCTATGTTTTATTCGGTAGCCAGTCAAATTCAGTGTAACCTGGAGGTTTCCAACAGGCCTCGGTGACTTGCAGAATATATTAACATACACAGTAGGCTGCCACTTGGTTTTAACCAATCTCACCAGATGTTGGGAGCCAGGCAGTCCACACACGCACTTTGACATCTGCAAGGCAGTTCACCAAAACCGAGCCTCGGCACCTGCTACGTCACATGGAGGAGAAATTACCCAGAGAGGATGTGGAAAAGAGAGGCCTTCAAGCCAATCCATTGATTATCAAGCCTGATAGATCATTAATGGCCCGAGGGACTCAAGAAGCTGTAGATCTCTCTCCCCCCCCTTCCTCCTCCTCCTCCTCCTCCTCCTTCTGCTGTGATCAAATATCCCATATATGGTATTGAGCGGCGATGCAGTTTCACGTTGCAAACACGGCGCGGTAATTGGAGTGTAAAGTGGAATTGTTATGGAGTTAGCCTGCATATCAGCATCTCTGAAAAGTTTAATCCACAGGCGTAAGCCCCTTGTCTGCATCAATACGCCCATTGAAGTGGAAACAGCCTCCCCCCATTGAGGTGGAAGTATCGAATAAGTAGTTGGACCATGCTAAGGCCCTATCCTATTCCTGTTACGCTCTTGTTTGCTGATGCATGTTTAGTAACTTGAAGGACATCTGATCCGCTGCGCTGAATAATTTATATGCTTGGCGGCAACACCTAGCCATGTTCCATGTCCCTCAGTGTCTAGGAGCAGCAGAGTGCTCTCTCCACTGTGCAGAGGAGTACCCAACCACCTACCCACCACCAGGCCATATGGTGGACCAGCCTTGTCTGTGGGGGTGCAGAGGGGGGGAGGTTGGTGTTGTTTACACCCATCTTCCCTCCCTCCTCCCCTCCAGACACAAGCCTGGGCCCGAGGCCTCTCTGCCTTTTGTTCAGCCTCAAAGAGAAGAGGCGTTCAGCGCTTTTGTAGAGCCCAGTGCCCCTATAGAAAAGGAGTGTGTGTGTCACACTGCCTCTTTATGATTGTGCTTGAGTCATGGTGAATGGAAGTGTGTGTTAGTGTGTGTTTGTGTGTGTGTGTGTCACACCCATCTGTCCAAGTGACAGCTGGTTTTTGCACCTATCACTTGGTGTATATTGAGAAGCTTCTTCAGGAAGTGCCAGGACACCTCATGGTGACAGACTGACAACTCCCCCCCTAAAAAACCTGGAAAGCATTGGCAAAGGGCTGCAGATGAAGAAAAGAATCGGTGTTTGCTTACAGCGTTTAGCTTCCTCTTTCAAACCCAACCTCGGCGTGAACAGTGAAGGATGCGGTATGTTTGTACGAGGGCGATGTGGCATCAAGTGAGAGTAAAAGATATTCTTCTCTGGCCCGGTGAGCTGCCTCCTGCCTCCTCCTCACAGTCCTGTTTGGAGCGCATTGCCCAGACCGGCTGCCCGGGCAACAGTGGGAGTGGTTGACCGACGCATGCCAACAGACCACTGCCAGCAGAGCACCACCCAACACACACGCACACACACACACACACTCTCCCTATCCTCTTACAAGCTGTTACCGGGAGAGGAGGACTGGCAGCGGACAATCCTGTCCATAAGACGCCGTGGATGGTGAATCACAGGGAGTTTCCTCTGAACAGCATGGCACATAACGAGAGAGAAAAGAGACATGGAGAGGGGAAAGGTCGTCAGGAGGAGGAGTTGGTGTTGGCCACGCTCCAAGTGCCAGGAGAGAGAGAGAAAAAAAAGGAAGAAAAAAGTGGTGAAGGAAGGGATGGGCCGGTAGTGGGCCTGGTGGTGCAGCAACATTGTGAGTCCCCCAACAGCTTGGGCTAGAGCCAGGGGAGGATCCATAGCACTGAGTCACCATACCCCACACCCAGTCCACTAACGGAGACAGCAGGGGACAGCAAAGATACAACAGGAGAGACACAGTATGACAAACAGGGTGACTAAGGAGAGAGAGGACAGAAGCTGAGGGATGTGGAAACAGTGGAAGATGGCGTCTTTGTAACATCGGTCCAGCTGGGTGGCATGTTTGTGTTAGTGAGGCTGTTTTTTCCCCTTGACATTTCCCTCTCTCTCAGATGGAAATGGAGACAGGAAGAGGGTGCAGGGAGGGAGAAGAAAAGCAAGAGCTCTCTTGTTATTGAATCATGTCGGCTAATCGTATGAGCGCCGCTGAAGTTATCCATGACCCCCCCCCCCCTGCTCGCTGGCCAGATCCATCCATCCATCCATCCATCCACCCACCCCGTGGCCGCTACTGCTCAAGCCACAAGGAGAGACCTCTCTGTTTTAAAGAGTTAAAGGTCAGCGCGGAGAGTGTCACGCTGTGATCTGCTGAGTCTTATCCGGTCCAACCCAATCGAGTCATTATGCCACAAAATTGAATCTACTGGCTTAAATTACACGATAAAATGCCCTTACCTTAAAAAGAAAAACACAAAACAAGGCTCAGGTTTCCATAGCCACGCGATGTGAGGATGACTGTTATTGGATGTGGGCTTGGCTGCATCCAGACTTAGATTGCTTGTACAAACACATAAACAGAGTGACGGGGTTGGGGGAATTTGCTTTGAGGCAGAACTGGCTACTCTGACTAATTCACAGGAAACATGGGGATGGAAAGTATTGGTGTTGAGGAAGAATGCCATTAAGACAGACTGTGTGGTTGTGTGTACACGCGCTAGAGTAAGGCCTCCATGTCCGTTAGTGTGCAATTATGTGCACATCTGTGACTACTCACGTTTTGTGTGTGTTCCTCCTTTTGTTGCCAGGCACAATGATGTCAGAGCGGCCTGTTAGCAATAATCATAAAACAAACTCCTTTTTATTTATCTGAGGCGGCGATGAGGGAGGGCACCTGTGGGAGTTGTTTGCACCACAAGCTCTGTATTCACACTTTACTGCTGTGGGTGTTTGTTTGAAATCAGTGGAGCTGTTTTTCTTGTTTTGTTTTGTTTTTTTTACAAAGAAGCTGGATCCATGTAAAACGGGGCCTGGCGGTGGATGCCAGGCCCATTTAAAGCATTAGTGAGTCACTATCAGCCATTAAAGAGCCCCAGCTAGTGAGCAGGCCAGGGGAGGGGGAGGGGGATGGAGGGGTGGGGGCAACCAACCCGCGCCAACCCCAGCAGGCCTCTTTTCCTGTCGGTAGGGCCGTGGAAAACACTCCCATGCTGATATGTCCTAAAACAACCCTGCCTGAACACTTTTCTCCTGGTCTGGAGACAGCACTTCATCCGTGTTATTACACCATCTTGTTTCCCAGCAGCCTCTCCTCTTGAGAGGACCGCCATGGCGTAGCAGCCTACTTTTCTGAACAATCCCACTGAGCCAGTCGTCGGCTGGTTTAACATCACAATTTTTTGCAGAGCCCCTCTGCACGTTAGCTTTCCCACAGCCCATCAAACAAACACAACCTTTAAAAAGCATCTTGATAAGCCTCTGGTATCTCTGCCATTCCGGTAACTGATTTTTTTCAGCATCAGTTTCAATTATATGGCAATCAGAGACGGATGGACTCCAGTCGGCTTCCACTCATTAAAGGGACCGGATCGATTGGGCACGGTGAAATTCTGCTTGGAGAGGAAAGTGGCGTGTAGATAAGGGAAATGTTGAAACAAGTCCCTCCGACTGTGGCTTGTGGTTAATTTGAGTTATCGTCATTTGTAAATCTTGGCAGCGGCGGGACTAGATTCCTGCGGAGGCCTCTGGAGATGGCCTCGCTCTGAGGCCAGCAGACCCCTGAACACTGTGGCCTGTGTTGAGCCGTGTGGTGGTTGGCGGGCGGGGACGCTGAGGAATGTAGTGACGAAACAGCCGGGGTTATTGGGAATAATTGCCGTGTTGAGTAACTTGTTTGTTTATAATTCTCTCCCTTCTCCCCCTCTTTTCTTTTTCCAACCGCAGGCCGACCAACTAACAGAGGAGCAGATCGCAGGTAGGAACAGAGATGTTACTTCCTCCTAACAGACACATCTTTTCCTCCCATTTTCACTGGCCACCAGTCGATCGGTTCCACCCTGTAATATTCGACAAAGTTCCCCTTCCTGTTTTCTCACGAACCGTCCAGGTTGCTTCCACGTGACTTAGTGAGAACATGTCATGCGACAGAAGATTGAAGGATCTGGCACTCACCCTCCCTTGGTAGATCATTAGCTTTTCAGAATGAGCAGGAAATGAAGGGGAGAGCATATTTACAGCACGTCGTGAGTCAGGACAGAAGCCTACAAAGTCTAAGTGAACAGGCAGTTTTCCAGACAAGCTCACAACGACTCATTTCAATCATCGAGTACCTTGATATTCTTGATAAATAAATGATGTGAGCTCTGTGCTAACACTGGAGGCTCCACAGTTTCTTCTTAGTCAAACCCCCTCTGTGGCTAATTAGCTTGTGCTAATGCTCCAAGGGTAATGCTCACTTCTGCTCTTCCCTGGATGGCTTATTATGGCCTGTAGTTTTAGAGGGCTGCTCTTGTCAAGAAATAAAATAAAAAAAACAACAGATGCACACATTGGATTTCTCAGCCTGAAATCTTGTAGCTTTTTCAACTTCCAATTTTCTCACAGTGCGAGTCGAGATCCCAGTGCGGTTTCAGAGCTCAGCACATCCGCGCTCAATGTGGGCCAATTCACCGGCGAGCGTGAACCGAGTTAACCCGGCCCCTCTGTAGTCAGTCACATCGCTCCCAAGGATCGATTGACCTTCTAGACCTGACTGCAGTGTCCCAACCTAACCCATTTCTGTAACCGCATAGCAACAGTAACCCTAACCTCTCGCTCTTACCTCTGCTCCCCTCCCCCTTCTGCAGAATTCAAGGAGGCTTTCTCCTTATTCGACAAGGATGGCGACGGCACCATCACCACCAAAGAGCTCGGCACCGTCATGAGGTCGCTGGGCCAGAACCCCACAGAGGCCGAGCTGCAGGACATGATCAACGAGGTGGATGCTGACGGTCAGTATAACTGTACTTCCCCATAACATTCCTTGGCATTGCCAATATTTCATCAATAAGCTCCACAAAAGAGGTCATATGAGTCAGAAATGACGACACTGAAACTGATTTAGATGTGGTTTATTTCCAAATGACATAGCTGGAACAATTAATTTACAGGAAAATGAGAAGTTCCCACTTCCTCCTAGTTGTATCCAAAGTGGTATGGGACACGGAGATGTAGCCCTAACCATTATTCAGAGTTAAGGCATGACCTCTGTAATAAAGCCTCCGTTACAAATGGATAAAGGATTATATAGAGCGTCCATTACTGCCCCATTTTGAAACACATCAGCAGCGCCGCCCGTCGCCCACCTCCCTCCCCTCCTCTGCCAACTGTCAACCAACTGTCCGAGCCAACTGTCCGGCCGGCTTTATTTTCAGATGACGCCGTCTCTCTGTGTCAGCAGTGTAAGTCACCGCCGCGTGTCCGGCTCCATCATCACAGCTGACATTGTGAGAGTTCTGGATGTGCAGGGAAGGTGCTTTCAGCGCTGGCGAGAAGAGCGGGATAAGTGTCAAAAAGACTGTCAGTGTTACTGCCCCACGCTGAGCAGACAGATTCCTCCTCCTCCTCCTCTGTTCACCACCTCTTCATCCTGCAGCACAGCGTCTCCCACAGGCCCTGAGATCGAAAGAGAGCGATGAAGGAGAGAGAGAAAGAAAGAGGAGTTTGAGAAGTTGGCTCAGTAGCTCCCATGCTGGCCGTCCTTGGACAGCGGAGTGGAGGATGTTAGCTGTCAGCGGGGCCTTCACCCCGCCGCTGCTCTGTCAGCTTATAGGATTTCGTAAAATGGGACCGCATTGATCAGGAGAAATCAATTGCACCGCGGCTCCGCTGCCCCCTTTATTGAAACGTCCTCCCACCATCCCACCCTCCCTCGCTCCCTCCCCTTCGGTTACACCCAGGAGCAAGTAGACACACACACAGAGCACACACACACACACCACTAACATCCCCTTGTTCTGCCTCTGCCTCCCTTGGCTGATGCAATCTAGGTCAGACAGCAATGAAGCTAGTAATGGAAAATAAAAGTGGTTACATAAGGCCTCTCTGCGCTTTGCACATCCCGTACCCACATCGGCAGCTATGGGATGTCAGCCGGTCCATTGAAAATCAGCTCTATTTACCAAACAAGGATGCTGTGGTAAAGAATGACAATGAATGGAGGAGAGGATGGAGGGCATGAGCTCGACACAGCTGTGTAAAAAAAGAAAGAGGACCAGTCTCTGGGCTATTTGGTTGTAAAAGCCGAGCTGCAGTTTATGAACAGTGTGAGTTACAGTACGACACCGAGTCACCGCCGTTAATGTTACGACCACACGCGTCGGGAAGTCGACACAAGGCTCCACGTTTTAGACCTTAACGAGGTAAGATATGCAAAAGACCAGGTTAAATAACTGTGACAAAAATACGAGCCCGATTCCCGGCACACCATTCATCATCATCATTACGCAATCCCGCCCCTCTTTCTTATCTCAGGGATGGAAGTTGGCTTTATGATGCAGGAAAAACCGATGACCACACACACCGAGATGCCTCAGCCTTCTATAGTTTGCGTCAGCACCTCTTATGTGTAATCGCACCATCTCCCACTCGCTTCGCTCCTTACATTCTCTCCTCTTCACATCTCCCTCTCTGCCGCCCACTCCCTCCCTCTCTTTCTCTCTCTCTTTCCCTCCCACCGTTTTTTTCTCTCTCTCTCTCTCTCTCTTCCCACCTGCCTCCCTATCTCCATTCCTCCTTGCCTCCATCCCTCCCTCCCTCCCTCCCTCCACTGCAGCAGCAGCAGCTGGCCTGAGGTTCAGTTGAGCAGATATCACTCAAGGCTCCGTCTTGCTTCTCTAGTCACTGTGCCCTCGGATGACGGTTTTCCAGTTGCACTTCTTCCCCTCTTGAAACTGGGACCCCCCCCTCCACCCTCCCCCCTCCAACCCCCCAGTGGCAGCATGTGTTCCCTCGGTGCTGCTGGCTGTCTCTGTGTGTTAGATAACAGGTCCTTAGATTGTTACCCCGGGTCATGAGTTCACCATCTGCCCCATCACATTACTGCATCCCTTTTTTTTGTTCCACACACACATGCGTTCCCTTATTCTCTCTCCGTCTCACTCCACAGAGGCGTGCTCCATCATTGGTTAATCTACCAGCTCCCTCCCTCAATCCGTCCCACCCCAGGGCTAATCCTCAGGGATAGTTTGCCCTTAGTCTCTGACCTTCAGTTCAGTGTCCTCACAAATTTCTATTTCTTTTCCCCAGTCTTTTTTCCTTAATGACAACACACGCTCCTGCTTTTCTTACATCGCCATAACATCTACATAAAAGCACCCCCCCTGGTAGATTTCCCACCCCCTCCCATCCTCTGTCCTGTTGCTGCAGTAGGTGAGCTGCTGAGCTCCTTCCCCCTGTCAGGAGGGTCTGATCCCCTGCTAATCCTGTCTTGACAACAGCAACATGGATATTGATCCTATTGCACGCACACACAACGAGCCACCATCAGTGGTTATTGGTGCTGCCCCCCCCCCCCCCCCCCAAGACCGCCCAGGATACATGCAAACACAGAGACCAGAAAACAGGACAGCAAAGGGAGGGAATCTAGGATAGATAAAAACAGAAAGGAGGAGCGAAGCATCTGCACTGAAGCCCCCACCCCTCCCTTCCTCCCCCATCCTTCTTTTGTCCTTCCCACTCTACATTATGGATGACTGGCCACTGGGTTGACTGGCCATGGGTTGCCCCCCCCTTCCCTCCCCCCACTTTCCTCCCTGCAATGCTGCTGTGCTGTGTATTACATACGCAACCTCCTCCCGGGGCTTCCCTGAGGAAGAAAAGGAAACACACACACACTCACCCCCCCTCCCCCTCCTCCCTCCTCCTCTCAGCTTGCAGTAGCTGTGTTTATCACAGGATGGAAGGTGTACACTAACATGATGTTAAGGCTGCTGCACTCGCGGCCATTACTCACTCCCCCAAGTTGCAGCGTCACTAGAGAGAGGTTATGCTCCACGCAGTCACACATGTTACCATCGACACAGAGACGTGGAGCGCTACAGGAATATTTCCAGTGGGTTGCTCTTCATCCGCTAAATGCTGGGTTGAATTATCTCCACTTATCTGAGTTTGCTTTTTGAGTAATTGCATTTTTTTTGCTGATTACATGTGCCTCATTGATCACCTATTCCAGGTAATGGAACCATCGACTTCCCGGAGTTTCTGACCATGATGGCCAGAAAAATGAAGGACACAGACAGTGAGGAGGAGATCCGTGAAGCTTTCCGGGTATTTGATAAGGTAAATGAGGTTTAAAGTGCATAATGAGAACAGTGTCAATGCTTGGCAAGCCTTTTTAGTTTTATTTGAATATTTTATTTTTTCCGTGGAAGCCGACGAGACTTGCTCGCAGCTATAGATAGTACTCTCATCTGTAAATGTAGGTAACACCAAAAGTAAACTAAGTTATTCGTGGTTGAAAATGAAACCTTACAGCTTGTTTAACACCTGCTGCACTAGTTGTCAGCCTGTGGGGATTTAAAAAAAAAAAGAATTCTCACGTCATGTTTGATCCCGTGCCGTGTGTTTCCAGGACGGAAACGGCTACATCAGCGCTGCAGAGCTCCGTCACGTCATGACGAACCTGGGAGAGAAGTTAACGGACGAGGAGGTGGACGAGATGATCAGAGAAGCAGACATTGACGGAGACGGACAGGTCAACTACGAAGGTAATAAAAAATATATATATATGTGTGTATATAAAAAAGGAAGGAGACATTAAAATGTCAAGGTACACAAATAGCTTTAGTTTCTAGGCCATGGTGTAAGTTTTTATTAAACAGGGGGACCAGAGCTCTTCATTTTCCTGGCTGTGTATTTCTCTGAGGGCGACTACAAGATAAGCCAGCCACACGTAATATTAGTTATTAGATGGGGGCTATAGATGGAGGCTGCTGAAACAGAGATGGGAGAAAGTCATCCTTCTGAATTATCATCAGTGTGCCAGGAGCCTTTTCTTTCTCCTCCTCCCATCCCCCCACTGTCGCTCCCTCGGCACATTACACGAGAGACTGCGCTCATTTTCTAGAAGGCTGTTGATATATTATGAACAGTCCATAAGTCTTGGCTGAAAAGTGTCCTACTTCTACAGCGTCATTGTACCACGCAGAGAATATGTTCCCCGAGCCTCCCCGTGTCTGTTTGTCTTTTCCTTTCTGTGCGCGTGCATATTGTCGTCACGTTGCAGCAAAACTGTAAGCACAATGCAGGAGCTTTTTAATCAATTGGGTTTAATGAGATGAACACGGAAGCCGTTTGGAAAGGGGACACTAATTAGGATGTGTGTTCTGAACCTGCTCAGGTTGATTAAAAAATTAATAAAGCATTTAACAATTTAGCAGGTGACTGCTCTCACTGGCAACAGGCTGTGCCAAAGCCTTAAACCTCATGCCCTTATTGTCCTCTCTCTCTCTCTCTCTCCCTCTCTGCAGAGTTTGTACAGATGATGACCGCAAAGTGAAGCTTGCCCGCCCCGTCCTGTCCCCTCTTAGAAGAAAAAAAAAAGGAAAAAAAAAATCAAATGTTTTACTTACCTCTTGGAAAAATGTTCATTTATTCATACTGTTTCTGTATAGAAAATAATTGAATGTTGAAATAAAATATCCTTCTGTCCACACAGGAAAAATATAAAAATATACAAAAAATATCTGCATGAAAACGATGGTTAGTGATCCTGTCCCCCTCCCCCCGGAGATCAGTTTAGCATCAGTACTTAACAAGTAAAAATAATAACAACAAACCCTGTAACTACTACCTTCAGACTAAGGCAAAAGCATTTGGCGAACTCCTACCAGTTCCATTTGCTAGTGGTAAATGTCTGGGCTGGCCATCTCTTCTTTCTCTCTCTGTTTTCTGTTCTTCATGCATGCAGCTTGAGACCGGAGCACTAACCCCCCTGCCCCCCCCCATCCCTCCTCCGGGCTACCAGAGCGTGCTGATTCCACTATAAGCTGTCCTCTTGTTGGTTTGGTACAGTTTTTTTGTATTTGGAGAGGAACCCTGTACTGTTAACATGAGAGAATATACCAGGTTCTAACTCAAGCGTTAAAGTGGAATGGGACTTAATTGTATGCTAGATAAAAAGTGAAAAAAATATGTACAAAAAAAAACATTTTCAAATGTTTGGCATGTTCTTTTTGTTTTTGTTATGTTATTTGGACGGCCATCTTAGTAGTTGTGCGTCCTGCCCTTTTTAAAAGGAGGGGGGACTTAAAGAGTCTTACGGTGAGCTTTCTTTTGTTTTGTTTTTCTTTATCTTTTGTTTTTTCGCAGAGATGGAGTGTCTGTCCTCTTTTCTTGCAAGAGAGAATCACTGGCCTTCACTTTTCTTTTTCTTCTTCCGTTTCTCAACTCAGACAAGAGCATTAGTGAGGGGTGCGCTGTGTTCGCGGCGCATGCTGTTAGGAGTGTCAGTGCACCAGTTTTCGCGACTGTTCATCTGAGTTCAGTTTACATTCATTCCAAGTTGTACATGCTAGTCTTTATTTTTTTTTCAAATAAAAGACCATGAACTTTATTATGTCTTATGTCATTTTTCTCGATGCTTGATTTTTTTGAAAGTGATCTATAAAAGACAGCATAACAAGTCTGTATGTTGTTTACCGACTAGACAAATGTGTCAATAAATGGTTATAAGCATCGTTCTCTTCCATGTGCGGTGTCATTGGTTGATGTTGAGCGGAGGCAAGATGCACAGTGTGTGATACTGAGACCCATTACGTGTCGGTGAGGTTGTGGAGAGAGTGAGCAGCCCCACAGGGGAGGGAGAGGCAGCGCAGAGTGTTTGCTCTCGCGCTCAGCCGTGGATATACATACACAATTATGACGCCTCTCCTCTCAAGACACAGCTGGTTGCTAGGCAACAGCAGCATGCTGTAACTGGGATGTTGGGTTTTTTTTTTTTGAAAAGGCAAGTGGGAGTTTGAATAAACCCTCCTGCTTCTGCCAATGACTCCATGTTGGCTTGTCCTAGTAAGGCAAACCAGGCCACAACACTTACTGTCGTGTGCAATTTTTAAACAGCACACAGACACACACAGGAGAGTACAGGACAGACAGGCAGGAAGGTCTGTGCTGGCCTCCAGCAGCAAACTACCTACTGTCTAAAAAGTCAAGTTAGTGCAGAACTGTTTTACTATATTTGGACAGTAATTTGACCATGTTTGGGAAGGAGCAGACAGTCTGAGGCAGCTTTCCAGCCACCTACACGTACACCGAGATAAAGCAAGAAACAAGCACTACCCATAATCATAACCATAGACACACCTTATTCTTGTTGCTCAGATAGGGGGCTTTCAAGGGGAAAACCGTACAACATTTTTTGCATTCCCCATGCACTATCTCTAGAGATCTGTTTTAAATTAGATGCCATTGGAATGAACCCAGCCCAGATCAATCAGATAAGCTGAGGCTGAGTGAGGGGTGGGTAACAAGGAACAGGATGAAAAATACTGCTGCCGGTAACTGGTGAGCATGTTTATTGTCCCCTAATTACAGCCACGGTATTTTATTTTGAAGGAAACCAGGGAAACTAATGCAGTGTGAGCCTTCCTCACTTGCCCCTCCCTGCAGCACCAGATAAGCCAATGGGAGCGCAGCAGTGAATTTGATTTACAGCTGGGACTAAAGCACTGCTCTTTTTAGGCTTACCTCGATTCATTCAGGTCCTCCAACCTTTAAATGTACATTTAGAGGAGCTCTTACGTCCTTGATGAGTAGTAAAATACATGATTATGAAATGATGTTTCATCATCTTCTCTCTGATACTTGAAGTTTCAGAGGAATTCATTTTGATTTCATCATTGTGTAGGGGAGAGCCGGGTCGATTGAGACACGGGACGATTGATACACAGCGATTTTCTCGAAAACTACACAAGCTTGAGCCGCCAGATTTTATCACTACCTTCAGCACTCATCACCTACCAATCCTGGGAAAGCTTGTGAAATTACGTCATGCCATTCAAAAGTTATTAGCGCGAACCGGTTTTTCACTACAGAAAGTAAAATATACACGCGGTAGTTTTTTTGTGATCAAAAGTTGTATTGTGTGTTTCATGCAATAATAATATGATCTAACAACAGATGAATTTGTACATAAACAGGTCCTAATGTATTTAATGTCATGGTTTTGAAGTTTAGTGACAAAACAGGTTTTAGTGTCAGTAGTCGCTGGAGGGACGATTGATACAGCTGTTTCAAATGCCCCTCACACCGCCGCGCGTAGTACCGTACATGTAATTATGGTCACAGTGCGCGATCAATAGCTCCTATAAATCACTGAATTAATGGCTTAATTGTTTTGAATGAACAACAACCGATTTGAATGAACATGTATTTTTAATAAACACCACATATTTTTAATGAACAAAACGTGTTCATGACATGATGAATTAACAGATATGCAGCAAAGTGAGGGGAAAATGCCGAGGATAAAATGACAATATGATCACTGTGTATCCATAAACATGACTTAGGACGGGAAATAAGTCAATGAAATGAAAATGCAGTCATCCAACAACTCGTACTGAAGGAGAAAGGCGAGTTTAATTGAAATGCGGATCTTGATAATGACGCACGGGACAAAAATGTTTATTTAACCTATTTATATTGTGAGAAATGATGTGATATTTTGGCAGTGATGAGTCCACTAGTATGTTGTCTGATATGCTTCATAAAAACGGGAGTAATGTCAGTAGTTTCTGTTTAAAACATGCTGTTTCAATCGTCCCTCCTCTGTGTCTCAAACGACCCGCATAGGTGGGGCGTTTGAGACAAATGACAACTTACGTTTAAAGTTATAAAACAGCGCGATCATCCCACATATGTGTTAAATTACACTTGTAACTAAGAGACTACACATGTGAGTTGTTGATCACATGATAAAAATGTTTGTTTACATAACGTCATCTTTGAAAAAGACGTTAAAGTGAAAAGTGTATCAATCGACCCGGCTCTCCCCTAGTTTGTTTCCCCCCTGAATTTCACAATACTCTTTTGCTAGTTACTTGACATTTTCCCACCCATAAATTTATCTTGGGCCACAACCTTTTCTTTTTTCTTTTTTGTCTTTCCACATTGTGGAGTTGTAGTCTCCTTAGTTTTCAGCCTGTCACATAAACCTAGGCCTTTATAGCAGGCTTGCTAACTCTCAGCTAGAAAAAACAAGAAAAAATAGGCTACATTAAAAAATAAAATAAACTACATCTAGGCCTATCTTTTGAATCACAACACTTCAAATTTTGCTAACAGGCCCAATAATCCAAACTCTGAGTGGCTGAGTAGAAATGAAACAAAGATATCAATGAAATCATTTAACAAACTGGGTAAAATAAAAATGATAATTATGACAAGACTAAATTGCTGTTCAAGCTAACAGGAGCTAGCTAAATCTGATAGCAGTTGTTGCTAATCATAGCTCATCTAAACTCAGGGGTGAGGGGGAGGTCAGCGCTGAAAGTACAGTCATAAAAAGAGAAATAAAACGTGTCATGAATGAGGCTGTCGCTGCGATATCAGTAGCCTATAGACCTACCCTGCCCTAAAATGTTGATGAAATAAAAATGAATGACAGCTTCAATAATTAGCCTAGCTATTACACAGTTTATTTGTTCATTTTTATATTTCACCTAGGCCTATTCAGCTATGTTGTTTAATGTTTTTCACACTTTTTGAAAATAGAAACCAGTTGGTTTCGGAACTTTAGACCTTCAGAGAATAATTGGGAGAAAAATATCATCTGCTCTCTGCTCTCCGAATGCCTGGAATTCTGATGTTAGGACAAGCCTGCAAATAGCAGATTTTTTTTTTCCTTTATTAGCCCTCCACAAAATACAGCATTGTAGCCAATCAGTCTGACAGATGTAGGCCTACAGTCCAGGTATCAGACAAACACAGCAAATGCACATGCACAGAACAGGTACCAGAGGACAAAACCCACTGGGATAGGCTACACCCCCACCGGTGTGTTTATGCTGCCGCTCTATGTGCCAGACACCCAATGAGGCGCAGCTTAACGCACACTGTCGACCAATCCCAGGGCGGTTAGGGTGTGGTCTGGGCTGCGGGGCTGCGGGTCGTCTGGAAAAGGCCTCCTCCTTTGCTCCCTCCTCTCTGGGGAGTTAAGGGACACCTGAGCACCCTGGGGGTTAAATTAAGAACATCAATATTTCACGTGTAAATGAAGCAGCACACTGCAGAGGCAGTAATGCGAGAAGGATTGACCGGGCAGAGGTATCACATATCAGCGCCCCTGGAAAGAACAGGCACACTTATGAGACAGGCCAGTGACATACAGCAAGAGTGTGCACGTCTATGAGGGTGTGTAGCCTATCCTGTATATATATAAATATATGTGTGTGTGTCTGTGTGTGTGTGGGTGTGGGTGGGTGTGGGCGAGCAGGTGCAGACAGAGCATGTGTTTGGCGACATGGATCCCTGTTTGTTGGTGTAGTGTCCAGCTGTATTAGCAAGTTAAGGAAGTGGATCGACTTCTGGCACTTTCTACCACACACACACACACACACACACTCACACACATTAGTAGAAATCCATTAGCATCAGATTTATATCTTTAGGATTTTGTCATAATCAGCTAAGTATTTTTTTTTTGCTGGTAGATTTGAAGCAATGGACAAATTCCTGCTAATGGCACTGCATAATCTTTCTAAGAATATTTAACTCATTTCTTGTCAAAATGTCTAATCTTTAGTCAAAATTAATCTCTTTCCACTTAAAATAAGACTCATCACCTAAAGATTTACTTGTTTTTTTAGATTATCTTGACTTGTTTTACTTGAAAAAAGTAGAAAAATCTGCCAGTGAAAGCAAGTTTTTTGTGCTTGTAATAATAAGGAAGAAAAACTTGATCCACTATCAGATATTTTTACTTATTTCAAGTGAAAATATCCTTGAAAGAAGTAAAAAGTGTCTAAAAACAAGCTACTTTTTAATGTGATAAGTTCTATCTTAAGTATAATCAGATTTATTTTGACTAGAAATGACATTTTGACTAGAAATAAGACAAATATTCTTGGTATGATATTTGAGTTTTTGCAGTGTAGCCTAATAAAGAATAACAAGGATTGACCTTTTGTAATGGCTGATGATCTTTACACTTTTGCGCTCACGCTGTGCATGCTACACACACTTGAACACACACATAATCGCTTTGAAATTTTCTCCACCTTAAGTGAACCTCACCTACATGAGGACTTTTCCCTTTATTATTACTCAATCTTTTCCCTCTAAAGCTGTCCTCCCCCCCTATTCTTTATGTATTTATTTATTTTTTATATCATTCACGCCAAAGAAGCAGAGACACCTACAGTAATTAGCTTGTATGGATTTAGCCATAATGTTTTTGCAGCCTCACTGCTTATTATGGGCCTTGGAGGGTCGTTTTCACCGTGTTGCGCTAATGACGACTGTAGAGGTGGTAGAGCAAGGCACCGCAGGGGGGTTCGGCTGTTCTTGCTCCCTCGTACTCTGCAATGCAGTGCCCCCCCATCCCCACCCCCACCCCCATCCCCATCCCCACCAACCAGCAACACCACGCCAACAAACCCAGCTAAGCCCTCCTCTAAATCAGTCCCGGTGCCTTTTCAATTACTGGGAGCAGCGTGGGTCTCTCACTAACTCTTCCTCTCGACCCTCTAATAGCTCCATCTCTCGCTTTTTTATCCCCCCTCACTCTGTCATTCCCTCTGTCTTGATTTCTCACTCTGTCTCCCTCTCTTGTCCTCTGCTTCTCTCTTTCCCCCTCATTTACCTTGCTCTCTCATCTCTGCCTGCTCCATTTGTCTTACAGTGCATTTTCATTTTTATGGACTCCAATCACTCTTCTAGTTTTTTTTCTTTCTTCTTCTTCTTCTTCTTCCTCCTCCTCCCAGCCAACCCCCTTTACGGTGCGTCAGTGTCACCGTCAACATCTTTGGGCTTCTCCTCATTGGTGCCAAGCCTCCCTCTATTTACCTAGAAGAATAGGCTCATCCATCTTTGATTGTTGTGAAATATTACGGCAGTGTCACGACAACCAAGCCTCGCTGAACCTCATGCAATATTCAGAGGCGATGATATAAGATTCCTGCTAATGAAAAAAACAGCAGGCAATACAAACAGCCCTTTAATAACATCCTGCCAGAACAACCTGCTCCCTATTGAGCCTCGGGAGCGCAGTCAACCCCGTACATCAACGCCGGGCCCCTGGGGTGAAGGCACCAGCACCCATGATCCTGTTGGATACATGGGGCCCACTTGCACAGTGGGGCTTATCTACATAATAGCCACTATTATCAGCTTCATGGGCTCCTGTATGTAAGTCCACCTGTTGTGCAAACCCCCTTCCTGTGCAATATACATCATGCAGACAGGGGACAGGAGACGAGTGATGGTGAAGGAGGGGGCAGTGGAGGTTTTGACCTCCCCTTCCTTATGATACACACATATCCCTTCTCTGGTGTTCGGTTTTCAGGTTTTAAATGCATACAAGTACCACATAAATTTGTTTATTGCATCAAGGCTTTTTGAGTTTGTTAAGAACCTCAATTTAAACAAAATAATAAAAAAAAATCTCCACAAAATTCTAAAATGCTCTGGTTAAAATTAATACATTTGTGGTGTTAGGGTCAATTTTGACCCGGTTATAACGATAAGAACAATAATGAGAGTTCAAACTGAAATCATAAGTGCAAAACCAACCTTTTCATGGATAAGGCAGTCTGGATGAGAAACAAACGAGATGATAAATAATTGTTTTAATGTGTTTTACAGCTGATTTAAGACTCGGGTCAAAACCGACCCTAACACCATAGATGGAAGCAGAAAGCGGAGGGGTATAGTGACAAAAAAGGCCCAGAGGCCCACACAAAAAATATTAAAACCTTTTCATGGATAAGGAAGCCTAACAATGTAACCATGAGAAGAAAAACAAATTGGATGAAAAAAAAATGTTTTTAGTGTATTTTACAGCTGATTTAAGACACGGGTCAAAACTGACCCGAGCACCATAGATGGTAGCAGAAAGCTGACACAAGACGAAGGATATCTAACACAACATAATATTTAAAAAAGCAGGACAAATGCACACACATGCAAAAAGCAAATACGCCCACACGCATGATTGCACACACACTTGTCATACACACATGAGCAGAGGAGGGGGGAGGGGGACTGGAGTGGCAGTGGATTGCATCACTAGCTCTTATAACAGGAGTAAAAAAAAAAAAAAAAAGAAACCCTTGAAGTGAAAGAAAAAAAAGAAAGAAAAATCGCGAAGATCAATGCAGAGAGCCCAATCCAAAGAGACAGGATGCAGAAGAGGGAGCGAGGGGGGGGAAGGGGAGAGGGGGGGGGGGAAATGAGGCAGGGGGATGGAAAGAGAAGGAGGAGGAGGAGGAGGAGGGTGGTGTCAAGGAGAAAGCGCTGAGCTGGGATCCTCCTGCTAGGGATTTCCTCCCTCTGATGTATTTCCCCCCCTGTTTTTCTTTTTTTTTTTTTTTCTTTACCGCAACGTAATCTTTCCTGGGCTCATTGCATATTCCCTGCCAATACTCCAACACTGCACAGTGCTACCTTCACTTCAAAACACCGCTGCTGCAGATCCACTGAGCCACGTCCTGCTCCGTCCTGCCCCCGTCTGCACTAACAGCTCCCTGCCAAGCCCCTGCAGACTGGCACCGGCCTGACACTGGAGAGAGGGATGACGGAGGGTGGTGGTGGTGGGGGGACGGTAGATATGTGAAAGGGCAACAGAGGAGAGGGGTGGAAGGAGAATAGAAGAGGGGGGGGGGGGAGTGAAATGGGGGCCAGTCTTGCAGAGGCAATGCAGAGGCAATACGATGCAAATGCAACATAATGCAGTGGTGCTGGGGGAGGCATTGCAGATGAGACGGGGCAAGGACGTCCAAGAAAAGGCTGTTACTCGGAGCCCCCCCCATGGGCACCAGGGATGATGCTTGTAATGCACCCTTGACCTTGTGATGGACATATACTATGAATTACATATTAGCGCGCAATGGAAATGTGCAACAGTAGCTGCCAAGGAAAGTGAGAATGACCAGAGCTCGTCCTCTCCGCTCCCAGACGGCAGATTTGTTTGCATCAAATCCGACTTCTAACCCCTCCTTTCCCCACACACACACATACATTAATCAACTCATGCTTACACTGACATAACAATCTAGACACATGTGCCCAGCTGTTCAATTATTCATCACCAATATACGCACCGTCTGAACAAGACACAATTGGCTCAAATGTACCTTGACACAAAGGAGGTCATTACTGCGAATGGGCCGGGGGTTTAGGTAACGCAGACGCGGCATGTCTGCGCTGACGCAGTTTGGGAGTAATACAATTTTCAGAAGTAATCTTGTTTCAAGTCTTGTTGCACCGCAATACAGGCCGAGCCACAACACCATTCCCTCCTCTCGCGGAGACACGAGTGGAGAAAATGCTCCCTTAAATGTTACTGTCCTCCTTTTTCTGATTTAATAATTCAATAAAGCTAAACTTAAAATGGTCTGTGCTCTCTCAGGGCTGCCAGGAACAATTCAATTAGCCTCACAATGTGTTGTGACAGCCTGCTTTATGCTTAGATCCCTGTATTTGTTTGTTGTGTTTGTCTAACCCCCAGCCACTTCTCTGTCTTCCTCTTCCTTTTCCATCCTCTCGTTCTGTCAGTTCTTCCTGCATTGACAGTGCTTTTGAGTGCCAAGAAAGCTGAGGCAACTAGCCGACTCAGACTTTTTCTGTCCTGCTGTGACGAGCCGCGGGCCACATTTTGTGCTGTGGGGGTAAAAAGAAAAAAAAAAACCTGCGCTGTCAAAGGGTAGTTGGAAGAGACAGCAGGGAGAACTGTGATGGGAACGGAGAGGCTCTGCATTTGTATAATATTGTATGTGAAAGGTGCTGACAGGCGACAATGTGGGAAGGGCAGAGCATTTGTTCCCAGGATGGGTCGGTCAGCCAACCGTCAGCGCTGGCTAATCCGGACCTGCGTTGATTGACAGAGGGCCAGCTGTCAGCAAATGAGAACAGCGTCGTTCTCAACACCACAGACGAGGCTTTTCTGCTCAACAGCCCGGCCCTGCGTGAACACGGGTCCACCTCTGGCCTGGAGCCGGATCGGAGGTGACTGCAGGTTATAATCAATACTTCAGATGAAGTTTGAAACAGTTAGCAATAACACATCATAAATGGGATAATATATGGACCCTGACATATAAAAACAAGCTGGGAGGGCCTCAAGACACTCACCCTTTGTAGAGCAAGTTAGCGGGACAGAATCTGAAATAACCATGCAATAAATCACATGATGCTTTTCACTTGATTTTTCTATTATCATTATGAATGACTGAGCGTCATTTAAAGTTTACAGCTGTGCACAAGGTAACTGCCAACACGGAGACAAGTTTTAGTTACTATTCTTCCACTGTAGGTCAACGTGGAAGCACAAGGAAAGATAAGTTCATTTACAGGCCGCTCATTACATGATAATGTCAAGAAAATAGCAAAGAAATAACAATTTATTATGTAGTAATGTTAATAAGAAATAGCCTAGAATTAACAGTCAATAGGGTATATGCCGTGCTGGCTGAAATCCAGGAAGTAGTGGTACTTCCTGGTTGGTACTACCTGAATTTCAGCCAGCTCCTTTATTTCCTATCTTACATGATTGGTAAACTGATTAATCTAGGTGTGTCTAACAAAAAAAAGAAAAAAAAAATCACACACCTGGCTGGCTGAAATTCAGAAAGTACCAACCAGGAAGTACCACTACTTCCTGGATTTCAGCCAGCGTGGCATATAGCCTAATAGGATATCATAGTAATGCCATGTTTTTCATAAAGGCAAAAGATTACACATGTTCTCATGCTTTTGGGAATTTTTTGGGGAAAGGCCAGAATTTTTCTCCACCAAGTCCTTGCAACTGACCGTTATTTCTGGGCTGTTTCTACACAATGAATCGTCATTTCTTGTCTATATTTCTCGACATTAGGCTACTATAAAATTAACCATTAGACTATTTTTTTAGACATTATGAGGCATTTACTTGCTATTTTCTGACTGTTTCTTCACATTATCACGTACTTAGCGGCCTGTAAATTAAAGGGTTGTCGAAATATCTTTTTGCTAAGCAGATATATAATTCTGTAAGATAGGCTACTGACCTGATTTAATGAACTCCAACCACTCCAGTCTAACATAAGCTTCACAGGTGCTGGGGCCACTCTCCATAAAGTCATAAACTTGATTGAAACTATTGAAACTAAACTATCAATAAAATAATAAAATAGTTACATTATGTTGCTTTAAGTAGCAACTGTGCTGCACTAAGAATACAATACTGTAGGCAGCAAAGAAATTATTGGTTCACTTAACTCTAAATAGATATCCAGATGTAGGGACAGCTAGTAAAAGCTATAAGTTGTGCAGCAGGAACCACAGAGCTGCCTTGACCCTATGGTTGTCAAGGCAACTGACACCATGTTTCTCAAACACGCATCTATCTGAGAACACACACTCTTAGATCGCTGTATCAAAATCAATCTGACGTGTCTTGAAAAGCTAATTACGAGACGTGTGCAACAGAGCAAACGTGCTAAACTAAGGAAGCCCTGAAAGCCCATGTCTTTGCCTTACGTGGCATGAAGCCGTGTTTAAGGCCTTATGCATATGAAAGTGAGTGTGTGTCTGTACATGCAACCCACAGAGACAAGGCTGGGAAGCAGCAGTGTCCTCTCCGCCGTGTCCACCCACACAGAGGCCTAGTCACCAGGTGGGCGGCTGGCAGTCCACTCTCATTGGCCAGCTGAGGCCGCCGGTCCGCTGGAAACAGCGTGAGCACGGTTTTCCCAGCCAAAAGATGATTTCCATCTCCTCATCTCCCCCACACAAGCGTAGCCCACCCTTGCTGCCACGATGAGCAGGGGCTGATTCAGAACAGAGAATTACCTTGATATAAATAGTTCTGCCATCATCATCCTCCTTTGATGAGCTTTTGCTGAGGATTTAAAGTGATGTTGGAGAATTTTGAGAAACGTATATGTGAGTCATCGTGACTTGGGAGGGCTGTGAGACCTCTCTGTTCTCTCATCGCTCAAATGGAAACAGAGGCAGTTAATGTAAATGGAAGTCAAAGGGGTTGAAAACAATCACACAAGGCGCCATTAAAACACTTCCCTAAGTGGTTGACATCATATTAAACAAGTGGTTGGGCAGAAAGTGATTAATCAGACACCTGCAACTCTCCTTTGAAAACTTAAAAAGCCCCTGTGTCTATACGGTTGCATAAACATATAAAGCTGTATTGTGTTGTGTATGCATTTATTCTCAAATGAATAGTAGTTTCAAAGCAATAAAGAACTTTATTGATACAAAACAGATCATAGCAAGACACAGGGAGACAAAGTGTCAATTACCAATACAAGTGGGATGGGAACAATTACAACTAGAAAAAGCATTTCCAAGAATGGAAATGGGGTGGAAGCTGAAAGCAGCTGAACACTATTGCTGAAGCAATGCTGAATGAGCTGAAGAAATTGTTGAAAGAAAGAGAGAAACAAAGAATGCAAGAAAGTCTGAAACAACATGACAGAGGCCAGTATCAAACCCACAACCTCATGATCTCCAATCATATAATCTACCACTGCACCACAGAGAACACTGCAGTACTACCCCTGTTGTCATTATTCAATGATAACTGAATGCAGAATAGTAGAACGAACAGTTACAAGTACAAATTGAGGGCTTTTGTGCCAGGCCTGACTATTTTATGTGAATTTAAACAAAGTATAATGCCAAAATACCACAGTTGCAAAGACTGTTGTCTGTTAATGAGCTGCCCTCTGTGTCACTCTGAAGTTAACGAGCCCAAAGCTGCACCTGTCGGAAACACAGTCAACACCAAGAAAGCTTCAAGTCCAGCAGAAGTCATGAAAGACTTGTAATAAAATGAATATCAGGCTGAGAGCAGCAGTTTGAACATGAAACAAATTATCAGAAGTCAAAAGAGGATGACTGAGAAAATAAATCACTATTAACGTTGGTGAGGCAAGATTTGAACCAGCAACCTTCAGATCAAGAGTCCAGTGGTTTCACCACTGAGCCACCGACACCCTGCACATGCAGTGAGCATAGAGAAGCAAGTGAGAGGGAGACATAGAGAGTGAGGGAGAGATAAGAGAGGGAGATAGAGGGAAGGAGGGAGGGAGAGAAGGAGAGGAGAGTGTTTGTGCATGATTGACATGATGTACACGTCAGAGTTCAATTAATTTACTAGAGACATCCTGTCAGTCTTTTTTATCATGTGTCTGTGTGAGGCTGTCTTAACGAGCCTCCTCCAACAGCTGGTGACATGCACTACACAGAGGAGAGCAGAGCAGAGCAGAGTGGGATTTCAGCTCAGTGCAGCCTCCGCAAAACAGCCTATAAACAGAGAACCGTACCTCTTATCAGAGTGTGGTTATGATTAATCAGCAAGGAGACCTTCCTGAGCTGGCTGTGTGACTTATATATTTGTGAGACAAATACTTTTCTCACTGTGGCAGTTTAGAAAAGAGGGTCCTCTCTCCTTCTCTGAAAAAATCAGCTCCTAGTTTTGTATTGGAGTCAATGAGCCAGTGGAGCAGGTCTAGCTGCACAAAGAGGCTCATGCAGACAATTCTGTAAATCTGTCTGCTGTTTTGATCTCATCATATCAGACACGACAAGTGTGGCTACAACCTTGGAAAAAAATCAAGTGTCTGAGTGTAATTTCTGGCCATCTAGGACAATTTATCCAGAAAAAATCCAGACTGATTTTCGCTCCCTCTCACTCTGGTGATGATGTCACCCACTCTAAGCTCTGCTCGTTAGACGCAATACACAACCATTGTAAAGCTGCATTTTGGCAGAAATCTTAATGATTTAAAAACTGCCACACAGCTGAAACTGTTGAAGATATCAATAAGCTGAGCTAGAGCTGAATAGTTTAAAGGTTTGTCTACAGTTTAAAAGAAAAATGGAGTCTGTACGAGAAAGTATGCTGGAGCTTTAGATGTTCAAAGTAGTGCAAAGATTTTGAAAGTTTGAAGACGTTTTCAATGCATTCCTATGGGGAAAAAAGTTGCAGAAAAAGTTTAATATTGTAAAAAGTATAAATAGTATGAAAGAGAAAAGTAATAGCATAAAAGTCCTGAAAAAGCTGCACATTTTGATATATGAATTGTTGAAATTGCACAAAGTATGAAGGAGTAGTTAGATGCACAAAACTGGCGGAAGAAGTAAGAATAAGTATAAAGATTTGAATAGTAATAGTGTGGAAGCTTTCAGCTTCCACCCTAAATATGTACCCTATGTAAAAACAATATAGAAAAAAGATTCAGAGACCAGAAGCATTTTTTACACCAGGGTGGTCAACGGTAGCCTCGTAAACTAGCCTCTCCCGAAAATGCATTTCATTTAATTTCTGAGGGAGAGTCTGGCCTTATTTCCCCCTGTGAGCGTTTGGCCTGAAACCCTCAGAAGACCGAGCCAATCAGCATCGCCGCTCAGATTTCTGTTTTTGACACAGAAAGTTGGCCAATCAGGGACTGAATGATGCAAAGCCCCGTCACTACACTGCGCGTAAGGGAAGTTCTTACTGAAATATCATCCATTAGGCTACAGCAATTAAACAAGAGCAAGAGTCGGCACTTGTTGAGTTTCTTGAAGGAAAAGACGTTTTCTCTGTTCTTCCAACTGGATTCGGCAAAAGTTTGATATACCAACTTGCTGATTGGCTGAATGGGGTTGTCAGTCAACGCTACTACTCCCGCCCAGCTCCCGCCCACCCAAAAAGCTTACGGGGGAAATGAGGTCAGACTCTCCCTCAGAAATGAAATGAAATGCATTTCCGGGAGAGGCTGGTTTACGAGGCTAGGTCAACGGACAGTTGCTGCTTCTTGAACTAGTCTCAAGTGGCCCTTTAAGGAACTGCAGTTTTTGTCTGGGGGCCTCACCTTTGACTTTCAGCTAAGACTGATACTGTAACAGACTTTAGCTTGAGGAAGTCAGGCTATGTGTTAAGTCACAAGGGGAGATCACTTTGCACAGTTGCAGTATTGAAGACATGATGAGATGAACGCACAAAATGATTTGATTTTGGTCAGTAGCTTCATGATTGGACGAGTTTTCTACATGGAGGTCCAGTTTGGAATCAGAGTCAAATATTACACCATGATTATGCTTAAGATTGGAAGTCAAGTGGACCAAGGGGGTTGTTATCAATCTGAACTCTGACATGATTGGAAGTTTTTATTAAACCTCTGCATTTTCTGCAAAAGTGAGTTTTTTTTTTTTTTAATTTTCAGTAACCAAGTGAGGTCCCAGTGCAAGGCTTTTCTGTCTGCTCCACAGTCTGGACCAAATAACGTACACCAGTCTCTCAAATACTCTACTCTTCTTTATTCAAATATATGCCCTGTCGTTATTCAGTGCTTAGTTAAGAGGATTATTCTGTCATTCCCACTCAAAAAAGAAATAATATGTCCAGTCTGCTGACATTAATGAGATCAAAAAGGGGTAGTGATCAATTTTCCGGTCAGTTTTGCACCATAGATAACACCAGCAACAGGCTACAGAGTGGTCATTAAACCATCACTATTGCACAGTACAGTGTCTTGTGCTGAGCACAGTCAGTCACCCCCGTCCTCTCGCTCTCTCACTCATTCTCTCTCTGCAGCTCTGCTTTCTCTCTAATTACTGCCTGGCCAACTAATGAGGAGGATTCTTTGGTTAAATACAAACAGCAGCCTGGCCCTTAATTAGCAGCCTCTCTGGCTTGTTTTTTGAAAACACTGTGGCAGAGAGTACAGGGTCTAATAAAGGCCTGGTCCTCGCCGACACTGAGACAAATAAAGGCCGTGCTGCTGAACATCAGAATGGTGGTGGTGGGGGAATCATCACGTGTGTTTATTGTATAGGTTAGCCTACATATAGGTGCAAGAGACCTCCTTGTTCTCTATGGACTGAACAACACAGCCTCATTTGCAGGAAAAGATGATGAGCATACCTACGGGAGGATATGAGCCTTTAAAGGGATAGTTCAACATTTTGGCAAATTAGCCCATTGTCATAATCCCTATGGTTTTAGCAGTAGGTTCGTTACCTTTTATTGTCGGTGCAAGCTATTTTTAGAATGGTGGAGCAGAGCCGCAAGCTGCTCAGAGCTACGCTACAGAGATTAATGGGATTTATTGGTTTCCCATCATCAACCTCATTAAATACACAATCAAACAACTCCAAAACGCTCTCATGAAAAAGTTGTGACCTGCACATTCACCACGCTACGAGATAATAACAGAACATTGTGAGACAGAGATGTTTGAACTATCCCTTTAAGAATCTTAAAAGAAGCTGTAACTATTATATAGTTAGCATTAGCGTTAACAGTTGTTTACTCTCCCAGTCTATAAGAAATGTTGTGAGCATGGTGTAAGCTAGTGTTGTAGCGCTCAAGACTGCTCTCGGTCTCAAGACCAGTCTTTAGATCACATTTTCAAGGTCTTTCTTGTCTCGGAATTGACTACATGTTGACTACTACATTTTCAGTCTCAGATTTGGTCTCGTGTCAGCATCAAACATCACTCACCATGAGCTGTCAATTAAATCTTGTCTCTATCGCCTCTTCTCTTCTCCTGAAGTTAGCATGCTAACCAGCTATAGCTCAGGCTGTTTTCCTGTTTTTTTTCCCCCTGATGGCGACTCACTGCATGCTCTGATCTATCATGAAGATGTAACCCTGAAGCATAGCACATTTGATTTTTTTGGTTGAGTGTTTGAAGCCTCGTGGAGATAATGCATATATCTTTGTGTTTGTGTTTTTAAAACCAGTTCCTAACAAATTGCAGTCCTACTGTTCTTTGACATTTCTTCACAAACATGTAAGTGCACACACACAACGGGCCTTACAAAAGCATCAAAGCATGCTTTATTGAAATGCTCAGGGCGAACAGGATGGGAATGGAGCTGCCGTATTTAGCCGTGTGTCGAGACTCCAATCTAAGTGGACAAAGGTCTGGCCCAGTGGAGCCAGTGCAGTGCTAATGGAGGGTCAAGGGCTAAACACAGTGGGGCACGGCTTGTTTTACTAAAAATATCCTTTTATTCTACATTCCTCTGGGTTACAGAGACTTGCATTGTAGATGTCCAACTCAATCCCTCCCCACATGTGATTATTTACTAAACACCACTCAGCTTAGTGCCTAACGTGAGTAGAAGGGGGAGGGGGTTGGTGGCTTCAGGGGGCAGTTACCAAGGAGACCTGCGGGGGTCCTCAAAGATGAAAACCTGAGACGACGGCTGTGGCCCGCTGAAACTCACCACCGCAGACCGAGGTGTCTTCAGTTTCCGTCGCGGCACCTGTACTCCTCGTTGAGGGCCAATCACAAGAGCCCAGTGGGACGGGCTGGCGAATGAGAGCCAGCTAAGGATCAGTTGGTTGGACGAGGGCAGCAGGTTGGCAGACTGCTGAAGTCACAAAAGCAATATTTTAGGAAGCTGAATGGAGCGCTAATGAGACATTGGATCCTAAATGATAATAGAGTGTTTATAAGAGGTCACCTGAGATGACTGATGAATAATAGAGTGGCTGTAGCCCGACGAGGGCAGGTGAACTCCAGCTCAGCCCAGGGCTCACAGGAGCAGCCACAGGCCAACCCAACGTTTAGAGACTCCTGATTAACCTCAGGAGAGGGGTAACAAGTGAAAGGGGCAAAAAAAGGCCAATGGGTACAGAGCCCGGGCAAGCAAGAGGCACCGAGCACGACCGGGGCCAGTGACTTGGAACAGTGATAATGAGACCCAATAGCATACTGAGAGCTTGTTTACTTATTCTCTCAGATAGATCCCAGCATAAAGAATGAGGTTGACTGTTTGGATGTGGCTGAGATGCAGTACCCCCTCCCCCCACCCCCCCAGAACCCAGACCTACATACAGGGCCATCCAGAGACAACGGGAAAACCTGATTATATTACATACAGAAATGATTTTCATCACATTTCATCGTGTTAATTAATGGGTTTTCAGTGGTGCTCAATACATCACACAGAAACATATTTCTTATATCTATATTAATAATCAACGCTAGTTTGTTTACAGGAATTACATTCCTTTTGGTTTATACTCAGGTAATTCATCATCATGTATCATCTAGACACATAGGGTTCTATTGTACTTAAGTGTTCTGATTCACTTCCATTAAGTCACATAAATATTTAGTAGCCTAAATAGGTATATTTTTTTTTATCCTAATGACAAAAACAATTTCCAGTTGCTGCCATATTCACTTCTATCTGAAATGTTCAACTATCTATCTGTATAATGTCAGAGCATACTTTCTGGGTGACAACTGGTCGCTTTGTCTAATCAAAGGTTTTCCCTTTGTTATCATATAAGATGGGAATTCTGAAATCTATAAAGATGAGGTATGTGTTCACACCTGCTGCAAATGTAGCGACAAACTCAGCCAACCTGCTTGTGTGTATATTGTGGAGGGAAACATGACACCTGGAGCAAAACCACATGATAAACATGCAAAGTTTATGCACGGGAGCTCCACACAGGAAGACCGTGGTGTAAGATTCGAAGCCAGGGTCTTCTCTCACGGAGCCTTGGCTGCTGTTCTTCATCAGCGCTGTAGCAGGTATTCATTTGGGAGGATAAGACTAGCTGCTGTTAGACCTGACCCTGATGAAACATTAATGATGGCAGATGTACTCGCAATGACCCCACTGGAAAATCCCTCTCTCAACCTTTTTTTGGAAGCGCTCGCTCATATTATTATTATACAATAATAACACATAGTTACATCAGAGTGTGTACAGTTATAATTGCCTCAGAAGCAGAGTAAATTTGTCACTATAAAAGCCTATTGGAATTATTTAACTTGAAAATGATTGGATGACAGTGGATTCCATTAGTGCCTCCTCTCTCTTTTCTCTGCATCTCCCTGCTCCTGTAGTCTCTCTCTCTCTCCCTCCCTCCGCCCCCCTCTAACCCATTAAAGGATGCATCCATTTCACAATAAAAGCCCTTTTTTTTTTTTCTTTTTTTTTTACCCCAGCCCCCTGCATTAGTTCACTGTCAGATAAAGGGAACAGAATGTTTCCTCATAAAGAGACGCAGACACATCAGCCTATTCATTTTTTTTTTTTTGCTTTAAACATGTATGTGGACGGATGGATGGTCAGGTAGAAGGGGCCATGCTTTGCTCTGAGGGCGCTCTGTCTTTATGTATGTTTCAGTGCGCAGTCTGCGGGGCTTAACACGCATCCCTGGGCATCACTGAGGCTCACTGAAGCCAGCGCATAAAGACAGAGCGAGCCTGCTCCTCTGCTTGCCCTCCTTCTGAGGGTTACATAAGAATGGAAGATGCAGGCATACCGGCGCTGTTGCAGCTGGAGGTGAAAGTAGGCCTGTTAAGCCGAAGGGGTGATAGGTGTGTGTGTGTGTGTGTGTGTGTATGGATGTTAGAGAGGACCATGTGAGGGAAAAAATAACCAGAAGCAGTGGGCTGGTTCTGAGGCAAATGGAGCTACTGCTGGACAGGAAATTCTGTTTACTTATTCATAAATAGAGAGCCTGAGGGCTGGTTTTCAACACATTCACATAGTGTGTGTCTCTGTGTGTGTTGGTGTCTCACTCTGTGTGTGTTTGTGCTTTTAAATGCAAAGCAGTGACAAGCACATATAGACAGGTACATGAGAAATTTATCAGCTCGCAGGTTAAATGTTAATCAGGTAATTAGTGGAGTCGATGTCTCCTCATGTCTCAATCTGATTTTAATGAGCGGATACAGGAGCATGGAGCGAGTAAGTGTGAAAGCTCCAACGCAGTTTAACAAACAGCTTTGCAAAAACTCTTTTTACCCCCTAAAAAACATTGCATAACTCCGCCCCTCACTTTCTCTCCCAGATGCAGAAAAACTTAATGTAATGTAATGCTCTTCTTGTTGGGATCTCCAACATAAACATTCAGAAGTTCCAATACATTCAAAGCTGTGCAGCCCGGATCCTCACACATGTTGACCACACCACATCAGTCCCATTGGCTCCCTGTCTCAGGATTGAATACTGTACAAGGTCTCCCAGTGCCTCCATGGTAATGCTCCAGTTTACCTGAAGGAGCTAATCATCCCTCAACCCCGCTTCACGTCACCTCAGCTCCAGTTCGGCAAACCTCCTGCAGATCCCAAGGACCAAGCTCCGACCCATGGGAGCCTTTTGCCACGCCGCTCCCTGTCTTTGGAATGCTCTCCCTGACCACCCGAGCAGGGCCGTTGTAGGGGAGAAAGGTGATGATAATTCTAGGGGCCTAGCGCCCATAGGGCCCACAAAAAACCCCAGTAGTCTAATCTTTGCATGACTGAATTATTCTGCATAAGACCCTGACTAATAATCATGGTAATGCTGCATTAGCATCAAAACAAAGTAGGCTAAATAAAAAACGATAATACATACGTAAAAAAGTGGAAAAGTCAGGGGGGGTAGGGGGCCCGCTTTAGTATTATTTCGGGTAGCCCAGAATTCCTAGCAACGGCCCTGCACCTTAGAGCACCACTGACCCTGGACACAAAAAGCCCTAAAAGGCTACCTTTAAAAACAGCCTTTTTATTAATCTAGTTTTTTATTTAGTTTAGTTCTCTCTCCAATTCTTATTTTTATCAATGTAGCACTTGGAGATTGTTCACTCATATTTAGTGCATTACAAATAAAATTCATTATTTTGATTGACGCCAAAACACGCTGGCCTTGTGTAGCCTACACCCACTTCTGGCCTGCATAGCCACACCACGCCCGACCCCCCAACAGCACCACAGCAGCCTCTGTAGAACAACATGAGGCTTTTACCGAAGACAAGAGGACCTCATTAATATTAATGCAGTCGACGCTGCTGGAGACGCAACAGAACTCGCTGAGATCAGCAGCGAGAAATTCCCTTTGTGTGAAAAAAAAAAAAAAAACACACACAAGTACACAAGTGCTGTTACAGTATGCATGCGTGACGCTGCTGCTCTTTCCTTCTGTTTCTGTCTTTCTCTGCCCACACACATTCCATCGTTGAACACATGCGCACGCACACGCACATAAACTCATGAACTTAAAGCCACCTACATGCTTTCATGTACTGAGGTCCACATCTTCACTTTCTCTTCATGGGAGCCCTCAGTTCAACAAAAGGCAGCTTTTTTGTAATGTTGTACTTCAGCATCTGAACCTGGATGATACTCAAATGTGTAAATGTTCAGCACAGTCAGGCAGTGAGAGGATTATTTAGACAGCTGCATCTTTACTTCACATTATTGGCCTATCACAGCCACACACATGCAAGAATTGTAATGAGTTCGACCTCTGCACAACCTAATTAATCGATTTGGAAAGGCATCGCGGCACTTGGGCAATTTCACACTGTGTTCCTTCTTTGTGTTTATAAGTCAGTGCTTCTCATCGTGTCCTTGGATGGCTCCACTCCGCACCACATGTTCAACACCTGCCTTCCCAACTCGGCCGCAGTGTGAGTTGCTACGGTAGCTTTGACAGCACAGAGGCAGGCTTGTCTTGATCATAAATGGAGATGACAGTCGATCCGATGTCAGCTTTGGAGAGCCGTGATGAGGCCACGCCTGTGGGCCGCAGACGCTGACAAGGACCCTGGTATTATCGCTGCAGTCTGTGATCCCCCGGCAGTGTTGCTCAGCTCACAGCTGTGCATTTGATGTGGCGTCATGACAGAGGAGTGTGGGTGACAGTAGCGGCACAGGCGCAGGTCAGATCTGGAAATCAGTGCCGCACTGTGTGTAGGTTTCACTATAGCTGGAAGATATTTGTGATGGTGCAGCTCAGGACAGATTTGTAAATGGAACCATAACTCAATCGATACGAAAGACAGCACGACTCTGCTTCCTGTCAGTTTGATGTAAGACTGACATTGCCTTTACATCTGTTGGGAAGAACTCTTTTGGGGCCTATTTTCCCCAGTGTCAGCAACAGCGTGCATCACGGTAAATAAATGGAGCAGAGCTGAAACAATTAGTTGATTAATCTGCAACTATTAATCAACAAGACTGAGAGTTCACCGCCATGCTCCAACTGCTCTGTGAGGCGGTCGTTGGGCAAAGCACTGCTATTATTGCTAACTCCCACAACGGGATCATCCCTATGTTCCCCGGGTCCTATGTTCCCCACTTTGTATAGGACCGGGGACCCTTTTTCTAAAAAAGGATCCTATGTTCCCTGCTTTTTCCCAAAAGGGTCCTCTGTTCCCTGCTGTGTCCAGACTGGGGAACATAGAGCCCTTTTTTTTTAGAAAAAGGGTCATGCAATTTTGGTACCCATACCTCTATAGGTGGAGTTGTGAGTGACTTGGCCTATTTTTGAGAAGTTGAGTTGTGACTTTAAGTGAGTGTAATTGTCCCATTGGTTGGGTTTAGGCAATGAATAAAGGAGTTGGAGCTAAACACCTTTTTTCTTTTTTAGAAAGAGGGAACCGGGGAACATAGGACTCTTTTTGGGAAAAATGGGGAACATGGGACCCTTTTTCAAAAAGAGGGTCCTATTCCCTGATGGGGGAACATAGGACCTGGGGAACATAGGTACGCTCCCCTCACAACTACAACATCAAGATGTTTAGTAGGAGGAATGTTTACTACAGCTTGTTAGAAGTTGTTAATTATCACCAAAAACATTATACAGCTGAGACTGGTGTGTAATAGTTTTAAAGGTATTTTCCTAATGCAAAAATATTGGAAATAGTCTGCTGCTAGTGTGATTAAAAACAATCATCACCTACTTTGATACTGGGTTAATTCCATAAGCCTACGCCTCAGCAAGCTTCGTTCTTTGAGGCTTTGCTGAATTTCTGGTAAATTGAATATTTGTTGGCTCACGGACCATTGGTCAGGAGGAGAACAATCAGAATGATAGCATCGCTTCATACCTCTGATGGACATGATGTTTCCATTAATCGAGAAAACACCCCCTCTGAAAGATGAATAAAATCAAAACCACTGCCATGTAGGCTATATGCTTCCTGTTGTGACCAGATTGTGCGGCCAAACCAATGGAAAAACCGTTGTACAGACAACTAATGAAATTTATGTAATTGTATTTCAGTGGGGCGAGTGCTACAGCCAAAGCCAAATCCTCTGAGGGAACAAATGCACTGTAATGAGCACTTGGGTGCAAACCACTGTTAATGTATGTGTGGTAAACCCCACATGGTTTCTTGGGCTTTGCAGTATGGTGGGAATTTAAACCCCTGTTGCATAACATCAACAACAATGCACATTCACACAGACACATCTAATGTTATTGGCTTAACAGCATCTGTTTTTTATACAGTATGTCCTTTCATGACATCACACACCCTAAAAGCTGTTTAATAGAGGCAGATGCCACAGCGAAGATTGGGACTCATAACAAAACAAGGAATCATAGACCGTTATATTTGCTCAGTTGGTAGCCTATTGGTAGTAGAGCTTTATTAAAATTGGAACATCACCTGAATATTTCAAAATGCTAAACCTATCTATAGCAGCACGAGGTGAACTCTCAGCACTTTGAGCACATTGAACTTGGGTGATCCTGTGTCCTCTAAGTCTCTCAAGTCATTTCCTCTCTAAGCCATCTTTTCAGTCAGTGAATTATCTACTGTGGTAAAAGAGACAGAGAGAGAGAAATAACGAAAGAGAGAAACACCAATACAATCTTTAAATCCATGAGCTGCGCTTTATCGTAACTGCTGACTTCTGAGTCATAAAAAACTTAAGAATAGAAAAGAGAGACTAGAAGTGGAGGTGGAGGAGTGAAAGAAAATGTAAGGTGGGGGGTGGGGGGTAGAGGAGCTACAGCATGGAGAAAATGATGCAACATTAAAGAGGCCGTTTGAGCCGAGAGAGCACAACACTGATAGAGGAGACACAGACATTTTAAAATGTGGGGTCCCCCGATGAGTCTCAAATTTCTGTCTGCTTCCTTCCCTGCACTCAGCCCTCACCTTTTAAACTCTCTCTCTCCAGTTTGAGGGAATTAAGGACACTGAAAGCACAACCCCCCTGAGCCTTCGATGTCAGCCTCTTGCCTTTTCTGGAAGATTCCTTGAAAGAAATGTGTAATTATAGAAATGTTTTCATGCAATAATGTAGCCTTTAGGCCATTGGAGTTAATACGCACAAGTTATTTTCTTGATCCATTAGTTGTTTAAATCTATTAATGGTGTTGTGCATTAATTATTAATGACTAAAAGTCTACACCGAGCTGCAGCAGCAGCTCAGTGAGGCCGTACTTTGCAGCAGCACTGCTTTGAGCTAATGGCTAACACTACAAAGCCCTATGTTTAGCAAGAAAAATGTGAATCATCTTACTTTAGAGTGTTAGCATATTCTAGCACTTAAAATAAAACACTTTATTGTAAATGACAGCTTGTTGTGCCTTCTATTGGTAAGTCCTGAATCCAATTGACAGCTTATTTAAAAAAGCTAACATAGCTGGTTAAAGGGCATTTCTAGTCATAATGTTTACCTCAGATATCAAGCCACCTATGGTCAGTTCATTTCATACCATCCATACTCCCAACTGCAGCGTGTGGATGTTTATATTTTTTTTGTTCAAGAATCTATAGTTTTTTCAATGTTTATTAATGGGCTCCGCATGATTACTTTCCGGGTCAGAGAAAAAACGCCTCATAGTCCCTCTACTGTTGTGTTCTCTGAGCCGGAAAGGAACAATGCCCAACAAGCCATGGTAAGTCCGAATTTTGATTTCATTTAATTCTAAAGCTAATTTTAAAATTTAAAGAACGGTCAAAAGGACTAAACAATTTTAAAATTAGTCCAGAGCTCCTTTAATGAACGATATGTGACAGTTGAGGTTCCTGTCACTATGCCTCCAATTGATCATGTGCCCTGGCTACTAGGCCAAGGGGATGTCCCTTTGGCTGACTGGCAAGCGCGCATGACTCTTACCCGGGAGGTGTGGGTTCAGTCCCCACCCTGGCCCTCTTCACCTTGCCAGAGATAGATGGTTGAACAAAATATAAGCGTCCATACGCTGCAGTTGGGAGTAGGCCTAAGGTATGAAATTAACTGATCATGACCTGATATCTGAGGTAGACATTGATTATGACTGGATATGCCCTTTAAGGTCAATGGTCTATCTACGGCAAGGAGTCAGTAGTACGTTTACATGAAAAAAACAAATTATTGCCTTAATCCAATTGGACAATTGAAGTGCATGTAAACGCGTTAGTCCGACTAAGACTGCATTTCTTCAAATCAGAACACGGAGATAACGCGATGGATAATGTATGGTAATGTAAACCAGTTTTCTTCTGCATGTGTACGCCTTAATCTGACTGAAACTGGACCACACATGTGCACATGCTTCATAACAGACATCTGCTGAAACAATGCATATCACCACCTATGTTGAGGAGGCGGACACTGTCAATTATTCGATTTTCCCTGTTGCATGCAAACTGGGACAAGACGCTCAACTAGAGCTATATGCATAGCTGGACTTAGCTGTGCATGATAACGCACAATAACAAAGTCCAAACAACAGGCATTTGTCCTGTTGACTGCTGCGGATTCTGCTGACAGCGTGAACACAGCACAAGTGTTGGACTATTTCTGGGCTCGGAGAGCTAACTGCCAAACTACCAGCAGAGACTTCAGTAAAAACAAACAAGATGGGAAGTGTTAAACAGTGAGCTTAGGGGTGCTGCTGGTGGGCAGGTTTTGTCACTGTTGGACAGAGCCAGGCTAACTGTTTTGCTTATGCTAACTGGCTTTGTCAGATAAACATGGGAGACTAATCTTCTGATCTATTCTCCACTTGAAAGTGAATGAGTCGGTCACCAAAACTTGCTTTATGGAAATTCTTATCGCCCTTTCTCAGGAAAGGTGTTTCACAACCTGATGGCAAAAAAATCCCCACATCTCCTTCATCCATTGGTCTAGACTGGCAGATGATGATTTTGTGTTATTCTTTGCTAACATGGCTGACTGAGTACATCACAATGACACCTCTGAAAGGCATACAGTATATGACATAACTTCACATAAAGTATACTCAATGTGGAAGAGACAGCTGGAGGGATTGCAGATTCAGTAAATGTGTTTATGAATGAGTGGCAGATAGAGAAAGGAGTGCATTAAGTGATATCATTGTGATCCATCAAAGTAAAGTGTTGCGGTAAAAGAAAACCCTGAGGCGGCAATCTTTCCCGTCCTTTAGACGTGGCTCGTTTCGAACGCTGCTTCACGTCCCCTCCCCCTCTTTTACTCACATCAGTGCTCTTTGCTGTCCGTCAAAAGCCTTGTATGTGTGTGCGTCCCTCAGAGAGTCAAGTATGCTATTATGACGAGTTGTATTCTTCATTATCTGACCTCGGAATGTATGCCTTTCAATGCACCTTGCAGTGGTGTCCATATGCATGTGCGTACCTTTGCATACTTAAAAATGAAAGGAAATCCCTATGTTTGTGTGAATGCTCATTTACATCTATAAAAGTTGTAGGTGGTTGCCCATACACACATTCAGAGGCCAAGCAGGTCACCAAACATTAAACCACCCCAGTGCAATAAGCAGCAGAGAACAGTCTCATTAAGGCCGGCCTATGCTCAGCTTCCCCATTCCCTTTTTTTCTGTATCCAAACACTGGAAAAACAACAAGCTTTGTAACTTGTCAAAGGTCGCCACTTAGGGTTTTTTATGCCTGGAAATGAGTAGAGCTGGGAATTCCTCTGAGGAAATATTTTCACAAACCCAGAAGATGAAACAGAGAGAAACAGAGTACCTGTCTGTGCGATGTGCTCTGTCAGCATCCTGTCAACAGCGCGCAGCCAATTAGGACTGCAGCCAAATGGCTGGGTGAGCTTTCTGTTTCTCACTCCACTGATTCTGCGTCCAGCACACACACACACACACACAAACACACACACAGTAAATGAGGCCAACATTAAAAAAGATTCAAGTGTACGATCAAGTGAAACGTATGTGTGCCTCCGTATATGCACACATTTGTGTGCACGTGCTTTTACAGTAGCTAAACAAAACACAACCTGCATCCAGACAGAGAGGGAGCCTCTATCTAAATTTTGAGGCAGCAGAATCACCCTGACTACCAAGTCACTCCAGTCTCTTATCCTGTGGCTGATGCCACTTGGCCATTTGACTACATTTCCATATTGAGCCTGCTCTGACCATGTGAGGCTGCGCCTGCGAGAGACGGATAAGGTGCATGTTTATCTGTTTGGGGAGATGAGGCTGAACTTGATACCCTCTCTATGTAAAATCATAGCAACAGTTCTGCCGCTGGCTGGGAAGCCCATCTACATGCATGAATACAGGAAAAGGACACAAACATGCAACATTTCTTATGCACACAACACAAAAACGTTGCCCCAGTGTCTCTCTGCTGAGCTACTGTAGTCATTGCTGGGGCTACTTTGCATATCAGACCTGACATAATGAGGAGATACAGTACGGTGTCTAAGGACAGTGGGTGTGGAGGTGAAAGGTGATACTACCACCTCGTCTGGACAGCTAAATAACCCTGACACATATGGGCCAGCCGGCGTGTTGGAGCTGCTCACTTTCCAGCTATCAAGTCAAAAAGAGTTATAACTCCTGAAATCAATTTGCACTTAAAGGACAGGAACAGAGTCTCAGAGTGTGTTCAGGCCATAACTTTTAGGTTTTAGGTGAAGGAAAAGGTCAGTAACAAAGAGTTTCTAGGGCCAAGCACAAACATCTGTTAAAATGTCATGAATATCTACAGTCCAACGGGTTCTTCTTACCAAACATTTCAGAGTTCCTTCTTTTCATTAGGCTACACAAACAATAGCTTATCACTCTCACTAAACGGTTTTAATTAGGAATGCAAATGATGGCCACATATTACAACCCATGTCCTATGAACACTGTCCCTCAAACAGGGCTCTAACAGCTTGGACATTCTCTGTCATGGATCTGCATTTTAAATTTGCATGTAGGCAAGTGGCACTCACCAGCTGCCAACCGGACTACTTGGGGAAAGTGCAAGAGGGTGCAGTGTCCTACACCAAATGACGAGGCTGCGCCAACTGTTCACTGAGCAGTGATCCGCCTTGTGCTGCAGGAGGTGCTGGAGACCTCCCATGACGAAGTCTGGTCCAAGACACTGGCAAAGCCTGCTGCGCAACAAGCCCAGAGAACTGGCTGACAAACGCTCACGTCAATCATTTAAGCCTGAAAATGCAGGACCTCAACTGCGATGCTCACATGCAAATTACTTCAATAGATGTACTTGGCAAAGCTGCTGTGGCGCCGCTTCTTAAGTATACAGACAGCCAAGAGGGGTCCTTCCAAGATACCCTTACATAGCCAATGGCTGAGCCTTAGGGGATTTACCATCAACACTGTGCACAGAGGAGAGAAAGTGCTGCAGAGTGCACATCATGACAAAGCTAGGGTACAGGCACAGAAACTGACCCTTGCTGCACCTAAATGAACCTGTTATTATGCATTGCCTAAAGGGGACGGCTCTGTCTAAAGGCAGTGTCCCTCAAATCCCTTCCACTGAGTGTGTAGTCTGGGTGGTGCGAAAAGGCCACACAACTTATTCACCCTCTTAACTGTTGTCAGAGCACTGCAACACAGTCATGATGGATAACAGCTTTAGAGGAGCCCGTCCAACGGGTAAAACTGGCAATTTTCACTAAGGGGCACAGGAGTGTACCACAGAATACAGCCGCCTCAGTCAAATTCAGCAGAGGGTGGTTAAAAATAAACTCTCTACAAACCCCACATGACAAGAGGAGATCAGTGATGCATACACCTTAATAGTAGAATGTAGCAGACAGGAAAGGGAGAACAGAACAGACTGGCGAGCTCTCTGGGTTTACTCCCACTCCCAACACCACTGCTGAAAACCCAGCCATTTTGACTTGTTGACAGTAATGGTGGACTGCAATAATGGGATTTTTCTCCATCACTCCTGGGGGGAATCTTAGACATACCCTCTTCATCTCAAAGAACCAAGTCTTTGAGAACCGGCTCGCCAATTTGAAGCATCGTGCCAGTCACGCCATTCACCTGTGACAACACCCAGTAGTGTTGCGGATTTAAGCTTGCATTAGCTGGGACACAGCACATCATAAGGCTGTTGCACAGTCCAAGAAGTTGACAGGTAGCTCTTCCTGTCAAACTCTTTGACAGCTAAAGACTGGGTAGGGAGTATGGCAGTCAAGACTGTCACTGCTCTGTCTAACAGCAGTCTTCGAAACCAATCAACAATAGCTGTCATCCTTACTCTCAGGGCCTTTTGGTCACCTAAAACCCAGTCAGGGCGGATCGGACACCCAAGAGGACCTCACTATACCACTACTGTGGTGTGTCATGACGAGCAAGACTTGAAATGCTTGAGACAACCACTTCCTTTGGGAAAATGAATCTCAAAAGCAAAAGCAAAGACCTGGAATTGTACACATGCCAGTTTGTTCATTGAAATTGATAAAATAAGAAGATATCGTTAGATGTTCCTCACATTCCCTTCATTCTTCTTGCACGAGGTAGTCTTGGACACCATGACAGAGGTCATATGTCAGGGGTCAGGGGTAAGTCACAGAAGCCAAGATCCAGTGGTGTTGCTTCATTGAGTGGATGGATGTCAAGTTACAGAATACCAGTCTTCCTGTTAAGGTCTGTAGTCTAGGAATCCGGTCGTCACATACTGGCATTCACAAGGAAACAATGAAACAGCAAAAGGTCTTGTACTCACACAGGAGCAGAGAACTCCTGCCACAAATGGCTCAGCAGTACGCCCCTTACTGCAAATCAAGTTCCATCATGTGAGGACACTGGAAATAGTGAAACCATTGTTCGCACCTCATTGGAAAGAGCTTAACAATCAACAAATGGTGCTGGCAGAGGCATAGTTGGGAATAACAACAAAATCGTCCTTCATGCCTTGGACAGACACTGAGGCTTTGTGTTTCACATTGGTTTAAAATGGTAACAAACAGCTTGTTGAGTATTTTGCAAACAACGTCTGATAAGACAGAACTTCTGTTAATGTAGAGGTCAGTTTTCTCTTTCCAGTTCATACTCACCTTCCTAACTTTGACGGATGTGCCTGCTTTCCAAAAACATTATCAATGGTTAAGGATGTACCATTATCCGGTGGTGTTTTGACGTATTCATCTTGAATTTTGACTTGATTTTCACAAGACATTTGTTGCCTTGTGGTAAAAAGATGTTTATTTATGCTTGAGCTTCTCACGTGGAACAACTATGCGAGGCATTTCTAAGTAGCGTGTATGAAAGCAATGGCCAAGTAAATCTCTAAAAGGTTGTCATGTGTGGTTGTTTTCCTGCGGGTTTGTCCCAGGTGAAACCATTTAGTCAGAGGAAACCGACCAACAGCATGAGATGAATAAGCGGCTATACGCTCCCGAGTGCTAATGGTGGATTCTAGGCCACAGCCATTGACACACATAGAGGAGTTCATCTGGAGCACAGGTTGCAGCATCCAGCAGCACTGTCCATGTAGATCCATCTCTCCCCATGTATATCTCTCTCCTCTCATCTAGCCTGATGACGGGCAGCCTGCCTAGTCCCTTTGATGTTAACTTATGGATATATGCATTTAACATTCTCTTACACAATCAGCAAAGGTACACGCCCACGCACAGCCCTGGCACACAGCACATGCATGCATGCACAAAGAGATCCACATACACAGCCTTCGCTCTCCTCCTGAAAATGCATAGAGATAACACACACTAACTCACGCACGCACATACATCACACAGAGGGGCCGGGATATAAGTAATTTAGCACAGTGTGACACTTTCACGGTCTAATTAGCCCCAGTGTTGCAGTAAACACGTCCCAATGACCCTCCAGTTCTGGTTACTCATTAAGTATAGATGGGGCTGAAGATGGCCAGCTCCTCTCATCCGTCAGGACCTGACTCATCACAGCAGAGCTACCCCCAGAACCCTCTAGAACCTCAGGACGAGCAGCGGCAGCTTCGGCTAGAAGACAAACAAGGGAAGCTCTTTGCTGTAATGTGACGGCATGTAATGCCAATTCTCGGATCATATTTAGACGTGCAGTCATGTGCACAATCACAGGAATGTGTGAAAGCAGATTTTAAGGAAGGCTCTAGAGAGATGCTGCACAGAGACGTGTACAGACAGACAGCCCTGTTGCTGCTGCTGCTGCTGCCTTTGACGCGGTGATGGGGATTTTCCTCCTTCTCTCTCTCTCCCTCTCTCTGTTGCAGTAGCAGATGTGGCCAGCAAGCTGTGATCAAACTGTGCCTTCATCCATCCTCTCTCTCTCTCTCATCAGCTGGAAGGCTTCAGTAGCAGGGTGCCCCAGATTTACAGACCACCTCCCTCCTCCCATCCAGTGCAGAGACTGCTGGTTGCCCACTGTGGAGCTCTACTGACACCTTCTGGCCACACTGCAGTACTGCAGTTAGGAAGTGCAGGGAAATCCTGTTTAGTTGTTTCAAATGCATAAATATATACTAAGATACACATTTCTAAATAAACAAATGTGTTCATCTGTGATTATTTAGGAGACTATGCCAAAGTGTATGTACTGTAACCACCAGTTTAGGTTATAAAGCTCAGCCTAGAGGACAAATTTAACTAATTAGTCTTTCGCAATTGATTTCTCCAAAATTCTGGAAATTCCCAATAAATCAATCAGAGGTTGCAGTGGTTCTGCATGAGTTGCCTGCACAGGCCTGAGGGAGGGCAGATGGACGGAGAGAGGGGGCATGAAAACAGTACATCAGTGCAGATCCTGAATCGATACCAGTACATGGCGTTAATCTAGCGAGTGGCCCTCTGGCAGAAATAAGTGACTGTGAGGTTGAACAGCACAGCAGACCAAAGAGCCATTATCAAATAGGACTGGCTCAGCATTTTTCTCCAAAATAAGCCATTCTTTTTTTCTTTTTTTTCTTCTTCGTGACAGAGGAGTGTAGCCAGGGTTCAGCAAACCTCGGGGGGTGACTTTGGGTTGAGCGCTGTCAGGGACTTTCTGCTTTTGTACACTAGAGAATTATATAAGATTTTATCTGGGCTTTTTATGCTCGCTAGGGCAAATCCAATAGGATATTTAAGTTCAAGGCAAAACTTAAATATTTCTTCATCTAAAGCGCTTAAGTTAGAGAAAAGGAAATTAGCTTGACTCAAGCTGAGCAGTAGAGGTTGATACTGTAATCACCTAAATGCACAGGCACTTTTTAAAATAGAAGAGCAGCCAGGGGGAGCCTTTACAGTTTCTATGTTTTGAATAGTTGATGTGCAGGTTGGACTCTTCAAATGATACAAACAAAACCTTTAATCAGCTGTACATGCATTGGCACAATGTCACAGTTTTTGTTTCACTGGAACCATGAGGCATAAAAACAAGGTGTAAATAAACAAAAACAAAATATCTACCAAGTGAACGCCACATTCGGCTTCAGAGACACTTTTTCTTTTATGGTACAGTGGTGCATGAAACTCTCTGTACAATACTTTTTGGCAGGTAATACCTTGAAATACGTACGCAATGCTGAAAGTAAAAAAAGAGCAGCACAAAGACAACACAAAGCAAGATCCCCTTCACTCAACATAATTTACACTGGACGGATTGTACACATAAAAAAAAATCCCTTAATCTTGCTTTCTCTTTGTACTGTTGATACATCAATGTTGAGGAGCAACTTTAATGACAGCAAAGAAGACGACAATGGGAGAAAAAGAGGAGGAAGTGACAACAGGAGAGAACAAAGACAAGAGGACAGAGAAAAGTAGATGCTGTTGATCTTTCAGAGATGTAACATTTATACTGCAGAGCTTAATAAATGATCCTTTTAGCTATGTAATTCATGGCAGACACAAATTAGTTGAGTAATGACAAAAAAACACAATTAATGATGGCACTATGAATTCTGTAATGAGCCCACCAACAAAGAAAAATAGCACAGTTCAAATCTGTGTTTTTTTGGATCCTGCATTAAAGGATAATTCTGGTAGATTTCAACCTGGCATGTTTCTCATCCACTGAGGTGACACAAACTTTGTCACTTCTGTTGTACAGACTGAGGGAAGCAAGGACTAGAGCAAACCAACTGCATGTTGAGTTGATCTACTTCTCGCCTTCCTTACAAATGTGATATTTGACTCCAACAGCAAGTAGCCACCTGCAGCAGCCACCGAAGCCGACTGCACTGGGAGCCACGTCCATGAGAAACACGCCACTTTGAAATATTTCCCTTTAAATGTTCATTCGTAGGCCCTATCAGACACACGGCAACATGACAGGAGGCAGAGGGGAAGAATCACAGTGAGCTAAACACATAATACACCGTTTCTATGTACAGAGCATCTGCAGGCTTCTTTTCCAGCTGTTACGCTTTGCTTCGTGCGCGTAGACTGGCCTCGGTTTGAACTTAAAATGTAGTGCTGGTAGAATTACACTAAAAACATGAATACATCCGTAGATCATTTAATACAAGAGGCTCCCCAAGTGGGGCTTCAACAAAACCCTGGGGTGCTCTCGAAGAATAGTTTTATTCCATTATGTCCCCAATATAATTATCTGCTCAAAATTGATTAATCAGTCTCCATCTCCTTATTGACGCTTGTGCATTTTTTTTCCTTTACTAAATCAAACATCCCTTGGGATCTTAATACAGATTTATTAGGCTTTGTGGAGCATGAAATTCAAGTCTAATGGCATCCTCACCTGCATCAGGGTTTCTCAATCACTCATTGACCCGCTTCAGTCCTCCTGGTTCTAACACAGTACAGAGTAAGGCTTCACTGCATTGATAGTTCACAACTTTTGTTTTTTTTGTTTAAGTCAGCCGAGGCATTGTCTCGTCTCAGAAAGGCACGCGACTGAGCTTCACAGTTCACTACTGCTCCGGGTTTTCTCCCTTAGTTTCTTTTCTTCTTCTTTTTTTAGCAGCACTTTGCATTGATCTCCTTTCCAGAGAGAATGACACTTTGTGGCCTTGTCGATAATATCAACATACATATACATATTTACAGAGAAGACCGTCTTCTGGAGTTGATACTCGTTTGTTTCTGGACTGTGTCCTTTTTTGTTATTCGTACAAAGAGCTAGTGAAATAAGTGTGTGCGTGTGTGTGGTGTGGTGAAAACCTTTTTAGGACGTTAGACTGTGTGTGCACTGTACATATGGCAAGCATGTAGAAAGATACAACATGGGACAGAGGCAGAAAATGTATTTGTACTGTGTGTGTGTGTGTGTGTGGTTTGATGTTTTATGAGTGCTTGATAGTGTATTTGCCTTTCTGCAGCTGGGAGATGTAGAGCTTTGACTTGGTGCCGTCCAGCCGTTTGAACCACACCTCGTCGTTGTTGATTGTGGTGATGATCGCGCTGCGGGAGACACAAACAGAACAATCAAACCACAACGCCCGCAATCAGTGGCCAGGGTTGGAACGTGAAGCTGCTGAGAGAGAGGTTGACGGTCGCTCCATGCTGTGATTTCTAAATATACAGGTGCATCTCAATAAATTAGAATATTATTGAAAAGTTGATTTATGTCAGTAATTCAATTCAAAAAGCGTAACGAATACATTATAAATATACATTTAATTACTGGAAATTGACTTTTCCATGATATTCTAATTTATTGAGATGCACCTGTATTTATACTAGATCATTTTACAAACATGTCAACAGGACAAATGACTTTCACTTCTGCTCCATATGATTTAGATCAGACTGACTATTAATGCTTTTAGTCATGAGAGGAAGATTTATGAATGAAGTGTCTACAGAACAGCAATTCATAAACCCACATGCAACAGTAATGAGGTGAGAGATGGAATCTAACTCTAAATGTGTGATCAGAGCATTTGTGTGTCATTTTACATAATTATTAGTTCATTTACATAATGCCTCTGTGGTTATATTATCATAGCGAAACGAAAGTCTCTTTATATAATCATATTGACTAAAACCCTTTCTCCTGCCGTTGGATGATGATGAACAATGACACATGAACTATAAACGATGACAACGGTGCGTAACGAGCACATGTCCTGACGGCTGCTCTGGCCTTGATGGAGACCTCCTTTGATCTGATGGAACTGGTGCATTCAGCTCAGTGTCTCTGTCCATTTACAGCTGAATATGAGAGTGGAGATGGAAATTCATGCTGGTTCGCCTGGTTCAGTGTGATAGGGTTAGGGTTATTTCCCTGGGGTGAAGCTACACATTTAGTGACAAAGTGAAGTGAAGTAACTCTGGTTTGCCTGCATCAATTTTAGTCACGTTTTTTGCTCCTCCCAACACTGGGTGACCATTAGGACAACGATTTACGGGTCAAAAATGAGCAGAATTCTACTTTAAGTACTTTTCCAGTGAACTGTGTATTCCAGCGACATTGTGTGTGTCGGGAAACATTTTACAGCTTGCCCTCGGGCTCACTGACTGACTGACTGACTGACTGGTATTCTGTGTGGACTCCAGTATCACTGCCAGTATCTAACCCATTCATAACGGCCACCTGTTGCATTTGTTTTGTCACTAAGTGGAGGCGGGACTGTGCCGTGAAAAAAAAAGAAAAAAAACTGACATCAATGCATTCCACCTCTATTCAGAGAAGCATCCTGTGCTGACAAACACACAGGGCTGGACACACAAAGAGCAGAATGTGGACTCACAACCACTCACGCTCCCATTGTCCTTGTACAAATCCATCCATGACCATTTCCATTACAAAATAAATCCACTGTGTGGCCACACTGCCTCTCAGTCAATCCCAGTGAGTCAGAAACATATATTTGCAGATGCGTCGCATGAATGTGTCATTTGGCTTCATAAATCTCCACAAAAGTAAAATCTATTCTCCAATAAACACGCACCTCGTCGGGTACTCGTCCTTCCGGTTGATGCAGATGGCCTGTCCCCTGCAGTACCACTGGTTGTCATAGAAGAGTCGACCGTCCTCGGAGCGTGCCACATGGTGGTGTCTGTCAGGTTTTACTGCAGGGACTGGAGGAAGAAAAAGAGAAAGAAAAAAAAAAGGGGGTGAGAGAGAGGTGAGCAGACTAAGGAAAGTGTGAGGTTAAAAGAAATACGATATAAAATATTAAGGAGGACGAAGGCAACATTTGTCTCCTTATCAATGAACTTGAGCACTTTTTTCAGAAAGTATTGAATGAGCTCCTCCTGTGGAACTGTGGGTCGATGGCTGCACTCAGCCAGGTATTGACAGTAACCCGAGGACGAGGGGAAACTTACCGTCCACCTTCACCCTGTGTGGCCCCAGTGATGCCATCGCCTGCAGGTGGAAGGAAACACACAAATCACAACTTAACAACAGCATAGTTGCACAAACCACATGGCAACTACATCCATTATAAATGATAATACCTTTCTTATGGCAGTCCAGTCTTCAAGGATATCCAGATCTTGCAGCATGTAAACAATATAAGGCCGTAATGGAGAGGTTAAGGAGAACACAGAGGAAGGGCAGGAAACATCTCTGTTAACAGCGCGACACCGAAGCCCTGCAGCAGGACGTGGCTGCGGTTGACTGATGGGAGGAACCAGGACAAGGACAGAGGCAGAGGAAAAAAAAGGATATCAGAAACAACAACGGGCTTCTTCTTCTTGACAGGGCAGAACGGGTCCTTTTTCTTGTTTTTCCGTGAGTGCAATCCATCATTCCACAACTCTGGAAAACAGAGAACAGATTAAAGCGAAGGGGAAAAATGTGCTTTTTGTCTCACTTCCTGCAGTTGGAAATTTGCTTCATATGTCAATCTGTTTTATAAGATAGCATAAACTTGAAATGTTGTCATTTAACACATACTCTCAATCAAATTTGATATTTGGTTACTTATTCCTTTTTGTCTAATTGTAACCAGGTTTATTATCACTAGTTCTATATAATTAATCCATAGGCAGTTTGTAAATTAACACTTCATTTACTAAACAAAATATTTAACACTTTTGATTACTCTGTGGAAAAAAGGAAGGCTCTGTCTAACAGTAGCTGCGTTTACATGCACTGTTTTCCTCAATCTGAAATCAATCGGATCAAATGAATCCATTTCCTGTTTCCTATTTCCCGCAAACGTCAATACATGACTCCTGCACGGAATGAATAATCCACTCTTTCCACCGAATCCACACTATCCCACCGTTTATATGCGGCATCAAGCTGATTATTAATCAGCGTAGACTACCTCTTTCAATACGATCAGAAATTGAATCAGAACCAGGAGAATCGGATCCAGGTGTTTACATGAGACATTTTGAATCTGCTTGGCCTAGTCATCTGATTATAAATAGGATTTTTGGACCCATGTAAAAGCAGCCTGATTAAGTCCTGGTTAGTACCTGAGGTAATGTCAATACTATGTCTGTCCTCTTCCAGTCTTCTGATCTTCTCCTCCAGTTCACTCTGCACAGTGTCAAACAGCAGCAGCTTCTCACTCTGGAGGACACAGAGAGGTCAAGACACACAGAAGGTCATCACACCGGCACATCTCCACAAGTAGGGCTGTGGCTGAATTGAATCCATTCCATTAGTCACATGCTGCAGCAGAATCACAAACTTCTAAAACTACTGTGTATTTCCTACTTTGTTTAGACAATTGTCTATTTTAAGTTTCCACCTCACATAAGCCCTGACTCAAATGTTGGCCTCTCACCTCCCAGTGCTGGCAGGCCGCCTGGATCTCACACTCATACTTGTTCTTCACCGACTCCAAACACAGCTCTCTGTAGATCCCTGCAACAAACACAAGATGTAAGGTAGGCAACCAACAGGAAAGATGGGAAATGCCAAATCCCATCCTTCTATGTCCTGTTATGCTGAACATATTTCTTAAGACCAGGCACGAGGAGTGATCCCTGAAAGAATTCAACGTCAGCACAGAAGAGTGAAAGACTTGGACTCACCAGCCACTTTGGTCCTGATCTGCATGTTCTCCTGCAGGTTGGCTAAAGGCTCCAGGTACTCCTGGGCACAGCCAGCCATCACCTCCTGCAGCTTGATGTCCACCTGGCTCAGACGCTCCTTGTACAACCTGAGCAGAGGAAAAAATAAATACAGTGACAAAGCAAATCAATTCATAACCCAGAGCCGAGGCTGAAACGTGATCATTATTGCAGCCGTGCTGAGAGTCAGACATCTGTGATGAATTAGCTTTCGAGAGTTGTGCAATTGTCTTTAAAGCAAATGAACTACTGTGGTCATAGACTGGAACATAATGGAACTCAGCTGGAGGGATAACGCATTACTCACTGGTCTGGGCACAACAGCAGCATCATGCCTAAGAACAAGCTGCTGTGATGTGGCAGGGGGGCACTTATTTAGGATTTTCCATACACACTAGCCGAGTTAAAAAAAAAAAAAAGCCAAAAACAATTTAAAACAGGATGTTGCTTCAAAAAGTCGGCCAATTAAACACCAAATGACTGAAGAGATCCAGACCAGAAATAAAGCAGCCAGAGCAGCAGAAGGCCACAGTTACCTCCTGCTTTTACACCTGTGAACCTGCACAATAATTGACCATCACTGTGGAAAATATCACAGCAAAGCATCTGACCCTGGGTAAAAGACAAGGACTAGGATCGAGGGTTTGACACCCCAGTGTGACATCAGTGCATCTCTCCAGACTGCCACTAAATGGAGACATTTTGCTCCTTAAAATTGTAATTTTTTCGTCTATAACCAGTAAATTTGCAGGGTTTATTTTTTTCTTTCACTAAAAGAAACTGGAATTGGTCATTACAAGTGGCAAACCACTGACCAATGTGAGGATCATGAACAAAAAGGAAATGGTTGCTTTGCAACCCCTAACTCTTCTGCTTGTGCTCCTAAAATGTTAAGTTGGGGGTCACTGTGCTCTTAGTAAAAAAAGGAGCTCCTGCAGTGTCTGGTCTGTTTCATTCTGAGCGTCATTGTCCATGTTGACAACAGATTTGAGGATTTATGACAACAGGGATTACATGTGAAGAACCCCCATGTGAGGTGATGACAGCGTTTCTCTGAGGTCCTGAAACCTGTTGATTCAGGACAGGATGGAGATGACAGGATGGAAGGAAGGAAACTTACTGCTCCTTCAGGTCAGTGAACTGCTTCTCCAGGGTGGTCATCTCATCCAGACACTCCATCCTCCTCCTCTCACAGTCCTCATCGTCCATCTCTGTTGCACAGGGAGACATGACAGGCTTGGTATCACCTCCATATGAAGTGCTTCTCCATCTAACCAACCACTGTCCACATAAAGGATTACACATCACAATCCCTCTGCACCACCACCACCTCCCTGTTTACACTGTCAGCTGAGTATATACAGCTATGATAAATCCGTGTGTGGTGTTCAGTGTTGGGAATAAGGGCGCTACTTTCTTCAGTAAAGAGTGGTCAAAAAAGTTACTATTTCGACAGTTGTAACGTCGTTACCTGACTGACAATAAAATGCGCCGTTGCTTGGCTGTTGTATGTTATATACAATTGTTTTTCAGTCCATAGTAGGAAAAGGCAGTTTATCTGGAACTAACCAACTCACTCAGTATTCCTCCGCAAAGGCAGGGAACAAGAGGTTAGGGGATTCAGGGGGGGAAGCCAAAGTAATTTGACATATTTGAGCATTTTATATGAAAAACAGAGCAAAAAACACAATAGTTACTTTCCCTGGTAATTAGTTACTTTTGTAGCGCAGTGATTCAGATACTGACTCAGGTACTTTTGGGGAACGTAACCTACCCAACAGTGGTGGTGTGTTTAACCCATGTCTGACAGAGGAATGTGTTCAATAAAAACCATTGAGTTAATGTTTCAGGCCTGTTTTTCCTACCCGAGGTGTCTCCATCTTCAGACACGGAGGAGCTAACGGTGTCCTCCTCGTCTGTGCTGCTGCCGTCCTGCTCGGGAAAATCCACCTCCATTTCTTCGTGGTTACTGTCTTTCTTCTCCCGGGAGTGGACCGGCATGGCGGCGGCGGACAGATGAAGCGGTGTTACCGCGGTGACAGAGCTGCTCGTCTTATTTTAAACCCCGACTCATAAAAAGAAAAGACAAATGTAGCTCAGACAGCTAACCGGTTAGCTAGCCCGCATCTAGACAGCTGGAAAATGCAAACATGGCCACCGCCGACCAATGAGAGGAGGTCTTACTGGAATCATCCAATCAAATGTCAGTATGCGTAACGACGCAGTGTGGAAGGACTTCAGGGATTTGTAGTTTGTAAATCTTGATCCGGAGCACCTGAGACAGGTATTGTAGGCTATTTGTTTTGGCCTTGTTTTTGTTTGTTTGTTTTTAAGGTTGACCTGCAAATCATTTCCAGTATTCAATACGTTATATCCACAGAAAGTAATGAGAACTACTCATCCCTATGGGAAATAGATGTTATTGTTTGTGGTAAAGCTCTGATGCAAAGAAAACAAAATCAGCTGTGGTTGAATTGGAAAGGGGGGAAAAGACCTTATTGTTGAAATGTATGTGGAGTATTTAATAGGCTATTGCATTAGTGTTTCATGTTTTTTGTTTGTCTTTCTTATTATATATCTTTTATTAACTTTTTTGTTGACTGATCTTCATGCCACATTTTTATCCCATTTCTTGTAATGTTTGATCATTGATGTGTGTTTACTCTGTTATTTTCACTGATAAATCCGTCATGACGACCACTTAAATGTAGCCTACAGCAGGACCCCAGACTGCCATTACAGTAAATAATAATCCTAACTAAGTGCTTTACATGGAGAAAGTATGGGGTAAAAAAAAACTGTCTTATACAGCATCAGTAAATTATCTAAATTATGATTTTGAAATTGTGACTAGTAAATTCTATTTAGGTTGATAAAGTGACACTGTTTTATGTTCTATTTGCTTTTTGTGCAACTAAAGACCACAGCACATACACTGCAGTAACAATATTGAGGACAGAATATTTTGGCAAGACATTATGTCCCTTATAAATGTTTTGTAAGTAACACATTTGCAGTTATAGGTTAAAAAAGAAGAAAAAGAAAAAAGAAGATGCTATTACTTTATTACATATTATAGCCTAAAACTTCAGATACATGGTAAACAATGACACTCAACACAGTTAGAACTGCATAGTCTACAAGTATATGAACAGGAAATCTGTCAGTTCCTTAGGAAGTTCATTGCATGCTATATCATGATATTCAGACAGGAAACAGGCAGAGATGTTGACAGCGATGGCACCCTGCACTAATGCAGGGATACTGTGTGTTAAAAAGGTGCTAGACAGCCCACATGAGGCATTTTCCAGCCTGACTCTCCTTTCACCCACCTGAGCTACAGTGTTGGACAGACTGGAGAGTGGATATAGAGCCTTGTGTATAAGCCTGATGGACAGCTGTGTGTAGATGTGTGTTCATCTACAGAATAAGTAGATGTTTCACTGGAAAAAGCCCTGCAGCAGTCCTAAAACCAAAACACCTTACAGTGTTGATCACACCTTTTACACCACTGACAAAGAAGACCTGCAGCTCCAGCATCTGCAACTCATGCTGTAGCCACAGGGGGGCGATAAAGACCTCTGCTAAGATGATTAACTATAGCTCCCAATTTCTTCTATTTTAGTCCATTCATGAAGAGTGTGTGTGTAACTAGGTGACATTCATGAAGACTGTTGCTCCTGCAACTGGAATAATTCATAATATGATCAATGCAAATAAACTTTAGAATGATGAAAGGAACGTGATTTAAACGTAGGTGACAATAATACCAGCACTTCCTATATTATGACATAAAATGTATTGCTCTATTTGAATTACATAAAAAGAAATGAACCAATATGTTTCATCAACAGGTTTTGTTGTAGGGCCTATACAGCATAACAGATCAGACTGAGGGCCTCCTCCAATCTCACAAAATCCAAAAATGCACATGAGAATATTAAAGTGAAAGATTTTTGCTCAGTTGATTTGCGGTTTGTCTCGTAGTCTCACTATTTCCGTGGTGTGTAGCACACTGCCAGTCACATCCATTTTCACATGGTGTATAATGTGTGTCAGGAAATTCTGCTGCTCTAATTTGTATTTTGGGTGCGCTGCAGTGGTGCTAGCAGAAAATCTGAGTTGTCTTTGTGGTTTATTTCATAAGACTGAACTTTTTTTTTTTCTCATAGTCTCAGATAGTCCAGGGCAGAAACTGCTGACACAATGGGCAATCAATAAAGTTGCAAATGAAAGAATGAACGAGGGGCTCAGGAATGAGAAGAAATCCAAACAGAGAGCCACAGTTTATGGAACTTTTTTTCTACGTGATTACTCAATGCTGTATGAAAACGGTGTCCTTGCATGATCGAAAAAATATTCTGTGGCTTGTTGTAAGTGTTTTGCATGAGTGCTCTGATAACAGTGTGTAATCTGTGTAAATCTATGACCTCAAACCTTACACATGCTACAATGTCAAACCCTATTTTCTTCTGATATTATTTTAGCTTTGCAATAATACACTTTCATGTTGTTTCATTCTACTGTGGCCTGATTGCGAGTTCAAAAAGCTAAGTAGATATCTTTTGCTACAAAGCCAATGGTCAGATTGTCATAGATAAACAGGTGGAGGCTTGTCTTCATTGAAAAGTGACTATGAAGATGAGGTAGCTGTCTGATGCTTTTATCTTGTCTTCTTTGAACTCCTGCAGATATCTCTATTGATACTTCACACGCAAAAATCGCTCTTACATCTCCAGCTTGTTCAATATGAAGCAGCAAGTATTTGAGTTGGAGCCAAGCAATGCGTTTGTAAATCCCCGACGTTAGCATTCCTCCCCTCTAAGATCATATAAAAGTTTAATGATCATGTTTAAACCCATTTAACTTCTGCATTAAAGAGCCCATGGTTCTGCCTGTGCACAGCTTGGATCTTCAAGTCTCTAAGGCTCATTAATACATCATCATTTTTAGTTCTATGTTGCATATTAGTTCTAGTTCAACATTTTGGAAAATTGGCCCATTGCCATAATCCCTATAGATTTAGGAGTGGGTTTGTTACCTTTAATTGTCGGTGCAAGCTATTTTTAGTATGTCGGAGCAGAGCCGTGAGCTGCTCAGAGCTACACTATGGAGGCTAATGGAATTTCTTGGTTTCCCTCATCATACACAATCCAACTCCATCATACATACATCATCCATCATACGCAACAACTCCAAATCGCTCTCGTGGACAAGTTGTGACCTGCAAGCCAACCAAGAAATTCCATTAGCCTCCGTGGCGTAGCTCTGAGCACCTCGTGGCTCTGCTCCGCCGTTCTAAGAATAGTTGGTGCATTAATTAAAAGTAATGCAGCAACTCCAAAGACTATGGATTATGGCAATGGGTCAGTTTGCCAAAATGTTGAACTATGGTTAGCTAAATTGAGAGAAAAGGCATTATGAGAAATACAGTTATTGACTTTCCTCTTGAGATTTAGGTGAGAAGACTTATACTTGTATGCACAGCCTACAAGGTAGGCGAAGAATTATCTTAGAAGTAGCTTAACAGACTCCAACAGCCTGGGTCACAGGCGTCCACCAGCACTTTCAAAGCTCACAAATACTTGTTTGTGTAATCTATACAAAAAACTCATTTAAAAAATGACAACTTCTGGTTTGTTTCATAGGGGGCTTTATGCTGGGGTTTTACTGAGCCAGTTACTATTCTGTACCATTTCAGGTGATACCCTGGAATTGCTGATGGCATTTAAGAAAAACCCAACCATGTCTTTTACATGTTTCTTTTCTTTTGGGCAAAGTCAGGTTGGGTATTTTCCCCTGCTGCCAGCCTTTATGTTAAACTATGCTAAGATTATCGATGACTATAGTTCCATGACAACATCACTCTTTTCACCTCAATGTAAATGATTTAAAACACAAATATCTTCAAACATCTGCAAATAAAACCAAACATATCATAACATGTTTTTTTTAATTGTCTGTATTTAAGTAGGCTATTTAAGTAGTCTGAATTGAGCAGTAGATGTGTTTAGGTGTTGCCGTAGGACAAATTACTGTGAACTTAACAGTGACACAAGTATCTTGACAGATTCCTGGTGGCAGTAGGGCAGTAGGACAGCAGATCACATTGGATACATTAATCCCTCTGTGAGCGTGTGTGTGTGTGTTTTGTGTGACACCGTGGGAATGACTGGGGAGGGAAATAAAGGTATTACCCCTTCTCCGAAAAACACCCACATTTCCCCGAATAAATGTGCATTTGCATTCAGCGCGAAACCGAGTCAACAAAGGGGAGGATCTCAGAGTTTTTCACCTCACTTTGAAAGTTTCAATCAATGGGTTTCTGATGTCTTCAGGCACTTTTTCAGAAGCGACTGCACAAGAAAGATGTCGAAACCCTTCAAACCAACAAAATCTCATGACCATCATAGCTACTGTGACTCTGAGGGAAAAACTTTGTTCTATTTTTACAGGTATGAAGACCTCTTATTCTAGGAAACATACAGGGTTAATGACCTTCCTTGTTCTTCTTGCTACTCACTGAATGAGGTCAATGGGCAGGGTCATGAGAGTCAAAATTGCGCACACTATCTTCGATTATGTATATGATATTATTAAATACATGTCATAGTACACAGTGATTAGATAATGTCTGATGATAATCAGTCAGTTACATCTCATTAAGCTTGGCTGTGGTGAAGTCCCTCTGACAAAGAAACAGCCTGACTCATATCATTTAACAGAGCCTCCCCATTATATAATATCAGCCATGGAAAACAGTAAGATATGAAGCTGTCATAATAAAGTGTTGTATACATCAAACCACACATTGTGAAAACATGGTGGGGGTGTAGGCTGTAGTTTGTGTACAGTGGGTGTAGATCTGCTGTGTCAATGAGCCCACAGAAGAAATGAGTGAGCGTATAGGTTGACTGGCAGTGTAAGTGTCCACTCAGTGATTACTGTAATAGTGAAATAGCAGCTTCCTGAAGCAGGAGGAAAGTAGTCATGAATGACATGCATACATCTGGGAAGCTGACCCTATTTTTAAGACAGCTGAGCTGAGCTAGGTGGAGTTCAGTGATACAACCTAGTGACATAACAGAGATTAAATCATATGGTTGTGTAACTCGCAGAGTGACGGGTTGATAGACAACAAAAACATTCACAGCTACTTATTATTATTTGTATATTTTAAATAAATACATTTTTGGTGCACTTGTTCAAGATACTGAGTTACTAGCTAAGGTCTGCCACTGTCAATCTTACTTTAATACATCATATTACTTTTGTTTTATTTGTAACAAATATGAGACACAGGTGTGTCTTTACATAACTTATGCTTCGTAATTAGGTCAAGTAGCCCTGGGTTATTATGTTATTGCAACTTAACTTAATGAGTGCAAGCACGGCTATCTAACTTGACTGTGTTAAAAGTTTTTTTTTTTTTTTTTTTTAATGTATGGAAAATGTACATTCCTTCTGGCTCTATAGCTCCATATTTAGCATTTAAACAGACGCCTTATCAAACTTATCATCCCTTGGCATGAAAGTGAATCAGCATATTCCGCAAAATGTCAAACTATTCCTTTAAGTGTAAATAGTATGATGCTCTCCAGAAATTACAAGTGTTTCAGTTTCACAAATTAGCCATGATGTAATTTCACTATTTATTTGAGTATCTCAGTATTTATTTGACTCCCCCCACCATCTTTTTCCCCCCAGCTTCTCCATCAACAGTGTTTTACATCTTGCTAAGGTGTTGGAGAAAAGAAAAGACAAAAAACAACAACCTTGGCCACTCTTACATAAGACATTTTGTGTGATTTCTGTGTACTCCAAGATATGGGGAAGTAATGAATAGCATTATGAAATGTACTTTTTGGATGGGGGGTGCTGTCTACAATAGTGCTGAGTAATTACCTAGATTTTACAGTAGGCTATAATGTTTTAAAGGGCAGGTTTATACTGTAGCTAACATGCAAATTTCCTGAAGAACTTATAGGACCTATGTCATAAACAATCCAAATAATTCTGCACAACAGCCCTGGAATAAACCCTGACTTCAAGAGAGTTTCAGTTCTTCTTGAATTGAATTGGATTGGATTAGTCTCCCTCCCCTTTACTGCAGAATTTATTGTGGTGCTGTTGTATTAGACAATACATTACAAAGGCATTAGTTTTAATTTGTTGTACCCAATAAACTGGTAACTATGTACAGCTGGGCAGCACATTTATTTTACTGTAAAAGAATGCAGGGTGAGGTCGGTGTTAGGTGGTCATATCTTGAGATCGGCACTTGACTGACAGGGTGTGATGCCCCCGGCGGCGCTTCAGCTACTGACTTAGATCAGTGGAGTTTTACCAACACGCAGGCAGAGGGCAACGTACGCCGCTTGACGCTGCGCTGTCGTCAGCGCACTCTCAGTGGTTGGTTACCAAAGCAACCGCAAGTAAACACAAGGCAAGTGGAGACAAGAGCACTTGCACAGCTTGGCAGAAAAAAAATTCTCAAATATGTAAAGTGGAAGTCCCAGTATTTCTCATGTGGGGGAGAATATCTGACCATATATAGACACAAACACAGAAACAAAAACATAACACAGGACTGCAAGAACAGTTTGTCCCCAGATGTCTCATCGTGATACTGGACAGACATTAAAGTATGTGAGGAATCCAGCACAGACACAGGAGCTGGCCTGCGCCGGCATGACGTTGGTACGCGAGAGATACAGTAGGCTGCCTGCGAGATAGTGACATCACAGCCCTGCTGGGTGTGTGTATGTGTGTGTTTGTATAGTGTAATCGACTGAGTACCCACAGAGGTGTGAACGCTTCGCTGCTCTTGGATACTGTTGCTATGTTTTCACCAAGCCCACCTTTCACAATGTAAACAGACAGGATCCTGGGAATTTTATCTTAAATGTCAGGGGAACACAGGCAGGTCGCTGTGTCACGCACCTTTGCCACCGTTTTGTAAAGGTGAAGGAATTTCCTTTCCAAGAACTGCACCAAAGCAATAAATGAAAAAAAAAAAAAAGATAAGAAGGAAAGCCACTGGTGTTAAAGGGAAATGGAAAATAATCTAAAGTCCAACCTAATGTCAGAGTAAAGTTGTTTAAGTCAGGATGACCTAACACTGTGTTTTCCAAGATCAAACCTGGCTTGCGCAGTTTTTTTCACACCTCTAGTGTTGTGCTTAAGTGTGGGCAGTACTGGCCGGGTAAGTCCAGAACATCCTCTTATGGAGCACAACAGTGATGCTTTCATCAGGGAGTCTCCATGAGGAAACTTCAGAATCTTCCCCCCCTTTTCCTCTGCAGCGTTTCAGCTGCGTACATTCACTT